>CM062820.1:913961174-915161174 GCA_031772625.1 Pinus tabuliformis
TGTTTCCTTTCAACTGTTCCAATTGTGGAAAAGTTGGTCACTATTCATCTAAATGTCCACATAAGAAAGAAAATAATGAATATGACGATTATAGTGTTCTATCCCACCCTCTTGAATTTTCTTGGGTTATGGGGGGTGTTACCTATTTTTTTGAGGCAATATCCAAGGTCTATTATGAATGTGAGGTTAAAAAAACTCATTTTCTCAAGGTATGTGAAATTTAATTCTAACTTTACCATTGTGATCAACTCGTAAGGGATATTTTTGATATAAAATTTACCTCAATTTGAGTTTTGGATCAAAAGTTATGCTCATTCAAAGTTTTGGCCAATAAAAAGAGGCCAAGTCATCATAAGTGAGCCATGTTGCACCCACATCCAGCTGGCCTTGGTGGCACAACCATATTGTTGCAGGTCCACACCAGGAATATCACTCCTTGTCATGTTGTTCACTACATGTTAAAAATTTAAAACAACCTAGTATAGAGTGTTCTTGGTGGATAGGGTTCCCATGCCGAAACCTTGGCCAGGTTGATGTGCAATCCTCTTTAGTCATACAAGTGGTATCATAGGCCCCTCAATGATAGTTACAAATTTGGGGAATGCGGGACCCCTCAAATAGTCTCATTCATTGATTGGATACATATGGGTTGGTGCTAATGCCAACTGCCCCCCTTGCTCATTAACCATCGACCATGAGGGAGGCCCTCAATTGTTCTCAACAATTAATCTCTAGGCCCACTCTCCACTTGTTCCCTTGAAATATTCGGTGGCCCAGGGAACTATGGGCCTGTTAGCCTCCTGCTGCAGCAGGTATTCATCTTTCATGATCGACATTTTTACATGCCAAATATGTCATAATTTTCATTCTACAATGTTCCATATTTGCTACAGAGGCCAAAGAAGTGTCCATGAGAGTGTGCTAGCCTAAGTGCCATTGCTGTGTTCCATTTTTGATGAGTTGATCCATTTTGATGAGTTTTCAGTTAAGGGAAGGCCAAACAGCTTAATCTTGGCCTCCCTAGTATTGCATCTTAACCATCTTCCAATGCATTGGACCCCTTCCATTGCATAAAATCCCTCCTCCGATGTATAAAAACCCTCTTTCCATGCTTCAGACCCATTCTGATGCATTAACAACCTTCCTCCCATTTCATTAAACCTTTTTCAAGGCATGAAACCCTTGCCATGCTTTAAAAACCCCTCTTAATGCATATAAACCCTCCTCCGATTGATTCCCCCCCCCCTCCAACACGATATCACTGTCGGAGGTGGTAACAACATTGGCCCTTTGCATATATAACATCATGCCCCCTTGCTCTGATGTGATATCGCTATCGCATCCGAAGCAATATCGCTATCAGAATCCATTCATTATCGCATTTCCATCGCTATCGCATTCTCCCAATTATATCATCTTTCTGCTTTTTGTCGTTAAACCGTGTCTTAACGAAAATCCCCATTTTACCGCATAACCCCGCTTTACCGCAAAACGTTGCATTTTATGCTATTTTCCCTTTATCGCAAGCCTTATCGCAATGTTCCCGATAGTAAAACAGCGACCAAATCGTAGCCATCCATCATCCCGCCCAGATCAATGGTCCAGATTGTTTCGGCGATCGCACATATGTGCATACCATCTGCCCTGCCGATTGCCGAAGTGCCGAGTTAATCTCAGCCGCCAATTTGGGCTTGCAGATCAACGGCTTATATTTTATTGCATCGTTCCATATGGCTCCGACCAGCGGAGCCGAAATATTATAAAGGCGTGGCATATATATATTTCGGGTCCATAAGGGCCCCTTGTAGAGCGAAGTGGAAAGGCTCTGATGTGCCGGAGCTGAAAAGTAATAAAAAGTAGTGTTAAAGGATTTCGGGTCCGCGGACCCGTTCCATTGTTAAAAGCACCGATTTGGGTTCCACCAATGGGCCGGACCCGAAATAAAATAAAGGGGGCCTCAAAGCAATTTCGGGTCCGCCCTCTATATCACTCGTCGGGGGTTTTTTTTGTGTTGGGAGATCCGCCAAGCCGCCGATTTAGCGCCAACCGTTGGATCAGCCCATGTCGGATCCAGCGGCTGGGATTTAATCTAATGAACAGTGTCGCTCCCACCCCGGTTTTTGCGATTTTTGCATGTAAATGGGCATGCTTGTTATAAAGAAAAAGGCGGCATTTGTTCATATTCTCACATATATGCCCGCGCCTCACTCCCGATAAGGGAATTCATGCATCCCTAAGTCATCTGAGAGCGCTCCAAGGCCCAGTTTTGCTTCAGAGAGCCAGTTTCGGCCTCGGTACAGTCAGCAATATACAATTCCTCCTTTTTGCGGAATTTCTTCAGAGTTTAATACTATTTCTGATCGACCAAGCACCGATAGCATTTCAAAGGCCACGAAAGACATCGCAGCAGTTATATTTGCATTTAATTGGCAGATAAAGAGGCGATTTGACAGTTTAAAGTATATCAGGGAAGAGAAAGTGGCCCAATTCAATGTCAAAGTGTATCAGTGAAGCGGCAAAGAGTATCAGATCAAAATATCAGCAGCCCAAAGCAGGAGAACATTAAAGAGCCCCCCAAGCAAATTCAAAGAAAGCGGTGAAGCCATAAAGGCTCTCAGATCATAGTTAATACACATTAAGGCCACTTTGCAGCAGCAGAACCGCTTGAGAGATGCTGATAAAAGGATAAAGTCCAGATATTGCAGAAAACAGTGTATGAGGACACATGAGAGTAGCGCTCCAGTATTCAAGGTGCAGTTATGATAAATTGGCCAGCACAGAGCTCAAAGGACACCATATTAACTCAGTTTTGAATGCCACTGCCTCCAGCGCAGCTTAGATAGATATTTCTTGCATTTATTTCAGTACTAATTAGGTTAAGATAGTTATTTTCCCAGATCTGCTATCATATCTGTGTTTGTAGATATTTTTCTTATATATACCACCCTCAGCTATGTATTAAGGGTTGGTTGGTTGTTTGTTTTTCTCATTCTAGACTTGCGTTGTAAGCCTGAAAGTTTCTATAATCAAAGATGCTAGAATGCTTGTTTCTGAACTGCTGGTTGTGGATTTGATGGCTTAAAGAGTATGCTACAGATTTCTGGTGTTTCTACATGACTCAATAAGTCCTTCTTGTCTCTGTTTTCAGTTTATATGTGTTTATGCCACCCTTGTTTCACCATCTAAATAGCAGGAAAGAAGAATAGCTTAGAATTTGCTTAGCAGCACTCTATGCTCAATTCCTATCATTTCTTTATGTTTTCCTCTGAATTAGTAATGGATATGAATACTTTATTGATCATGTTTAAGCTAGTTCTCTCATTTCTGAATGCTGTTTAGGAATCCTTCATTGCTCCTATTTAGCCTTCATCCATTTTCCCTCTTTGGCTGTGTGGGAGATCCTTAATTTCCTCTCACTCCCTAACCTCCATTTCATCCTTGTTCCAGCATTTAACATTGTGCCATGTGTAGCTATCCTGCTCTGTATTCCCCTCTTTCTGCCAAATAAAACACACCCATCAGTTCACATTCATTGACTCCATGCCCAATGGTCTGAACTTCTTACACTTTGCATGCCAACTCTGTCTGAATACATCAACCATCCCACCAAATTTAATCAAACTCATGCACTCATATCTAGCCTAAAATCACCCCTAAACAAAGCTAAATTATAAAGAGAGAGCCCTCTCTGATTGCAGGTAGGCTAGGACTTGCAGTCCAAAGATTGGTTTGTGGTTACCTCGGCCATATCCCTTAAGGAGCTTTAGGGACAACCTGAGTGATAACAGGGCCTAAGGTCCACTCGGCCAAGACACATCATCCCAGGCCACATCACCCCTGGCCATGTTATCTCAACATCACCATTTTGAGTTCACAATAGTTCGATCATGGTGATGGCACTGACTCGTCCACATAGTTCCATGGGCAGGAAACTCCATTGGATTGGCTACTTCTTGTCGACGTCACTCATTATAAAAATTAACAACATGCAAATATGTGGTGCTGGGTGTTGGATTGACCAACTAGTTCCACAGGTAGGAAACTTGGCCAAATTAGCCTACTTTTGTCGGTTCACCCAACACAAAGAATTCTCAACACTGGTAGTGTGTAGTGGGAAGAAACAAAGTTCCAAGACAAGAAACATGGATGGATTAGTGAACCTTCCATCAACATTCCATTTTTGAAGGAATTAAGGAACAAATGTGTTGGCAGTGGGTGAATTCCCAACCACAAGGTTCCACAGCTGGAACCATGACTAGATTGGTTGGTTCATGTTGGCTCCACTTGTTACCATACTTAAAAAGTGAAAAATTTTAGTGGCCTGATGACATAGTTACAGTTAACCAAAGTTTTGTCCTGATCCCACTATGTTGGGATTTTTCTAAGCTTGTATGTGTGTTGATCCATTATGCTCTATTGGTCCCAATGACCACTAGAATGCCAATTTTGGAAATTTTATAAAAACAAAAGGGGGCATATTCCTTGAACACAACTCCCTAAGTTTTATGGACCAAGGGCCAAATGTACTAAACCTCAAAGTTCTAAATACAACCCGTAATATGGAATTGGTGTTCATATCACCAAATATTCAAGTTCATATAGCCTTCATAAACATAGTGTTGAACAACTCAGTCCTGACTAATTGAGAATAATCAAGTAGGTTCATATTTCAATAATGAACCAAACATTGAAAAACACAATCCATACATTCAGTAAATTCATAGACATATGAGATACCATGACAATCATGAGCATAATAATGAACTTTAGAGTTAATGCATTCATTTACAATCATAAACATAAGAGCTTGCACCAGCAATAAGCATAACAAGGAAAATCCTAGTCCATAATTCAAATATGAATAAGTAATTACACATATTTGTCTATTTAAAGATAGCTGGTAATTGAAGGAGGGACTTCAACTCTCCACCCAACATTAGGTTAGCTACAGTGCAACTTTCTTATGGCTGACCACCCCTGAGTGGTTCATATTCCCCTATTCAGGTGGTTCATCAGCTTTAAAAAAAGCACCAAGTGGTTTAACATCCATAAAAAAAGAACCAAGTGGTTTAACAACCATATAACAAGCACTAAGTGCTTTAACAACCACACAACAAACACCACAGTCATTTGGTCATCAACTGGTGTTATAGACATATTTGGGCACTGCAACCCCAATCACATATGTCCATAAACCAAGGGCTTCTAAACCCCTAAAACTGTTGTTTCATACCCTAAAGGAACAAGGTTAGCTGATTACATCATCTCCCAGGAGTTCTCCATGAAAAATTACCCAGAACTGGTCAAAACAGGACCATATAGACTGCTCCATGCATAGGGTGCGATGCATCTCACCTATTACACACGGGGGGGGGTGATGCATACTGGAAAGCCCTTCTATAGGGTGCAATGAGATAGAGCAGACAAATGGTAGAAGCAGTGTGCTAGGTGGAAACCCAGAGAATCTTCTAGAGACTACTCATATGACACTTGCCTCTCTGAGTTCGCCCAGGGATGAGTAAGAGATCTAAGATCTCTAAGGAACCAAGAACTATCAGTGAAATGACACTAATCAAAATCCTAGAAGCTGACTCACTCTCCTGAAAACATCTATATATGGATCCCTCATCCAAGAGATCCAGAGGTTGGAATTTTGTAATTTGCAAGGAAGTGCTATTAGTTTCTCTTTGAAGACATTTTTGGGTGATCTTGCTTTGTATGAGGTGAAGAGGGCTTTCATGCTGGGAGGATGATGCTGGATCAGACAGCCTGGTTGTAATCCTATCTTCTACTACTTCTATCTATAAAGCTATTTGAGTTTTCCTCCATATGCTTGTATATCTCTGAATCTTGTTTATGTATGCATTTATATGGTTAATGTACATATGATCCTACATTATTTATGGTTATAGATCTCTATGCTTTGATGGTATTTTGCTGCTTGACTCTACAGGTGTTCTTTGAAGTGGGACAAGCGAGAAAAAGACCAGCGAAAGCTTCATCAAAGGAGAGAGGAAACAAGCAAGGAGACTAGCGAAAGACTGAGGTTGGTGCTCTCTGCTTCTCTCTCATCTATCTCTCATAAAGGAAAACACAAGTAACTTTAATCTATTTGTTTCTAAGATAGCTACCCATCTTAGTGGGACTAGCAACTCTGAATGGACACTAGTTTTACTGATAACAAAATGGCAACTTCGCTGGGGAGTGAATAGTTTGTTTGTTTTGTTACTGTTGTTTGCTTTATAAACCAGAGACGGAGCCTGAAGTCAAGCCAACTAGCCTTCAAACTGCTTTTGCTATGCAACTACAAAGTAGATCAATGCTGCTTTAGTCAATCTCTAGGTTGGTTTATGAACTGAACATCTAGCTTGCAAACATCCTAAGTGCCTTGGTGGTAGCTCAAATAACCTCATGATATCAACTCCTATACTTTGTGTTTACTGATAATCATTAGCTCAACCTAAATCCCTGAACTTAGCTGCAAACTCTGAGCAAAAACCAAGCTAAGTCTCATCCCTGGACCATCGCACTGTCTCTTCTTGGCAGTCTGGATGCATCGTACCTCCCGTGTGTTGTAGGTGAGATGCATCCCCGTTTCCCTATGTTACAGGTGCGATGATCAGATGAGACTGTTTCTGCCTCCAAATTTTGGTTTTTTCTTCATTGTCTTCAACTTTATTCAGTAGTTTTGCTATCTGTGATCAGTATATCTCTGTTGAAACCATCTTCCTTTGCATTATTCAGCCTCCATCAGATGGAATTGTGAATTTTTTTTAATGTATTTTTTCATCATTTACAGTTCTCCTTTGCAAATAGTAGCTTAATCAAACTGTCATCTTTTGATTTGAAAGTGTCGCAAGTGTCATTTTTAGTCAAGAAAAAGAGTATTACAAAGAATTTCTCTTTTAGACAGTCGATTACACTTTTGTCATCGTATTTGATTTGAATCATTAGTATTTCAAGTGTCAAAAGCAGTTTGAATTCAAAATCGCAAAGTGTCATCTTGGCTTTACTTTCATTTTTTAAAAAGAAAATTGTTAGTACTGTCGATTTGAAAGAGAATAGTTCAGATCTATACTTTGTTTTCTTTTTGTCATTCTCACATTAAGGAAAACTAAAAAAAAATACATACATGTGCCTTTGCATTAAGACTACATGCTGAAATTGATTTAGGAAAAGTGCATCTAGTGTGTGCTCTATGCTCTATGTTGAAAGAATTTCATTTCTCTTTCCTTAGTAGCTAGGATTTTCATTGCAAAAATAAAATAAATGACTATTTATCATCTTAGATTGCATATTTAGGAATTGTATATCTACATCACGCAGTGAACCTTAAAGGTAAACTTCTTAAGAAAGATCAACTATAAAATAAACTTCAATGAACACAAAAACGCTTTGGAACCTAACACACAACATTTAGAAGTCTAGGCTAGAGACGTATTCTGGCGTCGTAAACCCTGGTAACTATCGCTTTCATCGTAGGTTGGGTGATTCCACCTCTTTGAGATGACAAGTGCCAGTACGGACTTGTGCTCCCACGTATCGTCGAGTATATATTGGGAGACCAGAATAGGCTACATCCTTTATCCTTAGGAAGTCGTGTCTGCCGCCCTATCAATTGCAATGCACTAAACATAGCATTCGAGAAGATTGAATGCTGTATCGTAAAAAGTATTCTGCAGTTTTGCAATTGGTTTGGTAATCCCTTTGTCTAGATTTCCAGAGCAATCACTTTCGTTCCTTTTCAGACTCCTTAAAAGAAAAGGTCCATCTGAGCACTTGTCACTTCAGGCTCATTAAAAACCGAAGGCGACAAGAGTCATCTTTAGCTTTTTCTCGACTCTTAAAAATCAAAAAAGCAAGTTGTGTCAAAGCGTCATAAAATTTATTTTAATCGGAATAATGTCATTGTTCCCTCATTGGTCTTTAGGTTCAGAAATGGAGTCCACCAACCAAGGATTTCCCCTTGGGGGAAATCATAGTCCCTTCTCCTCTTGGGGGGATGTTGGTGCTCCACAAATGGCCACATTGTCCCTTCCAAGACTCACAATTGGCCTGCCAGTATGGCTTTTCTCGACCTCTGTCATTCAAAACACCACAATTCCTCAGCAATCCAATTAGAAACCAGATGAAGTTTCTCCCCAACCTTCTACTTCATTTTTTTCTCCCTCTCCTTCTTCCTCTTCACTTGGTGAAGCTAGCAATGCTAAAAACCAAGTAACTGAGAAGAAGAAGAAAGGAAAGGAGAAGAAGAAGAAGAACCCAATAGAAAAAGGGGGCAACTGTACATCACCTGGCGAAAATCCACACACCGCACCTTCCAAACCTAAATCTCCATGTGTCATTTGCAAGGGAGACCACTATCATCAATATTGTCCCTGCATCCCATGGATCTTGAGGGACTGGTCTCCCCACTTGCACAATCCAGTGTCTTCAACTGCTGACGATCATGTTGAAAGCACACCATCAACTAGTGAAAACGAAGTCAATGGACAAAAAGGAAGATCCAAATTTCCTTGTAGGCCGTGTGAAGGTGATCATGCCCTCCACCGTTGTCCCTTATTAGACGAAGCTAAAAGAGTCTTGGATAACCATCCTGCATCACCACAGCGACTTCCTCCTGGATACAAGAAACTCTTGCCGAGTCCATCGCTAGTTGAAAATATGACTGACACACCATTATTGTCAGTCGAAGAACCTATCATTGAAGATAGACCCTCTGAGTCCACACTGGACCAAAGTCAATAGGTCGAGATGGTAGTCGACCCAATCTTGTCTTCAGAGGACCCACCTTTAGATGATACTGTCACCAAAGAGAATGAGAACAACACCGTTCAAATTCTTTTCGTAAACACAGACTCTGATGAACATGGGGGCAATCTACCCATTCCTTTACCAAAAGAAGTAAGTTCGTTAGAGATGTATCTGGCCATTTATTCAGTCCCTCCTCCGAGCAATCTAGTCGTTTCCTTCAATTGGAATCTACTAGGTAGACCTCGCCTACCATCTAATATACCATTCCGAATCATAGTACAAGGCTATAGAATGATCATGGTCGGTACTATTATAGATGAAGGGGCTTTTGTGAGTATCCTTTCCTCAACTTCTTGGAAAGTGCTTGGTTCACCATTGCTTCTTCCTAAGATTCGAAATCTGACAGGCTTCAATAAAGGAACTAGTCGATCGTTAGGGATCCTTCCAAATTTGCCTATAAATTTGAGAAGGAAAACCATTCATCTAAACGTGATGGTAGTTCAAGGACCTCTAGATTACAATATACTCCTTAGGCGTGACTACATTTATAGCATGGGAGCTATCATTTATTCACTCTTTCGAGTGATGTGTTTTTCGCATGAAGGAAGAGTGGTCCAGCTTGTTGACCAGCTTTCATTCCCTTGTTCAAACATAGCTATTAGTCAAATGCCATCCCTAATTGGTCTTTTTGCACAAGGAATGTCTCATCAATCTCCAGTCTTTCCACCTAATGATCGCGAGTGATTCGATGATTGTGACTGAAACCCAGGAGGCATGTGCCCTGGTCTGCTTCGGAAGAAAAACCTTAGATATAAGACAACTTTCCGCGTAGGAATATGACTAGTCTGACAATCCTGTCCGTTTAGGATAATGGATCAGTCTGGAAAAAGATTCCTCTGTTAAAGGTTAGGTGATTGGAGCTAGAATCACCTTCATCCATTTCGATGGACAGATCCAAGGAAGTGTTTTGTCTGCACATGTGGGTAAAACAATCTTGCTAATGCAAGAACTTCTGAATGGTAGCCTAGGAACTCTATTTCATTATACCTGGGGGCATGCAAACCTTTTTGCATGCAAATGAAAAGCGACCATTTATTTTCTTAGTTTGTAGGCTCTCAACCCTTTAGATTTGTAGGTTGGTCGTTCCTAACTTGCATAACGAAAGGCAAAGGAGCAAAGTTGCGCATGGGATAAGCTCCCTAAAAAATGAACCTACTGATAAGACATCCTTATTATACGACTGGCACGAGTAGGTTTACGCAAAGTTCAAGCTTGTTAAAAAATAAACCTCGCCATGAGCAGTTTTACGCGAAGTTCAAGCTCCTCAAAAAATAAACCTAGCAATGAGAAAATGTTTCCATAGAATTCAAGCTCATTAAAAAATGAACCCCACCTCTGGTAAATAACCATTCGCATGACTATCAGCTTTTGAAACCTTTTTCATGTTCTTACCATCACCTCCACTCTTTTTTAGCTGATCATACGCCTCCATTTGATTATTTACCCTTTTGAGGAACAAATGCGATGAGTGATTTTATTAGCCACTCTCTTTCCACTGCCGTGATTGAAAAGTTCCAAGCCTTTCTTGGAACCAGTTGCTATCCAAAAACATCACTCGTTCCTCAAAAAACGAGTCTCCTTTAAGCTCTTTTCATTTGACTCATAAAATATGAAAAGATTGCCGAGCAATTGGCCTCTCCAGCTCATTAAAGTGACCGGAAGTGCTATCCCTCCTCTATATTTTAATCTTTTTGGACCTGAGCGATTATTACACAAAAATATCGAGTGCTTGTCTTGTTCGGCTCATTAAAACTATCGAAAAGTCATCCCTTTCGTATTATTTTACACTTTAAGGGATTGCATTACGAAAAAGTACCACTGGATTTTCCTTTCCATCCCCTTTTAGACTCTCTAAAATTGAAAAGTACCGAGTTATCTTTGTCATTAAACTCGTTAAAACAATAGCGACAAACTTGTCCATGTAGACAACAGTGAGTTTCACTGTTGCTAGGCTCATTAAAACATAGCGACAAGTTTGCTTGAAGGGAAAATTATAGAACAAGCACATGTTATCCTCCTCAAGCTTGACAAAAATAAAGAGGTACTGGTTAGCAATGATTGGGGGAAAAAGGAAGAAAACTTGAATAGCTTCATTGGTAGTAGGTCGCTCTTGAACATGACACTTTCACTCTGTCACCATGATCGAGTCAGGTTGGGTTATTCCATTCACCAGTCACATCACCATTGGTCCACCGTACCATCCACCTTGGGGTTAATGATACCAATCCATTTCAGTGTTGCTGGTATGTTCAAGAGAAGTCACTCAGAGAATTCACCAACCTAGCCAACGTCTCATCTGCTGCAATACCTTCACTCTCCATTTTTCATGACCGCCACCCTGAACCTTATATCATCAGATCATTTTCACCTCCACAAAAATGATTTGCTCTGTTCCATGTTGTAGATGTGGGATTTGTTAAGGCCCTCCTACAACGGGTCACTTCTTGTCGACATCAGCTCATTATCCAAGAAGTCAACTTAGGAACAACCCTTTCAGTACTTTGAAGCTTGCATGCCTCAATGGCAAGTTTCTCACTTCCGACGACAGGTTTACATCAATGGCCTTCGACCGAAAGATTTTACGTGGTGCTCGACATCAACTCATGTACTCACACCACGTGAATTATATTGCAGTACCTTGAGGGTCATCATCATTATTGGTGATTCCTCTCATGCCTGTTAATATCTCACATCATTGGCTGGTAATCAGGCGATGTCTTTCCATGTTTGACATCAGGACATATTTTCACATGGATCGAATTGTACTTTGGGCAAAGATTGAATGAGTTTGAAGACCCTGGATCTAGTTTCATCCATCCGAGCTGTGATATATTCAGGAAAATAAAGACATCAAATGTACATCACAGCTGTACAGATAATCATCCAAACTAAAGGATGATGGCTCTACCAGAATCGTCAGTCTGCCACACAGACGATTGTCTATCTTATGTACATGAGTATGAATTTATAAAGCTGAGCATGGGAATGCCCGCCTCAACTAGATCATGAAAATATTATGAAGATAATGTATTGTATTGTATCTTATTACATGTTACCTTCTAGTTCGAAAAACATTGGATCCTCATTATAAAGCATTTCACCTGACATCAAAAGGATTTACGACCTCATGCTTTAGGGGGCAACTGTTATAGACATATTTGGGCACTGCAACCCCAATCACATATGTCCATAAACCAAGGGCTTCTAAACAGCTAAAAGTGTTGTTTCATACCTAAAGGAATAAGGTTAGCTAATTACATCATCTCCCAGAAGTTCTCCATGGAAAACTACTTAGAATTGGTCAAAATAGGACCATACAGACTGCTCCATGCATAGGGTGCGATGCATCTCACCTATTACACACAGGGGGTGCGATGCATACTAGAAATCCCTTATGTAGGGTGCGATGAGCGAGAGTAGACAAATGGCAGAAGCAGTGTGCTAGGTGGAAACCCAGAGAATCTTCTAGAAATTGCTCATATGACACTTGCCTCTCTGAGTTCACCCAGGGATGAGTAAGAGATCTAAGATCTCCAAGTGGAACCAAGAACTATCAGTGAAATGACACTAATCAAAATCCTAGAAGCTGACTCACTCTCTTGAAAACATCTATATATGGATCCCTCATCCAAGAGATCCAGAGGCTGGAATTTTGTAATTTGCAAGGAAGTGCTCTTGGCTTCTCTTTGAAGACATTTTTGGGTGATCTTGCTTTGTATGAGGTGAAGAGGGCTTTCATGCTGGGAGGATGATGCTGGATCAGACAGCCTGGTTGTAATCCTCTCTTCTACTACTTCTATTAATAAAGCTATTTGATTTTTCCTCCATATGCTTGTATATCTCTGAATCTTGTTTATGTATGCATTTATATGGTTAATGTACATTTGATCCTACATTATTTATGGTTATAGATCTCTATGCTTTGATGGTATTTCACTGCCTTGACTCTACAGGTGTTCTTTGGAGTGGGACAAGTGAGAAAAACATTGGCAAAAACTTCATCAAAGGAGAGAGGAAACAAGCAAGGAGACTAGTGAAAGACTGAGGTTGGTTCTCTCTGCTTCTCTTTCATCTATCTCTCATAAAGGAAAACACAAGTAACTTTAATCTATTTGTTTCTAAGATAGCTACCCGTCTTAGTGGGAATAGCAGCTCTGAATGGACACTAGTTTTCCTGATAACAATTGATCTTCTCACTGACCACATAGTTTTAGAAAAAGAATCCATTGGCCTAAAAAACACGTCATTATTGGGAATCTCACCCCAAATCATAAGCACTAGGCTTACCTACAACCCAACATTGATCTTTCTTTATTTTTCTCTAGTCATGCTTGCATTCCATTGGAAGCTTTTTCCCTCACTCCTCTGCTCACATTTTGCTTTCCAATCTCCTTATTTTTGTCTCTTTACCCATTGACTCCTCTGTTTTCTTCCCATAGTGGATGCTTTGATCACCTAAATCCATGAGGGTGATGGGGATGGGTGTATTCTTCTTCCCATATAAAACATTTTTAACCACCCCTTCCCACGTTATTCGATTACACAAGCCTGTTAGTGTAAACATGAGATGAGTATCACTATGACCTGACCGGACCTCCTAGTTCTAGTCAAGGAAATTAAGCCTACAAACTAACAATATACTAACATCCTATGGGAACTATAGATCACCCAGGAGGTGAATAAACAACCCAGGTGGTCAATCCCTAAGCTGGAACCTTGTTTCACTGACCTAAACCTATAACCACACCCTTGGCACTGCCTACATGTGGTTGTGAGCCTCCAACCACACTCACAAGCCTTTCTCCATGTGGTTATGACCCCAGATATCCATTTTTGTGCCTGCGGTCTCGAGATCTGAGACACTTTTCTAAGATAGTCTCTAGAACATGATATAAAACTTCTTTTAAGTCATATTTCTCATAACAACAATGCTAATCATTTAAAATTGAAGCCATAACTTACCTAGACTTCCTAGAACAAACTAGACATTTCGTTAAACACATCGAAAACATGTAAGCTATAGGCCATGAATGCATATATGATCATAAGAGTCTGAGATTCATATGAGAATCACCAAGAAGGCTCTATTCCCTCTCCACATAGCTACAAAAACACTTATTAGTCCATATATTCATCAACCATTAGATAACTAAATAAATATCGGGATAAGCTATAGATAGCATACATCATGTAACCAACAAATGTCTAACATAGAAACCATGGGAACACAGCCATAATATTACCAACATAATCACTACAAGTATACATGAATCATAGTACAAGAATAATTATTATTAATCTATGAAAATACCTACTACGCCAGGGACTTCCACGTACCACCCAATCATAAAATGGGCTAAAACAAATCTCTCTTTCAACTAATCACCTCTGTGCCATATTCCAAACATGAATGTGGGATCTCATGGAATAAACCAAAGCAAAAGCAAACCAAGGCTTCTAGAGGGAAAACCACCTCAACCCTTAACCACATTGATTCCACCTCTATGGTTGAACATCAGTAACACTAACTAGATCAGTCTCTACCCAAGTTTTCTAAGGCTCCATGAACTATTATTTCAACCCACATCCTTCCAGGGCTCTAGAGTGTTTGTCCAACCTGGATCTAGGGACTAGTAATTCAACCCACCAAGGGATCTAGAGAGTTTGTCCCAACCTAGGCTCCAATACTAGAAATTCAACCCAATTTGTTCTAGGGCTTCCAAAGTGTTTGTTCCAACCCATAGCCATAAGGAATATGAGCACTAATCATAAAATAATTAAGTGGGAAAACCCACAACATCATGGCTATCCAAGAAATGGAAAGGAAAGGCTAAAACCATTGTCAATCTAGACAAATATCCATGCCAAATGACAACACATAAGTAGAATATCACGTGCATATACCATGTATCCATAAACTAGCAAGGAAATCACACATGCAACCTGTTACCTGAAAAGAAATCCAGTTGTAGTTGTTGATCCAACTATTCCCTTATGCTTTCTTATTTTCCTTTGCCTTCTTTCTCTAGTCCAAGTGAATACTAGAGTGATCCAAGCATGCTCCAAGAATGCTCTAAGTATGAAAGAGTATGAGAGAATGAGAGAATGAAAGAGATCTCAACCCAAAACGGTCAAAAGACTAAACCAACAAAAAGTTGTGAATTGATTCTTTGAAGCCATTTTTAACATTGATGCCTTTATTTTCTTCATTTTGCTTCATTTTCCCATCAATTTCCCTCTCATGCAAATTTGTGTCTCTTCACCTTCCTTTCCTCCTATTTTTCTTTATTTCATAAATAAAATGCCAATTATTGCCAATTTCCATAGCCATTAATTGATCAGAAGTGATACCCATCATTATGTTTTTCCCAACATTAAACTTGGAATACATGTCCCATGACCTTGGTCTTATTTTATTTACATGGAAAATCAACTAGGGGATGTTATAAACCCCTCCTCCTTGGGGGAACACGATCCTCGATGTTATATGACACCTATGACCAACAAAATGTTGAAAACAAATCATTCTGCCCATGGATCTTTATAACACAACTCGTTTCAGTATTTACAATGACATATGCTAAAAACAAAACAACATACCACTTATTGGGGATTTATAACACAACTCATTGCGGTATCTACAACAACATCCAAACATATATACATATACATATACCAAAAATACATTTGATTGAACCAACAAATAATGAAGGATATAGAGCCCACATTTGATCAACCATATCCCATGTAGGTTCATTGGGCCCAAAGTGCTTCCAATGCAATTTAACCTGCTGGATTACTTTGTTGCAAAGCATGAACTACTTCCACTGCAATATGCATTATGGTTCTTGTTGGAATTCTCCCTTTGGTTCCACTTGCAAGATAGACCAATCAATCAATTGATCAACATCCTCCACATATATCCTAAGTAGTGAAACATGGAATACATCACAAAATTTCATTGTCGAAGGTAGTGCAAGTCACTAGGCCATGACTCCAATCCTCTCAAGGGTCTCAAAAGGCCACAATATTGAGATGCCATCTTGGCACATGATCTAATACTCAAGGAGCTATGTAACACTCTCCTCCAACATCTACCTAAGTAACCGACCAACCAGGGTAAACATGTGACAAAGATTTACTATGATATGATTCACCTTCCTATGTATCATTTAAGGAAGTGGAATTGAAAGAACACAGATGACCTGACCTTCTACACCTACAACAGAACCCCCAAGAGCCATCCATCCCATCCAGGTGACTAGACCCTGAGATAAACTGACATTTGCTGCATTAAAGCCTCATTCACTCCCTTAACATGGGCATACATGTGACTGGGACCCTCTAGTCACTCCCACAACAAGGCATGCATGCGACTGGGGAATTTTCCAAGTATGTTTGTGCCAACGACTTCAGATTCTATGCCACTTTTTAAGAGCCAAGACTCAGGTCACTGCCCAAAACTCCATGAAACTTCCCTAAATGAAAATAACATCGAAAAAATGATACATATGCAAATACTTGAACAAGGACTTGACTAGACCCTAACTAGCCATGACAAACATTTCGTCAAACATGTCACAAATATGCATTCTATAGGTTTAAACAATAGATCAGAGCATATGGGTCTCATACTTATCTGAGAATCACTAAGAAACATTGATGCCTCATCACAATAACCACATTACCATCTATTAAGCCATATATTCATTGTACATTCGGTGATTAACCAAAACACAATGAGAGCCATACATTATCACTATCATAAAACTCACTCATAACCAACATATAATCAAAAGAAATATCAAGAATATAACAACCATATAAATAACATATGAAAATGTATATTTACCCATAAAATACCAATGAGAAGGAGATCTTATTGATTATTGCATAATCTGACTAGGTATGGGATTTTCACAAACCACCCAATCGTAGACTAGGATGAACCAAAAATTTCTTTCATCCAGTCACCCCCATGCCATATTCCAAGCATGAATGTGGGAGCTCATAGAAAAACTCCATCAAAACCAAATTGGGGCTTCCAGAGGCCAAATCACCTCAACCCTCAACCAGTGTTTCCACCTCACAATATGTCATCACTAACCATCACTAGACTGGTTTCTACCCAAGATGTACAGGGCTTCATAGATTTTGTTTCAACCAAGGGTTCTAGGACTAGTAACTCAACCCACAATTATTGCCGAGATCCAGAGAATTTGTCCAACCAAGGCTCCAGGACTAGTAGCTCAACCCACCAAGGGCTATAGAGCATTTGTCCAACCAAGGATATAGGACTAGTAACTCAACCCAAGTTGTTACAGGGATCCAAAGCGATTGTCCAACCAAGGTTCCAGGAACTAATAACCTAACCCACAGCCAATGGAACATGAAAACCAACCAAAAAACAAAATTAAAACCCACAACACCATGGTTATCCAGGAAATGGAAAGGCTAGGAAAAACCACTATCAATTTAGACAATCCTCCATGCTAATGACAAATCATAACCAAATAACCACATGTATATGCTATGCATTCCAAAAATAGTAAGGAAATCATACATGCAACTCGGTACTTGCAAGAAAAACCCAATGTAGTTGTTAATCCCGATGTCCTCTTGTGCTTTCCTTCTTTGCCTTTGCTTTATTACTCCAAATCCCAAGTATGCCACACTCCTCCAAGAGTGCTCCAAGAAATCTCTAAGTATCCAAGAGTATGAGAGAGAGATAATAGAATGAGAGCTCCAAAATTGAACTGACAAGAGTCTAAGAAAAATCTTGCCTATTGGTCCTCAGAAACATTTTTATCAATGAGGCATCTATTTTCTTCATTTTCCGTTATTTTCCTCCTCACATGAAACTTGTAACGTTTCACCTTCCTTTTTTCCTAATTCCATTATTTTCATAAATAAATTGCCAAAAATTCCATTTTCCCTTTCCAAAGCCTTTACCATTGCCTTTGCCAATTTCCTTTAGCCATAATAAACCAAATGAACACTTGCTAGGATTTTTTCCCCACCATTAAGCTTGGAATATATGTCCCATGACCACGGTCTAATATTTTTTACATGCATTTTTAAACAGGGTTGTTACAGAACCCTCCCCCTTAAGGGAACAAGGTCTTTGGTGTTCAATGACACCTACAACCAGACAGACCACTGACAACAAAAACATACTGCCCATGGAGCTTTATAACACAACTCGTTGTAGTGTTTACAATGACATCCTAATGAAAACATGACAACCATACCGTTTTATTGGAGCTTTATAACACAACTCATTACAATATTTACAATAACAACCATATATACTCATGCACATTTGCATCAACCAACAAATAACCATAATGTCTATGGAGATTTATAAATCCAAATTGATACAATATTTACAATAATATTCACATATGCACATTTTCTTAACCAATAAATAAATGATACAATTCTCATACTAGCAACAAGGGAATCTAGAGGCTCACACCTCCACCATAAAGAGTACCAGGATTCACCTCCTTCCCAGGAAGTCCATAATCCACTGTGAAAGTCAAAGTCCACATCCAATGTCCAATGCCACAATACTGCACTACTGTACTCTCAGTGAACATTTACTGACTCATTGCTCTAGGGCACACTCCCAATGTGCATATGATTCCATATTGAAATGCTGATGACCAAACAATCCATACCCAACATTTCCTTCTCTATTACATAGTCCCTCGGGCAATACAGTCATCCCCTTTCATGCAGTCACACACCTTCCAAGTTCCACAGGCATCCCCTTCTTTTCTACATAGTCCCTTGGGCGATCCCTCCCTTGGCAAAGTTTCTTCACATTGGAAGGTCAAATAAACAAGGCATGTACCTGCCTCAAAACCATCATACCAGTCATAAAATTCTCATGGAATCAATGGACACTATTGGGTACCAGTGTCCCATAATGGCCCTACTCCTGAAGTGATTTACCAACATATTGCTGCATGTTCCAGTTCCTTTCACTAATGTTTCTATTTATTGCAGTTAGTTTCAACCATTCCAAACCGGGGATTTTCATGTTTTACTATACCAAGCACATAATTCCCATTAAAGTCAAAATACATTGAAATAATTTCACATCATACTTCATTGGTAGGTCGTCAATAAGGTACTCTTGCAATCCTATTTACTTCATGTCACAACAAGTCAAACTAGTTTTTTGATCAAATCATCATTATAAACATATCACATCTAATTAGCTCAAAACAAAACAATCATATATCAAAATCATGAATCACATGCATTTGTCATAAACAAAAATCATAGATCACATGTAACCATCATAAATCATAAGCATAGATCACATGCTAATAAAACTGAAATGAAATACTGATATTGATCCTTCATTCAGAGCTTTGCTTCTACCTTTATCCTTTTTCCTTTCCATACGCACACCCTATCGCTTGCCATACTAAAAAAAAATTAGTTCCTTCTCTTCAACCACATACACATAGTGTAAATCACACACATACACCCACATACAACATACAAAACAATACAATACATACATCTACATATGACATACAACACAACACATACACCTACATCTAGTGTATATCACAACAAAATACATACACCTACACCCGGTGTACAACACAACACATACATACACCTACACCTGGTGTAAAGCACAATACATATACGTACACAGAGTACAACAGAATGAATCCATATGTCATGATACCATGACTACACAATGCATATACAAAGTACCGCATGCCTGCAACACAACATATATGACATGCACACAATACCACATGTATACAAGTACCATATGTATAACATGTACACTGTACCCCCTGTACACAACAGAACCTGCACAATGTGTGCACAACATCACATTTACACAACTTCCCTTGCACAATGTGTACACAACGCCACATGTACATTGCATCACCTATACAACGTGTACAAAATACCACATATACACAACACCATATGTACACAACGCCACATGCACGACATGTATACAACACCACTTGCGCACAACACCACATGTACAACATGTACACAACACCACATGCACACAACACCATATGTACATGGCACCACATAAACAACATGAACACCACACCATATGTACATAGAACTACATATACAACATGTACATAGCACCATATGTACAAAATACTAGATATCCAACATGTGCACAACACCATATGCACGCAACATGACTTATCCGTCATGTGCACAATACAATATGTACACAACACCGCATATCCAACATGTACGTAACACCATCTATACCCAACATTGGATATGCAACACATACACAACACCATAGGTACAATCAATGAATATACAACATGCACAAAATATACACAACAATAGTACTACACACCCAGAGACCACACTATCTCTACCAAGCAACCTTGCTTCCAGTGTCTCTTCGCCATCCATTCTTATTCCAGCATGCCACAGATCACACTACTTTCATTCTGTTGATGTATTCCTCAACATTCTTTTCCATAACATAAACATAGAAATAGTATAATCACATAATACTAAATCACATCCATGTGATACTGACCCCATAGATATTTCAAGGCTACTCTGCCACTTGATTCCTCATAACCAGGAACCTCTTCATGTCATTCACATGCATAAGCAATCATTCCTCCACAAGAATGATCCTTGATGACCCTCTCAGATAATGACATACATACATATATACATACATATAAACATTAGCTTAAAACAATCATGATCTCTGACGACCTTGTTAGACAACGACATACATACATGTACTCATATAGAGACATCAACATAATCATGATCACAATATAATTTTCAGATATAATGTATACATATAGAGACATCAACATAACCATGATCACAACAACAATTACCAATGTAGCTAAGGCATCTGATGCCTCAAGTATATTTACTTTACCTTTTTTGTTTCCTTTCTCATGATTTTCCTATCATCATCCATTTACATTAATGGACCCAACCAGTCCAACTGACTGTCATACTCTTGCCTTTGACTACCCTTATACATGCATTGAGTTTCATCCAGTTGTTACATTACGTTGGGTTTCATCCAACTCTTCCCGAACTCCATTAACTTCCCTCTTTCACAACCAATTCCAAAGACCCACAAAACATAAAAGGAAAGAACAAGGACAATAAAGAAGAAACCATGAAAACCAATACAATATGACACCACAAATAAGGTGGCATTATCATTCACTCAACACAATCAAGACTGTAAATCAATCGTAAACCAATCAAAAGTACCGAAATCACAAGGCTAGTAACAAACATCATGACTCAATCCCCATGGTTCCCAAGCTTCCAAGGGAAAGCTCAACTTGAGCCTTCTTGAAGTTTTCGTAGCAGTCTCTTTTTCCATGCAATTCCATACAACTTAATGCCATAAACACATAACTGTTAGTGCATAAATAAATATAACAATACACTGGTTACCTTACCTTGTTGTGCTAAGAACGTTTCCTTGCAACCAAACACATCCATGCCATCTCTCAAGGGACTCCAATTCCCTTGACAGATCTAGATATAACTAGACAAAAATTGTTATACCTTTCAAATATATGTTCATGAATATAGCACATATCCACATAATTTCAGACAAATTCAAGGTTAAGAAGATTTCCTGTATGCAAAGCACTCATTCGTTTGGAATTAGGGTTTCCAAACAAAGCCAAAGGAATTATTACCCAATTTCTTTCTTTTGCCTTTTTCCTTGTTGCAATCGAGTCTTATTATGTACTATCACATCACCCAACTATTAGTTATATAAACACATCAACTATTACCTTTTCATGCTAATACCAAGCATGTTTCCCTACAACTGTTCACACATGATAGTAACATGTTTTGTAAATCAAGGCATCATGTCTATCTTAGCTAACACATTAGCATCATAACATACCAATATCATCATGTTGACCTAATTGCATACAATGACCTCAAAATGCATGCATAACAGTATATAGACACTAACATGCATAACAAATGCATATACAATCGACATGCATTCATGACTAACACATCCCAATAACATCATCAACTCCTACATTGAAACACAACTATAACAATGAATACCACCATGCATACATAACAAGCACATATACATCCTTTTTGCATGCATGACAAATATATTCTGCCCATCTAGTCCAAGTGTTGAACTATGCTCTAATACCACTCTGTAACACCCTCCTCCCACATCTACCCAAGTAACCAGCCAATTGAGGTAAACATGTCACAAATAGTTATTATGATATGATTCAACTCCCTATTTATTAGTTAAGGAAGTGGAACCAATGAAACACAGACAACTTTACCTTCTACACTTGCAACATAACTCCCATGAGCCATCCATCTCATCTAGGTGCCTAGCCCTTGATACAAACTGAAAATTTTATGCATTAAATCCTCAGTCACTCCCTTGAAATGGGTATCCATGCAACTGGAACCCTCCAGTCACTCCCATAACAAGGAATGCATGCGACTGGGGACTTTTCTAGGTAGTTTTGTGCTAGTGACTCTGAATTCTGTGCCACATTTTCAGGGCTAGGACTCATGCCACTTCCTAGAACTCCATGAAACTTCCAGAAATGAAAAATAACACTGAAATAATGATATAGATGCAAATACTTTAACAAGTACTTGATTGGACCCCTACTAGCCATGAAAGAAATTTCGTCAAACATGTCACAAATATGCTGTTGGGTCCCTATAATACTAGTGATTACCCCATTACTATTGTAGTTATACCCATAATTTATATTGTTGTGCCCCTATTACCCCCATATTGTTATTTCTGTGCTCCATAGAATCCCTCTATTGTTATTTTTGTGGCTTTATATTATTATTGTTAGTTCGACTGGATTATATTGTGACTCCTTAGACTCCTATATATAGAAAGGAGGTTTTCTCATTTGTACCATCCAAGAATTGTTCATTTATGTAATGTAAAGGAGGTTGCCCCCTCGAAGAGGCTGAATTCTAAGGCGTTGATCTATCTTTTCTATCTTTTCTTGAGCTGGTTTCATAACATTTGGTATCAGAGCTTTGGATTCTAGGGTTTCGCTGCTCCAAACAGGTCATCGTGGCATTTTCGCTATAAATTTTTTTCTATAACGTTTCAGAAGTCGCAAAAAAAACACATTTGAGAAGAATTGGCGCTGAACCTTGGGTCCAAATTTCAGAATTTTTCGCACGACATTTTCGGAGATATGATCTGAGGAAGTTGGCTTTTTGCAGACTCCTGAATTACATTCAAAACAAGTGACCTGAGGAAAATCATCATAACTCTCTCTCTGAGGATCAGATTAAAATTTCGTAAAAAGGTATAGAAAGAGAACGGACTGTAGTTTCTTGTGTGTGTGTTTCAGATTCAAAGATTGAAACAGTGACTCGTGGCACATCGTACAAGTTAGCTCTACTGAACTAGTATAAAAGCAAGTCACTGTGGGAGATTTTACATAACTCTTCCTTGGAGAATCCAATTTGGCTCAGACTTGTGGCATTGGAAAGAGGACACAGAAGGCTACTACAGGTAGCAATTTTAGAACTGGATGATCTGAAATTACAGAGATACATCAGATTCAATATCAGGCTTCTATAAAGTGAAAAAAGGTGTGTAGTTTTTTTTTAAATTTTTGTGTAAGCTTGGTTTAACGGAATTCAAAGGGCATAGTAAAGCATTATTATCGGTAACTGATGCCCCGAGGAAAGAAAATTCAAACACCTAGTAAGGAACCTGAAAGCTCTAGCATGACTCATGAAGAAGAAGAAGAAATGCTACATGATATATCAAAATTACAAGAACAAGTGTAACAAATGTCACGCTCACAAAAGCTAACAGAAGCTAAGATAAGTGGCGTGGAATCTAAGATAAAGGGCATGGAAGCTAAGATGGATGATTCGAAGACAGATTTGAAGAGAGACATGGCAGATTTGAAGATAGATTTGAAGACAGATATGGAAGAATTGAAGAAGTTGCTACAAGAAAGGGTCACTAATGGTGAAAAGGTAGTAAAGGAAACTCATGATGAGAACAAAAGAAATGTTAATCATGATACCATAGACGCTAATGTTGGATCGAAGAATCACCATATTCCAAAAATCGATATGAGGAAGTTTGATGGCAAGGATCCCGCTACATGGATATTACAGATGGAGCAATTCTTCGATCTCAATAATGTGCAAAACACACAAAAGGTACGTATGGCAACTGTATATTTGGAACCAAATCAGTTTGTATGGTATCAATGGCTTTGCTCTCGTAAACAATTTATCACTTGGGCAATTTTTACGGAAGAATTGATAGCACATTATGAAGATACAAAAAGCAACACTTTTTTTAGCCAATTGATAAGTCTCAAACAAAAGGGTTCAGTAATGGAGCACATTGAGGAGTTCCAAAAATTGAACATAAGGGTAAAAGATATTCCAGAGGAGCATAGGATTGATGTGTTCATAGGGTCTTTAAAGGATAATATCCAACATGATGTTCGCCTTTGGGAACCTGATTCATTAGAGAAGGCATTCAGGTTAGCAAGAAAAATGGAAAGCAAAATTATGGCAACCAGGAAGCATACCACTCACAACTATAAAGACGGAAGTGTTGTTGCCCCTAGTCTTCCACAACCTATAAGGTTGACACCACAACAATTGGAAGAAAAAAGAGCAAAAGGGCTTTGTTACAGTTGTGATAGCAAATACACTAAAGGTCATAAGTGTGCTGAGAAGAAATTATTCTACATAGATTGTGAAGAGGAAGAAGAAAAGGAGCAAGAAAGGTCAAAAGAAGAAGATATACTCCAGGAACAAAGCCTAGATGAAGAACAAATAAATCCGACCATATCTTGTAATGCATTGGCGGGAATTACCACTCCTCAAACCATCAAGATAGAAGGACAAATCAAGAAGAAAAAGGTAATAGTGTTGATTGATTCAGGAAGCACCCACAATTTTATTCATTGTAGGGTAGCAAAAGAATTGAATTGCTTCCTATATCCAGCACCAGAGTGTCAAGTGATGATTGCAAATGGAGGAACAATAAATTGCTCTGGAAAGTGCCATAATATCAAGCTATCCATGGGAGAATATGTATTGACTAGCCCAATGCTTTCCATTCCAATGGGAGGTGCGGATGTTGTACTAGGAGTCCAATGGCTACAATCCTTGGGTACAATAGCTTTTAATTTTCAAGAACTTTTCATCAAATTTTCTACGGAAGGAAAGGAAGTTGAATTAAGGGGTATTGCAGGGAAACCAGGAAAGATAATCAGCTCTAATGGTATGACAAAGCTTCTAAAAAAGGAGCAAAGAGGTGTAATTGCACAATTATGCTCGCTAGATGTTTCCACATTGGAATCATCTATTTCTCCAGATCTCCAAAAAGTCTTGGACAATCATTCCAAGGTATTTGAGACTCCCAAGGGTCTCCCACCTATGCGTGATCATGATCATGCTATTCATCTGATTCCAGGAAGTGTTCCTCCAAACATCAGGCCATACAGATATCCCTATGTCCAAAAAAGTGAAATTGAACGTATGGTTGCAGAAATGCTAGAGGCTGGTATAATTCAACCGAGTCAAAGTTCTTTCTCAGCTCCAGTAGTATTGGTGCACAAGAAGGATGGATCATGGCGCATGTGTCCAGATTATAGGGAGCTCAACAAGCTCACTATTAAAGATAAGTTCGCCATTCCTGTTATTGATGAATTACTGGATGAATTGCATGGATCAATTTACTTCACCAAGTTGGATCTTCGTTCGGGATATCATCAAATCAGAATGAAGATTGAAGACATTCCAAAAACGGCATTTAGAACTCATGAGGGTCATTATGAATTTTTGGTCATGCCTTTTGGCCTTACCAATGCACCTTCAACATTTCAAGGTTTGATGAATTCAATTTTCAAACCATTCCTTAGAAAATTTGTGTTAGTATTTTTTGATGATATACTAATCTACAACAAGTCTTGGAAGGATCATGTTGAACATGTTGACAGGGTGCTACAACTATTGGAGGAGAAACAATTATATGCAAAAAGATCCAAATGTTTCTTTGGAGTCCAGGAGGTGGAATATTTGGGTCATATTGTATCTCATGAAGGAGTTAAGGTAGACCCTAGCAAAATTAAAGCCATTAAGGAATGGAAAATCCCCACATCCATAAAGCATCTGCGAGGATTTCTTGGGTTGACAGGGTATTATCACAAGTTTGTTAAGAATTATGGGAGAATAGCAGCACCTCTAACAACATTATTGAAGAAAGATTCATTTTCATGGACTTCGGAAGCAACAAAGGCCTTTGAACATCTTAAAGAGGCAATGTGCCAAGCACCGGTCTTAGCTACACCGGACTTCACAAAAACCTTTATTGTGGAATGTGATGCTTCAGGAAATGGAATTGGTGCTGTTCTAATGCAAGATGAAAGACCCATTGCCTTTGAAAGTCGTCCAATCAAGGGAAAGTTTTTAAGCAAAGCTATTTATGAGAAGGAAATGTTGGCAATACTCCATGCACTTAAGAAATGGCGACCCTACCTAATGGGAAGACACTTCAAGGTAAAAATAGATCATGATAGCCTTAAATACTTTTTAGAACAAAGATTATCCTCTGAAGAGCAACAAAAGTGGGTCACAAAGATGTTGGGTTATGACTTTGAAATCATCTACAAAAAAGGGAAGCAAAATGTGGTGGCAGATGCACTCTCAAGAAAGGATGAGGATGTGGAAGCATTGTTGTGTCCCATTTCTATTATCCAACCAGATTGGATAAACGAAGCAAGGGAGGAATGGAAGAATGACGAAGAAGTGTGGGCACTTATTCGAAAGCTACAACAAGATTCCAGTACTTCTGATACATTTAGCTGGCAAAATGATTCGTTATGGTACAAAGATCGCTTATACCTCTGTAAGAATTCCCAGCTAAAACAAAAGATTCTTATGGAATTGCACACTTCTCCCTTAGGAGGGCACTCAGGATTTTTAAAAACTTACCACAGGGTTAAGAAGGAATTTTTTTGGGATGGCCTTAAATCAGATATTCAAAAGTTTGTGGTGGAATGTTTGGTTTTCCAGCAAAATAAAGTTGAAACAATTAAGACACCGGGTCTATTACAACCTTTGTCCATTCCAAGCCAACGTTGGGAGGAGGTTTCAATGGATTTTATCACAGGTTTACCCAAGTCTGAGGGAAAGAGTGTCATCATGGTGGTAGTTGATAGACTTACCAAGTATGCACACTTTTGTGCATTATCACATCCATTTAAAGCTAGTACAGTTTCTACTGCATTTATGGAAACAGTTCAAAAGCTACATGGAAACCCAAAGATTATTGTAAGTGACAGAGATCCCATTTTCACTGGAAATTTTTGGACAAAATTATTTTCTTGTCTTGGTACTCAGTTAGCTCATAGCTCATCTTATCATCCTCAATCTGATGGGCAAACTGAGATAGTAAACAAATGTTTGGAAGGATATCTTCGTTGCTTTGTATCTGATAAACAGACACAATGGGTCAAATGGTTGCCTCTGGCTGAATGGTGGTATAACACTTCCTTCCATACAGCAACAAAAATGACCCCATTTATGGCACTTTATGGGTATCAACCACCATCCATCACATCATATTTAAGAGAAAATTCTAAGGTTCAGGCAGTGGAACATCACATCGAACATCAACAACAGGTCCTCCAACTCTTAAAGGATAACCTCGTGTTGGCACAAAATAGAATGAAACAACAGGCAGATCAACATCGCAGTGAAAGAAGTTTTGATGTAGGTGATTGGGTATTCCTACGGCTACAACCATATAAGCAAATGTCCCTAAAGCAAGCTAAGAAGGACAATAAATTATCACCAAAGTATTATGGTCCGTACAAGGTGTTGCAAAAGATTGGTACTATGGCATACAAATTGGAGCTTCCTACAGCTTCTCGATTGCACCCAGTTTTCCATGTTTCATGTTTAAAGAAGGTTATAGGTGACAAGCTCCCAATTCAAACAATATTGCCAGAACTTGATGAGGAAGGAAAAATTATATTGGAACCGGAAGCAGTCACAGAAACAAGAACTCGACAGCTACGAAATCGATCAATTTCAGAGTATCTTATCAAGTGGAAGAACTTATCCGCTGAAGATTCCACATGGGAGGATGAGAATTTTATGCAGAAGTATCCAGAACTACTCAAGCGTTGAGGACAACACTTTTTTGAAGGAGAGGGGCATGTTGGGTCCCTATAATACTAGTGATTACCCCATTACTATTGTAGTTATACCCCTTATTTATATTGTTGTGCCCCTATTACCCCCATATTGTTATTTCTGTGCTCCATAGAATCCCTCTATTGTTATTTTTGTGGCTTTATATTATTATTGTTAGGTCGGCTGGATTATATTGTGACTCCTTAGACTCCTATATATAGAAAGGAGGTTTTGTCATTTGTATCATCCAAGAATTGTTCATTTATGTAATGTAAAGGAGGTTACCCCCTCGAAGAGGCTGAATTCTAAGGTGTTGATCTATCTTTTCTATCTTTTCTTGAGCTGGTTTCATAACATATGCATTCTACAAGTTTAAACAACAATTTTGAGCATAGGGTTCTCATACTTATTTGGGAATCACTATGAAGCATTGATGCCTCATCACAATAACTGCATTACCATCTATTAGGCCATATATTCATTGTACATTTAGTGATTAACCAAAACATGATGAGAGCCATACATTGTCACTTTCATAAAACTCACTCATAACCAACATATAATCAACAAAAATGTCAAGGATATAACAACCATATAAACAACATATAAACAAGTATATTTACCCATAAAATACCAATGATAAGAAGTTATTATTGATGATTACATAAGACGATTAGGTATGAGACTTTCATGAACCACCTAACCATAGACTAGGTTTGTTGGGCATGGAATCCCCCCACAGCAGGTTTTGGGGTTCAAAGCCCAAGTTTTGGTCAAAGATGTTGTAAAACTCTGCGAATTTCGGGTGTGGAGCACGAAGTGTACAATTGAGTCATAGGGTTGTCCGCCCTAAACATTGTATTGTAAATTAGTGTAAAGTCGGCCTACCCATGGTCTGCGGACCATGGGATTGTATAAATAGAGCGAGGCTCTAAGTTATAAGGGGAGCGATGAAGAGAGAGGAGAAAAAGGAGTGGTTTGAGCTTAGAGTAGAGTTCTAAGTGTCTTGGGTTGTAGTGGTAGGAAGAGGCTCTACAGTTGAGTGCACAGAGGCCTAGTAGAGTCCGCAGCTGAGTCCGCGGACCCTTGCAGCTGAGTGCACAGGGCAGAGTCGAGTAATGTAATTAGGATAGAAAGCTAATAAAGAGAAGTTTATGTTAATTCTGTGTAACTGGTGTGCATTATCTTCTTTATGTTTATATCCGTTTATGTATTGCGCACACTGATATATGGTGTAATAAGCATAAATCTCACACACGCCAGTTAAGTAATCGTTTAAATAGCAAGGAACTTGGGTATTATACGGGTCGCACCCTGAGTAGGGCTACATGGAAGCCACATCATAGGTTGCGAAGGGATCACAAGTGCGGGCAACGATCGTCAAACCGCGAACCTCCAGAAGTCCATCAGACATCCCAAGGGTGTGAAAACCTGGTTCTAGCACCCTCCCATACTATTTCAAGTGAGACCTTAGTCCATGCTCCATGGACTGTTGCTGAAAGGGCTAGTAGTACTGGGATTTGCTTGGCTAAATCACCCCTAAACTTGGGTTAGGCCCCACTAAGCCAACAAATGGTTCCGTTGCCAGGACCGAGATCTGCATAAAGGATGTCTGATGTCATGCCATTGGAACCCTACAAAGAAAGAAATTGAAGAGTGGTTGGACAAGAAGATTCATGAGTTCGCGGCATAGGAAAACAAAAATACGTGAGTATTTAAGGAACAATGGTTGGACCCCTACTTGTACACTGAAATCCACGGAATTTTCTTTGCATCTTTTCTGTTTGAGCTGTATGAGTGGATCGCGAAGTTAGTAGATAGCTAGGGAAGGTGTAGGCTCGACAAACCAATAGTATGGACCCCGGAACTAGTGCGCAGGCTAGAAGCCTTAGAAGATAAGATAGCACGAGTTGTGGACCACTGGCTCAACCAAATAATAGGAGGATTTATCACTTAGTTCGTAGTAGACATGACTATTAGCTACAGCAAGGCAGAGCGACGTTTTCTCAAGGGACCATGAGGTAATTACGTTAAATCTTTGAACACTTGGATTAAGATGCTATTGTGTGAAAAGCGCGTTATGCGAATAAATTAATGTGTGGGACTATGTGGAGCGGAAAGATCTACAGAAGTGGAAGTAGTAAAGAATTAGAAAAGAGTCCTTTAATTTCACCCTCGTGGGAGAGCAAGGATGAGCTCGCGAAGGCTTCTCCGAGAAGCACGGTCAGTTTGATAAGGCAGTGAATTCTGCATTTACCACCTCCACCCACACTGCCACCCACCTTTCCCCCCTCACCTCCATCTCTACCCACTCCACCTCTGCCAGTTCCACAGTTCAATATGGAAATCACGATCAAACTACCAGTGTTCAGAGGAGTAGGGAATGAAGATTCGGACCAATTCTGGTTCGCAGTAAGAGCAGTATGGGAAGCATAGGGCGTCGTGGATGATAATATCAAAAAGGCTACGCTGGTGAGTGCATCGCAGGGTCGCGCATTAACGTGGTATATCAAGCATTCTAATGACCAGCCAAACGTAGGAATTTTAGAGATCCAAAATGCGTTGAATAAGGAATTTAGTAAGCCAAAATCAGAGATGCAGTCAATCATCAAGTTTAAAGAGATCGCGATGCTTCTGGGTGAGACCCCCTAGGATCTGGACCAAAGGTTAAAGAGTACAATCCGTGAAGCCAATATAACGTTAACGGATGCACAACATTGTGCATGGTTTGTGGCGTCACTTACGCCACACTTAATAATGACGTTGTCACAACAAAAACTTTCCACCTAGGCCGAAGCGTTGGAGATGGAAATGAGGTTGCATGAGACCCCTATACAAGACCCTAGATTAGGAGTCCAACAGATCCATGCACAACTACAAAATCTATGTTTGGAAATGTAGAGTTTGAAACAGGATAGGGCACCTTAGCTAGAGCCGCGTGAAGAAGTATGGTGCATAAAATGTAAAGGCTAGGGCCACAACAAAGATCACTATCCAGTGTTCGCGAACTACTTGGCGGGAGGAGGGCCAATACCATTAAGTCTAGAGGCACAGGTGGGGCCGAGCATGGCATTTGCATTATGGTGCGCGATCTGCCAGATAGGAGGAAAACATACCACAGATAATTTTCATCTGTTGCAGAAGTATACACAGACATCCCAACAATTGTTTTGTAATTTCTGTAGGTCGGTAGGCCATGACGAACGCACCTGCCAAAGATATGAACTAATGATGGATCAAACTCCTACCTATAGGGTGCAAGATGAAACACAAGCCCTCGACCCAAATGCAGGGATGGTGCATGCTAGTTTTCAGGGGTGCAGTCGGGGTCAAGGTGGAATGGGACCAGGGAGGAGTCACGGACAAATAATCTGTTACAATTGCAGAGGGCTAGGGCATTATGCCTGCGATTGTATGAACCTGAATAGGATATCATGTTGGTACTGTACTCAGTTTGATCATGAGGTAGAAGATTTCCCTTCGTTGATAGCAAAGATGCATGAAAAAAGGGTATTCTAGCCCCCATCGACCCAGAATTTACAAATGATGAGGTCTGAACCGTACGAAGAAGACCCAAATGTAAACATGATGCTCAGGAGCAGTATGATGATAGGAGATGATAAAGGGAATCAAACAAAAGAAAGCACATGGGTTCGCAAGGCTGCTATAAAGGAACCCAAGTTTGATTTAGAATGTGAAAAGGAGACATTCATGGAAGCTAAGAAGAGTTTCACGAAGGCCTCCACTTCAGGTACTAAGGATCAACTAGAACCAGGGATGGATCCTTCCATACTCACTACCTTTCTAGAGACATGCATCAAAATTTTGTGCGACATCAAGGTAGTCAAAGGGCTACAGGAACTTATCACTAGGTGTGCGGTGTCAGGAGAACCGCACGTGGTCTGAAAACTGGGAAAGCATGCATTGCGCACAGGAAGGGAGATGAGGTTGACTGCGCAAATAGGTGAGTACAAAATGGATTAGGTAATCATGGATCTCTATTCAGACATGAATGTACTACCAAAGAAAACATGTGAATGCATCGACAGACCCGCATTGCAGTGGTCCCCTATTCAGTTACGAATGGTGAACCAACAGAAGATTTTTCCCATGGGAAGATTGCAAGGGGTCACAGTTGATATTGAAGGCGCGAGCGTGCAGGGGGATTTTGAAGTGATAGAGATTGTCGATGACAAGAATCCCTATCCCGCGCTACTAGGAATAGACTGGGATATCGATATGAACAGAGTCATAAATTTGAAGAAGCGCAAAATAACCTTTGAGAAAAAGTCACTACGCATAGTAGTACCACTGGACCCAGCCGGGGAACGCAATACACTAAACCAATGCATGACGATGATAGTGATGAAAATCTCAATTGTATCTATAAGATAACTACACAAGGAGAGGATTGGGTGAATCCGACTACTGATGGAAGGATTTTGTGGGAGCGCGAAAGCTCCTACACTTCAGATTCAGACGAAGAGATAGAGTGATGGCAAAATCGACTACACGAAGTAACAACACTAAACTGCAACATGATGATCAGGTCATTGCATTGCATAAAAACAAAGGCAAGGGTCTGCTTACATATGATGGATTGAAAATGGTCGATGAATTTATGAGAAAATTCAAAAATGTAGTACCAGAGTAGCAGCGGTTCGATGCGCTAAAGTGGGCATTGCACACAACACCCCCACAATGGTGGGGTACGCATCAAGGAACTTTTGAAGACTGGCACGGATGCAGAAGGATGATGTGCCTACATTTTGGAAAACCCCAACCTTGAATGTAAGCCAATCAGCTGGGGTGGAACAACTTGCGTGGCACCTTTCCCAATGGATATAGGCATATGCTATACAATCCGCATAAGCGCATAGCTTAGAGAATCGGAACAAACCACAGTAGTAGGAAGGGCGACATGCGTTACCAATTTTCCACAACAATGCATTTGATAGGGTGTGGGGAGTACTGAACAAGGTTTACCAGATGAGACGAATTGATTGGGACCTGCGCATGCCAGCGGTTCGATGGTCTTATAAGATTATGTGCACAAACCTAAGCGTAGAGATGACTCCAAAGGTGCAAAACAGAGTAGAACCCGAGATTTCTAAAGGGAATACCGAAAGGAATCGACACGTAATAGCTCCCGTAGTTATGACACCGCGCAAAGACCAGGGCAAAGTAATCACATAGCTACACGAGGACGACCATCTAAGTATTTGGGAAGCCATTCAATGAGGGAACCTTAGACTTTGCAAACATGAAGAAGATCGGTTAGGATAAGGAAGAAAAGCATGTTGATGGATGTTGAGATCAAAAGACTGGAAAATAGGGTCACGCAAGCATGTCTCATTGATAAACCAAGAATGACAAGGCAAGATATGGATGTTCATACCATTGCATTAAAATATTGTCGGCGAGAATTTATGACTCTGCTATAATGGCTGAGACAATAGCTTATTGAACGCAATAACAAGGGGAGCGCACCACATAAAGTAGAACACGCGGTGCCAGCTATCGCAAGGGCAAGTAAGGAGTGTCCACGGGCTATGCTGGAAGGCGAGTTGCAGTCTCGCATAGGTGGGGCGACCACCTGACTAGTCGCAGGGAGCACAGTCTCAATGCTTCAGATAGTTGAAAGAGAGCGCGAGACTCTAAAGAAGTCTTTTTGGGAACTACGAGGTGAGGGAGGTGTGCACAGAATCAACATGGTACAAGGTTCGTGCCCGTGCACGAGGGCTACGCTGCTGTGCGGGTAGGCTAGGAAGTAACTGTTGACGTCACTGTTCATGACGAGATGTCCAATTTAAGGCAAAAGGGAGTGGGTGACGGGAAATTAAGACACAAATTAAGAGCTAGATCTGGGATGATCTGCCGCCAAGGATGCATTAATGACTCAAAAATTGGGGGAACAGTCAAATTCAAATTCAAAATATGCTATAAAAGTCCCAAGGCTAGCCATGAGACAACACTTGTTCGTTTGAGATTTGAGCTATTTATGAAGAGCATAGAGTGTTGAGCGCTAAGTAGTATTTGAGCCCCCAAGTTCGCAAACAACCACAGACAGTTTGAACAAGATGACAACGACCAAGCGAGGTGTGGGATTTGTAGAGAGTACCACTGAGGAAGCCGTGCAAAGCCCCATAGTGCAGGTGGAGGATGTGCCGGAAATTTCGAAATCACCTCGGACACCAAGGCCCAAGAAGGATACATAGGCTGCGGGAACAGTCCGCATGTCCCTGCAAAATCCATGGTTTGGTAAAATTTCCATGGAAGGCAAGGGCAAGGTAGTCAACCTTGAGACAGATGATGAGGAGGAGGACCTCTAGACTTTTGTAGAGGAGATATAGGCCGATGAAGAAATGGAAGAAGACATCCAACTAGTGAGCACTAGAAATGGAGGCACGGGAGCTTCAAGTGTAGTATGATAGTGTGTGCAGAATGGCATAGATAGTTGTCCTAACCCAGTAGCTTATGAAGTTACGATAGGCAAAGGCATTGAAGGAATAGGTGGATGTCGCGCGGCAGAAAGAGGAAGTCCTTAAAGCACGCGTCTAGCCTTGGATTGATAAGGCCTTCCTCATCATTATAGACATCGAAGGAAAGCTCGCACAGATGAAGGGTATGCATGACTTAAGACAAGGAATTTCCCCTGACAGTGAGCATTCGGCCAAGACAGTTGAGCAGATCCAGTAGACTACAGATCAGTGCACCGCGGACCTCCGGGAAGCACAAGAATCATTGGAGGGGCTCCGTGCAAAGATCGCCGCACCAACATAGTGACTCGGGATGAGTCACGATGATTATGTTGGGGGCTTGTTGGGCATGGAACCCCCCCAAAGTAGGTTTTGGGGCTCAAAGACCAAGTTTTGGTCAAAGATGTTGTAAAACTCCACGAATTGCAGGCAAGGAGCATGAAGTGTACAATTGAGTCATAGGGTTGTCCGCCCTAAACATTGTATTGTAAATTAGTGTAAAGTTTGCCTACCCATGGTCCACGGACCATGGGATTGTATAAATAGAATGAGGCTCTAAGTTGTAAGGGGAGCGATGAAGAGAGAGGAGAAAAGGAATGGTTTGAGCTTAGAGTAGAGTTCTAAGTGTCTTGGGTTGTAGTGGTAGGAAGAGGCTCTGCAGCTGAGTGTGCAGAGGCCTAGTAGAGTCCGCAGCTGAGTGTGTGGACCCCTATAGCTGAGTGTGCAAGGTAGAGTCGAGTAATGTAATTGGGATAGAAAGCTAATAAAGAGAAGTTTATGTTAATTCTGTGTAACTACTGTGCATTATCTTCTTTATGTTTATATCTGTTTATGTATTGCGCACACTGATATATGCTGTAAGAACCATAAATGTCACACACACCAATTAAGTAATCATTTAAATAGCAAGGAACTTGGGTATTATATGAGTCGCGCCTCGAGTAGAGCTGCGCGGAAGCTGCACCGCAAGTCATGAAGGGATAACAAGTGTGCACAGTGACCGGTCAGACTACGAACCTCCAGAAGTCCATTAGACATCCCAAGGGTGTAGAAACCTGGTTCTAGCACCCTCTCATACTACTTCGGGTGATACCTCAGTCCACGCTCTGCAGACTGTTGCCGAAAGGGCCAGTAGTACCAGGATTTGCTTGGCTAAATCACCTCTGAACCTGGGTCAGGCCCACTAAGCCAACAAGGTTGAACCAAATATTTCTTTCAACTACTCACCCCTGTGCCATATTCCAAGCCTTAATGTGGGATCTCATAGAACCAATCCATCAAAACCAAACTAGGGCTTGTAGAGGCCAAACCACCTCAACCCTCAACCATTGATTCCACCTCATGGTTGGGCATTAGTGCATCACTAACCATCACCATATTGGTCTCTACCTAATGTGTCCATGGATTCAGAGCGTTTGTTCTAACCAGGTCTTCCAGGACTAGTAACTCAACCCACAGTTGTTGTCGGGCTCTAAAGTGTTTATCCAACCAAGGATCCAAGACTAATAACTCAACCTGCCAAGGGCTCCAGAGCGTTTTTCCAACCAAGGATATAGGACTAGTAACTCAACCGAATTTGTTATAGGGCTGCAGAGCATTTGTCCAACCAAGGCTCCAAGAACTAATAGCTCAACCCACAACTATAGGAACATGAGAACCAACCAGAAAACAAAAGTAAAACCCACAACGCCATGGCTATCTAAGAAATGGAAAGGCTAGGAAAAACCATTATCAATGTAGGCAATCCTCCATGCCAATGATAGATCATAACCAAATTACAACATGCATATGCCATGCATTCCAAAACTAGTAAGGAAATAAGACATGCAACTTGGTACCTACAAGCAAAACTCATTGTAGTTGTTGATCCTGATGTCCTCTTGTGCTTTCCTGCTTTTCCTTTGCTTTCTTGCACCAAATCCCAAGTATGCCACACTCCTCCAAGGGTGATCCAAGAAAACTCTATGTATCCAAGAGTATGAGAGAGAGAATAAACTTAGAGATCCAAAAATGAATTGATAGGAGTCAGATAATTTTTTTTCCTACTGATCCTCAAAATCTTTTTTATCAATAAGGCCTCTATTTTCTTCATTTTCCATTATTTTCCTTCATTTTCTTTCATTTTCCTCCTAACATGCAACTTGTGACCTTTCACCTTCATTTTCTCCTAATTCCATTATTTTCATAAAAAAAATTCCAAAAATGTCATTTTTCCTTTCCAAAGCCTTTTTCATTGACTTTCCCAATTTCCTTTAGCCATAATAAACCAAATGAACACCCGCTAGGATTTTTTTCCCACCACCGAGCTTGGGATATGTGCCCAATGACCATGGCCTTATATTTTTTACATGAATTTTTAACTAGGGTTGTTACAAGCTCCTCTTAGGCTTGATGCACAAGTACACATGCTCCCCAACTTGAAAATCCTTCAATACCCTATGTTGATCTACATAAATCTTCAGCCTATGTTGTGCTACCTTTAAATTCCTCTTGATAACCTTCATTTATTATTCCATCTCTTCCAACAATTCTAATCCAATAAATACCCTATTCACTAGATCACTCTAGCTGATAAGAGTATTACAACTCTGCCCATAAAGTGCCTCAAATGGAGTCATATTCAAGGACTTCTGATACCCATTATTATATGCAAACTATACTAGTGGAAGATACTCCTCTCACTTCCTCTGTTGATGCATGATGTACATCCTCAACATATCCTCAAGAATCTTGTTATCCCTCTCTGTCTATCCATTTGTCTATGGATGATAAGTTGTAATGAAAGGCAACTTTGTCCCCAAACTTGCAAACGAATCTTTGCAAAACTTGGAGGTGAACTTGGCATCTCTATTAGATACAATCTGCTTGGGAACACCATGCAATCCCACTATATCCCTAATGAAAATATGAGATACCACAATAGCTCAGTTCATAGACTTAACTGCAATGAAGTGAGCTACCTTACCTAACCTGTCAACCACAACCATAATAGAGTCATGCTACTTTGATGTCCTTGGAAAACCTGTAATTAATTCCATGGAAATGACCTCCCATTTCCACTCGAGAATCAGAATTGGCTATAATAGACCACCTGGATGCTTACACTATGATTTTACCTTCTAACAACCCAAACATCTCGCAACAAACTTAGCCACCACTTTCTTCAAGTTTGGCCAATGATAGAACTTATTAATTGTTTTCAATGTCTTCTAATATCCCGAGTGACCTGAATACAACTTCACATGAAATTCCCTCAAGATAAGCTTCTTCAGCTCACTATTCTTGGGTGTGTTATATTTTTTCCATGACTACCCGATGCACGGGGGGGCTACCGCCACCCCTATACATTGTGCTAGGTGCAACAGGCGGGTCACGGGGGGGTGGAAACCCCCCCTGTCGGGGGCAACACCCTAGGATTTTTTTTTTGGACCTTATATTAGGTGGGTGGACCTACCTATGGTTTTGTGCATGGATTTCACACATGGTTTTGGGCATGACAGTTTTCTGTCCATGGTATTTTGTATATCTGGTCAAGGGAACTACGGTCATGTTCTAATCCAGGGTTACTGGATTGGAGTTTGTGGATTGTTTGGCATGTATATATATGTATTATAACATTGAAAGGAATATAATGAAAAATCAATCCGGTAGTCCCGATTTTGGGATCCAGGGGAAAATATCTGTTTATATATATTTTATGTCTTATGCTCTCGCTATTTTTTATTTTCTATTTTTAGAATTTGTATGCAGGTAATTTCTGTACGGGGTCAAAATTGTCATTTGGTATCAAAGTTGTTTTGGCTTCAAGGGGGTGCCTTTGCTGCTAAGGGGTTTTGCTCGGGCCTGTGATAGACCCGATTCAATAGGAGATCTATGAGATTGATTATTGTGGTGAAAGAAGTGACGAGTAGTGGAAAGATAGAGATCAAGAAATTTAATGGTCAGAGTTTTGAGTTGTGGAAACTCAAGATGGAGGTCTGTTGGTGGATAAAGATTAGTGGATTGTGGTAGATCCAAGTATTAAACCAACAACAATGTCAGTTGAAGACTGGGTGAAGTTGGATCGGAAGGCAAAGAGCACAATATGCTTGTGTGTCCCAGATTCAGTATTTTTGAATGTATCGGGGGAAGCTTCGACAAATAATTTGTGGGACAAGTTAGGGAATTTATACCAATCTAAGTCCTTAGCGAATAAACTGTTCCTACAGAAAAAGTTGTATAATCTAAGGATGAAATATGGAGAATAGGTGACAGAGCATCTAAATGCCTTTAATAATATGGTAAGCCTATTGTTATCTATTGATATTAAAATTTCAAATGAAGATAAGTGCATCAGTTTGTTGTGTTCTCTACCAGATTCGTGGGATAGTCTGGTTGTTGCAATAGGTAGCAATGCAACTAAATTGTAGTTTGATGAAATAGTCTCATCCTTGCTGTCGGAGGAGATGAGATGGAAAAATATTGAGGGCTAGAATGGTGATGCCTTGTCTGTATGAGGACGGTCCCAGAACAAAAACAAAAATAAGTCCTCGAGTGGGAGGTCTAAATTTAGAGGTAGATCTAAATCTCTACGGAAACCTGTAAAGGTGTGCAGGAAAATGTAGAAAGGAAGGGAGCTTCAAAAGGGACTGTAAACCTAAATCTCTTAAGAAAGGAAAGGGGTCTAATGATGCTCCTTTTGCAGAGGTGAAAACCACCTCAAATGAAGGTGGGGATGTGTACTTGAATTCTTCTTCAAGTACACATGTAGATCATGAGGCATGGTTGATTTGCTCAGATGCATCCTTTCACTTCACTCCCCATAGGGAGTGGTTTTTCAAGTATGAGAAATATGATAGTGGTGATGTATTCTTAGGGGATGACAGGAAGGCTAGAATTTTCGGTTGTGGAAAAGTCAGGTTGAAGTTGCAAGGTAGAAGGATTAGAACACTTCCGAGTGTTTTGCATATTCCCGCATTGGCAAAAAATTTGATTTCTGTAAGCAAGATGGATGATGCAGGTGTAAAGACAATGTTCAAGAAAGATATTCGCAAGATGGTTCAGGGAGCACCCATATTGATGTGGGGAGTTTAGATTGGAACTTTATACAAGGTTCAGGGTAGCATTTTTATTGATGGGTGAAACATTTTTGTGGTTCCTAAAAGCGGAGCAGAAAATCTAGTGGTCTCTGGAGAAAAGACCATGGTATGGCATCAAAGGCTTAGACATATTGGAGAGAAGGGCTTTAAAATACTTCATGGTAATGGTATGATAGAAGGTATGTATAATTTCTCTTTGGATTTTGATTTCTGTGAAAATTGTGTATATGGGAACCAGAATTGAGTGAGTTTCCCCTCTGGTGCTAAGAGGGCGAAACATATATTAGAGCTTTTGCACATTGATGTGTGTGGACCTATGTCAGTTCCATCACTGGGTTAGTCTGTGTACTATGTATCATTTGTAGATGAATTCTCAAGGAATACATGGATATATTTCCTCAGGAAGAAATTTAAAGTCTTTGATAGGTTTAAAGAATTTAAGGCTCTGGTGGAGAACCAGATAGAGAAAAAGATAAAGGTGTTGAGAACAGATAATGATGGAGACATTTACAAGAAGGAATTTGAAGAGTCCTATAAGAAGTGTGGTATAGCATGATAGAAGACTACTCCATACACACCTAAGAAAAATGGAGTTGCAGAAAGAATTATCAAGACATTGATGGAAAAGGCAAGAAGCATGCTTAGTGGTGCCAGGTTAGGAAAAGAATTCTGGGCAGAGGAGGTGGAGACCGCATATTACCTGGTCAATAGATCACCTTCATCAGCATTGGAGGATAAGACTCCACAAGAGGTATGGATGGGTAAGAAACCCTCTCTTTCACATTTGAGGGTATTTGGATGTGATACATATGTACATGTTCCAAAGGAAAAAGGAACCAAGTTGGATAGTAAATCTGAAAGGTGCATCTTTATTGGGTATAATGATGGTTTAAAAGGTTATAAGATTTGGAACCCAGAAATAGTGAAGGTTATGTACAACTGTGATGTGGTGTTTAGAGAGGTAAAATATGTTGTTAAACATGAAGTCCTACCAAAGGAACCTAAGAAGAAAGATTTTGAGCTAAAGGAGGAGGAATCAGACTATACAACAAAAGAGGAATCATAAGATGAAGAGCCACAAACTCCAGCTATGAGAAGATCAATTCGAGAAAGAAGGAAACCAAAAAGGTATAGTCCAACTTATTTCTATTCAAATTTTTCTTTATCTATTACTGATGATGATCCTAGAACTATTAGTGAAGCAGTATATTTAGAGGATGGAAAACTTTGGAAAGAGGCCATGGTTGATGAAATGGCATCTTTGCACAAAAATGAGGCTTGGGATCTGGTGGATTTGTTGGCTAGAAGGAAACCCATTGACAACAAATGGGTGCTTAAGAAGAAGATGAATGTAGAAGGCAAGGTGGAGAAATACAAAGCTTGGTTGGTAGCAAAAGGTTATTCCCAAGTGCTAGGAATTGATTTTGGTGATATTTTTTCTCTTTCTGCCAAGGTAGCTTCTATTCGATTAGTTTTATCTGTTGTTGCTACTTTTGATTTTGAGGTAGAATAGATGGATGTGAAGACAATGTTTCTTCATGGGAATCTAGAAGAAGAGATCTACATGAATAAACCTGAAGGTTTTGTGGCGAAGGGTAAGAAAGAACTGGTATGCAGGTTAAAAAAGTCTCTTTCTGGGTTAAAAGAGTCACCGAGGATGTGGTATTAGAAATTTGATACATATATACTGGGACTTGGCTTCACCAGAAGCAAAGCAGACTGTTGTGTGTATTTTAATCTAATTGGTGACCATTTTATTTATTTTGTGTTGTATCTGGATGATATGTTGCTGGTTGGAAATGACAAAGAAATTATCTAGGATTTAAAGACCCAATTTTCCTCCAAGTTCGACATGAAAGATCTTGGTTATGCAGACTATATTTTGGGTATGGAAATTAAACGAGATCAAGAAAAAAGGAAGCAAAAAGGAAGTTCTAGTTAAACCAGAGGAAGTACGCTGAGACAATATTGCAGAGGTTTAATATGAAGATAGTAAACTGGTGAAGGTTCCTATTCTTTTTGGTGTAAAGTTATCTATCGAAGAGTGTCCCAGGACATAAGAAGAGGAAGAGGACATGTCCTGTGTTCCATACGCAAGTGCAGTTGTTAGCCTGATGTATGCAATGGTTTGTACTAGACCAGACATTTCACATGCAATGGGAGTATTGAGCAAGTTTATGTCAAAACTAGGGAAGGAGCATTGGATAGTAGTGAAGCATCTTTTTAGGTATTTGCATGGCACTAGTGATTATGGTCTGTGCTAACAAGGAAGACTAGGATTGGATAGAGTTTTGAACATCCATGGATTTGTTGATGCAGACTGGGCTAGAGATCTGGATTAGAGAAGATCTGCAAGTGGGTATGTATTTAACTTGTTTGGAGGTGTAGTCAGTTGGATGAGCAAGAGATAGTCTATAGTGGCACTTTCAACTACATAGGAAGAATACAAGGTAGCCACTCATGCAAGCAAGGAAGCAGTTTGGTTGTAGAGATTGTATTCAAATATGGGGTTAGTACGAGCTATAAGGATAGACTATGATAGCCAAAGTGCAATTTTCTGGGAAAAGAACCCTTCTTTTCATTCAAGGACAAATTACATTCATGTTCAATATCACATTTTTAGGGATATGGTTGAGGACAAAAAGGTGTTTCTGGTAAAGCTGGACACTTTGAAGAATACTACAGATGCATTAACAAAGTCTATGAGCACTGAGAAGTTCTCTTGCTGTAGAGAAACAATGGGTGTTACAGGGTTGGATCAATGACTAAGCTCTATTGTGGCCCCCTATGGAAAGAAAACAACAAGTGGGAGAATGTTGGGTTTGTGTTATATTCTTTCCACAACTACCCCACACGCGGGGGGCTACTGCCCCCCTTGTACATTGCATAAGGCATAACAGGGGGTTCACAAGTGTGGCATCAACACCCCCTTGTTGGGGGTAGTGCCTAGAGGTTTTTTCTGGACCCTATACTAGGTGGGCAAACCTACCTATGGTTTTGTGCATGGATTTCACACATGGTTTTGGGCATGATGGTTTTCTGTCCAAGGAATTTTGTAGATCCGATCAAGGGAACTACAATTATGTTCTAATCAAGTGTTAATGGATTGGGGTTTATGGATGCTCCAACATGTATATTTATGTATTATAACATTGAAAGGAATATAATGAAAAATCAATTTTGTAGTCTTGGTTTTGGGATCCAGGGGAAACTCTCTGTGTATATATATTTTATGTTTTATTCTCTTGCTATTGGTTTTTTTTTATTTTCAAAATTCGTATGCAGGTAAGTTTTGTATGGGGTTAAAACCTTCAATTGTTGTTCAACACATAAATCTTGTTCCTAAATCTAACCAAGCCATCTGCCATGATGTGATAATCCTCATCCCTATCACCTTCACCCTGCTGTTGTAACCTATGCTTGAGCTACTGATTATACCTGTCATCATGTTGCCCTACCTACAAGATCCGCTCATGCAAATATTTCCCATAATAACTTATTGTTGCAATGTGATTCACCTACACTCTTATACTAAAAGCATCTGCAACCCTGTTCTCCTTTCCCTTAATGTACCTTATCTTGAAGTCAAACTCACTAAGAGTATACAACCAGCCAACATTCCTAGCAATCATATTAGGTTGATCAAACAAGTACCTCATCCCATTGTGATCACTCATCAAGATGAACCTCCTTCCAAGAAGATAATGTCTCCACATTGTCAATGCATGAATGATAGCTTCCAACTCAAGATCATGAGTCGCATATTTTTTATCGTGCTCATTCAAATTCCCTGAATCATAGTATACCACCTATCCTTCCTATATTAGGAATCCACCAGGTCCTCTCTTGCAAGAATTTGTACATACCATAAACTCTTTTTCTCGATCTGCAATCTTCAAAACTAGATCATTTGTAAGAAAATGCTTCAATTGTTCAAAACTAGCTACACACTCCTTAGTCCATTCAAACTTATTCCCTTTATGTTGTAAATATAATAGGATAGGAAATCCATGAGAAGTTCCTGATGAACCTCCTATAATAACCTGCTAGTCCCATGAATGATCTAACCTCATCCTCATTCCTAGGAGCTCCCCTCTCCATGATAGCTTTGATCTTTTTCCAAGTCCACTACTATACCTTCCTTGGAAACAACATGTCCCAAATAATGGAATTTTGTTTGAAAGAAACTAGACCTACTAAGCTTGGCATACAACTGATTCTCTCTCAACAATCTTAACACTGTCAATAGGGTCTCTACATGATCTTCCCCATTCTTAGAGTATATCAATATATCATCAATGGATACTATCACAAACTTATATAGATAAGGACATAATACACTATTCATCAAACACATGAAAGTAGCTTGAGCATTAGTGAGACCAAAAAGAACTACACAAACTCATAATTCCTATGCCTGGTACATAGTGTAGTTTTGTTGATGTCCTCTTCTTTGATGCATACCTGATGATATTTTAATCTTAATTCAATCTTTGGAAAAACCACTTCTCCCTTCAACTAATCGAATAAATCATCAATCCACGGCAAAAGATACTTGTTCTTGATAGTCGCCTTGTTCAACTACTTGTAATCAATACACAACCTAAGAGTAACATCCTTCTTCTTCAAAAATAATACTAGTGCACCCCAAGGTGACACATTTGGCCTTATGTATCCCTTTTCAAGCATTTCCGTAAGCTACAACTTCATTTCCACCAATTCTGGAGTGCTCATCCTATAATGTGCCTTTGATGTTTGTGTTTCTCTCAGAATCAACTCAATAGATAAGTCCACTTCTCTATGAGGAGGAAACTCTGAAATCTTTGTAGGAAACACATCCTTAAACTACTACAAAACTGGATACCTCTTTATAACTTAATCATCCTCAAAATCATTTCCTTTGTCACTAGAAATATGAACTGAAAAAAATACACACCCTTTCCTGTTACTGCGCTTTGCCTGCATGGTTGCAACCTTTATCACTAATGTAGGATTATTCTTTCACTATAAGATTCTCCTCTCTCCATCATCATCCAAGCACTCAATATCCTTATCATAGCAGTCCACTTTAGTCCTGTGAAGGTACAACCAATCCATGCCCAAAATCATGTTGTGGGATCCCAGTGGAAGCACATTCATATGTGTTGATGTACACATACCATTCATCTCAAATGCACAAGATATCACCCAATGATGAATTCTTTTCTTGGTACCTTTAGCCAACTACAACAACCAAGACTCTACATTCACTTCTTATTCAGCCCACAATTATCCACCAGGTCAGGACTAACATAACTATTATTAGATCTAGGATCAATCAAAGTGGAAACAACTTGATCACAAAGCTTACCTTCCATCTCGATAAAAGATGTCTGATGATCATCCTACCTATTATCCAATGTTACATAACTCTGAGGAATACTTTGTCCAACATCCCCAACTGTATGTGCCTCTTGATCACTATAAATTTGTGGCCTGCCACCTTGATGATGTGGAAAATATCTCTTATAATGATCCTTACCATAGTTCCAACATTACAAATGCTTCCTTAAATAATCCTTATTCTTCTCATAATAATGTTTCAACTTCCCAGTCACTTCCTCCAATGCCCGAGGCTCATCATACTCAATACTATCCTTGAATGCTAAAGGCAGCCCACTAATGAATCTTTGAACCATCATCTTCTCATCCTTAAGATATATCACATACCTCACCAACTCTAGAAACATAGTCATATACTCTTCATTTTTCATACACCCTACCTTCAATTCATAGAACTCCTTATCCTTGTCATCATAGTATCTCTCTGAAAAATACTTCTTTCTGAAGAGTCTTTTAAACTCATGCCAACTCAACAGACCTATCTTGATACCTATGAGACACTTCACATCTTCCCACCCAATATCTTTTTTCCCTTAAGATTGAAAATAGCTATCTTGGCTTTCATATTCTCTGTATAATCTTGCAGCTCGAAGAATGTCTTCATCCCAAGAAGCCATTATTTTGCATCTTCTGGTTTCTTCAACTCTCCATCAAAGGTAGGAGGTTTGGATCTATTGAAATCATTTGAAAAGTAGTGCTTCTCACTCCTCCTATAAGGATGATAATGATGATGACCATGTTGTCTCTCTGATTCGTAACTAGAATAGAACCCATAAGCACTACCTCTCCTATTTGGTTTATAAATCCATCTACCACCTTTGGCTGTGTTATCCCTATCCAACTTGTGTCTTCCATGAGACTTGCTACCATATGCCCCATTTTTCCTTTCCTCTTGTCCATAATTGATTCGTCTTTTTCCCTATCTATGCAAATCTCATAAGCTCTAAAGGATCACTACATTGACCTATTCTTTCTTTTCCTGAGCTTTGGAAATCCTTTCCTATGACTCAATTATCTTGTCATGATCTTATTTACGACTTCTAATCTTTGCCTTTAGACTTCTCAAGGAATATACTATATCAGGAGAGTACTCATCTCCTTGTTATTTAGTTGATCTATAAGGGGAGTCATGTGAAATGTAATCCACCATCTCGCTTGTCATCTCTGGTATTCTTCTTCCTGCAAACATACCATGTTAGATAAACCAAATATAAACATAATCAACATACCTCAGTAAATTTCAGGGGAGATTATCTCGTCTACATAAATCAATACAGATTATCATAATATATATATATATATATATATATATATATATATATATATATATATATATATAGATATATCTCTATATATAACATCAACAAATAAATCATCATAGCATACCAACATCATCAACCTCAACATGATGAAACCAACTATGATAATGACCATCATGATAAATAACCAATGTGCATGCATAACAAGCACATCGACAATCATACATGCATACATAACAATCAGATGTACCCCGAGGTCCAGTGCTACAACCGCACTTTGATACCACCCTGTAACCACCCCTTCCCACATTTACCCAATTATACAATCCTACTAGGGTAAACATGAGATGAGCATCACTATGTCCTAACCCGACCTCCTAATTCAACTTAAGGAAGTGGGGCCTACAAAATAACCACAAACTGTCATCCTACGGGGACTACAGATCACCCATGAAATGAAGAAACACCCCAGGTGGTCAATCCTTGAGTTGAAACCTTGTTTCATTGACCTAGACCTATAACCACGCCCTTGACATTTCCTGCATGCAATTGTGAGCCTCCAAACACACTCAAAAGCCTTGCTCCATGTGGTTATGACCTTGGACCTCTAGTCTTGTGCATATGGTCCAAGGATCCGAGCCACTTTTCTAGGCTAATATAAAAAACACCATCCATAACTTCTTGTAACTTTATAGAATCATATTTCTCATAACAACAATGCTAAGTATTCAAACTTGAAGGCAAAACTTGATCGAGACTACCTATAACACACTAGACATTTCGTCAAACACTTGGAAACCATGTAAGCTATAGGTCATGAATGCATATCTTCTCATAATAGTTTGAGATTCATTCGAGAATCACCAAGAGGGCTCTATTCCCTCGCCAAATAGTTGCAACAACACATATTAGTCCATATATTTATCAACCATTAGATAACTAAACAAATCATGACATGAGCCATAGATAGCATACATCATGTAACCTACAAATATCAAACATAGAAACCATGGAAACTCAACCATAATATCACCAACACAATAACTACAAGTATATACATGAATCATAGTAGAATAATAACTCTTATTAAAATATGAACCAAGTCAGGGATTTCCATGTACCATCAAAGCGTATATTGGGCTGAATCAAATCTCTTTTTCAATCAATCACCCCCATGCCATATTCCAAGCATGAATGTTGGATCTTATCGAATAAAAAAACAAAATGAGGGCTTCTAGAGGCTAAACCACCTCAACCCTCAACCACAGTGATTCCACTTCTATGGTTGGACATCACTAACACCAACTAGATCAGTCTCTACCTAAGTCGTTTGGGGCTCTAGGAACTAGTAACTCAATCCATAGCCTTCTAGGGCTCCAAAGCATTTGTCTAACCCAGCTCCAGAGTCTAGTAACAAAACCCACCAAGGGCTCTAGAGTGTTTGTCCCAACCTATGCTCCAGGACTAGTAACTCAACCCAATTTGTTGCAGGGCTTTCAGAACATTTGTTCCAACCCACAACCATAAGGAACATGAGCATGAATCATAAAACAATCAAGTGGAAAACCCCACAACGCCATGGATATCTAGGAAATGTAAAGGCAAAGCTAAAACTATTGTCAATCTAGGTGAATATCCATGCCAATGATAACATATAACTAGAAAATCACATGCATATACCATGCATCCATAAATCAGCAAGGAAATCACACATGCAACCTCTTACTTGCAAAGTAATCTAGTTGTAGCTGCTAATCGAACTATTCCCTTGTGCTTTCCCACTTTCATTTTCCTTGTTTCTCCAATCCAAGTGATTAGTATGAGAGAATGAAAGAGAGCTCAACCCAAAATTGTCAAAAGACTAAACTAGAAAAACATTGTGAATTGATTCTCTAAAGTCATTTTATCATTGATGCCTCTATTTTCTTCATTCTTCCTTCAATTTCCCTCTCATGCAAATATGTGTCTCTTCACCTTTGTTTTCTCCTATTTTCCTTTCTTTCATAAATAAAAATGCCAAATATTTCCACTTTTCCTTTTCCAATTTCGATATCCATTAATTAATCACAAGTGATACCCGTCACTATTTATTTTCCCAACATTCATCTTGGAATATGTGTCCCATGACCTTGGTCTTATTTCATTTACATGGAAAATCAACCAGGGGTTGTTACACCAATCCCATCCCATAACTCTTATCAACGAAGGTGGGTGGGTTGGTTAGGAAGTGTGTTAAGGAGTTATATGTGTCTACTATGTCCTACTCATGGCATGCAACATGTGCTCCCCCTTAGGATTTTCATTCATGTGTCCCCTCCTCTAGTCAACCACCAATTAATTTCACATTAACTTTCATGTGCTCAAAATCCATTTTTTTGGCCAATCATGGATCCCACACTGGTGCTTATATAGTTATATTTACATATATGGGGTGAAATGAAAAAGTATCGTTACACACCCCACCCCCTTAAGAGAATATTGTTTGCAGTGTTCTATGTAATAGAAAAAAAAACTTTGAGCTATATATGTACAACTATTACATTTGTTTATACATTAAACAAAAATGGGTAGAGTACCCTCTGATATGTTGTTTCCCATGTTGCTTCATCTCATCCAAAGTGCTTCCATTTCACCTTGAATTGCTCTATTACTCAATTTTGATGGATTGTCTACCTCCAGTCCAAGATGCACAATGGTTCTAGCTAGAATTCTCCCTCAGATTCCACCTGTATCACAGACCAATCAATGTTGTGATTAATGTCGCATACATGTTTTTTAAGCAAAGAAATGTGAAAACATCATGTGCTTTCATGGTTGGTGGTAAGACTAGTTTATAATCCATCTATCCCACTCTTTCCAAAATATGAAATGGTCTAGAAAACTTGAGGGCCATCTTAGCACAAGACCCCACTTTCAGTGAGCTCTTACTTAGTCTGATTTAGAGATATACATTCTCTTCCACTTGGAATTCTTTTTACATTCACTTTTGGTCCGCATAACTCTTTTTCCTATCCTAGGCTACCTTCAGTTTCCACATGATATTGAACACTTCTTACTCCATTTCATTCATCATGTCTCGTACAAGAACCATTATGTTCATTGGATCATCCAAACTAATCAAAGTGCTACATTTTCTACCATATAATGCCTCAAAAGGGGTCATCTTTAGTGACTCTTGGTACCCATTATTGTATCCAAATTCAACTAATGGTAGGAATTCCTCCCACCTTTTTGGTTGATGCGTGACATACATCCTCATCATGTCTACTAAAATTATGTTCACTCTTTTCGTTTTGCCATATGTTTGAGGATGATATGTTGTACTAAAAGATAGATGGGTCCCAAAAACAACAAATAATTCCTTCTAAAGATTAGAAGTGACCTTGGCATCCCAATCTAAGAAGATATTCTTGGGTATGTAATTCAATATAAATATTTCCTTAATGAAAATATGAGTTATAGTAATGGCCTTATGGTTGGACTTGACAACTATAAAGTGAGTTTCCTTATTGAACTTGTTCACTATCACCTTAATGGCATCAAGCTACTTGGAAGTCATTGGAAATACTATGATGAAGTCCGTAGATATGACTTCCCACTTCCACTCAGGAATTGGGATTGGTTGTAGCAATCCTATTGGGTTTCTACTTTCCACTTTGAATTGTTGGCATTCTTGGCACCTAGAAATGTATTCAATAATATCCTTATTCATTCATGTTCAATAATATGTTTTCTTTATGGTTGTTATCATTTTATGATAGCAAGGATGAACTAAATACTGTCTCTTATGAAACTCATCCATTATGAGCTTCTTCAAATTGCATACATAAGGCACATACCATCTATCCTTAAACAACAACGTACCATCAATAGGGAGCTTGTAGTTCTTTCTCATTCACCCCTATGCTTATTGATGTAAGCATTCCTTCACATGCTAGAATTGTTCATCATGTACCAATTCCTTTTTTATCCTTTCTTAGATGTCAACTTCACAAGTGCTCATCGTTGCTAAGTTAGCCACTTGGAGACTTCTACTAAATGCATTGTCCACTCTATTTTCCTTACCCTTAATATGATTGATCTCAAAATAAAAATCACTAATTAGAGCTAAACATCTGGATTTCCTTAAATTTTAATTTAGTTTATCAAAAAGTATCTCAGCCCTCCATGAGCTGAAATCATCACAAAATTTCTCCCAAGAAAGTAGTGTCTCCACATACTTAGTGCATGCAGTATTGTTGGTAGCTCCAAGTCACGAGTGACATAGTTATTCTCATGATCATTTAGATTCCTTGATTCATATAGATTATGTGTCATTCTTGCATTAGGAATCCACCTATTCCTTCCTTACAGGCATTTGTGCAGACCAGGAAGTCCCTTTTTGGGTCTACTTTCCTCAACATAGGTGCACATGTGAGAAATTTATTGAGCTACTCAAAACTAGTTGCACATTCTAATGTCCATTAAAATTTGATTCCTTTCCTTTGTAAGGTTGTGATTGGATGCCCAATCTTTCAAAAATATTGATTGAAGCACTGGTAGTATCAAACCAATCCCATGAAGAATTTAACCTTTGTGACATTTATGGAAGTGGGGCACTCTATTATGGCCTTAATCTTTTTAGGGTCCACAACCACTCCTTCCCTTCAAATTACATGCATGAAGTATTGAACTTGTGATTAAATCACATTTGTTGATCCTGGAATACAACTTTTTCTCCCTCATAATTTTGTAACACTGATCTCAAATTCTCTTCATGATCTTCTCTAGTTTTGAATTAAACTAGGATATCATGTACAAAAGCTAATACATACCTGTCCAAATATAGGATGACGACACTATCCATTAGGCACATAAATGTGGTTGGGGCACTTGTGAGCCCAAATGGCACCACCACAAATTTGTAGTGTCCATATACTGTCCTAAATGTTGTCTTGCATATGTCTTTATCCTTAATGTGGACATGATGGTAACTATATCTCAAATATATATTAGAGAACATGGTATCCCCTCTTAGTTGATTGAATAAGTCATCGATTATAGGTAGTGGTACTTGTTTTTGATCGTGGATTTATTCAGGTTTTGGTAGTCAATGAAAAACCACATCGCTCCATCCTTATTCTTTACAAACAATGTTAAGGCTCCCCAAAGTGATGCAATGGGTCTAATATACCCCTTATCCAACATTTTGTTTAGATGCAACTTTAATTCCACCAATTATAGCATGCTCATATGGTATGGAGCTTCTAAAAGTAGCACTTCACTGGGAATAAACTCAATGGAAAAGTCAATTTCCCTCTTAGATGATGATGCAGGAGCATTAGAGCTTCCAAGCCATTAAGTCTTTGATGTAACAAATATTAAAAAAGGGGTATTTATTTTTGAGAAGAATATATATTCTTCTGTGTAAAGAAATTGTATTTTCCAAGTTGATATATTTATGATTTTTATAATTAGATAAGTCATAGTTTTAGAAAAACTATGGATAGGAAATATTTTATCCATAAGGAAAAATAAAATCTACCTTGAAAAGCATGAGAGATTTATGGAATATATGGCCAAATGAATGTGGAATTAGGGCAAGAGAGAAATGTATGATTATGAGTTTATGCATGTACAATTTTCCTTTGTTTAATGGAAATGCAGATTCACCAAAGGCTCTATGTATGACTGTTGTATTATTCTGTGTATGTTAATGTTTTGAGATGTGGTGAATAAAAATTAGTTGAGCGACTAAATGAATATGTGCATGTAATCTAGATTGGAAGAGAAATCATCTGTGTGAGAGACTATAGAGGAACTAAACAAGATTGATAGAACTCGCTTAGAGCAAATCTAGGTACAATTCCCAATGGGAATTTGAACTAGACAAAGATTGAATTTGGGTAGAACCTATTGAGGTTCCAAATTCCATAGAAGTCTTTATGACTTAGAGCTAAGTTGTAGGAAAATTCATTTTTTCTTGCTATCGGGTTGCAATTTTGGTATTTATTCTGTAAACACATCACTGGACTACTTTAAGATAAGATGATCCTTGATTCTAGCCTCACTGCTCTCTACCATGGTGGTCACTTGGACCTCATATAAAGCACATTCCTTCCTATTGTACTTCTTCAGTTGTAGATTTGGGATCTTCCTAACAGAAGTATGTTTCCTCACTCCTTAGATTATTCTTTCTTTGCCTTCATTGTTGAGGCCTTCTAATGATTTTTTATGGAAATCCACCTTAGTTTGATGGGGTGCTACCCAATCCATTCCCAAAAAAACATCATAATATCCAAATGGTATATGTAGACTGAGAGTCATTGTTGTGGGAATGCCACCCAATTCTATATGGCATGATTCCACCCAATCAATGACTTTCTTCTTGGTCACAAGGGATAGTTGGATTGAGTGACAACTTTGCATGGGGCTTTCTTTGTAAGTTGCAAATCTTTGCAACCTTTGGATTGATATAGCTAAAATTTGAATCTAGATTAATTAAAATTAAAATAGTTTGGTTGGTGACTGTTGGGTGAAACTATGTTCGTTTAATTCCGTTGTAGTACTTACCCAACTATTTAATTTATCAATCCGAGGCCCGTAGACTTACGAGACACATGCACTATATATGCAGGACTGAAGTGGAACTAATCTAATCTACTCTAAATTACTGAAATCAAAGTAAAGCATTGAAACACTAACTAGGAAAGCATGAAATTGCATAAAGGAAAATAAATACAACATGTGAAGAAGTGAATGGCAAACAACAGATATGAGCTCATGACAACAAAACTATGTCAAATTATATTACAATAACTAAATTACAAATCATGAAAGAATCAAAGTTAATCTCCATTCTCTATTATTCATTATTCACCACAATGAAGAGAGAGCACTCTCTTATATACATGAGGAAGATAACCTTTCCATAATTACATTCAAATATTCTCTCAAGCACTCTCAACTAGTTTCCCATTATTACAAGATATCATCGCACAAATCTCTCAACCATGATCCCACAAATCTCTCATATCTTGGATAAGATATGTCTTCACGATTTTCTCCTTAGGATAAGATATGCTTCCATGATTTTCTCGATATGCCTCCATGATCGTCTCCTTAGGATAAGATATGCCTCCATGATTTTCTCGATATGCCTCCATGATTTTCTCCGTAGAAAAAGCTTGCATAATTATCTCCTTGATATGGTGGAGGAGATATTAATTCTTCACATATTTCTTCACAAAACTCACATATTCTTGAGATATATAAAAATATGTACATTTTCTAATAATTAATCATAAATTCACTTATAATACAAAAATGAATAAAATGGAAAATAAGAAGGTGAAACCCAAGTGTATGTATGAAAGTGATATGATAACAGGTTAATGGGATGATGAGATGTAAGGAATAGTGAAGAAAAAGGTGGATGAAAATATGACATTTCTGAGTCCCAACAGTGACCATACCTTCCATTTTCATAATTGAAGATTGATGATATGCTTCTCTATGATTGATTCTAAATTTTTAAGCTACATTGTTCGTCATTGACAATATACAAGCTCATGCCACTTTGATGTTAATGAGGGCATTCCTTATGTAGGGGGTTCTCCATATCTCTAACATTGCAATAGTCCTCTCTTGGGATTATCAGCCTCTTCTATCATTTTTTTAATAGGCCAATATTTATTGAAAACAATGAAAGTTCACTCGAATTCACCTTTGGTAGGAGTAGGGAACTTAACATTTTTCCATTATTTCTTGTGTCCTGAGGATTTTGTTCCTCTTCTTTTAATTTTTTTTTTCTCCTTCCAATATGATTGAAATTTAGCCCTAGTATTATATTAATCTTAACAATAATTATCCTTTTGGATGGTATCCTCCAACATCCTTAGCCCATCAAACTCAATCCTATCTTGGTAGGAAAAGAGTAAGCCACTGAGGTATCTCTAGATATTCACATTCTCATCCTTGATATATGGAACATACCTCAACAAATACAAAAATTTCTTAGTATAAGCATCCAATGTAAGCTTCCCTAGTTTATGTTCATGGAACTCTTTAATTTTTCTATCATATTACCTTTGAGAAAGGTAATTCTATGGAAATATTTTTCAAATTTTCCCCATGATAGTTCCTTCTCTCCAATTCCCTTAACATTTCACAAATCTTCCCACCATATACCACCTTTTCCTTCCAAACTAAAAATGTCTACACTGGCCTCCATGTTTTCAAAGTGGTCATGGACTCTAAAATATTTCTTCAACCCCAACAACCAAGCTTTTTCCTCTTCAACCTCAATTTATCCATCAAATATAGGGGTTTTTTCTTTCTTTTACTTCTCTAACATTGATCTCTTCTCAATTCTCTTTTCCTTGTGGTCTCCTCTAGTGCATCACTATACAACCAGCCATGGCTTCTTAAATTCCTTTCTAGAGTGCTAAGTAAGGTTTCTCCCCTCACAGTGTCTTCACTTTCTTGGTTATGCCTTTTTCTTAACTTGGTGCCTTTTTCCCTATTGGTACCCAATATATACTTTTGGATCTAAGATTGGATTTGCTTATATTTGTGCCTGCCTAGTGTAACATACCCTCTACTATCCATAGATCCTACTAAGGTAGAAAGAGGGTAGTTACTATGCTAACTCGACCTCTAAGGTTTGGGTCATGGATATCGGATCTAAGTTTTAAGATATTTATCAAATTATCCAAAACTAAATTGAGATAGCATCATCACATTCCTCTTGTCAAGACCTTTCCAACGATTTAAATATTTAGCCTATTAACTTCTGCCAAGTCATTCTAGCTTTCCTTGTGGCACCTACATAGCGTCCACATGGTACCCATGTGGGAATTCAAATCATAGCTCACATGTAAGTTATCGACCTATTCATGAAATTAAATACTCACAGGGTCCCCATTCCACAGGTCTATTATGAATATAGCATAAACATAGCTATACGATATAACCCCTCAGTTTGACGCTCACTCAACGCTATAATAATTCAAGAAAGGCCCTCAAAGCCATGTTGTCCTGAGTATAAAATACCGAGATTTTACCTTCAAGTTTGTTTACAAAACTATGGGATGCCTTCAATTGAAATCACTAAGGCTAACAAGGATTTATCTATACACGTATACCCATAATACAGTGCCACACAACTTCCTCCCATTGCTAACATACTACTTCTAAACATATTGGAGGGGCCCACTCTTACCACATAATCCCAAGGATTTTCTCTCCTTGCATCATTGCTAGAATATGTCGGGGTTACGTGGAGAATCCATGGTAAGGGTGCACATACACATAGGAATATCCTCATTTTATATTACATGACTTGCATGCATTTCTTGGAATCTACTCCATTCCATTGGACCCACGAGTTCCACCTAATTCCAAGGATAAAATCACGGTGAGACTACACTAAGTGCTATAGGAAATCGTTGGGTTAGGGGGCGTTAGGGTGACGTCATGGATTCTATATGCAGGGTGATGCCACAATCTCTAATCGTTGGGGTGACGTGTTTTGGTCCCACTAGAACTCCAACCCTTTGTTAGTGCATTGTTCACATTGCACAAGGTTTAGGGGTATTTGTGTCATTGCAAGGGTTCACAAATTAAACGCACCCACAAGCCTTGTTGCCTTAGGAATTAAATCCCAAGACTTCTAAGCAAGTCCTTCCTTCGAAATCTTCACAATAATTCTTTCGAGGTTCATCCAACAACGAAGTCTCTTCAAGACATCCAACAACCCTGATTTCCTCTAGTATTTTGGTTTTCAAAATTAAAACTTATACATGTATGTATAAAGAGCCCTTCCCTAGGCCTTGAAATCCATAACATGCATGAGTATGTCGATGGTCGAACTAGCTATCCCTCCTGAGCTTTTAGTAGTCTTAGTCCATCTTGGTCTATGACCTGTAAAATATAAATATATTACATATTTATATATGAAAACAGGGCTATCCCCCCTAAGATTTTTCACTACCTCAACCCATCCCGACCTGAAACATGCAAACTATAAATATATAACATATTTATATATGAAAACAATGTCATCCCTCCTTATATTCTAGATTATAAAATAAGGTTTGAAGGCCAAAGTTTTAACATAGGCATTCAATTTATTTTTAGCAGAGATTGTATTTCTTTCCATGCATAAACATTTAGACTAATTTGTAAGTTCATAATAAACACGGGAATAAACATTCCTTAGGAAAATAATCAGGGAATCAACCTCCCATTTATAAACAAGAAATAAGGCATTCTATGTTGTGATTTAGAGCCATTAAACCCAGAATACAGTCCATAAACAATAAGTAGAAAAATTCAAAAAATGAGCTCATAGATATATGAGATAATCTCATAAAAAGAAACATAAGAATTCAAGAATTACATTATACAAGTTCATGCAATAAAATTACAAGGCAATGCAATATCCTTTAGAACCACATATCAATTTCCATAGAAAAATCCTTTAAATCCACTACTCTCAGTTCAATGCAATATATTTACAATATAAATAAAAGGGAAAACTGAAGGTGGGACTTCAATTTTCCATCCAACTATGGACCTACTATAGCCAGAATCACTTACAACCACTGAGCCTCATCATTGGGTAATTATGTGGGCCTTAATTCACCCCCTAGCTTAGTCAAACCAACTCTTCTCACAACTTATTACATGTTTTGATTATATTTTGTTTAATGAGATGAGTTAAAGTGAGATGAAATGCCTAGTGAACTAACATGCATTGAATGCAAGTTTGGAAGAGAAAATCAAGGAATTTTTGCAAGACTAAGGTTTGAAACTTAAATGGGACAAGGGAGAGAGATTATAGGAGGTAAATCCTCCTCATTTACTCCTCTCCCATTCGAATATTCCTCCATTAATCCCACCATCTCAGAGTGAAAACAACCAAGTCATGAAGATTAGAAGGCAGTCGGGCAAGTGATAGACAAAGAGTTAGTTCATCTCAAGTTTGAGAGTCGAGCCTCCCTAAATTTAAGGAATTCGTTGGGGACTTCAGTTGTATAAGTAGAGAGACCTAGAGCCTTATTAGGATTCAAATTTTTATTGTAAAAACTCTAGTTATTTTCGAGCTCCAAACTTGTGGAAGGATTTGATGTAATTTTCTGTTTTGGTAATAAGAATGAGATTTTTCTTGATCCAATACTGAGTTAACTTACAGGGCTGAAGCTCTTGGGTTAGGGCCCAACCCTAGCAGCAAAGGATCCTCTTCTTGTATCTGTATGCTTATCTTAGTTTCATAAATTCACGGTTAAACTATCTTTAGAAGTATTTCATCACAAGTACTGTATATTTGTTTAATTGTTTATTAGTTTGCTTCATTCGAGCCTTACTTCAGTAGCAAGTTAAAAGTTATAAAAGAAGCATCACAAAGTTGTCAGTAGGTGTCCTGGTCTCACTTCTTCCTTCTGGGATCATGATTTGAGGAAAAGACCCTTATGCAGCCCCAAAAAGATGGATTTCCATTTGTTTCATAAGATTTAGAGTTTTTTGTACTTAAACTAGCATTTGATCAGTTTTGAAAAGTAGGATTTCTTTGCCATATCTTCTATCTTCATTCTTGCAGTATATCTCATCCATGATTCCATTTTATTCAGCAGTTTCCTCATGCATAAGGTAGAGAGTTAGTTCATTAAATTCTTATTTTCTAGCTCATGAGTTCTTCTTGTTTACATGACTTTTTGGAAATTACACTTGTTTGATGCAGAGTAGGTGCTTCAGATGTAGACAGAGATATCATAGCAAGCAACCACCTTCCAACTTCATCCACCCATAGGCATTCCTTGCTTTCATCAAAACCTTCACCAATTTCATCATTTTACATAGAAATTTCCCCAAGCATGTTGAGCGAACCCAACCATCTCCTAAAATTGGTTTTGGGTTATGAGTGATCCTAGGCCTTTTCTCACTCCATTCCACCCATAAATCACCTTCCCTAATCCTTCCATCACCTCCAACACCCATCATTTTTTTCACGCTTGTATCCTGTAGAAATACGAGGAATCTTGTAGGGTTCTAGTACATCCTGTAGGTTTTCCTGTAGTGGCCTGTTTTGAGGTCGAATTGAGGGAAAACCTCTAGGGAGCCTACCAAGGTCACCCAAGGGTCTCCCAAGCCTCCCAACCATATATTGAACCTTCCAGCCATCCATCAGCATCCCTAAGCCACCCGCCATATCACCAAAAGAGATTATCTTACACACTTGATTTTTCATGAAAAGCATAAAAAGACAAAGCAGATTTATTATAGTCCTTTACATGCATAACAGTGATGTTTGATGTTTTTACTTCCATGCTTAGGACAATAGCATTTTGTTCATGTTAATTTAGCATTATTGCAAAGCATAGTGTAGTGTTGTTTTAATCAACCTTAATTGACTCAGACTGCAACATTAATTTTTAACCCAGGGTAGGTCTTATTGTTTCAATGGAGTTCGCACTGTTTGCACCGATACACTCTAGCCAAGCATAAGAAAATGAAAAAAACTGTAAAAGATGTTGCTGATCTAAATTGCTGAATCAAACCATGTGTGCAGATGAAAAAAACACTCTACAGAATTAAATCACAACTTGCAGCTATTAAAGTAAGGGCGCGCCACACAAGAACTAACATCTGCTCCAGCTGGTTACTACCACTCCGTCAATTAACTCAGTGTAACAACATAAGATAAATAGAAACAACAGGGAATGTAATCTGCGATTTTTACATCAACAGTGAGAAACCATAAATCAATGAGCTAAACTAGAATGTACACTACCTATATCATTGCAATCCCTGCTAAAGAGGAGGGCCCTTCCTCCTTAGCAGGGCGCAGGAAGAACATGGAAGTGATTAACAAATCAATTGGAAAGCAGTAATAGCATCACCATGCCAATTGATATTAAAATAAATTAAGAATTACAAAAACAGTGTAACGGTACTCTTCTATATGTTGTCCCTTGATACATAAAAAGTTTAGTCTTTTATAACTATTACAACCTGAAAATTAGAAACAGATCAGTCATGAAAATCTCCTGATACTCATGCTGATAAAAAATAAAGAAGTTACAACCTATTCATAAATAAATAGACATCAGTTGCAACTACTAGAGTCTTGTTGCTTCAAAAATAAATAATCCCTACTACCGACAGCTATTATGTGGAATAGTACCCACATTTCCAGCTTCGGTGCAATAGTATTGAGCGAATGGTGATTCGAGATGACATGGCATAACTAATGACAACATTGTTGGTGTGACAACAGATCAGCTTGAGGTGTAACAACACCTAATGTGTAACAACAATCTGTAACAGTAGCAAGTGTGTAACAGCAACCTTTAACAACACTCAAGGTGTAACAACAAACCATTCCACCCTTTCCCATAGTTAATCCTTGCTATCTGTCTACTTCATAGCTTCGTTCTCATGAGCCAACACTTGAAGAGATGAACTTCCCAAAATACTTCTTCAATACTCTCGCAGTTAGCCACAAAAAGGAATAAAGCCTCGTATTATTCGGTAAAATATAACAAAGTAACATGACAGTAAAATGGATTAAAAAGGTAAGAAAACAAGGAGTTTGGTCATATAAGGGCATAGGCCTTGAGGACAGAAAGGTCAAAATAGGGGAAAGAATGTGTAGAAAATAGGTAAAAAACCACACCCAACATTTCCCCCCGACTGAAGCAACTACATGTCCCCATGCATAATCTCAGTTCCTTCTACGATGCCCCTGATGGAAATCTGAGAAATTGTAGGCACCAACAGTATCATCGCCTAGAGCTCTAAATCCTTGACTAGCCATTAACTCATGTGGCCAAGATTCATCTTCATAATCACATAACCGATAATCGGGTTGATACTCCTCCAATGGAAACCATATCAAAGGGAATTTGAACCTGAGGCCAATCCAGAACGCCCCCAGTGTTAGCACAATCTGATCATATTTTGGCACCTGTGTAATAGCAGCCACAAAGTTCTTGTACTCAAAGGGGTCCCCTTCCTACAACTCTACACTATAGGCCTCAGTACACTTGAGACATTTTACTAGCGCTTGGCTCTTCATATTTGCAAACAAGTTGAGGCAGATCCTCACAATTCTTCTTCTATAAATGGCCGATTGATCTCTGATTTCTGGATTGCTCAAGAACTGCCTCAACTCTCGCTGGATTTTGTAAGCCATTCTTGGTTCAGCCCTAACCCACAATGTTGTGTTTTCCTCGTTGGTCTCTAATGTTTTCTTGGCCAATTGCCACTCAATCTGATTCCTCATAAATGAGAGGAATGCCCACAATTGCAAGTCTCCCATGAAAGAAAGGACACTCACCACTATCTTCATGCTCACATGTTTCCACATCATATTGTGAAAGAACATCTTGCACAACAAATTCTGATCATCAAAATCAAAGGAACAGAAAATTTCCAAAAAGGTGCAGGTTAAAGAACCCATATAGGACCTGTTATCATAAATTGCCCTTAACTGAAATAAGTAGTAACGTTCCCACAAGAACATAGTGTATGACGGGGACGGCCACCTCCATGCTAGCAGGTTTATAGCAAAGTCATGGAGTTTGGTCTTATCAAACGTCGGGTCGGAGACCTCTCGATGCAGCTGATACAGCTATTCATCCTTTTTCTTTATAATTTCTTTACACCTTCATGCCTCCTCTTCTCTTTCCCATTCTTCTTTTAGCCATTTTTCTCTCAGGGAATCCATCATTCTTTTATGCATCCTGAGTGGAATCACTCCCTCCTATAGAGAGAGCACCAACTGCTTCCACTTTTGCAGCTCTACCAATAACAACAATTTCTCAGAACGCCATCCTTCATTAGGACCCTGCGTTCTTCCGCATGCACTATCAATTGAGGGTGTAGCAACCTCCTAAGGGTGAAAATTTCCCACCTCGGTTGCTGGTTCTTGTGTAACAATAGCTTCATCAGTGGGTTTTATCACAGTTTCTTTACCTTCCTGGTCAGCTTCCATTTTCATTGCTAGTTCTTATGTAGCAGCAGTGATATCCACAGGCTTCGATTCATCTATTTCCTCTTAACGAGCTTCAGTCTTTGCTGCTGGTTCTTGTGTAATAGCAGCATTGAACGTCGACTCATGGATATTATCTTTCTCTTCCTCATCTTGGTTGATTTCCCCCTCCACTATTGGTTCTGATGAAACAATAGTGTTAGCCAAGGGTTCCTGTGTATCCATTGCTTGATCACTCTTTGTGGATTGTGCTGTCTCGGTTGCTGGTTCTTGTGTAGCGGAAATGTCCTTGACAGGCTCTGGTGTAACAGCTTCCCAAATTTCAATTTGAGTCCCCCTCGAGGTAGTGTCTGTTGCAGAGACTTTGAATCCTACTTCCACTAACTTCTCAGCACAGGCTACGCATAGAGTGCCTGGGATTTCTCCCCTTTTGGACCTGTCCACGGCCCCTGCCAAGGTATCTAGCCTTGGGGATCTTGCCTCTACCTTTCCTTCTACTAGATGTTCCCTCAATTCTTTAATTTCTTTTTCTAAAATTTCAATTTTTGAGAGCAAAGACTTGGTTTCATGCTTACTAGGTGAAGGAGGTTTTTCTGGCTAAGCTTGCTCCTCATCCTTCTACTTGACTGCTTCTTTGTTCTTTCTCGACATGGATGGGGACTCTAGGTGACCACTAACCCTTATTCTCTACTTCGGCCTTCTATCACCAATCAATTTATCAACCAACTTCTTGCTGACCCTCACTGTCGAGGACTATGGTTTCTCCTTTGTCACCTCTGGAGTTTCCCTAGCCGTCTTTGTTTGCCTTCTGCGAGTGGTCCTGGGCCTTTTCCACATGAACTCTTCCTAATTCTTGCCTTGTTGGCTCAAGGAGTCCAACACAATGAGTTTAGTAAGGCCATGGTTAGTAACACATGTTTTTGGATGTGCAACCATTTTCACAAATGCGACCATGTACCTAATATTTCCCAACAAGAAATTAGGAAGGTTGATTAGTTGTTGATGATAGAGATGGTTCAACAATGGAAAATGATAATTAAACACAATGGTTGCCCTTCCCTCACAAGTAATTTACTTAATGAGGAAGAGAGCAACATCCGCCCATGGCTGGGGGAGTGACAATCTATAAATTCCCCTACCTTTCTTAACTAGTGACTTGCTTTCTTGGAGAAAATACCCCTTCAGTGAGGGATCATTAACATTCATAGTAAACGATCTCTTCCCTTCTGCTGAAAATCTTTTTACCTTGGAAATAACTTCTTATGTGACCTCCAATTTCAACCCTATGACTTCCGTATGGTTTCTCTCCAAATTCTTTACAAATTCCATGGCTATACCACTGTCTGATCCTTCCTATCTTCGGAAGAATTTGAACCAGCCTACATCTTTGAAAACCTGGCATGCTTCAGGGAAATATTCCAGGGATTCTATAGACCCTGGCTCATGTCGTATTGCTGCTCCTCCCATTGCTTATGCAATTCAATGCTGTTTCACCTGCTTATCCTTCCCTTTGATGCACACTCTAGTTGTTTCAGCCTGTACTTCTATCTTCCTCCTCTCTGAACACTCTGAATGGGGATTTAGCACTTCCAACAGGAGAAAATGGTAGGGTGGCAGGGTGGCAGGGTGGCACAAGTGAATATTTTGGATTAGGATTTGGCACGCATGGTTCATACTGCATAATGAATTTTTCCTTAATGGTGAGTCATGGGGAGGTCTCATCGATGGTGCACTTACCCTTTTTGGTATGATTCGGCATTAAGTAACAATAATTACCCGGTCACATGCCTTAATTGCTGGACTTTTCAAATAATTACAAACCATGCAACGATCATGTCGCAATATGATTCGTTCCCCTCCAGCTTAATTATGATAGCCATCCTCGGCTGTCAATAGTCATGTTAAGTTGCCATAATTACAAAATAAAATGAATTCAATATTACCTTTTTGATGACACACTTGGGTGATGTGGGGAAAAGTAATTGGCGGCGCGGCGTCGAATCATACTCGGGCAGCTCGACGTGCTAACTGAATTATGATGATGAGGATCACAGTGATGTTCTTGTTATTTATTACAATAAGATATCTCGTTTTATTCCTGAAAAGTCGTCGACTGTTACAGATGTAACAACTAAGACGACTGATATATATTAATTTAATTTCTACAAAAAGATAAAGAAAAAATATCGTGTAACAACACTTATCGCATGATATACTTTGGAATAACAAATTTCATGACAGAGGGTGTAACAACCACCACCATGTGGTTTTCAATTGCTAAAAGAGTGTCTATCTGTGGCTGAGAAAGGTTTTCACGGGAAAATTATTATTCTTATTACATTTTTTTTTTGAAGTTTGAAGGGTAATAGCCGCCACTAGGTGGTTTTTAGCTGTTACACTTATTGGAAAAAATAAAATTTTTGTAGCATAGGGGGGCTTTCCCCTATTCCCCTAACCTGTAGATTCGAATTTGTGATAATGTTGAAAAATGAATCCTTCGAGGTAGGTTTGTGATACAACCGAAGACAATGCCCATTTGCAGGTAATGGTGTCCTCGCACTGTCAATGGTCACCAAATTTACAGTCCCATTATTGAAGACTACATCTACCTCATAAGGACCTAGCCATCTGGTGCAGTGCTTACCCTTGAAGTATTTAAACCATGAGTCATATAAGAGAGCCCAATATCCTTTCTAGAATTGCTTCTTCTTTATAAATCTGTCATTCCACTTAGCTCTCTGTTGCTATAAAATCTCTGTTTGCTAGATAACAACCAACTATTTTTCCTTCAATTCATTGAGCTAGTTCAATCTCTGCCTTTGTTCTGTAGCCAAATCCAAATTGACTTGCAATGTTATCCTTAGTGTCTTAATTTCAAATTCAATGGGGAATAAAGGGTTCTTGCCATACACAAGTTCATATGGTGAGAATCCAATGGTGTTCCTCCATGTAGTCCTGTATGCCCATAACACTTCTGGAAGTTTGTTAGCCCAATTTCTTCGATGGCTGGCCAAAGTCTTAGTAAGGATCCCCTCAATGACTTTGTTAGTGCTTTATACTTGGCCATTTTCTTGTGGATGATAAGGTGTTGTGATTCTGTGATGGATTTTATATTTCTCGACCAACTCCTAGATCTTATGAGATGTGAACTGTGGCCCTCCGTCTGTGACTATCTCTCTGGGTATGCCAAACCGAATGAAGATGTCTTCAAACAGAAAGTCTGAGACAACCTGCTCTGTGGCTCTAGTTAGTGCCTTCGCCTCAACCCATTTTGTGACATAGTCAGTATAGACCAAGATGTAGGATCTCTGTCTAGATGAAGGATTGATTGGTCCCACAAAATCTAGAGCCCACTTCTCAAAAGGTTTTATGACGATCTGGGGCTGTAACAACATCTCATCTAATTGTAGTGGTTGTCCCATCCTTTGACAACTATCACATCCCTTCACAAACTTCTTGGTATCCTGGAATATTGTCGGCTAGTAGTACCCTGTTGAAAGGACTTTGTATCTTGTCCATTTATTTGCGAAGTGTCCTCTGCAAGGTTCCTCATGGCAGGCTTTGAGAATATCAAAGACCTCGTCCTCTCTAACACAACATATGATCTAGAAATCAAGTCCATTGTGGTATAGGTTCCCATCTATCCAGGTATATGTAGCACTTTGTTGTATGATTTTCCTTTTCTCTTTGGAGGACAGATACTGGGGAAACTTCCGTGTAGCAAGATAATTGGTTATATCTGCATACCAAGGTGAGTAAGTAGAAATAGAAAAAAGATATTCATCAGGGAAATAATCTTCAGTAGGAGTGAAACTATCATCAATAGTAGCCTAGAAAGAAAGTCAGCTACTACATTATATTTTCCAGGCTTATCTATAATAGTGATATCAAATTCCTATAACAACAATAACTAGCATGTCATCCTACCATTTGTAATTGGATTATTCATTAAAAAATCAATGGCAGAATGGTAAGTGTGTACAAATACTTGATACCCAGTGATGTAATGCCAGAATTTATTGATGGCATGCACGACTACTAAGAACTCCTTCTTGGTCACTGTGTAGTTGAGCTCAACTGGAGTTATATTTTTACTTATGTAGTAAATAGCGTAAGGTTTCTTATCCTCCAGTTGGCCCAAAACAACACCTACAACAATATTTGATGCATCTGTAGCTATGTGAAATGACAGTTCCCAATTAGGTCCTCGCAAGACCGGAGCTACTAATACACAACATTTCAGCTTTAAGAAGGCCTGCTCACACTTCCCTGTCCACAAGAAATCAACATCCTTCATGAGCAAGGAAAATAATGGCGATGCAATTCTTGAAATTTTTTCTATAAATCTTCTGTAATACCCTGCATGCCCCAAGAAACTACGTACCTCTTTCTGCATTTTGGGGGTTGGGATTTTTAGAATTACCTCTATTTTTGCAGGGTCTACCTTGATTCTGTCAGCAAAAATGTAATGTCAAAGCATGATCCCTTCAATCATCATCATGTGATATTTCTCAGTGCTCAAGGCAACATTAGTCTGTACACATCGCTCTATCACTTTTTCTAGATTGACTAATGTTGTTTCAAAATCATCTCCATAGGGTGTGAAATTGTCCATGAAGATTTCTAGATAGTCATTCAATAAGTCAGAAAAAATTCCCAGTATTGCCCTTTGAAAGGTTGCTGGCACATTATAGAGCCCAAAAGGTAGCACTCTGTATGCGTAGGTTCCCCAAGGACAAGTAAAGGTCATTTTATCCTAGTCTTCCGGGGCAATCTGTATCTAATTGTAGCCACTAAATCCATCCAAAAATGAAAATAATTTCTTTCCGGAGAGAGTATCAAGGACCTGATCTATAAATGGTAATGGAAAATGGTCCTTCTAAGTGGCCTTGTTGACTTCTCTATAATCAACACAGACTCTCCACTTGCCATTATTTTTAGGAACAATGACAAGCGGTGACACCCACTGACTGTCAGATATTAGATAAATAAAATTAGCACTCAGGAGTTTTTGTAGTTCTTCTTTCACCACTTCCTTTAGTGCAGGGTTCATGTAGCACTGTGGCTATCTAACTGGTTTGTAGCCATCCTTCAAATAAATATGGTGAGTGCATAGGTTAGGGTGGATCCCTTTCATATCCATATAATCCCATGCAAATTCCTTTTTATACTTCTGTAATAGCTATAACAGTTGTTGTTTCTATTCAACAGTCAAATTGGGATTAACATTCAAAAACTTTCCATATTCAATCTCAATGGGACTGCTAGCAATATTTGAAGTGGTTCTCATTTTTTCAAAATATATATCTTCCACCTCTTCCTCCTCATTTGCATTTTTAACAGAAGCAATAAAAAGCAAATTACTAATAAAACCATTAATAACATCATCTTCTATCTCATCTTTAAAATATTGGGCTTTCCCCAGAGTGAGGAGTGGCAGGGAAAGATCTGATTTAGGCTCAAACTCATCCCACCAAGGGTTGTACATATCCATATTTCGTTTTGGGGGATAAAGATTAAGGTTTTATGTTTCTTGACCATCTGAGATCACCATGGATCCCATCATGCAGCCTATAAATGCGTCTGCAATGGCTAGCCAAGGTCTCCCTATGATCAAAGGATGCCCCTCCAAATTGGATTTGGCCTGTAGGATAATGAAATTAGCTGGATATCTTCAGGAATCTATCGTAATCACTATATCTTCTAACATCCCCTCGGGTTTAACACGTGACCTGTCTGCCAATTCCAGCATAGTAGGAGTGTGTCTGAGTCCCTGTAGCCTGAGAGCGATAAGGAGATGTTTTGTCATTACATTAATGGTAGCCCCAAGATCAATCAATGTATTGGCTATGGGCTGGTCCTTAAAGTAGATAGTGACCCTAGGATTTCCTGGATCATTTTACTTCGTAAGGAGAGGCTGAGCAAACATTAATTCGGATAACTTTCCCATCACATGTATGGTGGCAGGGTCTCTAGGCTTCCTCCCATGCTTTTCGATGCACAAATCTCTCACTGTCTTGGCATAGATGGGTGCTTCTTTAAGGGCTTGCAGAAGAGGAATTCGTACATACAAATTTCGCAACTCCTTAATAAAATCAGATTCAGGATGTGAATCCATCCTAGGTTCAAATAGTCTCTGAGGGTATGGGGGGTCCTGTGTAACAACAGTAAACTATGCTATTACAAGTGTATCAGCCTTCCCCAAATTATCTATTACAAATGTAACAGTTATTCATGGGTCAGCTATTACAGATGTAACAACTTCCTCTATATCAGCTATTGTAGGCACAGTACCCACCTCAGAGCCTTCGACTTCTCCTCTGGATGGTTCACAGTCCTCCTATGTAATGACATGGGAGTGACTAGGGTTAATTACTGTGCCCAATGGCAATTGTATTTCATTAAGTTCCACGGGGTAATAAGGTAGGTCTGGAAGGTCGTAGGAGCCTCTATTCCCTGAGCTTCTTTATTGTTTTGGTTTGGGTTAGGTTGCACAAGTAGTTGGGGTAACACAAGTGGTGGAGGAGTGAGAGCTTGGAAAGGAGGTAATTGTCGCTATTGTTGCATGGGTGGTGCAGGCGGAGTTGAATTATGGGCATTTCCTCTCTAGTTTTGGTTTGACGGGTATGGTTGGGATTGATGATATTGAACAGAAGGAGATGGAGACCATTGGTTCTAGGGTGAAGGGAACTGTGCTGAAAGAGGGGCAACATATTTCCATGGGTATTGTTGGTTATTATATGCATTGTTCCACAAATTGAAAGAGGAAAAGTCTTGAGACATACTTGGAGGTCGCGATTGCCATGGCCTTCTTGGCACGATGAAGTAAGAGGACTGCACCTCTTCGCTTGATTCTCCGATATTGAATTTAGTCTATGAAGCTCCAGACACTTCTCTATCAAATGCTCCAGCTTGTAGATATTACATAGGCTGTTGTTCAATTCGCATTCCTTGTAAGGATGTTTCTTCCGACAAGTCAAACAACATGGCCAGGGGTGTATCAGCTTCTTCTTGTGTCTTTTTGATATGTTTGTTGTTATCTAGGCTGAGAGAGTACTGAGGATATCGGTCTTGAAATTTTTGAACAAATTTCTGATCTCCACTCTAGTTACTCCTCCGCCTACAGATTTTTGTATGCGAATAGAGGCATCCTGAATTGTACTTCTTCCATTAGATGATGCTCAATAGAATCATAGGCATAGCTTTACAATTATAGTGAATGGCTCTTGTGATATATCCCCTTCTCCTAATAGGTTCAGGGTGTCAAGGTAGTCATCCCTCATTCCTCTGATGAATATAGTCTTCAAGATTTCCGGGTCTAAATCACTGTGTTTCGACCTCTGTAGATTGTAGTGGAATCGTTCCACATAATCTCCCGGCTTTCTTCCTCCTTTTGTGTCATTCTAAATATCTCTTCCCTTAAGTTCGTGGTCCTACAATAGTCCTGATACTTTGACAAGAATGTCTCCTTCATAGAATTCCATGTTGAAATGGAAGCAGGGCCTAATCCCATGAACCATCTCAAGGCTACTCCTTTTAAGGTAGCACGAAATAGCTTTAACTTCTGAGCATCTACTGTATAATCGTAACTTCTACATATGACATCGAATTCAAATAGAAATGTATCTGGATCTTCCACAGTCATCCCCTGGAAGGATGGTAAGGATGATACAGGAATATTTTTCATAGGAGCTTCACCTCTGGTATTCCTGATTGGGAACTCAAAGGTAGTGGTAGTGGTGTCTGTTTTAGCATTGTTATCATTTTTGTCTCCCATGATTAATTATTCAAACCCTTTCTATAGCAAACGTGATTAGTGCCTGAGATATCGCTGGGGCTAGCTGTTTCACCGCACTACCCATATCCGGATATTGATAAATCAACAGGTGCTTTTACATCTTAGGTGTCCGTTGTTCCCCCTCAGTTTCCCCTTGCCCCTCAGTCCTCAAGTTATGACTACTAACTTCCCCTTCTTTCTCATAAATCAAATCCTTGATCTTGGGGTTATGAGTGCTAGCCTTAGAATGATATGGTCTCGAGATGGAGGGATTGGAAGTTTCTGCTTTCGCTATGGGAGTAATAGCCTTTTGTGGCCCCTTTTTCCTTGCATTCCTTTGAGAGCTCGATTGTTATTTTTATTCTTTGGAGATTAATTCCTGGATAAATGTCTTCCTTCCCAAATACTCACCCTTCATTTCCTATTTACGACTTGTCGTTCCTGTGAATTATTAGAGTGGGGGTGATTTCAGTATCTATATAAGTCCTACAAGTGCACACATGGACCCTATGTGTATTAAATCACACTCTAAGTGTCTCAGTCTTCGATAGTGGTGAGCCCACCCAAGTATGTTAGAGTGATGTGCAGGTTCTTACCTCTTGTCTTACCGCCCAACGACTGAAGAGCTGAAGACACACTAAAAAAGCATCAAAATGTTCTAATTTTCCTAGTAATCACAATGGTGAGCCCACCCAGGTATGTTAGAGTGATGCACAAGTTATTACCTCTCATCTTACGCCCAACAACTGTGGACTAGGAGCACTGTATATCAAACAAACAACTTGGCTGACTGTATCATCAACTTGCCATCCCTGGCAACGGTTCCAAAATGTAGTGTTGTTTGAATCAACCTTAATTGAATCAGACTGCAACATTAATTGTCAACCCATGGTAGGTCTTGCTATTTCAATGGAGTTTGCACTGTCTGTGCTGATACACTCCAGCCAAGAAGAAGAAAATGCAGAAATCTATAAAATATGTCGCTGATCTAAATTGTTGAATCAAACCATGTGTGTAGATATATAAAACACTTTACAGAATTAAATCACAACTCACAGCTATTAAATTAAGGGCCCGCCGCACAAGAACTAACATATACTCTAGCTGGTTACTACCACTCTGTCGATTAATTGAGTGTAACAACATAAGATAAATAGAAACAACATCGAATTTAATCCACGATTTGTACAACAACAACGAGAAACCATAAATCAATGAACTAAACTAGAATGTCTATATCACTGCAATCCCGACCAAAGAGGAAGGCCCTTCCTCCTTAGCAGGGCGCGAGGAGAACACGAAAGTGATTAATGAATTAGTTGGAAAGTAGTAACAACATCACTTTACTAATTGATATTAAAATAAATTCAGAATTACAAAAATAGAGTAACAGTACTCTTATATATGTTATCCCTTGATACATACAAAGTTGAGTCTTTTATAACTATTACAACCTAAAAATTAGAAACAGATCAGTCATGAGAATCTCTCGATTCTCATGCTGATCAAAAATAAAGAAGTTACAAAATATTGCTAAATAAATATACATTAGTTGCAACTACTAGAGTCTTGTTGCTTGAAAAATAAACAATCCCTATTTCTGACAGTTGCTATGTGGAATAGTACCCACATTTCCAGCTTCGGTGCAATAGTGTTGAGCGAATGGTGATTCAGGATGACGTGGAATAATTGACGACAACACTATTGGCATGACAGCGGATCAGTGCGAGGTGTAACAACATCCAATGTGTAACAACAATCTATAACAACAATCTGTAATAGCAGTAAGTGTGTAGCAACAACCTGTAACAACACTCGGGGTGTAACAATGAACCATTCTACCCTTTCCTGCAGTTAATCCTTATTGCATGTCTGCTTCATAGCTTCATTCTCATGAGCCAACACCTGAAAAGATGAACTTCTCAAAATGCTTCTTCAATGCTCTCCCAGTTAGCCACAAAAACGAATAAAGCCTCGTATTATTCGGTAAAATATAACAAAGTAACATGACAATAAAATGGATCAAAAAGGTAATAAAACAAGGAGTTTGGTCATATAAGGGCATAGGCCTGGAGGATAGAAAGGTCAAAACAGGGGAAAGAATGTGCAGATAATAGGTAAAAAACCACACCCAACAAATATCTCTTAGTAGTCAATTAGGAAATGGTGTGCCTTAGCATTGAATTTTAGTCTTTTTCATTATTACAGTAGATCATCTCTCTCTTAGAGTAGATTTATATTTCTTTCATCAAGGAACCAAGATTCTTCTGAATCCATAGAAGTCTGGCTTGAAAACCCTAGTGGTCTCTTGCCAACTGACAGTGACAAAAGGCAGAACCATCACTTTTACTAGTGTATACAGCATTGTCACCTCCAATTTTGTATGAACCCCAGGTTGATAAAGTAAAGCTGGTAGCCCAGGAGTTGCAGCATTCTTGCTGCAATACTGGTGCTCATCAACAACAGTCAACCCCGAGCCAGATACATGATCTAAGGGGAATTTATTTTCAAAAGATTTCATAAGAAGCCAAATTCAATCCACAAAGGATACACAATACATATAGCATTGGATGGTTTATCAGATAGTCAAGCACAACAAAGTTCATAGCATTGGGTGGTTTATCAATTGTGTCAAGCACTCTAAGAGTGGTTTATCAGCCCACAATAAGCACCATGTGTGGTTTATCAACTCTTCCTCAACAAGCACCCATCTACATGTGGTTTTTCAGCCTTAGCTATCACCCTAAGTAGTTTCTTAGCCAACCCTTGGAAACCACTCATTTCCATTTCCTCTTGATCCTCTTGCACTTTTGGTCACAATTTCCTATTTCAAGGAAACACATTCTCTTAGTTCATAGCTCTTTCTATATTTATTCATGAGCTTCACCAAGAAGATTTCCAACCCCCACCTTGTTGTGCTTTTGCATTTTTATCATTTCCTCAAGTGTCTCTCCATGTTCCTCTTGGAATCTTCCTCTTCTTTTTCTTACTATTTGCACTATAAAATTAATTAAAGGTGCCAAATTACCCCACCTGGGTTTATCTTTCCTCTTCCCTCTTAGATCATGGATATTTGGTCCCACACTTTAGGTCATTACATAAAATATACTCTCTTGTAAGATCGGGTATCATTACATTACAAAAATCATGGGAAAGGCATACTATGGGTGTCACACCTAGATATCTGGAACTAAGATCATATTGTTGTTTCCTTTGTATATTTGATATTCTTTTCAAAATAATTACATTCAACTTTTCTTACCTTTCTTGTTCTTTAATAATCCTTTCAATATCTGCTTTGCAAATTCTTAATTTAGCTCTCAAATTCCTAAGGGTCTCCATACAATCATGGGAAGTTTTCTTTTACCTTTTTACCACAAACTCCTCTTCCTAATGGTGATATGATTGGGGTGTGTTGTACTCTACCATTCTACCACTCATTCCTTTATTTCTTGTTGGAATTTGTATCTTCTTATGTGTTGCTACACACACATGACCGTTTGATAAGTCAAACATAACTAAATATATTCACCCATCACCTTGGCATATCTACACTAAGAATTTTGATATGACGTTGGTTGCCCAATCACATCCCATGTTAGTATGCTAGTTAGAAAATAAAATAAAATATTAGCAATTTATTAGGCTAGCAATCAAATCAACTGTAAGTATATATATATACTATTAGATTAAATTTAATCCCTTGCATGTGAGCCTCTTTATTTCTAGTGTTGAACCTTCACTTTGATACCACTCTGTAACATTCCCTCCTAGTCCTTTAAATTTTCCTAGGCTATGGGAGGTGTTACCTATTTGTTTTGACCCATCCTCCTAGGTTTGTTATGAAGGTGGGGTCACATTACCTCATTTTCTCAAATTCTATGGAATTTAATTGTAACATCACCATTAAGATCAATTCATCGAGAGATTTTAGAAAATATAAAATTTACCTCAATATGAGTTTCAGATCTAAATTTATTCCCATTTGAATTTTTGGCCAATAAAAAAAGGACAAGTTATCACAAACAAGCTATGTGGCACGCATGTGGCCTTCACCTGGTATTGGTGGCACAACCACATCTTTACTACAGGTCCACACTAGGAAGAACACCCATTGTCATGTCGTTTGCTATAGGTTAACAAGTTATAACAATATGGAGGTGGATGGGCTCCCAGTATATAGGGTTCCCTTACTAGAAGGACAACCGAGCTAACATATAATCCACTTTAGTCATACCAATTCTATCATGGGCCCCTCAATGGTAGTTGTGAATTTATGGATGCAAGGGTCCCTCAATCAATATCAACCATCAATTTTTAGGCTGAATGATCTGGATAGGATAATTATATTGTTTGTCATCCATCTCGATGCATTTGGAGTGGAAAAATTGGAGGAATCAACTGACGGGACCATTTTTACGAGTGAGACCCAGTTTGGAAAAATAGGGTCTAAAACCTTGCGAGAGTGTTTTGAGGCATAAAACGATGTTATACACAAAAATATATTTCCAATTGTGCAAGAAGCATGCCAATCGGAGTCCATATGCAAACACTATGGCACTCATAAGTTGACCTTCTTGTTTTCACACATATAGTACGGGAGGATGTCACACCAATCCCCATTATTCATGGAAACAAAGCTAGCCACATGTTTTTGATGTAAAAGACTCTATAAGTGTCTAGGTCACTGTTTCTCCCTTCACTTACTCATGGTATTAAGTCACTCATCATGGTCATTGTCTTCTTCGAGGTATCATATCTTCACTTAAATGTCTTGGGTCATGAAATGGTTAAATTCCTCATTTTAGGTCATGGTGTAGGGATTCACTCCATGTGTCATCATGATACCATATGTCAAAACAAAAACATTTCCATCATGTAATTCAGTGGCTAAAGGGAATTAGCGGCTTAGGGAAAGAAAAATAAAGGTAGAGGTAATGTTTTATTTCAAATAAGACAATGTTGCAGTACAATACCTTGTCTCATCTCTCATAGGGACATTTTTGTTTCAAAATATGTTTCTGACCAAATGGAGAAGAATTTTACAAAAGCCAAAGTGTTTTTTGTCAATGATAGGTCAAGGAAGAAAAACCTCCTCCAATTTATGCACAGATGTTATGATTTGAGAGAAATTCCCAAACTACACTTGCTACAGGAGAGTTTCTTCACTTTTGGACAATTTGACTTCAAGATAGTTTTTCAGGGATTTGGAGCAGGTGTTGGCAGTTTTTAAGGACTATATTGTGTATCAAACATCATAATATTTCCAACCATACCACTTTCAGCCCAAAAATCCTCCAAGACGGTAGTCAAAAGTGCTTTGCAAGTTGGCGTTGCACTTTTTTCATAAGCACACTATGTTTTTGGAGTGACCTTGGGCAAACTCATTTTGCTCAGCCTTGGAGAGGCCATTTTACATTCTTAAATACTCTATGGACAATAAGACATCCTCATATTCTAATGGTACCTTCAGACTGTGATTTGGATTAGTGGAAGGCATCCAAAAGTTCTCTGCACATTGGCATTGTGCTTTTGTCAGAGACACCCTGCATTTTTGGAGTGACCTTGGGAAAATCATTTTTTCTCCCTGGTGGAGTGTCCAAATTACATTCTTGAGGTGTCCATATTGTAGCAGACTTCAAGAACGTTCCAATGAGCTATCAAGTTTGAAATTTGGATTAGATTAAGGCCTCCAAAAGTAGGTTTCAAGGTGGCACTGCTTTTATAGGAGGTAGTGCTGCGCTTTTGTGAACTACACTGCGCTTCCATGAACTGCGTTGCACTTAAGGCAATGCGCTTCTACCAACGGTACTGCACTTGGGAAAGAGTGGCTTGAAACTTGCCAAAACTCACCCAAAATTCAAATTTAAGCTTGCATTCCTATTCTTTTCTCTTCTACACTATTCAATAAGGTTTCTATCATAATGGAGGGAGATTCTTCACCATCAGAAAGGAGAAAACATCATAAAGGAGGTAAAATCCTGAGATATGAGCCTACCAATTGCAATGAAATCAACTCATCACCATTCATCAAGTAGTGCTTTGAAGATGTCAGTTGTCTAGGGTTTTGTCAAAGGGTAGGTGAAGTGGGTTTCCATGAATAGCTAACTGATTGGATTGCCACCAATCTGAAAGGGGAAAGTGCCATCATTGCAGGGGTTGAATTTACATTTTCAGTAGCTGCCATTTCTCTTGCCACAGGGATACCTGATCATGGAGAGTACTGGTTCAAAGGCATGAGCTTGGACCTTGAACATTACATATCTTTCTTGAAATCACCATACAGAGAGGCCCATACACACATCATCCCATTTAGGTACCTGTTGGAAAAGTATGCGCCATTGATGAAGGTTGTAATGAATTTTTTCATCTGTGAGGGAAGATTTTCCAGAATATATGCATACCACATTAGGATTCTAATTCATTTCAAATCTATAAAACCTCTCAACATGTGTAATTATTTATGTAGAATCCTAATCAAAATGTCTGAGAAGGTACAAATGAAAGGCAAAGAACATCACCATAGTCTTTTTTATCGCGGCTTGATAAAGATTCTAGTTCTCCATCAGCCAACAGAAAGGAAAATGACATGGGATTCATTCATAGAAACAACTTTGCAGTGGCATGAAACTACTTTTTCAACTCATCATCAAGACATATCAACATAGCAGGTGGAGGTAGGATCATCAAGCAAGTTAGTGGAGGTTCCCAAGGCACCTAAACCTGAGGTGACCAGAATGTATCAAAGAGGAAAAAGGATTGTGTTTACTTCTCAAGTTGAGAAAAGGGCCAAGCCTTCTACATCAACAAAACAAGGACCACATGTACAGGATGAAGACCTAATTGAACATGATTTTGAATTGGTGAACTTGGAAGTAGCAAATGAACCTTCAAACATGCAATAGATTATCAAAGAGAAGGATTCTCAAATCAAATAGCTCATCGACAATATGGTAAAAGCAAGGTTCGTCATCTCCCTCTTTGAGCAAGAAAATAGTTAGCTTAAGGCTAAACAACTCACCATGGAGAAGAGCAATCCAAGGTGTTAAAGAAAGGAGGCAAAGGTAAAGCAGTGTTGGAGCTTGGTGAACATGAGGAATCTGAAAAACAATTTAGGAAAAAGAGGCCAAGGACCAATGGAATCAAAAGAGAATTGAAGGAGGAGAAAGGAAATAATCTGCTAGATGAAGACCTAAACATGGAGGACATAATTGCCTTGGAGATCAATGAGTATAGAGAGTATTGGCTAATTAAGGTCAATGACCACTTATAACATATTCTTTACAAATCCAATAGGTATAATCAACTATTGAGACACATGGCCCATCATTATCTGGCCAGAAACATGATTTGCAACATCAAGCTCAAGCAGTTGAAAAACAAGCTAAAGGAAACCCTAAAGGAAAAAGATGAGAGGGATAGCTTGGAAATGCTTGCTAAAGCATCCACAAGGTCATGAAATACCTCATTTTTCACTTCATGACCCATTTTGAAGGTTTTCTCAGCATTTTGTTGGGTTGTGTTATATTCTTTCCACGAATAACCTATGTAGTGAATCAGGGGGTTAGAGTGGGTGCAGAGCGCCCCCTTTGTTGCACCGATTGCATAGTGGAGGCGGCAGCCCCCCTTGTCTGGGGGGTTTGAGGGGGGCGGGTATCCCCCCTCTACGAGTTTCGGGGCAGCACACCGGGAAATTTTTTTTTGGACCCTATATTAGGTTGGGTGAACCTACCTATGGTTTTCAGTCCATGGTTTTGGACAAGATGGTTTTCGGTCCCTGGTTTTGGAAGCTTTGGCATGTATAAATATGTATTGTAACATTGAAAGGAACATAATGAAAAATCAAGCTAGTAGTCCCGGTTTTGGGATCCAGGGGAAAATCTCTATGTATATGTGTTTTATGTGTTATGCTCTCGCATTGTTTATTTTCTGTGTTTTAGAATTCATATGTAGGTAATTTCTGTACGGGGTTAAAACCTACATTTGGTATCAGAGATATTTTGGCTTCAAGGGGATGCCTTTGTTGCTGAGGGGTTTTCACTCAGGCCTATGGTAGACCCTGTTCATTGGGAGATTTGCGAGATCAATTCTGGTGGCGAAAGAAGATGGCGAGCAGTGGAAAGATAGAGATCGAGAAATTTAATGGTCAGAGTTTTGCGTTATGGAAACTCAAGATGGAGGATCTGTTGGTGGATAAATATTAGTGGATCACGGTAGATCTAGGTACTAAACCAACGGGAATGTTCGATGAAGAATGGAAGAAGTTGGATCGGAAGGTAAAGAGAAAAATACGATTGTGTGTCTCAGATTCAGTATTGTTGAATGTATCAGGAGAACCTACAACGAAGGCTTTGTGGGACAAGTTAGGGACTTTGTAGCAGTCTAAGTCTTTGGTGAATAAATTGTTCCTGTAGAAAAAGTTGTATAACCTGAGGATGAAAGATGGATACTTGGTGATAGAGCATCTAAACGCATTTAATCCTGTGGTAAGTCAGTTAGCATCTGTTGATATTAAAATTTCAGATGAAGATAAGTGCATTAGTTTATTGTGTTCTCTACCAGATTCATGGGATAGTCTGGTTATTGCAATAGGTAGCAATGAAACTGCCTTGCAGTTTGATGAAATAGTCTCATCCTTGCTAACGGAGGATATGAGATGGAAAAATATGGAGAGCCAGAATGGTGATGCCTTGTCTGCACGAGGACAGTCCCAGAATAGAAACAAAAATAAGTCATTGAGTGGGAGATCTAAATCTAGAGGGAGATCTAAATCTCCAGGAAAACGTGTAAAGGTGGTGTGCTAGAAATGCGGAAAGGAAGGGCATTACAAAAAGGACTATAATTCTAAAGCTCTTGATAAAGGAAAGGGATCTAATGATGCTCCTTTTGCAGAGGCGAAAACCACCTCAGATGAAGGTGGGAATGTGTACTTGGCTTTTTCAAGTACACATGTAGATCATGAGGCATGGTTGATTGACTTAGGTGCATCCTTTCACTTCACTCCCCATAGAGAGTGATTCTATGAGTATGAGAAATACAATGGTGGTGATATATACTTGGGGGATGATAGGAAGGCTAGAATCATTGGTCGTGGAAACGTAAAGTTGAAGTTGCAAGGTGGAAGGGTTAGAACACTTCCTGGTATTCTACATATTCCTGCATTGGCTAGAAATCTGATTTCTGTAAGCAAGCTGGATGATGCAGGTGTAAAGACAGTGTTCAAGAAAGATACCTACAAGATGGTTCGAGGAGCGTTGGTATTGATGTGGGGAGTTTGGATTGGAACTCTGTACAAGCTGCAAGGTAGAACTATTGTTGATGGGTGCAATAGTTCTGTGGTTCCTGAAAGTGGAGCTAAAAATCTAGTGGTCTCTGGAGAGAAGACCATGCTATGGCATCAAAGGCTTGGACATATTGGAGAGAAGGGCCTTCGAATACTTAATGATAAATGTATGTTAGAAGGTATGAGTAATAACTCTCTGGATTTTTATTTATGTGAAAATTGTGTATGCGGGAAGCAGAATCATGTGAGTTTCCCCTTTGGTGGTAAGAGGGCGAAATAGATATTAGATCTTGTGCATAGTGATGTGTTTGGACCTGTGAAGGTTCCATCACTAGGTAAGTCTGTGTATTATGTATAATTTATAGATGACTTCTCAAGGAATACATGGATATATTTCCTTAAGAAGAAATCTGAAGTCTTTGACAGGTTTAAAGAATTTAAGGCTCTAGTGGAAAACCAGACAGAGAAGAAGATAAAGGTGCTGAGAACAGATAACGGTGGAGAGTTTTGCAGTAAGGAATTTGAAGAATTCTGTAAGAAGTGTGGTATAGCACAGCAGAAGACTACTCCATATACACCTCAGCAAAATGGAGTTGTAGAAAGAATGAACAAGACATTGATGGAAAGGGCAAGAAGCATGCTTAGTGGTGCCAGGTTAGGACATGAATTCTGGGAAGAGGTGGTGGAGACAACATGTTACCTAGTCAACAGATCACCTTCATTAGCGTTGGAGGATAATACTCCACAAGAGGTATGGACTGGTAAGAAACCCTCTCTTTCACATCTGAGGGTATTTGGATGTGATGCATATGTACATGTTCCAAAGGAGAAACGAACCAAGTTGGATAGTAAATCTGAAAGGTGCATCTTTATTGGGTATAAGGATGCTTTAAAGAGTTATAAGATTTGGAAATCAACAATAAGGAAGGTTGTGTATAGCTGAGATGTGGTGTTCAAAGAGGTGAAAGATTTTATTAAACATGAAGTCCAACCAAAGGAACTTGAGAAGATAGAGTTTGAGCTAAAGGAGGAAGAATCAGACTCTACAACAGAGGAGGAATCAGAAGATGAAGAGCCACAAACTCTGGATGTAAGAAGATAAATTCAAGAAAGAAGGCAGCTGGAAAGGTATAGTCCATCTACTTTCTATTCAAATTTTGCTTTATCTATTACTGATAATGATCCTAGAACTGTGAAGGAAGCGGTAGATTCGGAGGATGGAAAACTCTGGAAAGAGGCCATGGTTGATGAAATGGCATCTTTGCACAAAAATGAGGCTTGGGATCTGGTGGAGTTGCCGGCTGGAAGGAAGCCCATTGGAAGCAAATGGGTGTTCAGGAAGAAGACAAATGCAGAAGGAAAGGTGAAGAAATACAAAGATCGGTTGGTAGCAAAAGGTTATTCCCAGGTGCCGGGAATTGATTTTGGTGATATTTTTTCTCCTGGTGCCAAGGTAACTTCTATTAGGTTACTTTTATATGTTGCCACTACTTTTGATTTTGAGGTAGAACAGATGGATGTGAAGACAGCATTTCTTCATAGGGATATGGAAGAGGAAATCTACATGAAGCAACCTGAAGGCTTTGCAGTGAAGGGTAAGAAAGAACTAGTATGCAAGTTAAATAAGTCTCTGTATGCGTTAAAACAGTCACCAAGGATGTGGTATCAGAAATTTGATACATTTATACGGGGACTTGACTTCACCAGAAGCAAAGAAGATCACTGTGTGTATTTTAAATTAATTAGTGACCGTGTTATTTATCTGGTCTTGTATGTGGATGATATGTTGCTGGTTGGAAATGACAAAGAAATTATCCAGGATTTGAAGATCCATTTGTCCTCCAAATTTGACATGAAAGATATTGGTGCTGCAAACTATATTTTGGGCATGGAAATTAAAAGAGATCGGACAAAGAGGAAGCTCTAGTTAAACTAGAGGAAGTATGTCAAGACAATATTGTAGAGGTTTAATATGTAGGATAGTAAAATGGTGAAGGTTCCTATTCCTGTAGGTGTAAAGTTATCTGCTGATCAGTGTCCCAAGACATACGAAGAGGAAGAGGATATGTCCTGTGTTCCATATGCAAGTGCAGTTGGTAGCCTGATGTATGCAATGGTTTGTACTAGACCAGGAATTGCACATGCAGTGGGAGTATTGAGCAAGTTTATGTCAAAACCAGGGAAGGAGCATTAGACAGCAGTGAAGCGGGTTTTTAGGTATTTGCAGGGCACTAGTGATTATGGTTTGAGCTACCATGGAAGACCATGATTAGATAGAGTTTTGGATATCCGTGGCTTTGTTGATGAAGACTGGGTTGGAGATCTGGATTAGAGAATATCTACAAGTGGGTATGTGTTTAACCTATTTGGAGGTGTAGTCAATGGGATGAGTAAGAAACAATCTGTAGTGGCACTATCAACTACAGAGGCAGAATACATGGCAGCCACTCATGTAAGCAAGGAAGCAGTTTGGTTGTAGAGATTGTGTTCAAGTATGGGGTTAGTACAAGGAGCCATAAGGATGGACTGTGATAGCCAAAGTGAAATTTTCTTGGCAAAGAACACTGCTTACCATTCAAAGACAAAGCACATTGATGTTCAGTATCACTTTGTGAGGGATATGATAGAAGACAAAAAGGTGTTGCTAGTAAAGGTGGACACTTTGAAGAATACTGCAGATGCATTGACAAAATCTGTGAGCTCTGAGAAGTTCTCTTGGTGTAGGGAAACAATGGGTGTTTCAGGGCTGAAAAAATGACTAAGCTCTCCTGTGGAAAGAAAACAACAAGTGGGAGAATGTTGGGTTGTGTTATATTCTTTCCATGACTAACCTACGTAGTGAACTGTGGGGTTAGAGGGGGGGCAGAGCCCCCCCTTCGTTGTGGCGATTGCATAGTGGGGGGGTCACAGGGGGGTTTGAGGGGGGCGGGTAGCCCCCCTCTACGGGGTTCAGGGCAGTGCCCTAGGAAATTTTTTTTGGACCCTATATTAGGTTGGGCGAACCTACCTATGGTTTTCAGTTTGTGGTATTGGATGCTTCGGCATGTATAAATATGTATTGTAACATTGAAAGGAACGTAATGAAAAATCAAGCTAGTAGTCCCGATTTTGGGATCCATGGGAAAATCTCTGTGTATATGTGTTTTATGTGTTATGTTCTTGCATTGTTTATTTTTTTGTTTTAGAATTCGTATGCAGGTAATTTCTGTACGGGGTTAAAACCTACACATTTTTTGTTTTTTGAGAATTTTGGTGCCAAATTCATAAATTGGGCTAGTCACAGAAGGCACTGCGCTTTTTCCTTAGGGATCCAAATGACAAGTGGATTACATTTTTAGAAAGCTGATGACCTCCTCTCAAAACCAATTTCATCAAATTTCTCAAAAAGGGCTCAAAATTTGAGAAAAAGGAGGAAAGGGGGTCAAAAATCATCATTCTGCCACTCCTTTTGATAGGCCCTATGCTTCTGGCGACACCTTGGTAGAATGAGTTTTTTAAGGCCTTCCCATGGGTGATTTTCAAATATTCAAGGTGTTAAAGAAACTAGACAGGAAAGGCTAGTTGACCATTCTCTGAGATTTCAATTTGGACTCAAAGAAGGCACCTAAAAATGGGCTCAATGTTGGCGTTGCGCTTCTGCAAATTTTTGAGTTTTTATTTTAAATTTCACTGTGTAATTTCCTAGTTTCTTAGTTTGACTTGGTCAAAGTCAAAACTCATGATGTAATTGCATTAGTTAGAAGTTAGATGATGTAATAAATAATAAATAGACATGGCAGGCTTTTTTTATGATTAATTAGGCCTCATAAAGGAAACAAAACTCTAAACAAAGTCTAAGAGAAGAGTTTGTATTTGACCTTCTCACTCTCACCTGTTGGTTGAGAGAATCTTGGAAACAGTTCGACCACCTAGGAATTCGAATCCTATAGGTGGGGAAGCTATTTGATTGATTTTATATGTATCATTTCTCATCTAGGGAGAGGGGTTGGACTTTTGTGGAGAGGCTTGTACCTTATGTTTTCTTACAGCTAATCAAGGAGTAGTTGTAACTATGTTTTAGGAATACTTGTTCAATGAGTCTATGGTGTTATTTTTCTTTCATATTAGTTCTTAATTGATGAAACCATCTCTATTTATATGATTTGTGTTATTATTATGGTTTTCCTTGCAATCATATAGGTAGAATACTTATCTTAAGCTCTATTTATGTGGAAAACAATGATAGTGTCTCTCTTCTTCTAAAATTAATGAATTCATGTTTATATATGGTCATTATTTTTTCTAAAACTCTCAGACCTATACTACATTTAATAAATCCTAAGTTCATCATAACACACTGATATCTAGCTCCATTTTAGGCCTGTCACTTCACACTTGATAACTTGACCTAATTGCTTGTTCTCATCCCTAGTCCAACAAACCTAAAAACCCTAAATTTTCGAATACTTAAACAAGACTTATACATCTAGCCTAAAATACATTTCTTTTCTAGTTATTCATTGACAAATACTTGGAGAGATCCCTCTATGATTCAATAGGGATAGCTACTGAATTGAAAGTGGTTCAAGGTTACCTCTTTCGATCTCCTCCTCAGCCTGGGGACATTGTAGAGGATAACATTTTGGCGTCATTGCCGGGGAATGGAAGATCATATTGCCCCTAGGAAAGAATGACAAGGATCAGATCTGATTGTTGATGGTGAACAATGATCAGACACAAGAAAGGTTATGAATCTTTCAGTTGGTGACTCCAGTGTCAAAGAATCCAAAGAATTAGAATTCTCATGGTGACTCCACTATTCACAAACTGGTAGTTTGAAGAACTTCTTGGTGATTTAACTATTTTCAAAATGGATTCAACTTCTTGAAGGTATGCTCCTATGATTCAAGGTCATATTCCTGGTTTTTCAAACTGTATTCCTTGCATGGATTGGCAAACAGGGCTACCAAAGTTTAAAGGTTAAGATGGAGAAGGTGCTAGCTTGCATTTGGTCAAATTTCATTTTCATATTCACAGATTAAAGACTAAGTTTCCTGAAGATTGTCTGATGAATATATTCATGACTACCTTGGAGGAAAAAGTGAGGAAATGGTATGAGAGTCTACCATATTCTAGTTTATATTCTCTACAGGATTTTCATTCAGTTTTATTTCAACATTATCAAAGCTGCAATTTTTCCTTATCAATGATGGATAAATGTTGTGAGATTTCTGAAAATTTCATTAAATTTCTTGAAAATTCGTATGGGGATGAAGAATGTATGGAAGAAGATATATTAGAAGCCCTTTATGATTTTTCCTCCCAACAAGAATTAGCAACTTCCTCCTTGGATGAAGAAGACTAGGATCAAAATAGGGAAAGGCCTATTCCCGATCTCGAAAATGAAAATCACCAAGCCAATGTTGATTTCTATAAAACTAAGTTTTCTCCTCTATCTAAATATGAAATAGATCATCTCTGAAAAATCATGTTATAGCCCAAGTTAAGGCAGGTTTGTAGTGCTCACACAGTCAAGAATGTGTAAGTGAAATTTCTTCCATTATTGAAAATGAAAATCTGGGTTTAAATGATGACAGTCATGAGACTGATGAAACTATACAAGACATTGTTGTGAGTAAGCCAATTTGTGATGTATATTTCCTGCAAGGAGATCAACTAATAAGGAATGTTTTCATTCATGAAGAGGATAGAGCTGACTGTTTAATAATCTTGAAGAGTGTGTTATGTTCAAAGATGATTTAGACTATGAATTGGAAGAATACGAGTCTAAGATAGAAAGTATGACAAAGATAGAATTAGAGTTGCTCATGCTTAAAGAATTTGCAGCCAACACTCAGGTATCAGAAATTCATACTTCCCTATGCATTCTTATGGATCAACAACTGTAGAGCCTCTAACTTGCAGCTAATTATCCATCATTACCTACAGCTTTTCCTCACTTATCCCTCTCTTTTGCCCTATTTTCCTCATAAACCTACCCAGATCATTACATTTGATGTCTTTAAGCATGATTGGTTAACTTTGCTAATGTTTGGCTGTTTGTCTAGATTTTTGACATATGCACAGAGATTCCGCAGCTGTCTGGCAATTCCGCAGCTATCTGGTCATTCCGCAGCCTTTTCATTGATCTCTATGTTCCACGTGTCATTTTGCAAAACGAATCACATGGGCACGTGGGAATGAAGGTGTTAAAGGTTCCTATGCTATTGGTTCATTCAGCAACGCCACGCATACCTCCGGTCAACGTGGATCAAACTTCGGTCAACAGAGCCAGCTCAAACGGTGCTGCGTAAGCTGAAAGGTCACGTCACTCCAGATGGCGATTCCTCCACGCTACGCAGGTTATGGGAGATAGGATCCAACCTTGGATTCAACCTCCATGACAACCGTACCCTCCAGAACGCACACGGACCTGTTTACGTGTTGCTGAACCATTTAATCAGCATGACTGTTAGTTAATTTCTCGTTTCATGTTTTACGCAGTAGGTAGTTGTTCATACGCCTATAAATCCAGCTTCTGCGTACGCTTAAGGATTAGTATTTTTAGTTACTTTGTTTATGTAATCGCTGCAATTTTAGCGTATCCAGAAACTCTGTTTTGAAGCTGCTGTTTCAGCACTTTTTACTGTAATTTCTGCATATGAGTTAATAGAAGACTGTGCTGTTTTGACTTCAAGTAGCTGATCTTTCCTTGGGTTTTGTGGATGGAGGGCCCCCATTCATAACAGCCTTTGTACAGTAACTCTATCTTCATGTTCTTGCCATTTCCTTCTTTCGAATTCAGCAATTTTCCTTTTCTTTAAAACATGTACAGTTTTGATTTATTTTCGCTGTCATTTCATTTCCAGCATTTACTTTGACTGATCAGGATTGTTTTCTGCAGGTGTTAGCCCGGGATTGTGTGTCTTTGTGTATTTGCTTTATCTCTGATGGTATTTTCAGTTGTCATATTCATAGTTGCTGCCTTTACTCTGTTTTTATAGCTTAATTTCTAGTTTAGTTTCTCAAGCTGTATGCTAACATATTGATGGTCTCCTTATCATAAGTTGTTCATCTTTAAGAGATCAGAATACTAATAAATTACAGCTTGCTTTGAGTAGTTTTGACTTATATCACTAACTCTTTCTTCACTTGTTACACATAACAATGTATGTTGGAAGCAGAATGCTGGAGAAAGGCACAGTGGTGTTATAATTTGTCATTTAGAGCTTTATCACTTTTTAGACTTATCTCTAACTACTTCTTAATCGTGTTTTACATAGTACTATATGTTGGAAGTAGAGTGTTAGGAAGAGATGAACATTATCATTGGTCTTTAAAGTGGTTTTTCTTACCTTTTTATTTGCAGCAGCATGAGTAGTGACTAGTGCCATTAGAAAGTGGTTCTTTGCTTTCAGTTTCATTTCAAGTTTATTTCTTTCAATCTCTTTCTTTGCAAAGTTTAGAAGGTAGTTAGAAAACACCAGTTGCACACACTCACTCATTTAGAAATCACCTTACACACACTATCACTCATCTGTTTATAAAATCATCACTCCATCTTAGGAAGTTAAATTGACCACAAACAACACCCCCAAACGACAAAAAGATCTAAGAGGTTGCTTAAGTACATATAGTACACCTTCACTTCATCAGCTTACGAGCCCTTGGTTGAAAATTTATGATAGCAATTTAGAAAACACTAAATTGACTAAACATTTTGGCGCCGTTGCCGTGGAAGTGAAATTAAGTAGCCATATTCTTAGAGAAAAAAAAAACATAAAATTTCAAGGAAAGAAGTTGATAACCTATCAAAGTATGCTCTCCTCTTGCACTTCAAAGTGATCTGGAGGATCAGAAAAGAGAAAGTTATTGATTTAGTAGTTTCTTGAGTATGCTCTCTTCTTGCACCTAGAGTGACCTGGAAGATCAGAAAAATGACTATTAACTTGACTTGAAGAAAAATAATAAAAAAAAAATGACATGCATAGAGCTAGAGATTCTAGGGGAAGGTTTTTAGCTAGAGCTCGAAGTTAAATTTTTACAAGTCCATCTGCTTCAAGGGATAGACAAGAGACACCTCCCTTATCTCCAACCGACACTCCTAGTCCTAGAATTCCTGGAATTCAAGAGCCAAGAATTGACTCTCCCACACCTTCTATTGAATTTGAACCAGGAAGAGACTCTTCTCTTTCTCCTACAGAAAGACCAATTGTAATTAAGGAAGTAGAATCACCTGAAGAAGAAGGATAAATCTCTTCTCATTCACCCTTTGTAGAGGAACCAGAAGATTTTGAAATCCCTAGGGGAACCATCATGGCAGAGGAAGAAGGAGGTGGTAGAGGTAGAGGTAGAGGAGGAGGAGGAAATAACAACAACAATAATGGAGGAGGTAGAGGTTCCCTTGGAGGAGGAAATAGAGATGGGGATAACTCATTTGGGTTTCCCATTGTTAATGAGGATTCCCGAGCCACTATGAAAAACATATCGCCATCTGTCCTCCCAAATTTCCATGGGTTAAGGACTGAGGACCCTGAAACATTTTTATTTGAGTTTGAGGTTGTGTGTCGAACTTATGACTATCTGGATGACTCTCAGAAACTCAAATTGTTCCCTTCAACACTGAAAGATCAAGCTTTGAAATGGTTCATGGGGTTACTCACTCAATCCATTAGGTCTTGGGATGAAATGAAACAAACATTTTTGGATAGGTATTTGGACTATTGTATGCCTACTAATCACAAGGACGAGGTATTTAAAATGATACAAAGAGAAGATGAGAGCTTAGAAGATTTACTTGAAAGATTTCAATATAACCTGAAACGAGCAAAAATGAGTAATTTGGATGAAGAGACCTTAAAAGCCCTCCTATTAAAAGCCATTAGGGATGAATGGATAGATATCTTGAATATGATGGGGAAAGGGGATATATCTCAACTTTCACTCAATGATATAGCAGAACTATGTATCCATCTCTCAAGGGGCAAATCAAAAACTCAAAAAGGGCCTAGAGATCCTTCTCTCCTTAGAGCAAATAAATCTGCAACGGGATCAGTAAGTAGGGCTGAAATCGGCAATATGCTTGATGAATTCAAAACTGACATCTTAGGGAGTCTTAGTGAACAATTAGATACCCTTAAGATTCACAATAAACAAAAAGCAGAAGCTGAGGCTTTGGCCATTTTTTGCCCGAAATGTAGAAAGAAACATGCTTTAAGGGAATGTCCCTTGGATGCACACATTGTAGAAACATGCGTAATTTGCTCAGAAACTCATGAGACTAAGGATTGTCCTTCAATACCTGGCCTCAAAGCAGTCTTTCAAGAGGATCCAAATACACTTGAATCTCTCTATTTTGTTGCAAGGAGACCTTGGCAAGGGCAACAAAATCAAGGGTTTAACAACTCTATGAATTTTCAATCCCAACCAAATTGGAATCCTTGGCAACAACCTTGGCCTCAACCTCAAAATGCTTTTCAAGCATGGATGCAAAGCATGAAAAATCCTTATGGGAGATTTGCTCAATTCTATCAATATCCTCCATCTTTTCAGAATCAGCAAGCTCAGCAAGCTCCACAACTTCCAAATCAAGGTCAACAATTATCATTGCCATACCCTCAACAACAACAACCTCCTCCACAAAATCAAAATTCTCAACTCTTGCTTCAATCCCAACAGAAGTCAAATCAACTTCCCTCTCAGCCATTACCAAATCCAAATAATAGGAACCCTCAAAATGCTTACATGATGGAAGGTCAACCATTCCCTACCTATATGGTTGTTCCTCTCAATGAAGTACAACTCAGATCAGGTAGAATCCTAGATCAACCTTCTACAAGTGTTCAACAACCAAGCATTTCTGAGGAAGAATCTCTCAAAGTCAATAAGGGTTCTGAAGTATCACTTCAAAACCAAAATATCCAAAAAGAAAAAGAAAAAGAATCAACCCCCACAACTCCCATAGTTGAGCAACCTACATCTTTAGCTACACCTCCTTTTCCTGAAAGATTACAAATTGACAAAGGAGTGGAAAAGCAAATTTGGGTGCCTGACTATAGTTTTCTAGATGAATTGAAGAATGTCTGTATCAAGATCCCCTTGTTACAAGCCATTAAGGAAATTCCCATTCTAGCAAAGACAATAAAGGAGTTGAGTTTGAAGAAAACAGGAAAGAGAACCAGAGATACCAAAAGGATACATCTAGTTGGAAAAATTGCAGACATTATGATGGGTAAGATTACCATGCAAAAGTATGTGGATCCCGGTAGCCCTATTGTCAAAACTCATATTAATGGGGTTGAAATCCCAAATACTTTGATTGACTTAGGGGCCGCTATCAACATCATGAGTAGACAGACCATGGATCAGTTAAAGCTTCCTAACCTTCTCTTTACACCTACTTTACTGCAACTTGTAGATCGATCAATCATCAAACCTGATGGTGTATTGGAAGACATTCCAGTCTCCCTAGACTCTTGGGAATATCCAGTTGATTTTATGATTTTAACTCCCAAGAATAATCTAGGAGGACATCCTCTTATCTTAGGAAGACCTTGGCTAGCAACAGCTGATGCTTTTATCAGTTGTAGGTCTGGAGACATGTATATATCAGATGGTAATTCCACCAAGAAATTCAACTTGTATCCTCCAGCAAAGGCAATAACAGAAATAGGAGAAGATGAGTGGGTCGATGATGAGGATACTATACAACCTGTTCTAACCATCTCTGAGATCAGTGAAGACAGTCAAATTCTAAATACATTGGAAAATTTTGAAATACCTTTAGAATATGACTCTACACAGTTTCAGTTAGATGCAGACATTGAATATCTCTCCTCTAGACAGATGTCTCTCTTCTCAATGGAAGAGTTTGGTATTTCTACAGTTGAAATCCTTCTAGGAAAAACATTGAACATTAACAGAAACTTGGAAAGACCACAACAAGAAGAATTAACCAAACTTTTGCAAAAACATTCCACTGCATTTGCATGGGAATACACTGACATGAAAGGAATCGATCCTAAGACTTGTATTCATCACATCTATATTGAAGAAAACAGCAGACCTATTAGGCAACCACAGAGAAGGATGAATCCAAACCTTAAGGAAATCGTGAAAGAAGAACTCCAGAAATTACTCAAGGTAAACTTCATTTACCCCATTTCAGATAGCCAATGGGTTTCTCCCTTGGTTATAGTACCCAAAAAGAATGGTAAATGGAGAGTTTGCATTGATTATCGAGAATTGAACAAGGTAACCTTAAAGGATCATTTCCCTCTACCTTTTATTGATCAGGTACTAGACACTTTAGCAGGTAAAAAGTATTTCTCATTCTTGGATGGTTTTAGTGGGTATAATCAAATTCAGGTAGCACCTGAAGATCAAGATAAGACCACATTCACCTGTCCATGGGGAACTTTTGCCTACCGAGTACTCCCTTTTGGATTATGCAATGCACCTGCTACTTTCCAAAGGGCTGTATTAGGTATCTTTTCAGATCTAATCCATGATTGTGTAGAGGTCTATATGGATGATTTTACAGTTTACGGTAATACATTTGAAGAAGCTTTGGAAAATTTGGAAAAAGTACTGATAAGATGTAAGGAAACAAATCTTTCTTTAAGTCATGAAAAGTGTTTTATGATGTTTACTGAAGGGATTGTTTTAGGACATCATATTTCAGGAGATGGGATTAAGGTTGATAGATCCAAAGTTGAAGTCATCTCTAAGTTACCTGTTCCAAATTGCCAGAAAGATGTTAGAAGTTTTCTTGGGTTTACTGGATATTACAGAAGGTTTATTGAAAACTTCACTAAGATAGCATCTCCTCTTTTCAAATTGCTTACCAAAGACTGTGAGTTCAAATGGGATCCTGAGTGTCAGTCTGCCTTTGAAGCTTTAAAAACTAGAATATCTGAAGCACCCACCTTAAGGGGGCCAAATTGGAAACTCCCTTTCCACATTTCTACTGATGCTTCAGATACAGCTCTAGGAGCTGTTTTGGGACAAAAGGATTTGATCCCTTATGCCATTTATTATACCAGTAAAAATTTGACTCCCACTGAGTTAAATTATACTGTTACAGAAAAAGAGTTCTTAGCTGTAGTACATGCGATCAACAAGTTTAGACACTACATAACCGGCTATGAAACCTTTGTCCATACTGATCACTCTGCCATAAGATATTTAATGAACAAACCTGTTAATAATGGCAAAGTTACAAGATGGCTTTTACTTTTACAAGAATTCAACATTACTGTGTTAGATAGACCTGGAAAACAAAACACAGTAGCTGATTTCTTGTCTAGAATCCAAAACACTAATGAAGATTCTCGAGTAGAAGATAAGTTTCCAGATGAATACTTGTTTGCAGTAACTACCAAGACTCCTTGGTATGCAGATATGGCTAATTATCTAGTTACGGGGAAGCTACCTCTACACTTATTTCCTAATGAGAAAAGGAAAATCATTCAGGAGAGTTCACATTATTCTTGGATTTCTAATGAATTGTTCAAAACAGGGCCAGATTGTATAATCAGAAGGTGTGTTCGGGAAGATGAAATGCCTGACATCCTTAAGGCATGTCATGATGAACCATGCGGCGGGCACTTTGCTGACAAGAGGACAACCTATAAAATCCTTTCTCTAGGATATTATTGGCCTTCTCTCTTTAAAGATGCAAAGCAGTATGTTAGAAGGTGTGACAGCTGCCAAAGAGTTGGGAGACCAACTCCTTCAAATGAAATGCCACTACAGCCTCAGGTATGCATCGAACCCTTTGAGAAATGGGCTCTAGATTTTGTTGGACCAATTAATCCACCATCAAAGCAAAAGAAGTATATACTGGTTTGTACTGATTATGTTACTAAGTGGGTAGAAGCCAAAGCTTTGCCTTCTGCCACTGAAAATTCAGTTGTTCAATTTCTTTTTGAGGATATTTTCACTCGTTTTGGTGTCCCAAGGGAAATTGTGACAGATCAGGGAAGCCAATTTACATCTAAATTGATGGAGAAGCTGATGGAGGAATATAAGATCAAGCACAGAACATCTACTCCATACCATCCGCAATCAAATGGCCAAGTGGAATCTACCAATAAAGTTCTTGAAGGCATTATCACCAAGACTGTTCATCTTCATAGAAGAGATTGGGCGGAAAGGCTTCCTGAAGCCTTATGGGCCTATAGAACTACATGGAGGAACACAACAGGACATTCTCCCTATGAACTTGTTTATGGGAAGGAAGTCCTGCTCCCCATTGAGTTCCAAATCAAGACCTTCAAGATGGCAGTCCAATTGGGGATGAGCCTCTCGGAAGCCCAAAAACACAGAATGGACCAGCTAAATGAGCTAGATGAAATAAGACAAGATGCAATTCTAAGGACCGATCTAGTTCAACACCAAAGAACTAAATGGCATGATCGTCACATCAAAGAAAGAAAGTTTCAGAAAGGAGATTGGGCTCTTTTGTTTGATTCAAAGTTTAAAGACTTCAAAGGAAAATTTCAAACTCATTGGCTTGGGCCATATGAGGTTGATGAAGTCTTTAGTAATGGAGCAGTTCGAGTGAAAACTATTGATGAATTTCATACTCCTCTTATTGTGAATGACCATCGCTTGAAGATCTACCAGAAGCCACTCTCAAAAGAGGAATTTGTCAAGTTGTTTAAAGGAGATTCTGCAATCAGGTTGGTGGAGAAGGATTCTTCTCCTCCATCAGCCTAATCTTTGGTTTTTGAAAAAAAAAAAAAAAGAGAAAAAAAAAGAAAAGTATAGGCCTGAAAACCAGTCTCTGATTGGCAGTCCTATGCAGAAAATCTGAGGTGAAAATTAGGGTCACCTGACACCTCACATTTTCCAAAAAAAAAAAAATCCCTCTTTTCCTTGTTCCATCTCATTTCATTATTTCATCCATTTCATTCACCATCTCATTCATCCAATCATTCTCACTCCACCTCATTTCTTTCCATCCATCCATCCATTACATTCCATCTCACCAATAAAGTCATTGTCAGATTTATTTCACACAGCTAAAGTTGTTTTGTGCAGACAGAAGGGTATCACTGCAGTTTCCGCAGCTGAGGAGTAATTCCGCAGCCAACATCCCAATTCCGCAGCTGATACACTTTCCGCACCTGTATAAAAAAAAACACAGTCTGTTTAGGAAGGAATCTGCAGTCCAAAAGTCATCAGCAAAAATTGAAAAAAGGTTATGTAGCAGCAATAAGCAATGAAAGGTTAGCACAGATGAGCAAAAGGAATCAAAGCGCGGATACATGAGGTATGAGCTAATTTCTAAACTTACGGTTATAACATTTTGCATGGTTTACGGATTGTGTTTTCAGCCATTTAATGTAATGATTACCAGTCCTTTCCATTACTCGACCGGAAATCCACGTATCCCTCAACCTTGATAGTCCCTATTCATCACGATTTTTAAAACTCAAGCACGGCTGCTCTTCCATTTAAATTCTTGTACCTGAGCGACGTAGACAACTGTACTATGGCTCTCTGCGTTATGATTCCGCAGCCAAATGTACACTCATGACCGATGTCTAAGGGACTTAACCGTTTCTTCCCATTATTCATAACCCTCCTACGCATAATCTCATTCACGCTGTTGATTCACTTCCGCATTTCCCTTGTTTTCCACTGCTCTGCCTTATTCACTACTCTGCCACCGTAACCATACTCTGTTTTCCCCTCTGCTAAACTTTGACCACTGTTGTGAGTGCATTACAGCTGTTGTATTGAAGCCGTAAATCTATTGTGTTGAAGCCACTATTGAAGCCGTATAACCCTTTTTCCAAAGAATTAAAACAGAGCTGTGAGAGAGCTGATGGGTAAACTTTTGAGGGCAGAGCCAGAGGGCTCTAAATTTCTGGAAGGATATCCCCAAGTCAAAGACGCTTTGCAGAAGGAAAATTGGCTCCAGTGCATCCAAAAATTCAAGGGTTATCATAGAGAGGTCACGAAGGCTTTTGCACATTCTTTTAGAGACAAAGACAACCAAATGGAGATAGGAGATCTGAAATTTACAGTCACCGAAAGCAGTTTGGCATAGGCCACTTCACTACCACAAACTGGGGAGAGATGGTTCAAAAACCAATCAGTACAAGACCAGCAATGGAAGCAAATTCTGAAAAATCCAGGTATGGACACTAGCATTTTTACAAAGGGAATCCCTGTTAGTCTTGTCAAAGAAGAATGGACAACTTTGCTTCTGTTAATACAGAAATTCTTTACATGTGCAGGAAGATTTGGAGTTTTGTATGTCTATCATGCGAAAGTTATGATGCATTTCTTAGGAGAGCATGACATTAACCTTCCATACTTTTTACTCTCAAGCCTTAGAAAAATGTGCTCAATAGTCCAAAGAAACCCAAGAAACATTGAGCCACATTTGTACCATCATGGGCTTGTCAAGATACTGGTTGAAGAACAATTGAAAGCAAAAAGAGACACATGGGAAAGGTTTCTTATAAGGAATCATTTCCAAGAGATAGGGGAAGCCTCTGGTAGTTCACCTCAAGTGCCTAAAAAGAGTAGAAGGAAAAGAACAGAGGAAATTATCCCAGAAACTGTTGTCCAAGAAGAAATTGTCCAAGACTTTGTTGAAGAAGAAATTGCTGCACATCACTCTGAAGAAGAAAATGACCCTGAGCCTGCTGTAGACATTGACCAAACAGCCCAAGAAATCATTACAGAAACCCTGCAAGAAATTGCCCAAGAAGCTGCTCAAAAGAAAAAGGAGAGTAGGAAGAGACAAAAGAAAGATAAAGGAAAAGCTATAGCCCAAGAAACCTACCTTACTCCTGAAAATTCCAGTGAAGAGGACACTCAGCCATTGGCACATAGATTGGCCCAACTTCATGAGGCTGCCCTTTCCAAGAAGATGCAAAAACAAAAGTAAAAGCAACAAAAGGAAAAACAGAGCATCACCACCGTGAGGAGGAGCAGCAGGATACAAAACAAAGTGGGGGCCACAAAGGATAAAGAGTCACTCATTATTGACTTGAGCACACCTGAAAAGGTTGCTACAAGACTTGACTTTGAGAAAAGCCCTCCACATGTTGAGCATGTTGAGACTAGTCCTCCACGTGAGGAAAGTCCGTTTGAGCATGAACCTGAATTTGAGCATGAGCCTAGTCCAAAGAGGTCACCAGAGATTGACCCAGATCAGCAAAAAGTTTATAACTACCTGGAGACGTTAGAACAAGCTGCTGCTGGTCCAAGCACTGTTCTACCTCTTGAGCAGCAAGTTCACTCGCTCAAACAGGAAATTTTTGAGCTTGAAGTTTTAAATCGCCACATCATACAAGAGAATGAAAAATTGAAGGAGCAAGCTAAAGTGGACAAGATGATCCACAATAATACCATGCTTCATCTAGGCCTTTCGCAAAGGAAAAACAGAAAGCTAAAGAAGAAATGCAGGAAGCTAAGCGGAGCTTTGGTCAATCTAAAATTCAGATGCTTGGTGAGGAAGCCAAGAGTCAATGTGGCTACACAGAGGAAGAGGAGAAGACTAGATGTCTTAGCAGAGGCATCTCAGCAGGTAGATTAAACAATGTTTTCATTGCATGAGGACATGCAACGCCCTCGTAGTGGGGATATGTAGAGCCTCTAACTTGCAGCTAATTATCCATCATTACCTACAGCTTTTCCTCACTTATCCCTCTCTTTTGCCCTATTTTCCTCATAAACCTACCCAGATCATTACATTTGATGTCTTTAAGCATGATTGGTTAACTTTGCTAATGTTTGGCTGTTTGTCTAGATTTTTGACATATGCACAGAGATTCCGCAGCTGTCTGGCAATTCCGCAGCCATTCAGCAATTCCGCAGCTATCTGGTCATTCCGCAGCCTTTTCATTGATCTCTATGTTCCACGTGTCATTTTGCAAAATGAATCACATGGGCACGTGGGAATGAAGGTGTTAAAGGTTCCTATGCTATTGGTTCAGTCAGCAACGCCACGCATACCTCCGGTCAACGTGGATCAAACTTCGGTCAACAGAGCCAGCTCAAACGGTGCTGCGTAAGCTGAAAGGTCACGTCACTCCAGATGGCGATTCCTCCACGCTACGCAGGTTATGGGAGACAGGATCCAACCTTGGATTCAACCTCCATGACGACCGTACCCTCCAGAACGCACACGGACCTGTTTACGTGTTGCTGAACCATTTAATCAGCATGACTGTTAGTTAATTTCTCGTTTCATGTTTTACGCAGTAGGCAGTTGTTCATACGCCTATAAATCCAGCGTCTGCGTACGCTTAAGGATTAGTCTTTTTAGTTACTTTGTTTATGTAATTGCTGCAATTTTAGCGTATCCAGAAACTCTGTTTTGAAGCTGCTGCTTCAGCACTTTTTACTATAATTTCTGCATATGAGTTAATAGAAGACTGTGCTGTTTTGACTTCAAGTAGCTGATCTTTCCTTGGGTTTTGTGGATGGAGGGCCCCCATTCATAACAGCCTTTGTACAGTAACTCTATCTTCATGTTCTTGCCATTTCCTTCTTTCGAATTCAGCAATTTTCCTTTTCTTTAAAACATGTACAGTTTTGATTTATTTTCGCTGTCATTTCATTTCCAGCATTTACTTTGACTGATCAGGATTGTTTTCTGCAGGTGTTAGCCTGGGATTGTGTGTCTTTGTGTATTTGCTTTATCTCTGATGGTATTTTCAGTTGTCATATTCATAGTTGCTGCCTTTACTCTGTTTTTCTAGCTTAATTTCTAGTTTAGTTTCTCAAGCTGTATGCTAACATATCGATGGTCTCCTTATCATAAGTTGTTCATCTTTAAGAGATCAGAATACTAATAAATTACAGCTTGCTTTGAGTAGTTTTGACTTATATCACTAACTCTTTCTTCACTTGTTACACATAACAATGTATGTTGGAAGCAGAATGCTGGAGAAAGACACAGTGGTGTTATAATTTGTCATTTAGAGCTTTATCACTTTTTAGACTTATCTCTAACTACTTCTTAATCGTGTTTTACATAGTACTATATGTTGGAAGCAGAGTGTTAGGAAGAGATGAACATTATCATTGGTCTTTAAAGTGGTTTTTCTTACCTTTTTATTTGCAGCAGCATGAGTAGTGACTAGTGCCATTAGAAAGTGGTTCTTTGCTTTCAGTTTCATTTCAAGTTTATTTCTTTCAATCTCTTTCTTTGCAAAGTTTAGAAGGTAGTTAGAAAACACCAGTTGCACACACTCACTCATTTAGAAATCACCTTACACACACTATCACTCATCTGTTTATAAAATCATCACTCCATCTTAGGAAGTTAAATTGACCACAAACAACACCCCCAAACGACAAAAAGATCTAAGAGGTTGCTTAAGTACATATAGTACACCTTCACTTCATCAGCTTACGAGCCCCTGGTTGACAATTTATGATAGCAATTTAGACAACACTAAATTGACTAAACAACAACCAAGTATTATTTCAGATGAAAATGGAAGGAGTTCTTGTATTTTTGTTGGATTCCAAGACAAGGTAAAATTTCAGAATTTTAAGAATCCTTACACAAATTTTCTATAGTCAACAAGGAAGATGGATTTTATTATATTTATGGACCACGTACATATGTTTAGTGGACACTTGGAGTGGCCTATCTTTTGTTTTTTCTGCCGGCTCAAGGAAAGTACAATCATGCTTGAAACAAGTATCCATTTGCTGGATTGGTTACATTGGAGGGATCATTACACATGATTGTATATATATCTTTAGCACGTGGGTACTTATCATCAAGATTTGAAGCTCGAGGTGAAGGCCCTAAGATCTCGATAGTCTGTTACCATAAGTTCAGTCAGTGTGTTTTTATAGTAAAGTCAGTTAGTTAGTCAGCTTTTAGTTTTGAGTTTAGTCTTTCCATTTTGACTCCATGCCCAATGAATAAGTATACCTGGTCTATGGTGTTCTTGACACCTCCAAGGAGCTTCCATCCCAAACTAGAGCCAATGTCAGTGTCAGCCAGTTCATCCTGTCACCAGTGATCAAATATGCTCTTACAAGGTGTTGTTAGGGTGTCAAGTCAAATTTTTGTCATTTCAGTGAATCTTCAAATAAAAATTTGGTTACTATCTATTGTGTCTAGGTCACTACTACTCCCTTCACTTACTCATGGTCTTCATCACTCATCATGGTCATTGTCTTCTTTGAGGTATCATATCTTCACTTAAACGTCCTGGGCCATGAAATGGTTAAATTCCTCATTTTAGGTCATGGTATAGGGTTTCACTCCATGTGTCATAATGATACCATATGTCAAAACAAAAACATGTCGATCATGTAATTCAATGGGTAAAGGGAGTTAGCAACTTAGGGAAAACGAAATAAAGGTAGAGGTAATGTTTTATTTCAAATAAGACAATGTTGTAGTACACTACCTTGTCTCATGTCTCATAGGGACATTTTTGTTTCAAAATATGTTTCTGACAAAATGGAGAATAATTTTACAAAAGTGAAAGCGATTTTTGTCAATGATAGTCCAAGGAACAAAAACCTCCTTCATTTTATGCACAGGTGTTATTATTTGAGAAAAATGCCCAAACTACACTTGCTACACTTCTGGACAGTTTGGCTTCAAGACAAATTTTCAGAGATTTGGAGCATGTGTTGGCAGTGATTAAGAACTCTATTATGTATCGGACATCATAATATTTCCAACCATACCACTTTCAGCCCAAAACTCCCCCATGAAGGTAGTCAAAAGTGCTCTGCATGTTGGTGTTGTGCTTTTGTCAGAAGCACACTGTGTTTTTGGAGTGGCCTTGGTAAAACTCATTTTTCTCAGCCTTGGAGAGGCCCTTTTACATAATTAAATACTCTATGGACAACTAGACATCCTAAGATTTCCAATGGTACCTTTAGATCATGATTTGGATTAGTGGAAGGTATCCAAAAGTTATCTCCAAGTTGGCACTATGCTTTTGTCAGAGACACCCTGCATTTTTGGAGTCACCTTGGCAAAATCATTTTTTCTCCTTGATGGAGTATCCATATTGTAGCAGGCTTCAAGAGCTTTCCAATGAGCTATCAAGTTCACAATTTGGAGTAGTTTAAGGCCTCCAAAATTGGGTTGCAAGTTGGCGCTACGTTTCTAGGAGGTGGCATTGCACTTCTGTGAACTATGTTGCGCTTATGGATGTGGCACTGCACTTCCATGAACTGTGCTATGATTTGGCACTGCGCTTCTGCCAACGGTGTTGTGCTTCTGACGGAGTGGCCTGAAACTTGCCAAAACTCACCCGAACATCAAATTTAAGCTTGCATTCCTATTCTTTGCTCTTCTAAGCTATTCAACAAGGTTTCTATCATAATGGAGGGAGATTCTTCCCCATCAGAAAGGAGAAAACATCATAAAGGAAGTAAAATCTTGAGATATGGTCCTACCAAATTCAATGAAATCAACTCATCACCATTCATCAAGCAGTGCTTTGAATATGTCAGTTGTCTAGGGTTTTGTCAAAGGGTAGGTGAAGTGGGTTTCCATGAACAACTAACTAATTGGATTGCCACCAATATGAAAGGGGAAAGGGCCATCATTGCAGGGGTTAAATTTACATTGTTAGTAGTTGCCATTTCTCTTGCCATAGGGATACCTGATCATGGAGAGTACTGGTTCAAAGGCATGAGCATGGACCTTGAACATTACAAATCTTTCTTGAAATCACCATATAGAGAGGCCCATACACACATCATCCCATTTAGGTACCTGTTGGAAAAGCATGCACCATTGATGAAGGTTGTAATAAAGTTTCTCACTTATGAGGGAATATTTTCCAGATTGTATGCATACCACATTAGGCTTCTAATGCATTTCACAGCTCTAAAACCTCTCAACATGTGTAATTATTTATGTAGAAGCCTTATCAAAATGTCTGAGAAGGTACAAATGAAAGGCAAAGAACATCACCCTAGTCTTTTTCATCACAGCTTGATAAATATTGTAGTTCTCCATTAGCTAGGAGAAAGGAACATGAAATGGGATTCATTCATAGAAACAACTTTGTAGTGGCATGAAACTACTTTTTCAGTTCATCATCAAGACACATCAACACAACAGGTGGAGGTAGGATCATCAAGCAAGTCAGTGGAGGTTCCCAAGGCACCTAAACCTAAGGTGACCAGAATGTATTAAAGAGGAGAAAGTCTTGTGTTTACTTCTCAAGTTGAGAAAAGGGCTAAGCATTCTACATCAGCAAAACAGGGATCACATGTACATGATGAAGACCTAATTGAACATGATTTTGAATTGGTGGAATTGGAAGTAGTAAATGAACCTTAAAACATGCAAAATATTATCAAAGAGAAGGATTCTCAAATCAAAGATCTCATGGACAGTATGGAAAGAGCAAGGTTCGTCATCTCCTTCCTTGAGCAAGAAAACAATCAACTTAAGTCTAAACCACTCATCATGGAGAAAGAGCAATCCAACATGTTGCAAAAAGGAGGCAAAGGTAAAGCAGTGTTGGAGCTTCGTGAACATGACTAACCTGAAAAACAAGTTAGGAAAAAGAGGCCAAGGACTAAGGGACTCAAAAGGGCATTGAAGGAGGAGAAAGGACATAATCTGCTAGATGAAGACCTAGATATGGAAGACATAATTGCCTTGGAGATAAATGAGGATAGAGAGTATTGGATAAGTAAGGTCAATGACCACTTAGAACGTATTCTTGATAAAGCCAACAGGGATAATCATCTATTGAGACACATGGCCCATCATTATCAGACCAAAAACATGATTTGCAACATTAAGCTCAAGCAGTTGAAAAAAAAGCTAAAGGAAACCCTAAGGGACAAAAATGAGAGGGATAACTTGGATATGCTTGCTGAAGCATCCGTGAGGGCATGACATACCTCATTTTTCACTTCATGACCAATTTTGAAGGTTTTTTGAGCATTTTGTTTTTGAGAATTTTGGTGCCAAATTTAGAAATTGAGCCAGTCATAGAAGCACAATACCTTGGCGCTGTGCTTTTTCCTCAAGGATCCAAATGACAAGTGGCTTACATTTTTGGAAATATCGTGACTTCTTCTCAAAACCCATTTCATCATATTTCTCAGAAAGGGCTCAAATTTTGAGAAAAGGGAGAAAAAGGGTCAAAAATCATCATTCTGCGACTCTTTTTTACAGGCGCTGCGCTTCTGGAGACACCTTGGGAGAATGAGTTTTTGAAGGCCTTCCTATGGGTAATTTTCAAAATTCAACATGTTCGAGAAACTAGACAGGCAAGTATAGTTCACTGTTCTGTCATATCTTGATTTGGACTCTAGGAAGGCACCTACAAGTGGGTTCAAAGTTGGCACTGTGCTTTTGCAAATTTCTGAGTTTTTATTTTAAATTTCACTATGTAATTTCCTAGTTTCTTAGTTTGACTTGGTCAAAGTCAAAAATCATGATGTAATTGTAGTAGTTTGAGGTTAGATGACGTAATAAATAATAAATAGACATGACAGGTTGTTTTTATGATTAATTAGGCCTCATAAAGGAAGCAAAACTCAAAACAAAGTCTAAGAGAAGAGTTTGTATTTGAACTTCTCACTCTCACCAGTTGGTTGAGAGAATCTTGGAAACAGTTCCACCACCTAGGAATTCGACTCCTGGAGGTGGGGAAACTATTTGATTGAGTCTATATGTATCATTTCTCATTCAAAGAGAGGTGTTGGACTTTTGTGGAGAGGCTTGTACCTTATGTTTTCTTACAGCTAATCAAGGAGCAGTTGCAGCTATATTTCAGGAATACTTGTTCAATGAGTCTATGGTGTTATTTTTATTTCATATCAGTTCTTAATTGATGAAATCATCTCTCTTTACATGCTTTGTCTTCTTATTATGGTTTTCCTTGCAGTCATATAGGCAGAATACTTAGATTTAAGCTCTGTTTATGTGGAAAATCATGATTGTGTCTCTCTTCTTCTAAAATTAATGAATTCATGTTTATACATGCTCATTATGTTTTCTCAAACTCTCAGACCTATACTACATTGACTAAATCCTAAGTTCATCATAACACACTGATATCTAGCTCCTTTTTATGCATATCACTGCACACTTGATAACTTGACCTAATTGCCTGTTCTCATCCCTAGTCCAGCAAACCTAAAAACCCTAAAATTGCAAATACTCAAACAAGACTTATACATCTAGCCTAAAATCCATTTCTTTTCTAGTTATTCATTGCCAAATCCTTAGAGAGATCCCTCTCTGGTTCAATAGGGCTAGATATTGAACTGAAAGTGGTTTAAGGTTACCTCTTTCGATCTCCTCCTCGGCCTGGAGACATTGTAGAAGATAACACTACTGACCACCCCCAAGTTGGATCCAAGGCCTTGGGGGATGCTTGCTTAGGTAAATTCACACCAAAGGCTTGGTCACATAACTAGTATATGAATTCCATTGTCTTGGAGGTTTAACAACTACTCTCTAGAAGTAAGCACACGTTGAGGCCTCAACAACCCCCTCTTAATTTCAAGAAATTATGTGGCCCTCCATGTAAATTTTGCTAATATTGCTTTTAAGATGCTTTAATTTTGCTAATTTTTGGTGTTTTTCTCTTTTATTTTATTTTTGTTTGTTGGTTTCATTGCTTTTGTTTTGCTGCTAGCTTTCCGACGGTTCAAATTTCGTCTGATTTTATCGCACGATTTGAAAGTTATGACTGGTCTGAGTTTGGTAAGTTTCACCCCTTAGGCATAAAATATGTAAATATGTATTTTATTGTGTTTTTTATAAGTTGTAAATAAACTTAATTTTTATATAGAAATTATGTTTTATTAAATTAATTATTTTTTAGTTAATTAAATTAATTATTACTTAGTTAATTAGGTTAATTAATTTATTAAATTTAGTTAATTAAAGTTAATTTGTAATCTAATTAATTAATTTAATTTGTTAGTTTATTTAATTTTGACTAATTTAGTTATTATTAAATTAATTAATAATGTAAATATCGCAAAATTAAAATAAAATTCACTCAGTCAATAAAAACCCTAGGACGGAAACTCTTACAACTTTTGACTGGAAAATTGAGGGCATTTGATTAGACCTTGGGACGTAAGAAACCTAGCAATTTTATTTTGGGCACATATCAAAACTCCTAGGGTATTTCCTATGGGGTGACATGGAGTGTGATATAGGAGTGACATGAGAGGGGCAAAAAATAAAGCATGGAGGTAAGGTTTTATGTTTAGTTTTTTTAAAATAAAATATTAGGACCCCACTCTCTACCCACATGAGTTCTCCATCCTCTGTGGGGCCCTCCATCCACTAACCTACTCTTTCCATACATTATAAAATACATGTATTTTATAAGCCATAAACCACTATATGTGACCGTTATATTCGTTATTTATTTTTATATAAAATTCCTTTTAATATTTTAAATTTAAATAAAAAAATCCCAAAACAAAAATAGCAAGCATGTCCATAATTTTGCTTAAAAACAGAGTTCACTTAGTTTCAACACTTCAACTTTAAAAGGTCATATCTCAGTTCTATTGCACCAAATGAGACAAATGAGGGATCGTTGGAAATCTAAGTTAATGTAGAATAATTTGGTAGTGAGTATTTGGCCAGATATGGTTATTTATGACCTCAAAAATTTAGCATAAATCAAGGTTGTGAATTTGCAACCAGAATTGATTTCGCAAATTTGTTTTGGGGAATTCTCATTTGCCAGGAAGATTTGTTATTACTAATTGATTTTTAGATTGTTCATTTAATAGTAAAATTTCAACAAGAAACAATTTGAAGGATGGGATTTTATTTTTATTATTTCATCAAATGAGATTTTATTCATTAGCTTTTTTTTTTTGACAATTTTAAGTTTTGGTTTTATGTGCAAATTTCATATGTTTTTAATCATGTTTATTTATTATTTTTTAGATATTGTTGAAGAAGATCATGTTTAGAAGTCTTTGCAGAATGGGATTGGAGTAATAAATGAAAAAGAGGGAATTTTCTAGCCAAAGAAATTTGATCTCAAATCTTCATTTAACCATCTATCAACAACTCTCCTTTTTGTTGGGAATAATACTGAGGGGTGGGGGGGCAGAGGGGGTTGAATCAATATTTACAAATCAATAACTTTTTCATTTGCATAATCAGATTTATATACGCTACTTCAATGAAGGGAACTCGCATGTACACGCAATTGTCTTTAAAGCAACCAACGTATATCCATCAAACTTATGATTCAATTAATTCATCATATGTTGATCTTTAATCAATGCATCAATACTTCATTAACCATATAAACAATTACCATATGCAATAATAACAGAATAAACCATCACACATAAGCAACACACATGAACACCAATATTTAAGGTGGAAACACAATGCGGGACAAAAACCACTTGTTGTTGTCTTCTTTTAATATAAGAAAAACATGTTTACAATATTGTATTGGTGCAAACTCATACCAGTACGCAGGCACTCACCTGCAGAAGGCTACAACCTTCTCTCATTCTCTAGCTTCTACTGGAAGGGAGCTACAACCACCTAGCTCTTGTACTAGCCGATCTTTTTACTAGTACGTAGGTGCCAGCCTACATAAGGCTCCAACCTTCACTCATTTTCCAGTTGCTACTGGAAGGGAGATCCAACCCCCTGGCTCTTGTAATGGCTGATATGTTTACCAGTACATAGGCACTGACCTATAGAAGGCTACGACCTTCTCTCTTCCTCCAGGGACCACGTTTCATAAATTTTTAGACTAGATACTCCTAGAACACAATAATACACTCTGAAGGCCAAGTTTCATCAAATTTTCATACTGGACCCATCAACAACATTTAAGATCAAAATCAATCACCACTCCAATACAAAAAATCATTGAAAACCCATCATCACTGAAGCAAATCAAAATCAATAAATCTAAAGATTTAGAACACTGTCACCAAAGCACAGTCACCAGAACACAAACTAGAACCCAAAACTCTGTATCAACAACTAGAACCAACTGCAAATTCAAACATCATATTTCATAATGTATACACTACTTATATGTGCCAAACCAGCGTGTATTGATCCAGGTGGATCTCCAGACACCAGTGGCATGGAAAAGGCTCAAAATTCAAAGTGGTGGAAATTCTATTAACTTGAAATCAGATTGAAGTGCTCGTTGCCTTGATTCTAATGGTGCGAACGACACTCTAATCCGAGTCTAGATGAGGAAGATAGAGGGAGTCAAAGTTTTGGTTGACTTTCACTGACTGGGTAGGCTTAATGGAGACATAATTTGGAATATTTCCAGTGGATGGAATCCAACCAACTCTAGCCAGATTCTGGGCGAAATTGTCGTATCGTTAAAATAACTTCTTCAGTCCAAATTCCGAATTTTCAAAATGGGCATATTGTTATAATAAAACAAAAATTATTAAGAAAAAGGGGTGGTAGGCCACCAACCCTGCCACCCCAATCCTTATAAAAAATATAATATTGGAGGGGAAGGCCACTACCCCCAGCCCCTCCCCCCATACTTGGTAGATCCCACGATTTTGGGTAGAACGGAACCGTTGCACACGGGGAATATGTGGGCCGGCCCTTGGGGCACGGACCCAACCACACAACCACCCACATAAATGAGTATGGCATAGGCGAGAGGTGAGGTGGGTGGGACACCCAAGGTGGGCCCAGCCCGACCTCCCTTTTTAGAATAGGTTTCGTTGTATAAAATGGGAGGGGACTGGGTTTGAACATCCGACCCTCTCCACAATGATCGGCTCTCTAATCACTCCGCCAATGGAGATTTTGTAAACTTCGCCCACCTTTTTTATATTTAAACTCAGTCATCAGTGCACCAAGGTAGTGAAGGAGCATGCATGTAGTTCGAGGTACATTAATTTTGTAGGTGGAAGAACCATGAGCAGTGTAGAGAGGGGGGCAGAACCATGATCTGAGAAATTTCTCCACGGGCCAGATTTTAACTTTGTCAGATTTGGACAAATTTTATATGTTTTCAGTATTTCTCGATGCCATGAATGCAATGGATTTGGCCATTTTTCAGTATGGAGGTTTAAGGCTCCTTTTTGTAAATGATGATTGTACTCTTCTTTCTCATGCCACTTAATGAATGAAGGCCTCCCCATTGATCGAACAGGGCCTGGAGATGTAGTCCAAATCAGACGAACTTTGTTATCAAGTTTCTTTTCTTCTTTCGTGCTTTATGTGTTTCTCTTCTTCTCTCATGTGCACATTAAATTTCTATGTTTAAGCTACAATTTATGCATGTAATTATTTAATACAACTATAAGCAAAATATCCTGGATCAAGTGTTATCAGAGTAGGTCTTTGTAGATGTGAATTGCATGTTTGTTTGCTAACAAGAAACAGGCTCCGAAGAGGCGAAGGGAAACTAAAGTCTTTCGATCCCGAAGCAAGGCATGCACATCAAAGGAGAAACATGGCAAATGAAGAGGCTCGTTATGAAGAGGAGCTCAATTTCTGCAAAACCTTCTATGCAATAGCAGAAAATGTCGGTCAGTTGCTTTCAAGGCTAGAGAAAGCAGAAGGGAAAAAGGCAGAAGAACAAGGTTCAGTGCATGGAAATGGTGAAGAAGAACACCCTCCTTCTCCTTCCACGAGTGAAAGTTCTTCTTCCTCTCATCGCCATCATCATAGAAATTCAAGGGATGCATCTAAGAAACCTTTCTGTAAATTAGATGTCAAATTTGATATTCCCATGTTTAACGGTGAAAGTAATGCAGAAAACCTTAATAACTGGATTAGGTAGCTGAAATCTACTGTAGGATTCAGTAGATCTAAGAGGACGAGGCAAAGATTCAGCTGGCCTCTCTTCGGTTGAGTAGCACCGCTCTCATCTGGTGGGAGAGCAAATTTCGAAGTAGTAAGAGTGTGGGTAATCTTCTTTCCTCATGGCCTAGTTTCATTTCTGCATTAAAGGAACAATTTTATCCCTTGGGTTATAAGAAAAAGGCCTTAATGGATTGGCAATACTTAAGGCAAGGCATAGGTGAGGATGTTCAAAGCTTTACAGAGGAGTTTAGAAAACAAGCACTTAATTTGGGCATTGCACTTGACTCACTTGAAGTAGTAACTAAGTATATTGGATCATTACATAGTTACCTTAGACATTCATTATTATTGTTTGAACCAACTACTATTGACTCGACCAGTGTAAAGGCCATCCATCTTGAGAACAGGGGCAAAAATGAAAGAGAAGATCATTTCAAGAAACCACCTTTCAAACCTCCAAATGGCAAACCCAATGTAAAAGGAAAAGGAAAGGAGAAGAGGATGACATCAACCAAGAAAGATGAAGGAGAAAGGCCTTATTGCACTCACCACAAAAAGGAAGGTCATGACGACGATCATTGTTGGAAACTATACCTGGAAAAGAGACCAAAGAAGTATGGAGGAAAAGGCAAGCAAAAGATAGTGGCAACTGTGCAGCAAGACCTTGGATCCAATTTTGGAGATGAAGCATTGGTCACAACATTAGGAACAAAAGGTACTCTTACACCTCATGTTAATTATGAATCACATGAAGGCACTATTTCAATAGATGAATCTCTTCCTAATGAACGAAAGATAATTGAACTATTTCATATTAGAGTTGTCATAAATCATACAAAAGTGGAAACTCTATTTGATACTAGATACCAAGCAAATCTAATTTCAGAATCCTTGGTAAAGAAGCTAGGCTTAGAAACCAAACCACATCCAAAACCTTACCCACTTGGATGGATACATGATAAAGCAAAATTGAATGTAACTAAGTAGTGCAAGGTTAAATTTGTGATTGCCTCTAAGTTAGTGGATGAGGTAAAACTTGATGTGATACCATTGGATATCTATGGCATGGTGTTAGGGAGTCCATATTTATATGATAGAAAGGAAATCTTCTTCCATCATGAAAACAAATACCAAATCACAAAAGATGGGGTATAATATATTGTAAGGGCTCATCAAACTAAAATCAATGTTAGCCTTGTAAGTGCAGGACAAATGAGGAGGTTGGTGAATTCCAGTAAGGGTTGCATGCTTATGGTTGTAAGGGGGAAAGATGCAGAATTATCTGATGCTTTCCAGGGTTCTGATCATGTGCATAAAAAGGAATTATGTGAATTAATTTCTAACTATGATGAGATGTTTCAAGAACCAAGGGGATTACCTTCAAAGAGGGAAATCCAACATGAGATCCATTTGCAGCATGATGCTCCTTTACCAAATATTGGCATGTATAGGATGTCGACCATTGAGATGGAGGAGATCAAAAAGCAGGTGCAGGAACTATTGAACCAAGGGGTCATCAGATCGAGCACTTCTCCATGTGGCTCACCAATTGTCTTAGTGCCGCAGAAAGATGGCACATGGAGGATATGCGTGGATTACCAAGCACTAAACAAAATCACGGTGAAAAATCATTACCCTCTTCCCCACATTAATGAATTATTAGATCAGTTAAAGAATGCTATCTATTTCACCCAATTGGATTTGCGTAGTGGTTATCACCAGGTCTGAATTGCAAAGCAGGATGTGTGGAAGACCACCTTCAAGACCAAACAGGGGTTGTTCAAATGGATGGTGATGCCATTCAGACTTTGCAACACTTCAGCCACTTTCATGAGGGTCATGAATGATCTCTTTAGGCCTTTCATTGATGAATTTGTTCTTGTATATCTAGATGATGTTCTTGTCTTTAGTAAAAGTTGGAATGAACATGTATGCTGTGTGAGGAAAGTGCTTGATGTATTGAAAAAATAAAAACTCTATGTAAAATTGTCAAAGTGTGAGTTTGGGAAAACCTCTTTGGTTTACCTAGGTCATATTGTTGGTCATGGTCAGCTAAAAATTGATCCTTCTAAAGTTGAATCAATTTTAAATTGGCCTAAGCCTACTAGTGTAACCAAGGTTCGCAGCTTTTTGGGTGCAGTACAGTATTGGAGGAGATTTATTGCCAATTTCTCTATTATTGCAGCACCTTTACACACATTGACAAGTGTAAATCAAGTCTTTCAATGGGGAGGAAAGCAACAAAACTCCTTCGAAACATTGAAAGAAAATATCAGCACCGCACCTGTCTTGGCCTTACTAGATCTCTAACAGCCATTCGAGATCGGGACCGATGCCAACAGATATGCCATGGGAGTTGTACTGATGCAACAAAAGAAGCCGATATGTTACCATTCATAGAAGTTCTCTCAGACTGTGATAAACTATCCCACTTATGACAAGGAGTTATATTCCTTGGTCCAAAGTGTGAAAAAGTGGAAACACTACCTGATTGACAAGGAGAGCATCATCCATATGGATCATTAGCCATTGTAGTATCTTCAGTCACAAACCAAGTTACAACAATCTCGTCATTTCAGGTGGATGGGTTTTCTTTAGCAATTTTATCTGGTAATAAAGTATAATAAGGACATTAGCAATGAAGTGGCCGATATGCTATCTGGCCCTCCTATTTCTGCTTCTATTATTTTTCATAATTCTTCGTTATCTTTCAAAGTTATGCTAAACAATATGCTAACGATGATGACTTTAAGGAGATTTATGCAAAACTAACCCATGGTTCATAGGTGGACAACTATCACTTGCAGGGGAAACTGTTGTATCACCTTGGTAAATTATGCATACCCATAGGAGAAAGGGTACATGTAATTTGGGAGGCCCACACCTCCCTTGTGTCTGGTCATTTTGGTGTTGAAAAAACTTTGTGTCATGTACAAAGATTTTGTTTTTAGCCTCATATGAAGAACATTATGACTCGCTATGTAAAGGGATGTGTGACGTGTTCTGTTTCAAAGCCCTCTAATAGAAAACTCAAGCTCTACACACCACTCCTTATTTCAAGTCGTCCATGGGAAAGTGTGTCACTGGATTTTGTAGGAGGTTTGCCTTTGTCTAGGAAAAGTCATGACTATTTGTATGTCGTCGTTGACCGTTTTACTAAGATGTGTATTTTAATTCCTTGTAAAATGTAGATCACTGCAGAGTAGGCTACTTATCTTTTCTTTCATCATGTTTGGGTCCATTTTGTGTTGCCCACATCGATTGTGTAAGATCGAGACTCTTGCTTTCTTGGAGAGTTTTGGACTATCTTGTGGAAGATGATGGACGCCAAGTTGAAAAGAAGCACGACATTTCATCCACAGTCTGACGGACAGACAAAGGTTGTCAACCACACTGTGGTACACTTTTTGTGAGGCTATTGTGGGAAACATCCTAAGTTGTGCGATGAGCATATTCCATATGTGCAACATTCCTACAATCGAGCAGTGCACTCATCTATGCATTGTTCACCATTTGAGATATGTTTTGGCTACCTACCAAAAGATCCTTTTGATATGGTCTTTGGAAGGGAAGATGACTCCAGTGGATGTGATGACAGGGAAAAAGCACAACGGTTCATTCAACGGATCTAGTTGATTCACCAAGCAGTACAGGAGCAGTTGGAGAAAAGTCAAGCCTGATAGAAGGCTTGACATGACAAACACTGAGTCGACCATCAATTTCAAGTGGGCGACAAAGTGTGGTTCCATATCAGCAAGGAAAGGATGAAGGGAGAAAGGATGAAGTTGCGACCAATCCGGTATGGTCTATTCACCATCTTGGGGAAGATTGGAAACAACGCCTTCTATCTCGATTTGCCAACATATATGCAAATGTACTCCATAGTGAATGTGGAAAACTTAAAGTTGTATGAGCCACCATTGATTATAGACACCGAAGAGGTGGGCACAGTTCCTACAGTCAATGACTTTGCACCAGACTATCTCGATGAGTTAGCTGAAGATATCATCCTTGACAAAAGAACCAAGACTGCACGACAGGGAGATGTGGAATACCTTTGAGTTGGTTTCAAAGGGATGCACCCTAGCAAGGCAAAATGGCTGGAAAAAGAAAGAGTGAGGGAACAATTCCGTCACTTTCCAATTGACTGATAAAGATATTAGCGGTCCAAAAGCTCCTCAATGGGGAGGATTGATCCAAGTGGATCTCCAGACACCAGTGGCATGGAGAGAAGGCTTAAAATTCGAAGTGGTGGGAAGTCAATTAATTTGACATCAGATCGAAGTGCTCGTTTCCCTGATGCCAACAGTGCGAACGACACTCAAATCCGAGTCCGGATGAGGAAGATAGAGGCAGTCAAAGTTTTGGTTGACTTTTGCTGATTGGGCAGGCTTAATGGAGACACAATTTGGAAGATTTCCGACGGACAGAATCCAGCCAACTCTGGCTAGATTCTGGGCGAAATTGTCACCTCATTAAAATGACTCTTTCGATCAAAATTTTGAATTTACAAAAAGGGAATATTGTTATAATAAAACAAAAATTATTAAAAAAAATGGGTGGCAGGCCACCAATTCTGCCACCCCAATCCTTATTAAAAATATAATATTGGAGGGGTAGGCCACTACCCCAAGCCCCTCCCACCATACTTTGCAGGCCCCGGGATTTTGGGCAGGCCAAAACCCTTGCACACGCGGAATATCTGGGCCGGCCCTTGGGGCACAGACCTAACCACACAACAGCCCACATAAACGGTTATGGCACAGGAGACAGGTGAGGTGGGCGAGCTGCCCAAGGCGGGCCCAACTCCTACCTCCCTTTTTAAAATAGGTTCCATTGTATAAAATGGGACTGGGCAGGGTTTGACCACCCGACCCCCTCCACAACGATCGGATCTCTAACCACTCCTCCAATGGAGATTTTGTAAACTTTGCCCACCTTTTTTATATTTAAAATCAGTCATCAGTGCACCTAGGCAGTGGAGGAGTGTGCATGTAGTTTGAGGCACATTAGTTCTATAGGTGGCGGAACCATGAGCAGTGCAGAGAGGGGGCCATAACCATGATTTGAGCAATTTCTCGAGGGGGGCAGATTTTCACTTTGTCAGATTTTGACAAATTTTATATGGTTTCAATGTTTCTCGACACCACAAACACAATGGTGTTGTCTGTTTATCCAACAGAGTTCTTCATTTTTGGCCATTTTTCAGTATGGAGGTATAAGACATCTTTTTGTACATGATGATTGTACTCTTCATTCTCATGCCCCTTAATAAATCAAGGCCTCCCCATTGATCGAGCAGGGCCCAAAGACGTAGTCCAAATTAGACAAACTCCATTATCAAGTTTCATATCTTCTTTCATGCATTATGTGTTTCTCCTCTTCTTTCATGTTCACATTAAATTTCTATGTTTAAGTTACAATTTATGCATGTAATTCTTTAATACATCTATAAGAAAAAGATCCTGGATCATGTATACATGCTTTTACCAAAGTGAACCAACGTATAGATCTACAAATACTAACTTAAAACTTCACAGCCATTCCATACTTCAGTCATACCCAGGTCATAACATTTACAGAATAAAACATGCGTTAGTATTTAGATCTAGACTATCCATGATCAAACCACATAATGATAATTTATTTCAGGCCTTATGATCTCGATCCATCATCCATCATCAACCACATAGGTGCATCCTTGGTTCATATCAAGCAAAGCATCAGAAATCCATAACCTGTATATTTGATCTAACACTTCATAAGATATTCGATACTTGCACCCTTATTCCTTTGATATTATCCTCCTTATATAGTTTTAGGCCTTTCTCAATACCTCAGACCAAAACCACTTAGGACCAATACCTCGTACCAAATACCTCGGACCAATACCTTGGAGCAAAACCTTGATTTTTCATCCCATATGCGCTTTTCCTTCTGTGAAGGTGTGTGCATACATATACGCCCTTTTTGTTATGTTAACCCACATGTATATGCCCCTTGGACAAAGTGAACTAGCGTATACTTCTTAAACAACTCTCTTTCTTCAATCTCTAGAGTCTGATGTGTAATCCTTTGCTATTAACTTATTGCACTGTGAACTATCATCTATGTGAGTTTCCATCAAGGACAACACCTGTATCATAATGCCAACAATCTCCCCCTTTGGACTTGACGGCAACAACAACACAAAGACACTCTCCCCCTTTGACATCAAGCGCAAAGGATGGAACAAGATATTCTCCCCCTTTGATATACATTATGATGTCCATGGTCCCCCTGAGTACATGCTGAATTCTCTAATTAAGCTCCCCCTTTGTACATGCTAAGATGCACTAAACCGTCCATGCTCCCCCTGAGCACATGCAAAGTTTGCAAAAATATTTTCCAAAAGAATAACATGACTCTATGTGAGCATGACCTTCCTATCACCAATGACTCATACATACATCAATCTCCCAACCAAGTGGGGATACATCAATTTTGACTCATCCACCTAACCAAGTGGGGATATACCAATAGATTATACATGATTGAAATATAGGAATTATTACATCATCCTTCCCATGCATAGTGTGGTTGTATCATAGGTCTTTACATGACCTTTACATCAAGTGATATACATGACACTTTTAACAAGGATTAACAATATAAACAAGACCATGATATTCATCAGTAACTATCATACACCATATATGATTTGCACCATAAGTATCTTTCAGCAGCATCAAGATCAACAACCTGTATATGTCCATCATCAAGAGAGTCACCTGAATGAAACAAATATGTGGATCAAGCAATATAAGTAGCATCATGTACCAAGTTCTTTTAATATAATGCCAACAATGTACTATTAGAAACATATGCTCCTCCTGAACCTGTGCCAACTATTTACTGTCAGATCTGATCATTGCAATATCAGTAAGAATCATTAATGCATCATCATCAACCAATTATTCATCAACTTATGAACAGATTATGAGGGCCAAAAACACTTCCACATATCATCAATAGACTGTAACCATCATCAATCAGAACATAATAGATAATTGATAATTGACTAAACCATATCAGACCCCTTTTTCTGAGTCTGCCCCACTTCGTTTTCCTCAAACCAACATATACGCGATTATGCAGCTTCGAACTTGCATATATACATGACTTGTCTTCATGAAAACTATGTATGATATTTAGAACACTGAAGTTTCACACTTTCAGCTCCCCTTGAGTCTTTTATGTTTGTATACTATGCTATGCCACATCTTTCTAACTGTACTTCCTTCTTCTTCCATACCTTGGAGTGTGATGATGTTTTCTCCTTTTGGTATGTTGGCCGAAATTTGCTCCTGCTTTCTTTTGCTATGTGCCCAAACTTGTTACAAGTATAACATCTTATGTGTTTCATATTCCCTCTATAGCAGTCAATGGCTTTGTGACCAAACATATTGCAAGAAAAATAATATCCCTTAAATTACCTGGAAGCTAATGATCTTCTGTGTGACAGTGATTAGCTTGAACCATTCTACTTCTGCATCTGGCTGCAACATGTCCAAAATTATGACGTACAAAACATTCAACATTATTCATCAGAGGAAATAACTGACTATCACTTCCATAGTTAGGAGAAAATGATTTTCTTTAAAGACTTTCTTTCCTTGGTTGTTGATGGGGTTGACCTCTTATCTCATTGTTGAGTGTTATAGACATTTTTGTGCCTTACAGCTATAAGCATGAAATGTCCATAAACCAAGGGATCCTAAGTCCCTAAAAGTGTTGTTCCAGCTCCTAAAGAAACAAGGTCAACAAATTACAGCTTCTCCCAGAAGTTCTCCACCAGAAACTGCTCAAAACTAGTCAAAACAGGATCATTTCAAGTGCTACACTAGCTAGGTGCGTTGCAACGCACTTGAATGCACTACCAGGGTGCGTTGAGTGGGAAATGACAAATGGCAGAGTCATTCAACGAGGTGGAGAGACAATGGAAGCTTCCAGAATCTTCTCCAATGACACTTGCCTCACTGAATTCGACCAGTGATGAGTAAGAGGCTCTCAATCTCCAAGTGGAAGCAAGAACTGATAGAGAGAATCCACTAATCAATTCATGAGCTGACTCATCCTCTTTGCATACATCTATATATGGATCCCTCACCAAGAGATCCGGAGGCTGGAATTTTGTACATTGCAGAGAATTGCTGTTGGTTTTGTGATAGATATCAGAGTATTGGGTGATTTATGCTTTGTTGGAGGTGAAGAAGGGATTCTATGCTGGGAGGTTGATGCTGGATCAGGAATCATCGGTTGTAACTCCTCCTGGATATTCTTGTTTTATCAATAAAACTACTTGAGTTTCTCCTACATGCTTGTATATCTGATGTGTGTTATATTTGTATGTTTAGCTTAAATCTGATCCTAAGCTTTTTATGAACATAAATCTATGTCTTTGTGTAATTTCTCTCTTCTGTGATCTTGCAGGAACTTGGTGACGCTGGGCAAGTGAGGGAACGGATAGCTGGGAGCTGCCAGAGAGAAGAGAGATTGGATCAAAGGACTAGCGCAAGACACAGGTCGGTTCATCTTAATCATCTTCATTTATAGTTCATAAAGGAGCATACAAGAGTAGTTTTCCCTATTTGTTTCTAAGGTCTCTGTCACAACCCAGTGGGATAGGGTCATTCTGAATAGACACTTTTCCCGAAAACAAAATGGTGACTCCGCTGGGGAACGTGTCTAGTTATTTTGTTTGTGTTTCTATTGTTGTTCATCTCATAAACTTAAGAGTAACAAATCGAACTGCATTTTCCATTTACAAATGCAAAGTAGACATCTGCTACTCTAGTCCATTCACTAGGCCTGTTTATGATCTGAACAGTTGACTCACAAATGATCTGATTACCCTTTGTGATAGCTCTTAAACCTCTTGTAAATCAACCCTCTGATTGTGCACTATTGATTGCTTTTACCCGGCCAAAAACCATAGATTAAACTGCAAACCGTGACCCAGAACCCAGAGAGAATTCTCGTTTCTACTTCAGCGCAGGCTCTGTGAAGAGACTCTGCATTTCAGCGCAGTTCCCGAGAGGGCTACCTGCGTTGCAATTTAGTTTCTCTGTGTAGCAGGTGCGTTGATCAGCCTAGCCCTGCCTAGCTGAGGTTCTTTGCTCACTTTTTCCACTTTTGCCTCTGATTTTTGCAGCCTGTGATCAGTGTGTTTGTCTGTTTAAATGCCCCTTTTCTTTGCCTTAATTCTGCCTCAGTTGTATAAAAGAAACTGTATTTGTTTTGTGTGTTTGTTACGTCATTTACAGTTTCCCATTGCAAAAGTAAACTAGTCATATTGTCGTCCTTAGATCTAGATCTGTCGTAAATGTCGTTTTTGATCTTAGGAGAGAGTTTATTTGCTGTTGACAGTTGATTACGCTTTTACTTTTGCCTTTGGTTTGAATTTGTGAATTTCTAGTGTCGAAACAAGTGTTTACTTCAAAATCATGAAGTGTCGTAATCGTCTCTACCTTTTGATTTCGAAAAGAAGCTTGTTTGTGTTTTTCACTTGAAATCGAATTCAAATTTGTACAACAACTTTCTTTTTAGGCATCAATATTAAGAAAGTGAAAAACAAATACATGCACAAGTGCATTTGCATATTGACAGTTTGTATGGCTTGATTTAGGAAAAGTGCATTTACACTGTGCTCTTTGCTCTTTGAGAAAAGATTGTGTCTTTCTTTTCCCCTTGTAGCTAGGATTTTCATTGCTGAAAAGAGATAAAAGCTTGCTTATCATCTTTAGATTGCATTTTAGGAATTACATCTACATCTCGTGGTGAACCCAAAAGGCAAACTTCATAAGAAAGATCAACCTAAAATAAATTCAATGAACTTAACAACGCTTTGTAACTTAACGCACAACATCTAGAGGTCTAGGCTAGAGACGTATTCCGGCGTCGTAAAGCCTGGTAACTGTTGTCCTCACTGATGGTTGGGTGATTCCTCCACTTTGAGATGATAAGTGCCAGTATGGACTTGTGCTCCCACGTACCGTCGAGTATATATTGGGAGACCCCTATAGGCATAAAACCTTTATCCATAGGAAGCCGTGTCGGCCGCCCTACTGATCGCAACGCACCGAACACAACATTCGGGAAGATTGACTGTCGTACCCTAAAAAGTATTCTGCGGTTTTGCGATTGGTTTGGCACTCCCTCTACCTAGACCTCCAGAGCAGTCCGTTTCGTTCCTTTTCAGACTCCCTAAAAAGGAAAAGGACTGAGTTATCTTTGTTGTTAGACTCGTTAAAAAGATTAATAGCGACAAACTTGTCTTTAGACGAGAACGAGTTTCACTATCGCTAGGCTCGTTAAAACATAACGATGGGTTTGCCCGAAGGGAAAATTATAGAACAAGCATATGTTATCCTCCTCAAGCTTGACAAAAATAAAGAGGTACTGGTCAGAAATGACTGGGGAAAAAATTGGGAAGAAAACTCAAAGAAACTTTATTAGTAGCAAGTCGCTCTTGAACATGACACTTCCACTCCGTGCCAGAGTCGGGTTGGGTTGTTTCATTCACCGGTCACATCACCATGGTCACGCCATACCATCAACATTTGGGGTAAATGCTACCGATCCATCACATAAGTGTCGCTGACATGTTCAAGAGAAGTCACCCGTGTCCCATCCACTACCATACATTATACTTCATTCTTTCATGACCGCCACCCTGAACCGTATATCACCAGATCGTTTTCACCTCCATCAAAATCATTTGCTCCGTTCCGTGTCATCGATGTGGGATTCATTAAGGCCCTCCTTTAACGGATCGCTTCTTGTCGACATCAGCTCATTATCCAAGAAGTTGATCTAGGAACACCCCTCCAGTACTTTGAAGCTTGCATGCCTCAATGGCAAGTTTCTCACTTCCGGCGACAGGTATACATCAATGACCTTCGACCGAAAGATTTTGCGTGGTATTCGACGCTGAGTCCTTTATTCACACCACGTGAATTGTACTGCAGTACCTTGAGGGTCATTATCATTATCGGTGATTCCTCTCGCGCTTGTTAACAGTTTACATCATTGACTGGTAATCAAGCGATGTCTTTCCATGTTCGACATCAAAACATTTCTCACATGGATCGACTTGTACTTAGAGTGAATATCGGACGAGATTGAAGACCCCGGATCTAGTTTCATCCATCCGGGCTGCGATATATATTCAGGAAAAATAAAGACATTGAAATGTACAGCATTGCAGCACAGATAATCATCCTACCAAAAGGATGATGACTTCATCAGAATCATCAGTCTACCATCAGACGATTGTCTGTCCTATGTACATGAAAATGAATTTATAAAGCTGAGCATGGGAATGCCCGCCTCAGCTAGATCATGAAAACAGTATGAAGATAATGTATTGTATCGTATCTTATTACAGGTCTCCTCCCCAGCATCAGAAGAACTTCGGACCCTCCTAATAAAGCATTTCACCCAATAAATGGCCTCATACTTTAGGGGGCAACTGTTATAGACATTTTTGTGCCTTACAGCTATAAGCATGAAATGTCCATAAACCAAGGGATCCTAAGTCCCTAAAAGTGTTGTTCCAGCTCCTAAAGAAACAAGGTCAACAAATTACAGCTTCTCCCAGAAGTTCTCCACCAGAAACTGCTCAAAACTAGTCAAAACAGGATCATTTCAAGTGCTACACTGGCTAGGTGTGTTGCAACACACTTGAATGCACTACCAGGGTGCGTTGAGCGGGAAATGACAAATGGCAGAGTCATTCAACGAGGTGGAGAGACAATGGAAGCTTCCAGAATCTTCTCCAATGACACTTGCCTCACTGAATTTGACCAGTGATGAGTAAGAGGCTCTCAGTCTCCAAGTGGAAGCAAGAACTGACAGAGAGAAGCCACTAATCAATTCATGAGCTGACTCATCCTCTTTGCATACATCTATATATGGATCCCTCACCAAGAGATCCGGAGGCTGGAATTTTGTACATTGCAGAGAATTGATGTTGGTTTTGTGATAGATATCAGAGTATTGGGTGATTTATGCTTTGTTGGAGGTGAAGAAGAGATTCTATGCTGGGAGGTTGATGCTGGATCAGGAATCATCGGTTGTAACTCCTCCTGGATCTTCTTGTTTTATCAATAAAACTACTTGAGTTTCTCCTACATGCTTGTATATCTGATGTGTGTTATATTTGTATGTTTAGTTTAAATCTGATCCTAAGCTTTTTATGAACATAAATCTATGTCTTTGTGTAGTTTCTCTCTTCTGTGAACTTGCAGGAACTTGGTGACGCTAGGCAAGTGAGGGAACGGATAGCTGGGAGCTACCAAAGAGAAGAGAGATTGGATCAAAGGACTAGCGCAAGACACAGGTCGGTTCATCTTAATCATCTTCGTTTATAGTTCATAAAGGAGCATACAAGAGTAGTTTTCCCTGTTTGTTTCTGAGGTCTATGTCACAACCCAGTGGGATAGGGTCGTTCTGAATAGACACTTTTCCCGAAAACATTGAGCATTTTAGATTTTGCATTAGAGTTCCTTGCCTCATCTTTTGAGCTAGATTCACCTTCATGAAAACCAAGATTAGTCTTGATGGTAGGAGACCTTTGACTACTAAGAATATTATCCAAAATCTCAGTACTATCTTGAAATCGTAACAGTTTATCCTTTTCTTCTAATTTACCTTTTAAGATATTTACCTCAACTTGATATTGCTCTTCCTCTTCTAGATATTGCTTCTTCATGATTCCTTCAGCCTTTCTTCCTTCTTCCACTTGTTTCCTTAATTTGAGAATCTCGTTTTTTTATTATTCATCTTCTTGAGGTAGTTCTTCATTCTGCTTGTTTGAATTGTCAGGATCTTCTTTTAGAGAGATGATCTTAGCTTCAAGGCTTTCATAGTAACTGGACCTATCTTTAAGTCTCTTGATTGTTGTACTTTTTTCATTTACTTCATTTCTTAATGATGTCACTTCATCCTGTAGCTTTTGACAATGATATTCATTTTCCTTGTACTGCTTCCTTACTTTGTTTCCTTCCTCCAGCTAAGCTTTTAATCTGGTAACTTCTTCTTTGAAGGAACACTCCCTTTTGTTAAATAGATCTTGTTGATCTATGATTTTATCTGTGATTCTTTTAACTTCTTCCTCTTTGTTTCTTTCATGATCACTTTCAATATCTTCAACATTGCTTGAACAGAGAAAAGTATCACTAGAAGACCAAAAATTTATACCTGATGATTCTTTTAATTGTTCATGTTCAATCTGAGGTGATTATGAATCTGAATACTTGCTTCCACCTAACAGCCAATTGTCTCTCCTGCTGTCACTTTTCCTTTGAGATGTCTTCTTTCTCTGAGGTGCTTTCTTCTTTAGCTTCTTTCCCATTGTTTCTATGGATCTCCTTCAAGTGATCAAGCTTCTGCAAAAGGACCTGCTCTGATTCCAATTGTTGGGAATAATATTGAGAGGGGGAGCGGGTGAATCAATATTTACAAATCAATAACTTTTTCATTTCCATAATCACATTTATATATGCTACTTCAGTGAAGGGAACTTGCATGTACACGCAACTGTTTTTAAAGCAACCATCGTATATCCAAAAAATTTATGATTCAATTAATTCATCATATGTTGATATTTAATTATTGCATCAGTACTTCATTAACCATATAAATAGTAGCCATGTGCAGTAATAACAGAATAAACCATCACACATAAGCAAGACCCATGAACATTAAGATTTAAGGTGGAAACCCAATGCGGGACAAAAACCACTTGCTGTTGTCTTCTTTTAATATAAGAAAAACCTGTTTACAATATTGTAATAGTGCAGACTCATACCAGTATGCAGGCACCCACCCGCAGAAGGCTACAGCTTTCTCTCGTTCTCCAGCTTCTACTGGAAGGGAGATACAACCCTCTAGCTCTTGTACTAGCCGATCCGTTTACTAGTACGTAGGCGCCAGCCTACAGAAGACTCCAACCTTCAGTCATTTTCTAGCTGCTACTGGAAGGGATATCCAACCCTCTTGCTCTTGTACTGTCCGATATGTTTACCACTACATAGGCGTCAACCTACGAAAGGCTACGACCTTCTCTCTTCCTCCAAGGACCACGTTTCATAAATTTTCAGACTAGATACTCCTGGAACACAACACTACACTCTGAAGGTCATGTTTCATCAAATTTTCATACTGGACCCATCAACAGGATTTAAGCTCAAAATCAATCACCACTGCAATACAACCAATCACTGAAAACCCATCATCACTGAAGCAAATCACAATCAATCAATCTGAAGATTCAGAACACTATCACTAAAACACAGAACAGAATCCAGAACTCTGTATCAACAACCAAAACCAACTACAACTTCAAACATCATATTTCATAATGTATACACTACTTAGATGTGCCGAACCAGTGTGTATACATGATTTTACCAAAGCGAACCACTGTATAGATCTGCAAATACTAAGTTAAAACTTCACAACCATTCCAGGCTTTAGTCATACCCAGGTCATAACATTTATAGAATAAAACATGTGTTAGTATTCAGATCTAGACAATCCATGATCAAACCACATGATGATAATTCATTTCAGGCCTTATGATCCCGATCCATCATCCATCATCAACCACATAGGTGCATCCTTAGTTTAGATCAAGCAAAGCATCAGAAACCCATAAGATATTCAGTACTTGCACCCTTATCTATTTGATCTTCTCCTCCTTATATAGTTTTAGGACTTTCTCAATACCTTAGAACAAAACCACTTAGGACCAATACCTCAGACCAAATACCTCGGACAAATACCTCAGACCAAATACCTCGGACCAATACCTTGGACCAAAACCTTCATTTTCCATCCCATACGCGCTTTTCCTTCTGTGAAGGTGTGTGCATACATATACACCCTTTTTTTTCTGTTAACCTACATGTATAGACCCCTTGGACAAAGTGAACTAGTGTATACTTCTTAAACCACTCTCTTTCTTCAATCTCTGGAGTCTGATTTGTAATCCTTTGCTATTAACCTGTTGCACTGTGAACTGTCATCTATGTGAGTTGCCATCAAGGAAAACACCTGTATCATAATGCCAACACTTTTTGGGGTATTTGATTTGTAAACTATAAATAAGAGCTTGGAGAATGCAATAAGGTTCCAATTTTCTGAAAAGAAGAAGATTGTTACACTACTGTAGGGGTCATATCCTTGAAGGAAATTGAAGGTTTTGGACTATTATTCAAGAGATATATTACTGGTCCAAAAATTTCATGCTAAAATGAAATATTTTGAGATTTTATGTACTCGAAAAGCTTTCATCAAACCTGCAACTTGTGTAGACTATTGTCCGAGTTAAATACTAACTAATGGCCTTCATTTTAATTCAATTTTAGTTCAATTATTGATCCAGATAAGTATTTGATATTGGGTGTTGCATTGTTGTAAATTTCATTTAATTATATGCTTATTTAAAGCATTGGAAAACTATATTTTCATGATGCATATGAATGATATAAAAGTTGAGACATTGAATTCAAATAGATAATGAATTCAAATAGATATACATATCATAACTGACACCTATTTAATAGTTTCATGACACATTTATATTTGTTTTAATCACGATTGTAATATGAGAACCATTTCCTTAATCCAATTATACTACAGATTTTGAATTCATTCCATTTGAATTTAAATGTATGTACAACAGAGATATGATAACTATTTATCAAATAGTTGTATGTGCATATTTATTTGAATAAGTAGTAGATCTTGGAACTATTTCCTAGCATATTAAATCCATTTTATTCTAAATTCAAGTTGGTCCATATGCTATTTTTTCTCGCTCTTGCTTGGGAAGAGATGTATATATTTTCCTGTTCAAGATAGATTGGGATGTACTTTTTCTCCTTGCATCTTAGATTAATTTGCATTTTCATTTAGGAAGTCTTAGCAGAATTCTCTTTTCATAAGAGAAATCTCATTGGAGGCTTAGCTAAGCCCTTATTTTAGCTTAAGCACTGCTTTCTTGCAAGCATACTGCAAGAGGGTAAGTGTGATGTCTCTTCTTGTTGATAGAAATTACAAATATCACAAGTCAGCAAGGAGAATGAGGGGTAACTAAGCCCATTTTAACTAGTAAGAACCACCATCCCAAATGGATAAGGGCCTAATTGGGGCCCTGACTGAGTGATCTACAAAATGTTGATTATGTTCAATTTTGGCCATCAACAACACCATAGTAACTCACTTACCTCTCTGATTTCAATCACAGGGCTTCACCCAAATTCCACATGGAATATTTCTTAGTTCTAGGAAATCAAATCCACTATGCAGGTGGTTTCATAGTTGTCTTTTCATAGCAAGCACTGTAGGGGTTTGCAGTCCACTGTATAGGTGGATAATAACTCTTTCTGTACAAAGGTTTAGATTTCCCTATCCAAGTGGTTCATCATCCCTGCAACAAGCAACAAGTAGTTCAATAGCCATACAATAAGAACTAAATGGTTTAAAATCCATACAAAAAGCACCAAGTGGTTTAACAACCATATAAAAAGTACCACAGTGATTCATTCATCCACTAAGATTCCCACTACGCACATAGGCTTAGACAAAGAATCAAGTGGCCTAAAAATCACATCATTCCTAGGAATCTCACCTAAAATCAAATAGCACTAGGCTCAGTCACATCCCAACAGTAGTCCTTCTTGTTTTCACTCCCTAGTTGTGCCTACATTCCACTAGACACTTCTTCACTCTCTCCTTTGCTTGCATTATTTTTTTTCTCCAACCTCCTTCTTTTTTGTCACCTTCGCCATTGACTCCTCTCTTTTCTTCCTAAGGTAGCAACTCTTCTTGCCTCAATCCATGAGGGGGATGGGTACAGGCATAGTCCTCTACCTATATGACCAATCCCATCTCATAACTCTTATTAGTACTAGTGGATGAGTTGGTCAAGAAGGGTGTTAGGGAGTTTAATGTGTTGGCTATGATCTATTGAAAACATACAACAGACCCTCCCCCTCAGGATTTTTATCCATATGTCCCCTCCTCTAGTGAGCCACCAATTAATTTCACATTAATTTTCATGTGTTTAAATCAATTTTGTTGGACAATTGTGAACTCCACATTGGTGCTTACATAGTTACATTTACATATATGGGGCGAAATGAAAAGTTTTTGTTAATATAATAAATAAAAGGATATGTATAGGAGAGTCAAGAAGGAAGGAAACTTAGAGAAAAAGAGCTTCGATAGACAAGAGGACAAAAACTCCTATTAGGATGAGGATGAGAAACCTTTTTATGAAGAGAGAACAAATGATTTCATGCTCGTGGATATAGAAATCCAAGATGAAAGGAAATATGACTATAAATTAGATGAAGAATAATCTGTGGGAGATATAGAAGGAGAACTAGTCAGTTGCTTAGAAGAAATACATAGGCTTAGGAAGAAAAATAATAAGCAGAAAGAGTTGTTGATGAAATATGAAAAAGAAAGGGATGAAACTAGAGACATATTTTCTTCTTCTAAAGGTGGAGTTGGAGGAAGCCAAGAATATTAAAGACATTCTTTTAGAATAGTTGAAAGAGAAAGGGAAGGAATGTGAGAAGATAGAGGAAGAATTTGTCTCTATTAGAAAATAATTAAAAAATACCCAAGCTCATCTCAACCAGAATCTAATATTGTTAAAGAATCCAATAAATTATATAAATTAGGTAAGTGTTCAGATATCTCCCCTCATTAAAATTGGTCTCGGTGATGGAGGAGAGACATGCACCAAGAGAGTTGAATGCAAAGAAACTAACAACTATATTGAAGTTCTCAAAGGACATAATGGCCATAAAAATGAAAATAATTGATCAACCACAATAGTAATAAAGAAGAGCAAATGGAAGTAAGGAATTTGAGGAGAGCATTGACAGAAATTAGTAGAAACAAAGGAATGAAACCCATAGAAATTCAAACAATCATGAAAGTGACTTAAAAAATAAGCAGAGGCATAATCCAAACAATCAATAAGTAATCATAAGAACTTTCCCTTAAATGCCATCTAATTCCAAGTATCAAAATATATTTTATGGGTATTGTTATTCATGCATAAATTTTGGTCATAAGGTTGTCCATTGTAGAGCATATCTCAAAGATAATTATTTTAGAAATGAATATTGCCAGCCCTTAAAGAATAAGGGAAACAAATTTGCAAATCCTCATAGGAAAATTTCAAGAAGAGATAATCCTTTTGCTCCTTTATTAGATCATGTCGAATGTTATAAGTATCACAATTTTGGGCATGAGGCAGTTAAATGTAGAGAACATAGAATAAAATAATACCAGTGGAAAAAGAAAGTGCAAGAATGCATAACATGGAAAATGAAAAGAGATGAATAAAAATAAGAATGTGGCATTGTCTTATATGCTCGAACCAAGGTATCCATTGGTATGTGGACAACATATGCTCCAAACATATCACTAGTGATAAGAGTAAATTATTGTAGGCTAAGAGAAGATAATATGGGAAGTGTTACCTTTGGTAATGATGCTCCAAGAAAAATCATTGGCAAAGGCATAGTTAGATTAGATAATGGAAGAGGCAAGGCTCAAAAAGTTCTTTTGTGGATGGAATCAAAAAAAATTTGTTGATGTGAGTCAGACATGTGACCAAGGGTATGATGTTACTTTTCACTCCAAAGGTTGTGAGATAAAGACGACAAACATAGGGAAGGTAGTAGCAAAGGAGATGAGAACTCCAAGTAATGTGTACATACTCAATGACGAAAATCAGAAGTGTTGTTTGGGGAAGTTTGATGAGAATTGGTTGTGGCACAAAAGGTTGGGATAGTTTAACATTGATCATATAGTGAAACACAACAAAAATAAAGTATAAGGGACTTGCCAAAGATTTAAAATCCAAGCAATAAAATTTGAAAATCAAATCAAATTGGTAAACAAGTTTGAGCACCCTTCAATGCTAAGGAAAAATCATCAACTAGGCCTCTACAACTCATTCATACAAACTTATGTGTATATTCAAGAACTAAAAACCCAAGTGGAGAATGATATTCTATGATGATTATTGTTGATTATACTAGTACAACTTGGGTTGCATTTTTAAAGGAGAAATATGAAGCATTTGATAAGTTCAAAGTCTTCAAAGCCCTTAATCAAAACTAAACCAATTCTAAATTGAAATTCCTAAGGTCTAACAGAGGTGGGACTTTTAACTCAAGATATTTTGATAAATTTTGTGAAGAACCTAGAATAAGAAGACAGTTATCAACTGCAAACATCCCATAAAAAAATGGTGTGATGGGGAGGCAAAACATATCAATACACCAAACACCTTTTGGGTTGAATTTATTCATACAATAAATCATATTTTAATTAAAGCACACCTCAGGCCAAATAATGACAAGTCTCCCTATGATTTGTGGTATGGAAAACTATCCTCCATCAAGAACTTCAAAGTTTTTGAAAGTAAGTGCTACATCAATAATAATGATGACAATTGGGGTAAGTTTGATGTCAGAGTTGATGAAGGCATATTTATAGGATATTCAACTACAAGAAAAGGCTATAGATGCTATAACAAAAAATTATGTAAGATTGTTGACCTCATTGATGTGAAGTTGGATGAATCTTTACCTCTCAAAGAGAGGTAGCCAAGATATGTTAGTTAGGCTGATCAAATCAATAGTGAGTATGAGCATGAAAATAATGAGGAATCAAAAGAGGAGGAAGAAGAAGATATAACATTCTCTCATTTAAAAGCTCCTTCAAGGTATGTACAAAAGAATCACCTTGAAAATCAAATTATTGGTGATAAGGAAGCAGTAGTTCAAACTAGAAGAAAGTTGATAGGTATTTCTATTCATGCACATATTATCATTCTATCTATGATTGAAACCAAAATATTCTCAAACAAGTCAAGGTAAGCATTGGGTAAATTCCATGAATGAGGAATTAGATTAGATTGAGAAAAATCAGACTTGGGAATTAGTTCCAAGACCAATAAATAAAAATTTCATTGGCACAAAATGGGTTTTTAGGAACAAGTTAAATGAGGATGGACAAGTTATAATGAACAAGGCAATATTAGTGTACAAAGGGTATGCTCAGGTTGAAGGAGTATAATTTGAAGAAACTTTTGCTCCTATTGCTAGATTAGAGGCGATAATAGTGTTTTTAGCATTTTCCTATCACAAGAAATTCAAAGTCTATTAAATGGATGTAAATTCAACTTTTCTATATGGAGAAATTGAAGAGGAAGTATATTTAAAGCTACCTGAAGGGTTTAGGTTTCCATATTATCTAGATGATGAATGTAAACTCAAAAAAGCCTTGTACCAAATAAAGTAAGCACCGAGAGCATGGTATTCCAAATTGGACAATATCTACAACATCAAGGTTTTAAACAAGGGACAATTGATAGTAATATTTACATCAAATCTAAAAATGAAAATATTTTTGTCCTTATTGTTTATGTTGATGACAATTTGTGGAATTGATTTAGATTTTCTAAGACAAAAAATTGTAGCTGAAATGTTACCTGAGTTTGAATTTTAATGCCAAGAGAACTCTCCTTCTTCCTTGGTTTGTAGATAGAACAATAAACCATAGGAATGTGTATCTCTTAAAACAAATACCTCAAGTATATATTGAGAAAGTTTGGGATGGAAGAGTGTTGACCTATTAGTATTCCCATGGTCATTAGTTGTAAGCTAAGTAAATATGATGAATCACCTATGCTTAATCAAACAATGTTTGATTCAATGATTGGCATCCTGATGTACCTAACACCCCCAAGGCTAGATATAATGAAAGTTGTTTTAGTAACAAGGTATCAATTAGCCCCTGAAATGTGTCATCTATTAGCTACAAAAAAAATATTCAGATATTTAAAGGCCACAATAGACTTTAATTATTGGTATCCCAAAGGTGATAAATTTTCCTTAAATGCATACACAAATGTTGATTGGGCTGGAAATATCGATGATTAAAATATCACAAATGGTGGTCCTTTATTCCTAGGGGATTGTTTGGTGTCTTGGTTAAGAAAAAAACATACATCAATGCCACTATCCATAGTTGAAGCTAGGTGCACAGTAGTTGTTGCATGTTACACTCAGATTCTACGGATGAAGCAATCATAGCAAGACATGAAGGTAACATATGATCCACCAATTCCTGTATTGTGTGATAATACAAGCACCATAAGTATGTCCAATAACCTTATTATTCACTAAAAAACCAAGCATATACCTGGCGAGTACCATTTTCTTAGAGATCAGGTGGTTAATTCAATTGTAAAGTTGGAATGTATATGAGCCAAGGAACAAATAGCTGATATATTCACTGAGCCTCTTTCTCATGATCCTTTAAATATTTGAGGTAGAATTTGTAAGTGATGTCTCCCTCATCTCTTCATTAGTCTCCTTCAAAAGGAACAAAGGAAATTGTCCAATTTAGTTAGGGATAGTTGTATGGTAGGAAATTAGAGAGATGAGAAGCGAATAAGCCTAGGGGAATCTACAAGATAAGGAGTAGCATGTCTTTAGGATAAGAAGTTGTCTCTTTAAATAGTCATTAGTATACATTATCACAAAATTCAATTGGTATAACAACAACAGAGTTAATATCATAAACATAATACAATTATTAAAACTATGAGACCTTTGTACAAAAAGTGCAGCTTGGGCCACACCCATTTTCCAATGATGTCCAAGGGGGGGAATGAACAAACAAACTCACAAAGTGAGCAAAGAAATCAAACATGGAGATGGAGAATGAGAAAATTGATAGGGGGAGTCACACCTAAGGCCACTAATGAGAGCAAATGTTTGGTGGTGTTTCCATCAATCCCTAAGGGGGATATTTTTGAATGTGTTGTCATTGATGTCAAGTTCACGGGGATAATGTTGATTATTCATTGATGTCAAGGCCATGTAGAACTCAAGCAGATTAATACTGTTGGGAAGGTTGAGTGTTGGGTCAAGGCCCATGTAACAAGTTGAAGTAAGCTTAGGAGGGATCAACCCAAAGCCCCAAAAGCTTTAAAGAGGTCACATGGTTAATGGATGGAAGCATGGAAGCAAATCTCAGGAGGGATTCCCTATAAATTGAAACCTCCAAGAAGGTCGAGTGCCAAGGACGTAAAGCCTTTGGTCATCACTCCTAGTCACCAAGGGCCACAAGACAATACTCAAGAGCTACACACCCCATTGGGACATCAAGCCATCAACCTTCTCTCAAAATGCAATAAAATCAATCTAAAGTTCCCAAGATTCAATAGAAACCATCATAACATGGAGGCAAATCTCAAGATGGAAACACAACTAGAAACCCTTATCCTTGAGACCTAAGACCCCATCACACATGGCAGGATAGGTGGCACATCTACATAGATAACATAGTGACAGTGACATCACATAGATACTAATGTGGCATCTTGTGAGCAGAACATGTGGCAAGTGGATTTGACTTTTTTGGTTGGCCAAATGTCCAAATAATGAGCGACACATGGAAGAAACATGTGTTTAGGTGAACACATGGAAAAGTATCATTGAATGTAGCAGGTGGTTTATATGTACGAGTAGCTGATGAGGTGGCTTGTGGGTCCCTCACTAGATCACTCGGTTCAAGGATGTTGTAACAAGAAGTAGTGTAGTCGACAAGTGGTGGCTGACAAATATATAATTTTCCATCATATACAACAAATGGAAAAGTAGTGTTCCAATCTATCAAACTTCCATGATATAGAGTTATACATACCATAGTGAGAAATGGTTAATGGAAGATAAGTGATGTGCGGTGAGCAGTGCGTTGATATATGAAGAATTTTTTCATTAGTAACAAACAAGCAATTGGGATTTCTATCCATTGGAGTGGAAGGGTAGAGGGATTTTGTAAACATTGATGGAATGTAGTCGATGGGTTATGATCATTGTTAAAGTTATGGTCACCACCATGGTCACACGGTGTTGAAGGTTAAGCACCTAAGGGTTCTTCGATCTCAGATCACACTATTGTGTCTAAAAAGGTGAAAGGTATATATGATATCCAAGATAGCTAGATAAGTCTCTAGTTATGGCAATAGGCTGCGAGTTGCTGATGATTAAGTTCTATGGGGACTAGGCCCATCAGCCACTGGTCATAGGCCCAAGATAATGCATAGAGAAAAGTGGAATCCCTGATACCCAATATTTGATAGACCTATTAAGGCTACAATTCTAATTATAGGTTAGATGGGTCTAGGAATGGGCACTCAGTGCAGTTGTGGTGACTTGAAATTTTATTGTTTTGAGAACCAAACTTATGAGAGCCATTGGTTATAATGTGTGATCACTCTTAGGAGATGTGGCATATGAAAAGCATGTGAATGGTTTTAATTTGGAATAAAGGAAGCTTGGTGCCATTAAATCTTAAAAGAGTTGTGAATGAAGAGGTTTCTGAGACCAAGGTTGGTTAGAAGGGAGAGTGTTGCACTCAATTGGGCAAGAAAAAAAGTGATCCAGTCAACCCATGATACCAAGGGTCAATACCATGGTATTCCTCCCATGGTAAACAAGAGCTAGAAATTAGAGTACTTAGGGCAGCCCTAACCAATGTTTTGGGTGGAAAATTCATCAACACAAAATTAGGTTGAAACTGGTTGAGGATAGGAGATCTATGTCTAGAAAAGTAAATAAAACAATGTGAGATGAAGAAGTTCACATGAAAATTAATTATGTAACTATTGTGGACAAGTAGAATAAATAAGTCAACTCATGATACTATGGTTGAAATCCATGGATAAATACCCATGGTAATAAATGTAGTAAAACTATAAATGCATATCAATGAGTAGGATCTCGGTGCACATGTACATGTACGTTTGTTCAAATCAAGAAGAACATAGAGAAGTGTGGTGGAATGGTGGATATTTTATATGCCACTTGGTATAGATTTGAGTTCCAAGTTTGAAATTAGAGCTATATAAAGGCTATGAAGAACAAATTGGTTGAAAATTGAAGTTGGTATGTGAATACATAGTATACCTCTTCATTACTGTATGAAAAATAAATATGTTTGTAAGTGTGATGTCTAATACTAGAGCCATAGATATGAGTTTGAAAATGAATGAAAGAGGTATTTTAGAGTCTTAAGAAAGTAAGTGCTACAATAGGTTGGTGGCTCCAATAGGTTGGTGCCTATAAACTATTGGGAGTTACTGCTTCCAGCAAGTGGGTGCTTGCAACCAAAAGGGGGTTGGTGATTCCTATAGGTTGGTGCCTACAAAATATAATGTAAACATAACTTGGTGCTTGCATTTACATTATAATCAAAATAAAGTTTGCAGTTTTATATCGTATTGTCTTCCACATAAATATCATGTGTTCAAGCTCTATGTTATGCAACCAGCTCATAAAATAGAAGAAAAGATAGATCAATGACTTCAAAATCAACCTCTTCGAAGGGGAAACCTCCTTTACATTACACAAATGAACAATTCTTGGATGATACAAATGAAAAAACCTCCTTTCTATATATAGGAGTCTAAAGGATCACAATATAATCAAAGCTGACATAACAATAATAATATAAGGGCACAACAATAACAATTGGGCTTCTATAGGGCACATTAATAACAATATGGGGACAATAGGGGCATAAAAATAATAATAAGGGCTGTAATGACAATAGTAATGGGGGAATCAATAGTATTATAGGGACCTAACATGCCCCTCTCCTTAAAAAAGGTTTTGTCCTCGACGCTTGAGTAGTTTTGGATGCTTCTGTATAAAATTCTCATCCTCCCATGTGGAATCTTCAGCGGGTAAGTTCTTCCACTTGATGAGATACTCTGAAATTGATCGATTTCATAGATATCACGGTCTTGTTTCTGTGACTGTTTTAGGTTCCAATATGATTTTTCCTTCCTCATCAAGTTCTAGGAATATTGTTTGAACTGGGAGCTTGTCACCTATAACCTTCATTAAGCATGAAACATGGAAAAATGGGTGCACTTGGGAAGCTGTAGGAAGCTCCAATTTGTATGCCATAGTACCAATCTCTTGCAACACCTTGTACGGAACATAATACTTTGGTGATAATTTATCATCCTTCTTAGCTTGCTTAATGGACATTTGTTTATATGGTTGTAGCCGTAGAAATACCTAGTCACCTACATCAAAACTTCTTTTGTTGTGATGTTGATCTGCCTATTGTTTCATTCTATTCAGTGCCAAAGTGAGGTTATCCTTTTAGAGTTGGAGAACTTGTTGTTGATGCTCGATGTGATATTCCACTACTTGAACCTTAGAATTTCTTCTTAAATATGATGTGATGGATGATGGATGATATCCATAAAATGCCATAAATGGGATCATTTTTGTTGCAGTATGGAAGGAAGTGTTATACCACCATTCAACTAGAGGCAACCAATTGACCCGTTGTATCTATTTATCAGATACAAAGAAACAAAGATATCCTTCCAAACATTTGTCTACTATCTCAATTTTACCATTAGATTGAGGATGTTAAAATGAGCTATGAGATAACTGAGTATCCAAACAAGAAAATAATTATGTCCAAAAATTTCCAGTGAAAATGGGATCTCTTTTGCTTACAATAATATTTGGGTTTCCATGTAGCTTTTGATTTTTTTCCATAAATGCAGTAGCAACTATACTGGGTTTAAATGGATGAGATAACGCATAAAAGTGTGCATACTTGGTATTCTTCCAACTACCACCATTTTGACACTCTTTCCTTTGGACTTGGGTAAACCTGTGATAAAATCCATTCAAACCTCCTCCCAACGTTGACTTGGAATCGATAAAGGTTGTAATAGACCTAGGGTCTTAATTGTTTCAACTTTATTTTGTTGGAAAACCAAACATTTTGCCAGCAACTTTTGAATATCAAATTTAAGGTCATTCCAAAAAATTCCTTCTTAACCCTGTGGTAAGTTTTTAAAATTCCCAAGTGCCCTCCTAAGGGAGAGGTGTGCAATTCCATAAGAATATTTTGTTTGAGTTGGGAATTATTACAGAGGTATAAGTGATCTTTGTACCATAACAAATAATTTTTCCAGCTAAATGTATCATATGTACTGGGATCTTGTTGTAGCTTTTGAGTGAGTGCCCACACTTCTTCATCATTCTTCCATTCATCCCTTGCTTCATTTCTCCAATATGGTTGCATAATAGAAATGGCGCAAAGCAATACTTCCACATCCTCATATTTTCTTGAAAGTGCATCTCCAACAACATTTTGCTTCCCTTTTTTGTAGATTATTTCAAAGTCATAACCCAACATCTTTGTGACCCATTTTTGCTGCTCTTTTGAAGATAACATTTTTTTCTAAAAATTATTTAAGACTATCATGATCCGTTTTTACCTTGAAGTGTCTTCCTGTTAGGTAGGGTCACCATTTCTTAAGTGCATGTAGTATTGACAACATTTCCTTCTCATAAATAGCTTTGTGTAAATACTTTCCTTTGATTGGACAACTTTTGAAAGCAATGGGTATTTCTTCTTGCATTAGAACAACACCAATTTCATTTCTCAAGGCCTCACATTCCACACTAAAGGTTTTTGTGAATTTCGGTGTAGCTAAGACTGGTGCTTGGCACATTGCCTCTTTAAGATGTTCAAAGGCCTTCGTTGCTTTCGGAGTCCATGAAAATTCATCTTTCTTCAATAATGTTGTTATAGGTGCTACTATTCTCCCATAATTCTTAACAAACTTGCGATAATACCCTGTCAACTCGAGAAATCCTCACAGATGCTTTATGGATGTGGAGATTTCCCATTCCTTAATGGATTTAGTTTTTCTAGGGTCTACCTTAACACCTTCATGAGATACAATATGACCCATATATTCCACATCTTGTACTCCAAAGAAACATTTGGAGCTTTTTTCATATAATTGTTTCTCCTCCAATAGTTTGAGCACCCTGTCAACATGTTGAACATGATCCTTCCAAGACTTGCTATAGATTAGTATATCATCAAAAAATACTAACACAAATTTTATAAGGGTTTGAAAATGGAATTCATCAAACCTTCAAATGTAGAAGGTGCATTGGTAAAGCCAAAAGGCATGACCAAAAATTCATAATGGCCCTCATGAGTTCTAAATGTTGTTTTTAGAATGTCTTCAATATTCATTCTGATTTGATGATATCTTGATGAAGATCCAACTTGGTGAAGTAAATTGATCCATGCAATTCATCTAATAATTCATCAATGACAAGAATGGGAAATTTATCTTTAATAGTGAGCTTGTTGAGCTCCCTATAATCTGGACACATGCACCATGATCCATCCTTCTTGTGCACCAATACTACTAGAGCAGAGAAAGAACTTTGACTAGGTTAAATTATACCAGCCTCTAGCATTTCTGCAACCATACGTTCAATTTCACTCTTTTGGAAATAGGGATATCTTTAAGGCCTGATTTTTGGAGGAACACTTTCTAGAATCAAATGAATAGCATGATCATGATCACGAATAGGTGGGAGGCCTTTGGGAGTCTCAAATACCTTAGAATGATTGTCCAAGACTTTTTGGAGATCTGGAGAAATAGATGATTTCGATGTGGGAACCTCTAGCGAACATAATTGTGCAATTACGACTCGTTGTTATTTATTTATAAGTTTTTTCATGCCGTTAGAGCTGACTATCTTTCCCAGATTCCTTGCGATACCCATTAATTCAACTTCCTTTCCTTTCAAAAAAAAATTCAAGAAAATTTCTTGAAAATTAAAAGTTATCGTACCCAAATATTGTAGCCATTGGACTCCTAGTCCAAAATCAGCACCACCCATTGGAATGGAAAGCATTGGGCTATTCAATACATATTCTCCCATGGATAGCTTGATATTATGGCACTTTCCAAAGAAATTTATGGTTCTTCTATTTGTAACCATCACTTGACACTCTAGTGCTAGATATATGAAGCAATTCAATTCCTTGGCTATCTTATAATGAATAAAATTATGGGTATTACCCTAATCAATCAATATTGTTACCTTTTTCTTCTTGATATGTCCTTTTATCTTGAGATTTTGAGTGGTAATTCTGGTCAATGCATTACAAGATATGGTAGGATTCATTTCTTCTTTCTCTAGGGTTTGTTCATGGTGTATATCCTCTTCTTTTGATGTTTCTTGTTCCTTTTCTTCCTCCTATTCACAATCTATGTAAAATAATTTCTTCTCAGCATATTTATGACCTTTAGTGTGTTTACTATCACAACTGTAATGAATCCCTTTTGCTCTTTTTTATTCCAATTGTTTTGGTGTCAACCTTGTAGGTTGTGGAAAGATAGGAGCAACACCACTTCCATCTTTATAGTTGTGAGTGGTAGGCCTCCTTATTTCCATAATTTTGCTTTCAATTTTTCTTGCCAACCTGAATGCCTTCTCTAGTGAATCAGGTTCCCAAAGGCGAACCTCATGTTGGATTTTATCCTTTAAAATCCATATGAACACATCAACCCTATGCTCCTTTGGAATATATTTTACCCTTATGTTCAATTTTGGGAAGTCCTTAATGTGCTCCATCATTGAACCCTTTTGTTCAAAATTTATCAATTGGCTAAAAAAGGTGTTTCTTTTTGTATCCTTATAATGTGCTATCATTTCTTCCTTAAAAATTTCCCAAGTGACAATTTGTTGAGAGCAAAGCCATCAATACCATACAAAATGATTTGGTTCCAAATATAAAGTTGCAATGCATACCTTTTGTGTGTTTTGCAAATTATGGTGACCAAAATATTGCTCCATCTGTTGTATCCATGTTAAGAGATCCTTTCCATCAAACTTCCTCATATCGATCTTTGGAACATGGTGGGTCTTCAATCCAATGTTAGAGTCTATGAAATCATGATTAAAATTTCTTTAGTTCTCATCATGAGTTTGCTTTACTACCCTTTCAAAATTTGTAAGCATTTCTTGTAGCAACTTTGTCAAATCTATCTTCAAATCTTCCATGTTGCCTTTAATATTTGTTTCTATACCATCCATCTTAGCTTCCATGCCATCCATATTAGCTTACACACCGTTCATCTTAGCTTCCATGCCATTTATCTTAGCTTCCATGCCATTCATCTTACCTTCCATGCCTTTCTTTAATCCACCCATCTTAGCTTATGTTACCTTTTGTGAGAGTGAATATTGTTGCACTTGGTCTCGTAGGTTTGATATATCATGTTGCATTTCTTCCTCTTCTTCATGAGTCATGGTAGACATTTCAGGTTTCTTACTAGGTGTTTCCTTTTTCTTTCTCTCGGTCATCAATTAATGATAATTATTCCTCACTATGCCCTTTGAATCACTTCAAACTATTTTTTCAAACCAAACTTATGCAAATGTTTAAAAAAACCTACACACCTTTTTTTTGCTTTGCAGGAGACCGATATTGAATGTATTGTATCTCTGAAATTTTGGATATCCAAGGTCTTAAATTGATCCCTGTGGTAGCCCTTTGCGTCCTCTTTCCAATGCCACCAGTCTGATCGAAAATTGGATTATCCAAGAAAGCGTTATGCCCAATCTCCCAAGATGACCTGATTATATACTTTTTCAGTATAACGAACTTGTACGAAATACCACGTGTCACTTTTTCGACCTTTGAACCTAAAAATGATACAAAGAACACTACAGTCCATCCTATTTCTATAACTTCTTATGAAATTTCAATCCGTTACTCATCATGGAAAATTTTAGGGGCAAATTTCCGCCCTTGGGCTAAATTAAGGTGTTTTATATTTTTATTGGCCGAATATTTTGTATCATAGTACATTGTTACAAATCGCCTCAAATTTATTTTATAAAAAAATTAGGTATGGAGGTTAGCCCACCTTATTTTAAGGGAGAGGGTAAAAAAAGTAAATTTAGCCCTTGAAATTAGGAGTTACAATCTTCTATTCACCCTCATTTTCAAGAAAATGTATTTATGATAGTTATAAATAAAAATATAAATACAGTGGAGGTATGGTAAATAAATAAAAGCTCTTTTTGGTAAATAAATAAAAATACAAATAAACTAGAGGTATGGTAAATAAATAAAACCTTTTTTTTATATTTAGTCCATAACCCTCTTTCTATTTAAGAAGGCTCAAAAACGAGGTTTCATTTAAGTGAATGCTATGGGCCAAATACCATATTTATAAAAGAGGTATGGTAAATTAATAAAAATATAAATAAACAAGAAGTATGGTAAATAAATAAACCATTTTTTTATATTTACTCCATATGTCACCTTATATTTATGAACACGCAAAAAATATAAATAAAGTGGAGGTATGTTAAATAAATAAAACCTCTTTCTATATTTAGTTCATAACCCTCTTTCTATTTAAGAAAGCTTAAAAAAGAGGTTTTATTTAATTGAATCCTATGGGCCAAATACCATATTTACAAAAGAGATATGGTAAATTAATAAAAATATAAATAAACGAGAGGTATGGTAAATAAATAAAACATTTTTTATATTTACTCCATAAGTCACCTTATATTTACGAACACTTAAGGGCCTAATTATTATTAATACCATGGGCCAAATTATTATTAATACCATGCAAAAAAACATTATTAAAGATGACACATGGTATTGACCCATGGTATTCACATGGAATGCGGCCTATTTAAAGGGGGCAATTAAACTAGCATAGATCCATCTTTACTGGATCAAATGTCGTGATATGCAAACTAACATAGAGTGGAGAAATATTTGATCCCTCTCGGGGCTTGGTAGATCAAGAGTAAAAATGGATCTTGTAATTTAATGTCACTTAAACATTTTAACTTGGTTAAAAAAAATAAAAAAAAATCAATTATTAATTTTATTAATTTTTATAAATTACTAATAGTAGTCTTTAAGCTCCAGGTTTATGATAACCCATGGCATTGACCCATGGTAATACCATGGTATTCATGTGAGCATAGACTATTTAAAGGGGAAATTCTATCATCTTAGATCCATCTTGAATCTGGTTCTACCAAGTGCTCGAAGGGATAAATAGATTCCATCCCTCTAAGAGTGGTAGATGTGGAGTTAAGATGGATATAGGTTGGTTTTTATGATAATGAAGATATTAAATAGAATTAGGAAATTATATTGTAAAAATAATCTTAAGGCGAATGGTTAAAGCTAAATTTAGTCACTTCACTAAATTTAGTAGAAAATACCAATATCTCCATTAATATTGATTTTTTTTATTTAACAAAAAAAAATTCAAAACAATGAAATCTTAACTCTTTCCGCATCACCCTCTGGAAGAGAGATAGTTGCTGCCCAAATTTCCCACCATTTTTCAAACATTCTCAATATGATATCTTCATGAAAAAGTTAAGGTACTGATCTTGGATTAGTTGTTTGAAAAATATGCTGGTTTGTAAAACCTTTCATCTTCTCTGCTATTCTTAGTTTGTCATAATGATCTATAGGGGTTGGGTCACTGCACCATATTGTCCTTAAAGGCAGAGATTGTGCACCAAAAAGGAAATTAATCCACATGTTACAATGCTATTAAAAATGGTATGAAGGTAGTGAATTATGCTAATAAGAAATTTACATTGGGAGAGACGTAATTAAATTTTATTATTTAATTGAAGATTTCAAACTAAAATAACGATAAATCTACATTTATATATTTATATATTGATTGGAAGGCTTCTGACAATGGTCACTTCTTTCCATTAGATCCCCTTCATGCCTTTGGGATACCTACTACTTCATTATATTATATAGTTGGGGCTTGCTACTTGTTGGCGTGTTGGGGTAAACAAACTTGATGTGTTTTTTTTTTTATCTCGCAGTTGGAGTCTATGGAATAAGAAAGAAAATTGATAGCTTGGCAAAAGTGGTAGCTTGACAAAAGTGGTAGAGATAACATTAATCTCTCCTACCATGACAAACATGGCCACTAAAACTTGCAACATTGTTTGTAGGAAGTGAAAATTATATTTCTTTTTTCCAAACATGTATGTTAGTATATTACAGTTTAATAAATATGTTTTATTATTATCATATATGATTTCATACTTTCACAAAACATTCACCAAGACTTCACAATGTTTTATTATTCAATGAAAGATTTTCCAAGATCTTACAAGATTTTATATATATATATATATATATATATATATATATATATATATATATATATATATATATATATATATATATATATATATCTATATATATTAGTGATAAAATGGCCTCCCATTTTTCCTATGTATCATGGGGATTCACCCATTTATTATACATATAAATTTAGGGTGGTTCTTAAAATTTTCCCTGATACTCATAGAGAATGTTATGACGAGTTTCCCAAGGTCACCTATTTGGGATGTAATTCAGGAGCCTACAAAAACAACAATTTCCTTGGATCATATCTTTGAAAATATTGCGATAAATGATCTAAAATTTGTTTCCGAGGTTCATAGATATGTCAGCTCAAATGGGTTTTAATTTCAGCTTTTGAAACGTTGTAGAACAAAAGGTATATCGAATATTTCATGATGACCTTTTTGGAGTAGCGAAACCCTAGATTCCAAAGCTCTGATACCAAATGTTATGCAAGTAACTCATAAAATAGAAGAAAATATAGATAAACGACTTAAAAATCAGCCTCTTCAAGGGGAAAACCTCCTTTAAATTACACAAATGAACAATTTTTGGATGATACAAATGACAAAACCTCCTTTCTATATATAGGAGTCTAAGGGGTCACAATATAATCAAAGTCGGCATAACAATAATAATATAAGGGCACAACAATAACAATAGTGGGCCTCTATGGGGCACAATAATAACAATATGGGGACAATAGGGGCACAACAATAATAATAAGAGATACAATGACAATAGTAATGGGGGAATCACTAGTATTATAGGGACCTAAAACTCTATGTCTTTGGTGCATTAATTTTTTTATTGAATGCATTTGATTGGATAAATAAAGATGTGTTTCATTCACTACAATTCTAAATTCATGTAAGTGTGATGGTAAGGTTGACCATCATATCCATTAATTGGTTTCTCTACAACTTAGATAAAATCTCTATTACTAATAGTGAAATATTAACTACCAAATAGGATCAAACCTCTAAGTGTTGGAAATATAATTTCTAACTTATAAAGGTATGTGTATTGGAATACAATGCAAGAAGGTGTAGCTCGATTCATTGGATGGTGCATACTTTATTGTACCAACAAGCCTCCTCACAGAAAGAAAGGCTTATTCCATCCTTTACCTATACCCACTATACCTTAGGATAACATCGACATGGATTTTATGGGTGGTTTGCCAACAACCAAGAAGGGACATAACTATCTATTTGTGATAGTGAGAAGTTTAGCAAGATGTGCATTCCTATGCCTTGTAAAACTACCATTAAAGGATAAGAAGTAACAAACATGTTCCTTAAAAGGATCTATGTTCACTTTAGGATACCAGAGAGAATCATATCATATAGGGATACCAAATTTCTTAGTTCCTTTGGAATGCACTTTGGGAAATGATAGACGCCAAGTTGAAGAGATCCACAACTTTCTAGTTAAAGAACAATAAGAAAACAATAGCGGTTGTTGGCTTAGGGGGTCCTAACCCAGGTTCAGAGTTAGTTGTTCCAATCAAAAAAACCCTACACTACTCGCCCTTTTGGCAACAATCCGCGTAGCACAGGTTGCAGTCTCACTTGAACCAGCATGGGGGGATGCTGGAACCAATTTTCTGAATCCAAAGATCAGTGTGATGTATTTTAATGCCCTAGATTTACCTCTGCGCAGATCTATAAGCCCCTAGGGCTTGATACTACAACTCTATCCTAATAGACTTTATACCTTCGCAAAGGTCTATGATGGGTCTTTGCAGGCCCTTAACAATCTATTCATCCACTTACGCGCACCAGAAAATAACCCTAGACTAGAGCTCGCGCAAATCTACTTAAGTATTTAATAAACATAATAGAATTCATCAAAATCTTGACGAAAGTACTTAACATGCATTTCATACATCTATTAAGGCTTATTCAAGTGAATCGCGCATCATTAGATCAATATTTCATAAATACATTATTCATCCACAACATATATCATAAGTAAAAGTAAAGTGGAATAAGCAGATATACACAATATTTCTTTGATAATGTTCTTTATTGATCTTCAATATGGTATTACAGACTCAAAAATACCCTATGCACTCAGCTGCAGGGGTCCACACACTCAACTGCAGACTCTACCTATGCCTCTGCGCACTCAGCTATAGAGCCTTTATCTCCTATTTGACCCACTTATCTGCGCTAAGACTTCTCTTCTATTGACCCATTACATTATGTATTATCTTTTATCGTGCCTTAAACTCTCTAAGACTAATCCAGGTAGCTATAGGGACACACAGGACAAAGAGGGCTTATGACCGCTCTAAATCAAGGTGTTCAGAATTATGTCGACCCAGGACTAGAATGTAGATCTCACCATCTTGATCGTGAAGGTGTGAACAGTTCGCCAGTCCGAGCTTGTATGAGGGAGAACGAGCCAGTCAAAGTTTTGGTCAAAGTTGGGATGTGGGCCAAGTTTAAGTGTCCTACAATTTGACCGACCTCGAGGCATGAAACCTTGCTCCCAAAATCGGTTGAAATTGTGGCCTCGTTAATTTTCCCAATATCCCTTATTTTCTAAAGTTTTCAAAATCTCCTCCTATTTTAAATAAAAAATAAAAAAATATATGAATGAGGTGGCAGGCCACCACCCCCGCCACCCCCAAAAACCATATTATACAAAAAAAAATATTTAAGATTGGGCTGACAGGCTGTGACCCCTATCGGCCCACCCAACCATAAACCAAAAATGTTTAATTATGGGTCGGCATCCATGCACCCGTCGTACCCTCCTCCCGACCTTCGTTAAACATATTGTATTAATGGGGTGGGCACAGGCCACCTTCGGTGGACCCAGCCCACACCCCGAAACCCCATACAATGCACCATATAACATTTAGTTCGGGACCGGTGGGGTTCGACCCGCCTAGCCCATGTGGCCAGCCCCCAAACGGGCAACCCCATATAATACACAACCACTAAATAAAAACAAACACTCCCCATTAATGCGGTGGTCAAAATCTTAATGTGCCCAAAAACAAATCCATTGGTGTGGGGAGCGTGGGGTGGGCCGCCCAATGCAGACCCAACCCCCTTTAAAGATAAAATTTGTATACAACCAAAACTGTAATATGTGAAAAAAAAGGGAGGGGTGGGGCTTGACCACCCGACCCCTCCTCAATCAATTCCTAATTTTGCCATTGTGCCACAACCAATTTATTGAATAATCGCCCAATAAAATTTTATAAAAACCTTATTTTTTAGTGCACCAAGGGGCATGGGGGAACCAGGAGTGGGCATGGATTTTGAGATAGAGGAGGCAGTGCATGCGGTTCGAGGTAGAATTTTGCATGAGGGGAGAAATTTCACTTTGTCAGAATTTGACAAATTTTATATGGTTTCAGCACTTCTCGATGCCACGAACGCAATGGCACTATCCGTTTCTCCATTAGAGTTTTGAATTTTTTGGCCATTTTTCAATATGCAGGTGGAACCATGATTGCTGCAAAAATAGGGAGCAGAACCATGATCCTTGAAATTTTCCTGAGGAGGTAACTTTTCTCCATGTCGGAATACAATCAAGTTTATAGTCGTTTTTCATTTTTTTTTTGTAGGGATCGCAATGGTGAGGGCAGATTCACCTTTCAAGTTGCATATTTCTAGTCCACCCATGGCGAAGAATCTTTGAGGAATCTACGGGGAATCTAAAAGATTCCTTGAGCCCCAGATTCTCAATTTCTCAGAATTCAAAAATTGGACAGTCGATTTTGCACTATTCGATGCCACAAATCTGATGGTGCATTCATATTTCTCATTTGCTAATTATATTCTTTAGACACTTTTCTAAGTGGAATGCAGGTGTCAGCATTCATGTGCGAGCAGCCATTTCCATGCGATTGATGTCGTGAGATCGATGGTACGAGTAGCTTCAGCAGTTTGACATCCGCTTCTTCATGTGGCCCTTGGTTGTGAGGTATACGCAGTCTGTTCATGTACTTCTTTTGCTATGCATTGTGCTACCCAGATCCCTATTGATGCTTGATGTGGGATCTTGTTTATTACTTGTTTTCATGATTCCTGCTTGATGTGACGTGGAATCACCTATGTGATGTACTTATTGCCATGATTTGTCATGTTGTGTTTTGATATCTCTTTGTTGTATGTTGGTGGGATACTTATGTTGTCATTATGTATGTTTGCATTGCGATCCCTTTTATTCCATGTTGGTGGGATGCTAATCATGCATGTGTTTGTGTCATACTGATAGGAGTCTTTTGACTGAGAGTTCCTGTAGTGGAGCATCTCTTGGAGCCACTCCTATGTGAGGGAATTTTCCTTGTATGATAACAACATCACCTCTATGTACATCGTCACTATTAACAACACTTAATGCAACAGCCTACACCATCTTGCACTGGGGCCCAGAGACGTAGTCCCTCCTGGACGAACTCTGTTATCAACGACTTATGTTTTAATGTTGCTAATGATTGTCATGTTCCTCTTCTTTACCACATGCAGATGTATTCATTTATGTTCTTTTAAAAAAAATACAACTTAACACATCATGAAAGTAAAAGGTCTTGGAAGGGTCCTTCATCACACCCGGACCTGGATCAAGTGGTATCGGAGTGGTCTTCATGTTGATGTGAATTGCAGTAGGAACAATGGAACGTGCAACAACAGAGGATGAAAAGGCGATGTACGAAACCATGCTCAAAATTTCCAAAAGGGTGGAAATAATGTATGAAACTCTACAGAAAGAGACAGAGAAAAAGGAGCGATTGCAGCTTCAGTTGCAAGCCACGGAAGAGGCCCTAGAAGAACTGAAGCATAACAAACATAATCATCAAACACAAAACGTTGAATTGAAGATGCATCCACATGAAGAGAAAGAGGATAAACATAGTTTTCTATGACAGCTGCAAGCAAAGGATGAGGCCTTGGAAAAAGCTGCAGCGTGACCCATGTGAGGTAAAAAGTAGTTCTCCATCTTCATGTATGTTTCCAGATGATGACTTCGCTATTTTTGAAAATCATACCACAGGAATTGGCTCCAAACTGTTGAAGAAAATGGGGTATGAAGGAAAAGGCTTGGGTGTTAATGGCCAAGGCATTGTCAACCCCATCAAAGTAGAAGAATTACCTCGTCAAGCAAGACTTGGGTATGTCAGAAAGGAAGTTGGGGAATGTGCTACGACAATTAGCAAACCACCAACAACAGATGATGAGAAGCCCTCATCAGTTCTTTCCAAATCGACAGAGGAGGTAAAAGCTATTGATTTCCTTTTTGTTTCGTTGTCACATAGTATGGTTTCTGTTGGAGATGTGGAGATCCCAATTACAGGGACAAACATAAGGCTCCTTACTAGGACGAAGCATGAGAAGGAAGAAGAACTTGGTGTTAATAACCAAGGCATAACTCAACCGTTGGAGGTTGTGCAAAGACCTCAATTTGCAGGCTCGAGATACACCAAAGGAGAATGCTCGAAGGTGTCATGTGCTTTTGAGACATTGTAAAAATCATTGAGGAAAGAGAATGATGGGAACACATCCCCATCATCCCATGGAAGTTTCCATCATAGGGAAAGAGCTGAGGCAAGCTCTCATCGCCATACTTACACCAGAGACAAAAAGGAAAGGTATAACCACTTTCGACATGTGAATGTTCATTTCGATTATGATCATGTTGTTAATGATGAATGAAAAACATGGCATCAAAAAACATGTACCTTTTGTGGATTACATAACCATACATTTTCTAAGTGTTGGAAAAGAATGGTAGCACACAAAAGGATGAGGTGTGAAAGACCTTCTTAACAACATGTAAGGAAATAGGTTAAGCAAATCTGGAAGAAGAAGATGTATTGCAGTCATTGCAACAGAAATGGCCATCAAAGAGCCACTTGTTGGAGGCTCCATCCAGTATAGTGCCTTAAAGACAAAGCGTCGATGCATGAACCAGGTGAAGCAATTGTTCGACAAGAAAAATATCCACAAGCAGGTGACCCATTCACATTGATAAGTGAAAAATGGTTTCTAGATATGTTAGTGTTTCATGGTCATTATTTTGTAAATCATTTGTTGCATTTTAAAATGTAAAAGTGATGATGTGTTTTCCAACACTTGTTCATCAACAATGATGTCTAGTATTATTTTGAGTTGCATTTTGAACTCTGAAAGTGATGTCATGTTTCCATCACTTGTCAAAGCAAATAGTGTTTGGCCTTATCTTTGTAAATCATGTCTTGCAGTGATGATGTGTTTTCCATCACTTATTGAAGCAATAATGATATGTTGGCCTTGTTTTTGTAGCTGCAGTGTCACATATATCTTGATGTAAACTTGACCATCGAGTATGTGTTATAAACTCGTGGCAAGTGTGGGATGTTTGGGTCTTTAGTTGGTCATGAAATTCAAGCATGTAATTTGCAAAACAATGTACTACAGGTTGCAGAGGTAGTAGGTGTCGGCTCATCGCTTAAGGCTCTGAAGAACAAAGGTGAAGGAGATGGAAGCGAGACCTTTTTAGGATGCTTGTGATGTAGACAAGGTATAGAGAATTTGCAGTTTATTTGGAGGACCAAAAGCTCCTCAGTGGGGAAGATTGATCCAGGTGGCTCCAGCAAGGATAATTTTAGGGACGAATGTTCGCCCTTTGGCGAAATTAAGGGGTTTTAAATTTTTAGTGGGCGAATATTTTTTATCATAGTACATTTTTACAAATCACCTCAAATAGCCCACCTTATTTTAAGGGAGAGGGTAAAAAAGGTAAATTTAGCCCTTGAAATTAGGACTTACAACCTTCCATTCGCCCATTTTCAAGAATAGGTTTTATTTAAGTGAATCCACTCGCCCATTTTCAAGAATAGGTTTTATTTAAGTGAATCCTATGGGCCAAATACCATATTTATAAAAGAGGTATGGTAAATTAATAAAAATATAAATAAATGAGAGGTATGGTAAATAAATAAAACATTTTTTATATTTACTCCATAAGTCACCTTATATACATGTAAGGGTGTAAACAAATAAAAATATAGGTAAAGTGGAGGTATGGTAAATAAATAAAACGTCTTTTTATACTTACTCAAAAGGTATGGTAAATAAATAAAAATATAAATAAAGTAGACATATCGTAAATAAATAAAACCTATTTTTATATTTAGTCCATAACCCTCGTTCTATTTATGAAGGCTCAAGAAAGAGGTTTTATTTGAGTGAATCCCATGGGCCAAATACCATATTTGTAAAAGAGGTATGGTAAATTAATAAAAATATAAATAAACGAGAGGTATGGTAAACAAATAAAACATTTTTTTATATTTACTCCATAAGTCACCTTATATTTACGAACACTCAAAAAATGGGTTATATTTAGGTGAAACCTATGGCCAAAATACTATGGGACAAATACCATGGACTAGATTGTTATTAATACCATGCAAAAAACCATTATTAACCCTAATATTAGAATTAATAAAAATAAAAATGACACATGGTATTGACCCATGGTATTCACCTGGAATGTAGCCTATTTAAATGGGGGAATTAAACCAGCATGTAGCCTATGCTAAGATTCACTAGGACTTTACAAAGTTTTATTATTTAGTGAAAGACTCGCCAAGATCTTACAAGATTTTATAATTGAGTAAAATATTCGCCATGCCTGGTGAGAGATTCGCCAAAAAATTATATATACATATTATATTATTGATAAAATCGCCTTCCATTTTTCCTATATACCATGGAGATTCGCCCATTTATTATATTTATAAATTTAGGGGGGGTTCTTAAAATTTTCCCTGAGCTCCAGAGACACACAGGAGAAAGAGGGCTTATGAATGCTCGAAAATAAAAGTGTTTAGAATGATGTTGACCCAGGACTAGAACGTAGATCTCGTTGTCCTAATCGTGGAGTTGCAAATGGTTCGTCAATCCGAGCTCGTATGAGGGAGAATGAGCCAGTCAGAGTTTTGGTCAAAGTTGGGCTGTGGGCCAGGTTAAAGTGTCCTACAATTTGACCGACCCTGAGGCATGTGTCGAGCCGTAAAAAGGGTCTTTTTCACCTCTAATTACCTCACATTAACTTGTCAATCCATGAACGATTTGTTATCTCAAAGAGTGTACTCAGTTTGAGGCTGTCATTTGTCAGAGTAATGCTAGTAGTATAGTTCTCAAGGAAATACAAGAGTAAACAGATGCTTGAAATAAAATCTACTTACACCAAAATACTTTAAAACCTAAATCATGCACTTGGAAAACTAAGCAATTTATCAGTCAAGGGTCCAGTGGCAATAACTCATCCCTTTGGAAACTGATGTACATAAAGGTAATCAAGGAACAAATCATCAATCTGGAGACTAGACAACAAATGCCAACGCCCACTACAGTTTCAAATCGTTCTACACACCAAAGAAACAATAACGCAAATAACAAGAAATGGAACAACAATTAAGAAATGGAACAACAACTAGAAAATGTAACAACAACTAAGTCTGATGAGTAGCAACATCTTAACCTACAGGAACAAGTGCAGTAATCATATCCTACAGAAATCAAGTGATAACCTTTACTGAAAGGGTAAATCGGATAGCAAATAGAAATGGAACGACAACCAATTATCAATGGAATATAGAACATCGTTTAGCACCAATGATGAATATACAATACCGAAATAAATAACTCACACACCATACAAAGATATTAAGAGGAACAATAATCTAAGTCTGATATCACAAATATTAATCTCAGTTAGAAAGGATAACGATCACAATTCATAATGGAACGACAATGTCAATTTAATAGCAATCGTATGAAGTATAAACCATAGACGAATACAATAATACCAACTTAAGAATATTACAGCTCGGTTACTCTGCAATTGAACATCAATAGCTTTCTGTAAAGAACAGTAATGTTACATTAATGACTTAAAGGAACAACAATACATTATAAGGTTAGAATGTGCAATATGACTTTCCTGTTGCAGAGAATGATATTGTAAATATAATAGAGATGTGATATAAAATAAAAACACACCAGATTACCAATCAAAGCTGATAATGCAAACCACACACGAACTAAAGGTAATGGTACAGGAGCAAGTGTTCCACCAGGGCCAAGCCCTTAGCCTCCAGGGACACACCGCTTGAGATTATTCCAGAATCACAGATGGAACAACAACCAGATTTATATTAAAGCATTAAAACAGAGTTACAGTGGATCACCTCTCAATGAGAGTTGATGATCAAAGTTTCAAATATAGAGCAAAGTTACGTAAAAATTAACAGTCTCCCCCCGGCTAGCAGTGCTACCCCTACTTATAACAGCTAAAGCAGAGATATCAAAGATGCGAAAATAGTTAAAGCAGCGATCCCTCAGGATCAAAGGATCCTGAGGGATTCGCCAAGCTGTTAATCCTCAGTTATCCGGTCGTTTTCTTGCACCGAGTCGATATCTCCTTTTCCTTTCCTTGGCTGAGATGTTTTAATTTAGATCGTCTTGTTTGCATATGGTTCCCCGCCAAAGGGACAGTGGTTAGCTTGGCCTTGTCTTTTTCTTTGGAGCGACAATATTTAGTTTTTCCCTTTTTCTGCATAAGAAATGACAATTATTAGTGTTTTCATGTTGCATATAAATATTATAGATTTGTCATGATTTCCCATTATCTACCTAGTTCATGATGCGAAGATGTTACGAGTTCTAAAGAAAAGATGACAAAATAATCAATAAAAACATACCTTCTTCAGTACTCCACAGCATGAAACCTAGCTTTCGAAATCGGTCAAAATTGTAGCCTTGTTAATTTGCCCAATATCCCTTATTTTCTAAAGTTTTGAAAATCTCCTCCTATTTTAAATAACAATTAAAAAAATATATGAATGAGGTGGCGGGCCACCACCACTGCCACCCCCAAAAACCATACTATACAAAAAAAATTATTTAAGATTAGGCTGACAAGGCATGACCCTTGTAAGCCCACCCAACCATAAACTAAACAATGTTTAATTATGTGTCGATGGCCATGACCCCGCTGGACCCTCCTCCCGACCTCCATTAAACATAATGTATTGATGGGGTGGGCACGGACCACCTCCGATGGACCCAACCCACACCTCGAAACCCCATACAATGCACCATATAACATTTAGTTTGCGACCGGCAGGGGTTGAACCCTTCCAACCCACATGGCTGGCCCCCAAATGGGCAGCCCCATATAATACGCAACCACCAAATAAAAACAAACATTCCCCATTAATGCAATAGTCCAAAGCTTAATGCGCCCAAAAATAAATCCGTTGGTGCGGGGAGCATGGGGAGGGCCACCCAATGCTGACCCGACCCAATTTAAAAATAGAATTTGTTTACAGCCAAAACCATAATATGTGAAGAAAAAGGGAGGGGCGGGGTTTGACAACCCGACCCCTCCTCAACCAATTCCTAATTCTGCCATTGTGCCACAACCAATTTATTGAATAATCCACCCAATCTTTTTTATAAAAACCTCATTTTTCAATGCACCAGGGGGCATGGAGGAACCAGGAGTGGGCAAAAATTTCAAGACAGAGGAGGCAGTGCATGTGGTTCAAGGCAGAATTTTGCAGGAGGGGCGAAATTTCACTTTGTCAGAATTTGACAAAATTTATATGGTTTCAGCACTTCTCGATGCCACAAACGCAATGGCATTGTTTGTTTCTTGACTAGAGTTATGCATTTTTTGGCAATTTTTCAGTATGTAGGTGGAACCATGATCGCTGCAAAAATAGGGAGCGGAACCATGATCCTTGAAATTTTCCCGAGGAGGTAATTTTTCTCCATGTCGGAATATAGCCAAGTTTATAATTGTTTTTCATGGTTTTCTGCAAGGATCGCAATGGCGAGGGAAAATTCACCTTTCAAGTTGCATATTTCTAATCCACCCATGGAGCAGAATCTTTGAGGAATCTAAGGGGAATCTAAAAGATTCCTTGAGCTCCAGATTCTCAATTTCTCAGAATTGAAAAATTGGATAGTCGATTTTGCACTATTTGATGCCACAAATTTGATTGTGCATTTAGATTTCTAATTTTCTCAATCTATTCTTTAGCCACTTTTATAAGTGGAATGCAGGTGTCAACATTCATGTGCGAACAACCATTTCCATGTTATTGATGCTGTGAGATTGATGGTACGAGTAGCTTTAGCAGTTTGACATCCTCTTCTTTAGATGGCCCCTGGTTGTGAGGTATATGCAGTGTGTTCATGTACTTCTTTTTATATGCATTGTGCTGCATGGATCCCTATTGATGCTTGATGTGGGATCTTGTTTATTACTTGTTTTCATGATTCCTGCTTGATGTGAAGCGGAATCATCTTTGTGATGTACTTGTTGCCATGATTTTTCATGTTGTGTTTTGAGATCCTTTATTGTATGTTGATGGGATACTCATGTTTTCATCATGTATGTTTGCATTGAGATCCCTTTTATGCCATGTTGGCGGGATGTTCATCATGCATGAGTCTGTGTCATATTAATAGGAGTCTTTTGAATGAGAGTTCCTATAATGGAACATATCTTGGAGCCACTCCTATGTGAGGGCATTTTCCTTGTATGATAATGACATCACCTCTATGTACATCATCACTATTGAAAACACTTAATGCAGCGGCCTATGCCATATTGACACCAGGGCTTGGAGAGGTAGTCCTTCCCTGATGAACTCCGTTGTCAACGGCTTATGTTTTTATGTTGCTGATGATTGTCATGTTCCTATTCTTTACAGCATGCAGATGTATTCATTTATGTTCTTTAAAAAAAAATGCAATTGAACACCTCACGAAAGTAAAAGGTCTTGGAAGGGTCCTTCGTCACACCCAGATCTGGATCAAAGACACACCTATTTATAACTCTTTTCATACAATCCCATGGTCTACAGACCATGGGTGGGTCTCAAATCTGACTCAAACTTTACATAAACAGGGGACTAAAACCCCTTTGACTCCTAATCATCTACACGCTTCACATCTACAAATCGCAGGGACTTTACATCATTTATAGAAAATACATCAAAACTTAGGTTTTTAACCCCAAAACTAACCTAAGGGACCCCATCCCAATAGGCCCCCAACACAAATATCATGAATCACCCTTGAGTCACTCAGATGGCACTACGATCTTGTTGTGAAGATCCCCCATCTCCACTTGAACTACTGCAACCTTGGCAACACTCTTCGTGGCTTCCTGCTTGACCTCTTCGACTAATTTCTCTGTAGATGGTCCTTGTGCAGCCAACTTCATTGTCTGTTACATCTGCTGCAACCCAATTAGCTTCTCTTGAATGTTAGTCGTGACCTAGTAAGCCTCGTCTAACTAGGACTATAGTCTAGCCGTCAGCAAGGCATCCTTTTTCTGTGCTTCCTCTACCCATGTGAGGAGTTGCTTCCCCTCCTACAATTTGGTTAGGTGTTGCACTGGTGCAATGGAGTGCTCCGTTGCCCTGACTTCATCATATTGCTTCTGTAGCTCCTAGACCTCTGTATTCAGTATCTACAAGTTTGGGTCTTCTTGCGAAGTTGTCACCAAATCCATTGCCTACTCAAATAATGTTGAGCAGTCAGCGACTACGACATCCAAGGTGTCCATCCCTTCTTTTATGGCAGCTCTGTGCTGCTTCCTGACTTTGGGCATAGTTGCGGACTGAAACTTTAATTGCAGCTCAGTTATTTTCGTGTTGAGTTCGAATTGAACTCGGCCAACCTCTACCTTTGCCTCATGCACACCAACGACTAACTTCCTAATCTTCGCTTCTGGTTGTGTGTCCTTGGGAATGCGAAGCTTAGGCGCTATTCTGTATGCCTATGCAACTGTGGACTCCAGTTGCGAACTCTATGTCTGCAGCGTCTCTTTTTATTTTAAAGCTGACATCTTCTCGGCAAACATCTATTTATTGTTCACCCTGTATTTGCTGATGAGGGTGAGAGTGTGTTGCTCCTGATGTCTCAATTCCCCCATCAATTCTGCATGCAGTGTGTAAAGAATCTCATTGGGGAGCACTGCGATTTTCAGGCCAGTGTTCTTAAGTGTGCTTAGGATGATGTGAACATCGGCTAACTCCGAGCGAAGAGACCCTTCTGGTAATGCAATAGTCCTGAGATCTAGGATCCTTACCAATTTTGCTGCTTAACTCATCCCCAAGGCCAGGCTCACTTGTATTGTGCTCGCTTGACCAGCGCCCACCTATATCATGTTGGCTTGGATCTGTTGCTCTCGCAGATCCTTTTGGATGCTCCCAAGTGTCTGCATATATTGCTACTAAAGCTATTGTAGCACTTCAGTCGTAGTGTCCCTTATTTTATCCCCAATCTCATCAATATCGCCCTCTGTCAATACCATGGGATCACCTTGTGACTTGTCCGATTTTTATTTTTTTTATTTTTTATTTATTTTTTTATTTTTTTTCCAAGGACATTCCTACTGCCCCTTTCCGTTCTTCTTTAGACAAAATGGGGTGCTCTACCCCTCATCTCCTCCGCCGCCTTGTTCAAATAGTTCTTCCTCCTTAGTCTCTCGTGAAGGGGTTTTTCCACTTATTTCTTACTGACGCTGCTCCTATTCATCCTTCTCCTTAGCAGCATGCTCTTTCTCCATTTGAGCCCCCTCTGCAGCTTGCTTATTCCTCTGCGCGGCCTGACTGGATGCTTCCTTTCTTTTCTATGTTGTCGAACTTCCCACGCCCTTACTAGTTCCATCATCTAAGTCTAAGGAAGTGCAACAATCTACTAGCCATCGTGCGATCACCTCCTGCACATCTGTCTCTATTACCAAATATGGAAAGTCATGCCATTTTTGTAATGGATCCTTCCACACCTGAATGTATACACGGTGGAAGTTAGCCTTGAATGTTGCATAGGCTGAAAACTACATGTACAAGGTTGGGGACAACCTTGGCCGTTGGTTAATGGCCATGCAGAGGCTTACTTCCATTAGGACCGAAAATATTTTTGTTTCGGTTATTTGCGCGGGGTCCTTTGTAGCCCAGAGGGAGGGAACTGTGCTACCTCCAATAAACCTTCTTCTAACAGAGGAAACTAGCTATTCTTCAGTAGCTCCCACACAACCAAAACAATAGAGAGCAACAACCAAGCGTAATGGAATGACTTGGTCTCATCCTGTGCATTGTAGGAATTCATGAGGAATTTCTGGCACAAGTACCTAGACCAGTTGAACTACATGCCCTTCGTGCATTATGCAGCTAGGGAGACCACAGGCACCAGAACTTCGTCTGCGTGACACTTTCCCATTACCTTCCTCGCTAAGATCTGCATGGAAATTTGCATTGCAGGGTCATTTATGGAGGTGATTGAATATCCTCGTGCCTCCTTCACAGGGTCAAATTCCTTCTTCATTCTTTCTGCTAGATCCTTTTCTCCTTTCTTTTCATAAAATTCCTTGGCCGGATTCAAACCCTCATATGGAAAATGCATGATTCTATGGATAAGCATGTCAGTGATGGGGATAGGCCCTCCTAGCCATAAGAACCCATTATGCACCAGAGTGATAAGTTGGTTCACACAAATTGTGTTGATAGGGGTGCGGTGATAATGGGGCACCCATAACAGATTCAGTGATCCAAAATTCTCCACACCATGGATCCATTCCACCGTCATTAGCACGGTCACACCTAACTCTGTGTAGTATACATGCTTCATATAGTTATTTGTTGCTATGTGAGGAAACCTAGCATGATCTTTGAGGTCCCAATCTTCCATCTTCAGTAGTGGGATCTGCACAAGCCACAGACCTTCAATGGGAACCTGCTTAGGTAGCAGGGGCGTAGAAATGGAAAATTTGTCTGAGTCTAGGTCCTTTGTGACCTTCGCCTTCCCCTTTCATGGAGGGTTATAGTTAGGCAAGTTCTTTATGGGCTCAACTCCCTCAACATCTATGTATTCTATGCCCTAGCCTTCCTCCGCCTCCTGGTCAACTACCTTCTCAAGCTATTTGTATTTATTTTGCTTCTACGTTGCATAATGCTTTCAGGGAGACTCGCACACTCGTAGTAGATTTTTCTACTTATCCTTCTTTGGTTTAACTGTTTGGGTTTCTCTTGCAGGGGTAGGCTTCGACTTAGACAACCTTGGTGTCATAGGCACAGGAGCCAGAGCTTCCATAGTCACCACTTATGGGGCGGCTCCCTTAGAGGCAACATCTCCACCAGTGCTCATGGTTTCTATAAGGCTTGGTCCAAGCATTTTCTCAAGAATGAATTTATGATTCAACTTCGATAGCTTAGAAAATGTGGGGCTTGCAACTAAACCCTCCCAATACGATTGTTTCATGGACGAAAAACAACAAAGTTCAAAAAGAACTCTAAGGGCACAAAGTGTTCTCTATTGGACCGACATGCATAATTTATAGGGAATTTTGAATTTGAATCTGACCGTTCCCCCCAAATTCTAAAAATTAATGTTATTTTGGTGGTATATCATCCAAGATTTTTGCCTTAAATGCCACCGGCCTACTCCCCTTAAATGTCTTCTGGATGTCAAATCATGAATAGTGACTCCAATAGTCACTTTTCTGATATGCTAAGTGACACCTCCCCGCATAGTGCAACTTCCTGCACGCAGCTCGCTTGCTACTTAGTCCTCCTCCTTTGGTAGTGTAGTTTATAACCCCACTCTCCCTTACAACTACCTGGAGCACTAAGACTATCCTTCTGTCATATAATCATTGTGCAAGATCCCCTCTATATAGCTTCAATTGGATTCCATTCACTCTTCCGCGAAAAGGTTCTCCATTCATCTTCACAAGATGAACTACACCTCCGTCTGTAGTTTCTTTGATAATATATGGCCCCAGCCAATACATCTGAAATTTCCCTAGAAACTTAGTGAATTTACTATCGTATAATAAAACTAGATCATTTACCTTGAACATGCGAAGCTTGATGTGTCGATTGTGCCATGATTTTTCACGTTCCTTCTGTACTTGTTGATGAAATCCAGCCCAAAATCTATCCTCTTTGAGCTTCATCAGATACACGAGGCATTTCTCCAAGGCCTCGCGATCTACCATATTCGTTAGTGTTGCTATTGCATAGGCTAGGAACAATATATTCCATCGGCATTACAACTTATACACCATATACCAATCTAAAAGGTGTCTGCCTTGTCAACTTTACAAGTAGTCCTATAAGCCCATAGAGCTGTGAGTATGCACATATCCCAGTCCTTCTGTTGCACATTGCAAATCTTCGTCAGCACATTCTCCAAAATCTTATTAAAGGCCTCAACTATTCCATTATCATCTGGATGATACAGACTGCTCTTTTGATGGTAGACTTGGAATTCTTACGTTAACGCACTAATCGTCCCGTTCAAGAAGTTCGTACCTCGATAACTCATCAACACCTTCGAGAAGTCGAATCTAGTTAAGACATACTCAAGCAAAAAATTCGCTACTTTAGCCCTTGTACAAATCCTTAACTAGCTATGCCTTTGCCCATATGGTTAGATATTTCATCATGGTGATGATGTAGCGTGCACCAATTTTCTTTCCTAGGGGCTGAATTAGCCCAACGAAATCAATTGCTCGTTTTTCAAAGTGTTGTAAGGATATTTGGGGATTTAGTGGTAACTCATCCCTTCATGATGGTCTACTGGTTCATTGACATCCATCGCATGCCCTACAATACACTTTGGAGTCTTTGTGCAACGTTTGCCACCATAGACCGATGCGTAAAATCTTCTGCACGGTCGCCTTTCCTGCATAATGTCCTCCCGCAGCCCCTCTGTGAGCCTCGATGTAAATTATATCCCTCTCAAAATTGGCACATATCTTCGAAATATCTCATCTACACCCATCCTATACAGATGTCTCGCAATCACTGAAAAGTCAACCACGCGCACTACTAATTCCTTATTTTTCTGACTCGTATACTCTTCTAGAGCCATCTCCGTAGTCAAAAAGTGAATAATATCTAAAAAATGGTTATCCGCTAGGTGCACTGTGAAGATCTGTGCATCTGGCAACCCTTCCTCCAAATTATTAGGCTCCTCTCCTATTTTGATCTGCGACAGATGGTCAGGTCCTACATTCAACCTCCCTGGCTTCACAATTACCTCAAAGTCATACTCCTGGAATAGCCGCAACCATCAACAGATCTTCCTCCCCAACACAGGCTTATTGAATAGTTATTTCAAAGTAGAATGATCTGTGTACATTTTGAAATGTCTGCCCAATAGATAGTGCTTGAACTTTTGAAGCACGTACACCATAGCCAACCCTTCGCACTCCATCGTTGAGTAATTCTTCTCAATCTTCGATAATTTCCTACTTGCGAAGGATATAGGATGGTCCATTTCCCCGTCACTAGCCTGTGTTAGCATTGCTCCCAATGCAATGCACAAGGCATCAACATGTACATGAAATTCCTTTTTCCAATCAGGGAAGACCAAGATCGATGCGATGACCATTTTCTCTTTCAATACATCCAAACTGTACTGACATTCTTCATTCCAACATAATGTAGCATCCTTCTTTAGCAGTTTATCCATGGGTGCGGTAATCTGAGCATAAGCCTTAATGAACTTCCTGTAATATCCAGTATGTCCCAGTGTCACGTGTAGCTGCTTAACGCTCCTTGGGGCCTCCAAATTTACTATCACCACAATCTTTGCAAGGTTCACCATAAATCCTTGCTTGCATACTACGTGACCCAGCAAAATCCCAAAGGGAACACAAAATAAGAATTTCTTCAGATTTAGCATGATTTGGTATCTGTGAAACATATCCAACATCAAGCACAGACTTTCTACATGGCACTTCACTAACCCAAACACTATTGAGTCATCAAAGTATACTTCCAAGAACATATGAATGAATTCCTTAAACGCTACTATAACTACATGAGAGAATATCACAAGCGTATTCTTGAGTCCAAACGGCATCAAAGTATACTGGAAACAACCCCATTCCGTTGCGAAGGTTGTTTTGCTCCTATCCTCTAGCGCGATCTTGACCTGATGGTACCCAAAAAATCCATCAATGAATCAATAGGCCTCCTTCCCTCCAACGTTGTCTAATACTTCATGTATAAATGGCATCGGGAATGGGTCATGGACACAAGCATCATTAAGCTTCCTAAAATATATGAAAATCCTTATTTCACCCTTCTATTTCTTCTCCTAAACCACCATCGGGCTCACCCAATCAGATTCTTTGACACGTTCTATGATGCCCGCCTCCAGCATCTTATCCAGCTCCTCATGAACCTTTTCCTTGTATTTGGGATTAAGATGATACAACCTTTGCTTAATAGGCTTTGTGTCCGGCTTTAGAGTAATCTTCATAACGCCGAAGTCACCTATTATGCCCTTCAGGTTCGAAAACTTGGTAGGAAAAATATCCTCACACTCGTGGAGTAACTCAACAACTTTATCCACTGTGGCATCATCCCAATAATCCCCAATTTTTGCAAACTTTGGTTCTGCTTCAATCCCAATGTTTACCTACTTTGTCTTCAATGATGTAGTGATGTCCAGGTTCTCTATTTCGCGGACCTTCGGCTTCACGATGCCCCTCTGCTTCTAGCATATTAATGTTCCTTGGATCCTCATCATCCTCTTCAGCAGTCACATTATATCATTACAACGCATGGTGCAACTGGGTGCTCCAATCTGGTTGAACCCATTCCAAAAGTTCTTGCGGTGTTCTGAAGATAACCGCCTTGATTTCCTCAGCCGTTCATTAAATTCTCACGGAGCCATCCTCAAAGCTGAAGGTCAACAAGAATCCTTCTCTCAATATATCCCACTTTGTGGTGCCATGGCAGAGCTCTGTTTCCAAATACTAGTTGTTAGGGATTGTGTCCAAAGTATGTCAGAATAAGTGTACCCACTTCGGTTGTGGATTTGTTCCATAAGCTTTAGTCCATTTCGCTAGGTGATCACGCAGATCATCCCTTCCATCATATTCCCCAGTCATTCTAGTATTAGGATGCCCAAATTGTAACCTCATCATTCTTCTATAATCCCGCCATCCATCAAAGCTATCCTTGTGTGTACCCCACCATCATGTAGGCATAGCGTGAATTGCCAAATCTAATGCTTGGAAATGGTGCTGCTCAGGGACCACGGTCAAATGCATCCAAAAATTTATCCACATCAGTTAAACCATCATAATAAGGTAAGTTCCTTACCTCCGATGAAAAGAAGTGCAGTGATTTAGTCATCATGTTACACTACAGTGTAGATACTTCATGTAGCCGATTCTACCAATGCTCCAACTCTTCATCTGAATCAGAGGTGCAGGAACTCTCCTCATCCCATGAAATCCATCCATTTTCCATTGGATTGACTAGTACTTGTCGTGCGTTGTTATTTTGTAGATCTGATATAGTTCATCCTCACTTTCTTCATAGTCACAGACTAGTTCAGTGTAGCACGGCCCTTCTATAGGGTTCAACGGTACTACAACTCGAAGTGATTTTCTCTCAAATGAAATTGTCCTCTCCTTCAAATTGATGACCCCATTCATGTCAACGACTCAACCAATTCCTAGGAGCACAAGGTATGGATTACTATCATCAATGATTTTTGTCACCTCAAAATCAACCATCATGCTCGCACCTTCGATATCAACAGTTACTTCATATAATCATCCCATAGGGATGATCTGTTACTGGTTCACCATTCTAAGATGAATCAAATACCACTGCAACATAGGTCTCCCCATTCTTTCCCATGCTTTCTTTGGCAAAATGTTTGCATCAGACCCTAGATCCAAAATGAATTGGTCCATCTCATAATCTCCTATCTGCGTAGTGAGCCTCATCTCACACCCCGTTCTTGCCTTATGTTTACGAATTTTTCTGATTACGCGGTGTCCATCAGGGGAATTTTCTTTACCGATGCATTTATTTATTAACTCTTGCATGCCTTTCACACCTTTGCTATTGCGAAGAAGTTTCATGTAGGTCTCCAAGAACATGGTAAGGACAGAGGGACCAACCTTTGCAGGAGCATTGGTTTCTTGCACTTTGTTCTAGCTTCCTGAGGTGGATGCCTCATCGAAGTTTTTCTTGGCCTCCATAAATGTTTCCTTCACATGCTTCAGATCCAAACTGACTTCCTTTTTTGGGGCCTTACAAACCCATCCATCCTCTTCAGGCTATTTTCCCTTATCATTGCCAGTCCTTATTCAGCTCCTCGGCACTATATTCACATTATGATCTTCCTCACATGGCTCAACTCTCATCATTTGTAAGTTCTCCGTAGGCTGCACCTTCTTCTCCTGCATCTTAGCTATCAACACCAGGCATTCTTCTATAGTGTGGTCAAACTGGCTGCAGTATTGACATGATAGGCGTGTCTGATTCTGACACTCCTGCACATAGTGCCCTGGTGTTCCATAGTTGTAACAAATAACCTATCCGTGGCCTCTACTAGGTCCTCCTCCTTCACGGCCTCATCCTCTTCCTTGATAGCCTCCATGCGCTCCTCCTACGTCCTAACCTAGAGGCTGAGTTTCTGCTTTCATTGCATATGTAGGTGTTCTTTCCATCATCATTTCATAGCTGCAACAATGGTGCTCATCATGGCTAATGGATTTAGAGAAGTCACAGAACAACTACTAGGGTGTTTGAACGAACTTTTGAAGCAAATGACAATTATCCGTTGAGTGTTTTCCAGCAACCTGATAAATAGTGCATAGCACAGCCCCTATACTCGGTCCTGCTGGGGCTTCTGGCTTCCTGGGAATTGGTACCCCTCCTATAATATAATTTGCGAAGATAGGGTAGTGGGCTTTATCATGTCCTTGTCTCTTGCACTTCAGACACCAGAATCCCACGTGCACCTCTGGTTTAGTCTCCTTCTCTTTCTTCAAGCTTTGCAATTCTAAACAAAGGCTCTATAACTGGGAGTGAATATATTGTACCCCCAAGGCTGGATCTTGAATGGGTGTTGCATGCAATCTCATCATGATTTCCAGGGCTCCTACCTGACTTCCTATGTTTTGTTGTGACAAATTATTTCTTAGGTGAGGCAGAAGTGAAGCTATAAACCATTCACGATGTTTTCCATCTATGAGTTGCATGTTAGCTTCTTGAATCACACATTTCAACCTTTGATCTAACTCCCAAGGCATCTCATCAACCCTCATCATGATTTCCTTAAATCCAATTACTAACTATGAGTCAAACTTAGGATTATTGAACTCTTTGTTTAAAGCAACCTTAGTATTTTCTAGCGAAACTAGAGGATTATCATAATAGTACTTAATAGACCAGGTTAGCACGCGATCCTACAAAGCGATAACCAACTGTGCCTTCTTTATATTGTCATCCATAATTTGTTGCGTTTTCCACACAACATTCACAACAAACCAAAATTGATCTATATCCTCACTCCCTATTCCTTTGAAGATCGATAGCTTCATCGTGTTTACCATGGAAAATGGTGGTGGTGGAGGTGGAGGTGTGGGCAAAGGTGTATGTGGTGGAGGTGGAGGTGGAGTGGATGGGTGATGTATTTGAGGAAACCCCTGAGTGATTAGCTGAACATTACTTTGTGGCGGGGTTTGTTCCACCCCTTCATCGTCACTCACAAGGGGGTCCAATCAAAGGACTATACTCTGGTCCTAGTCCTTCACGATTTCTAAAGATTCATCCACTTCATGTAGATCCAAACATCAAGGCAATGTCATAACCTGTTTTTCACTCAACAACATTTTAATCCAAGTATTCAAAGGTCTTAAATACTTACCTCGTGGTTGCTTGAAAAATCTCCACTCTGCTTCGCTGTAGTTGACTGAGGTATATACTGCAAATTCTATAACAAATCCTCCTACAATTCAATCGAGCCAGTGATCGATAGCCCACGCGATCTTATCTTTAGAAGCTTCCAATCTTTGCACTAGCTCTGGGGTCCACAATATTGGACCGTCAAGCTTCCACCTCCCTTAGTTGTCTGCCAACTTAGCTAACCACTCATATAATCCGATCGGGAAGGTGCAGAATAAAATTTCCTATATCTCTGTATACAAATACATGTCCAAACATTGTTCCTTTGATAGGCGTGGATTCATGTTTTCTTGCACCGTGAATTCATGAATTTTTCTATCCAACCACTTTTCAATTTCCTTCTTGGTTGGATTCTAGTGATGTGACATCACACATCTCCTTCAAGAAGATCCCAGTCCCGGCAGTGAACCATTTGTTGGCTTAGGGGGTCCTTACCTAGGTTCAGAGTTAGTTGTGCCAACCAACAAAACCCTACATTACTAGCCTTTTCGGGAGCAACCCACATAGCGCAGGATACAATTTCACCCGAAGCAGTATGGGGGGATGCTTGAACCAAGTTTCTATCTCCATAGATAATTGTGATGTCTTTTAATTCCCTAGATATACCTCCATGCAGATCTATAAGACCCTAGGGCTAGGTATTGCAACTCTATCCCAACAGCCTTTAGACCTTCGCGAAGGTCTACGATGGGTCTTTGCGGACCCTTAGTAGTCTATTCATCCACTTATGCGCACCAAAAAACAAAGCTAGACCAGAGCTCGCACATATCTACTTAAGTATTTAATAAACGTAACAGAATTCATCGCATTCTTTGCAAAAGTACTTAACATTCATTGCATACATCTATTAAGGATTATTCAAGTGAATCATGCATCATTAGATCAATATTTCATAAATACATTATTCATCCACAACATATATTGTAAGAAAAAGGTAAACATGAATAAGTAGATATACAAAATATTTCTTTGGTAATCTTCTTTATTGATATTCAATATGGTATTACAGACTGAAAACTACCATGCCCACTCAGTTGCAGGGGTTTGTGCACTTAGCTGCGGACTCTACCTAGGCTTTTGTGCACTCAGCTGCAGAGCCTTTCTCTCCTATCTGACCCACTTATCTACGATAATAATTCTCTTCTATTGACCCATTAAATTCTCTATTATCTTCTATCATGCCTTAGATTCTCCAAGACACACCTATTTATACCTCTTTTCATACAATCCCATGGTCCGAGGACCATGCGTGGGTCTCAAAGCTGACTCAAACTTTACATAAACAGGGGGCTAAAACCCCTTTGACTCCTAATCATCTACGCACTGTGCATCCACAAATCGCAGAGACTTTACATCATTTACATAAAATACATAAAAACTTGGGCTTTTAACCCCAAAACTAACCCAAGGGACCCCATCCCAACAATAGTCAATAGGACTAGTTCAACTCTTAAGGTGTTGAAATTAAAGGCATTCAAAAACCTTGGATGAAAATTTTAGTTATATTCAATAGCTTTATAATATAGTGGCTCACACTTATATTAGTAAATTCCCTTTCATAATTTTCTTTATGTATTTTCCACCTTCACTCTTGGATGTTGTATATGGACATCAAGGAGGAGTCATAGAAGATATCATAACAAATGCATTGAAAGTAGAAAAATTTGAATGTGTAGATTTTCCACAGTTGGATTTCATATTGTGACAAATTTCTTTTGGAAATACTATGAAGGGAATAGGAAGTGTTTGATGTTTCAATTGGATGGTCCTATTATCTACGTAGTATTTTTGGAAGAAATTTGTCACAATAGAATTTTTTTTTGAAAAGGTTAAGTAAATCAATTTTAGAATACAAGAGATAATGAATAAGTAATTAGAAAAGTACAAGGCTCGACATGATCACCATAGAATTGGAAAAAATTTAAGGTGGGAAATAGAGTTTGATTACATCTAAATGAAAAAGGGTTTTAGGGTTCTTGTAATTAGATTGAGGATTGAAGACATGGTTTGTAGAGTTCCATAACTATTTTGTTTTGACACCCTTTTTCCTCCATTTTTTCCTTTCCATCATCACTATCAACTCAATAAAGGCAGTAAATCATAGATTTTGATAAGGTAATGACTCTTCCATGTATTATTTTTCATATTCGTTAATGTTCCCTATTGTTATGTTAAAGATTGCATTAGCTATGGAATTAACATGATTCTGTAGCTATTTTATAAATCTACATCTACCTCCATGGTTCACGGGGTTTTGGTGCACCAATGAAGCAACTAAGCACATGGGTAGTTGAGGATTGATCCCCTCATGGATCTCCTCCTATTCACTCGAACCAATTCGTCGAAGGAATCACATAGTGGCGCGGTCAAAGACACAGTTCAAACATGCAGCATCAAAATTCCAAGTGAATCACGTTTTATCGATTTTCTTTCCAAATAGAAAATCGACGAAACAACACTTTTTTCATCTAGTTTCATATTTGAATTAGGATTGAATAACAAACCTGTAGGTGTAGAAGTCTCAAACCGTTGAGCACTCATTTTATATAAGTATGTATCCTCTGTAAACGATAGGAGGGGGGACGTAATAGTTAATTGTGGAAGAATTGTGAAACAAACCTTTGTTCATATTAATTTGAAGTTACCTTTATGTGATTCGATTCGTATCTGAGTGTGAATTATACCTACTGGATGCGGAGGGCCCCTACAGACAGTCAAGATTTTTAGTTTATTTTCATTTCATTTCTTTATGATTATTTTCACTCAATTTCTTTCTGTTATCACTGCATTCTAGTTTAGTTTCCTTATTTCGCTATTTTCATTATTTCATATAACTTAGTTATTTAGTTTACTATGTCGTATTTCGTTTATGCTTACAGTTGTTTAATAGTTTAGTCCTTTAACGTTTTTCGCTTCATTAAAGTTAGTCTTTTCATGTTTTTTATAATTAGAATTTACATCACTCTGCAATTTGTAATTAAAGATTTCTTTCATGCTCTTTAAGATTAGAATTGTATATATATATATATATATATATATATATATGTAGTTTGTTTGAATTCCACTACTTTGTTTCATAGCAGCAAGGTGTTTATATAGATTCATAATTTTAGGATGAATAAATTAAGACATTTTAGAATGATACTCAATTAGATATGATTTGGTAGATTAATATAACAATAGCTTAACTCCCATTTATTCTAACAGTAGCTTAACTTCCATGTATTAATTTGTAGAAATCTAACTCTAATAAAAATCTAGATAACAACGAAAATCTCAAAACAAACATAACCATCATCTTACTAAATGAAAGAATAGGCTTCTAGTATATATATTGCACCTGCACTTTATAAGTTTACCAACTCTGGTCGATAATTTATGCTTGCAATTTAAGAACATTAAATTGACCAAACATTTGGCATCGTTGCCAGGGAAGTGTAAATAGAATCCTTAAAAAATTCAAATAAAAACATGGCATGCACAGGGAAAGAGACTCTATAGGTAGGTTTGTAGGTCGAGGAAGTGCCACACCATCCACACAAACTCTAATTCCATTCATAGCAGGCCAATATAGACTTCCTAAAGTCTTAAGATCCAAAATCCAATCTAAAGGTTCACCAACTTCATCAACATAGGTTGTGATAGAAGTAGATCCTACATATCCAATGACTGGAATAATTTTTCTATCTTCAACTAGAGAACAACTTCTAGCTCAAGAGTTGGAATTTCCTTCTAAAGAAGAAGAGGAAGAAACTTACTACAAGCCATTCATAGAAGAACCAGAAGAAAAACTAGATAATCTTGTTGTAGAACCAAATATCTCTTCTGAGGAATCCACAATGGCTGAAGAAGGAGAAGGAGAAGTACACAATGTCAATGGTGAACAACATAGGATTGGAGGAGGAGGAGGAGGAAACAAAGGAGGTGGAAGAGGGGGTGGTAGAGGTCGAGGAAGAGGAGATCCAAAACCTTTTGGATTCCCTATCCTCGATGAAGATACAACATTAACAATGAAAAGAATCTCGCCTTTTATTCTCCCCAATTTTCATGGAATAAGAAGTCAAGACCTAGAGACATTTCTCTTCAAATTTGAAGTATTATGTAGATCATATGATTATTTGCATGATGCTCAAAAACTAAAATTGTTCCCTTCCACCTTAAAGGATGCAGCATTAAGATGGTTCATGAGTTTAGAAATGAATTCTATAAGGACATGGGCACAAATGAAAGACGAATTCTTAGAGAAATATAAGTATTATTATATGCATCATAGCATCAAAGATGTAGTCTTCAAAATGGTACAAAAAGAAGATGAGAATCTTGAATACTTTGTTGAAATATTTGTTTATAATATCAAAAGGGAAAAAATGAATAATCTGGATGAGGAAATTTGAAAGCTCTCTTACTCAAATCCATTAAAGATGAGCAGATTGATATTTTCAATCTAATGGGAAAAAGATATATTTCACAGTTACCATTTGCAGATATTTGTGATCTATGTGTACATATTTCAAGAGGTAAAGCAAGAACAGGAAAAAGTTCAAGGGATCCTCTTTTATCAAGAGTAAATAAATTTGCAGTTGGGACAGTAAGTAGGGCAGAAAAAGATAGTTTGCTTGATAACTTTAAAACATATATTTTAGGGAGTCTCAGTGAAAAAATTGACACCCTTAAAATACAAAACAAGCAGAAAGCCAAAAATTCTACATTATCCATGTTTTGTCCTAGGTGTAGAAAGAAGCATTCTCCGAGGGAATGTCCTTTAGATTTGAAAAGCATAGAAACCTGTGTTATATGTGCAGAAAATTACGATACGAAAGAATGTCCCTCTATACGAAATCTTAAGGCTATTTTTAGTGGAGAAGGAATTCTAAATCAAGTAGAACCCCTTTACTTTATTTCCAAAAGGCCATGGAAAAATCCTCAAACAAATCAAACTCAAGGTTTTAATCCTCAACAATTTGCACAATATTCACAAAATAATTGGAATCCACCTATTCCATGGAAACCTTGGGCTCAACCACCAAAATCTTGGAATCAAGGATGGAAAAATCCTTATGGAAGACATTCTCAATATCAATAATATCTACCACATTATCCAAATTTTCCACCACAATACTTCCCTCAAACCAACTAGTTGCCTCAAACTCAACCTCAAAATGCAAATCCACAACTTTCTTTGCCATTTTCACAAAGACCAAATCAGTTACCCGTTCAAGCACTTCCAAATCCAAACAATAAAACTTCACAACTTGCTAACAACTTACAAGGACAAAATCCTTAAACTTATATGATAACTCCATTCAATCTAAATAATGTTCAATTAAGGTCTGGTAGAGTATTAGAAAGGAAGAAACCATTTGTTGTTATTCAGGAAACATAAAAGAATTCTAAAAAAGATAATAATGACTCTGAAGAAGAAATTTCCCTTCCTCATAAAGAGAATATTGAAACAGAACAAAATCCCACACATTCTAATAACACTCCTATTATAGAACAACCTTAAATATCTATCTCAAGACCACCTTTTCCTGAAAGGTTGAAAATAGATAAAGGAGTAGAAAAAAAAATCATATTGCCTGATTATGATATGTTAGATGAATTGAAAAATGTCTGTATAAAAATTCCTTTATTACAAGAAATAAAAGGAATAGAGATTTTTGCAAAAACAATTAAGGAATTGAGTACTAAAGGATTAGGAAGAAAAATAAAAGAATTACAAAGAATTCAACTAGTCGGGAAATTTGCAGATATTATGATGGTGAAGACAATAATTCAGAAATATTTAGATCCAGGAAGCCCCATTTTCAAAACACACATCAATGGAACTAAAATACCAAACACTATGATTGATATAGGAGAAACCATAAACATAATGAGCAAACAAACCATGGATAAATCGAATCTTCCTAATATTTAGTACATACCAACATTGTTACAATTAGCAGACACGTTTGTAATTAATTCCGATAGTGTGTTAGAAGATATATATGTATCCTTAGATTATTGGGAATATCCTGTTTATTTCATGATTCTAACATCCAAGAATAATTTAGGACATCCATTAATTTTAGGAAGACAATGGCTAGCTACAGTTGCAGTTGTAGATCAGAAGACATGTTTATGTCAAATGGAAGATCAACAAAGAAATTTACATTGTACCCATCTACAAAAACAATGATAGAAGTAGAAAATGAAGAATGGATAGATGATGATAATGATATACAACCAGTTTTCACTATTGCACAAATAAATGAGGAGGATCAAATTTTAAATTCAATAGAAAATAATGAACCCTCTTTATATTGTGATGATAGTCAAAATTTTCAAGAAAAATGTAACATTGAATATCTATCATTTAGACAAAAGTCTTTACATTCTATGGAAAATTTTGGAAATTCTCCAATAGAAATTTTTCCAGGAAAAATCTTGAACATCAACGAAAACCTGGAAGAATTACAGAAAACAAAAATGGTAGAAATATTACAAAACAACTCTTCTACACAAACTCTTCTACACATGCATGAGAAGACATTGATATGAAGGGAATTGATCCTAAAACCTACATGCATCATATATATATTGAGGAAAAAGTTAGACCAATTCGACAACCACAAAGAAGAATGTATCCAAACTTAAAAAAAAAAATGTTAAAGAAGAATTGCAGAAACAGTTAAATGTAAATTTCATCTATCCAATATTAGACAAGTAATGGGTTTCACCCCTAGTAACCGTTCCTAAGAAAAATGGAAAATGGAGAGTATGCATTGATTACAGGGAATTGAATAAAGCAACTTTGAAAGATCACTTTCCACTTCCTTTCATAGATCAAGTTTTAGATACATTAGCAGGGAAAAAAATATTTCTCATTTTTGGATGGTTTTAGTGGGTATAATCAAATTTAGGTAAGACCTGAAGATCAAGACAAAACCACATTCACCTGTCCATGAGGAACTTATGCTTACCGAGTACTTCCTTTTGGATTATTCAATGCTCCAACAACATTCCAAAGAGCAGTAATAGGAATTTTCTTTGATCTTATTCATGATTGTGTGGAAGTGTATATGGAATATTTTACAGTATATAGAAATTCATTTGAAGAAGCACTTGAAAATTTAGAAAAGGTTCTCATAAGATGTAAAGAAGAAAATCTTTCATTAAGTCATGAAAAATGTTTTATGATGTTTAATGAAGGAATTGTTTTAGCTCACCATATTTTAGGGAATGGAATTAAGGTAGACTCATCTAAGGTAGAAGTTATTCCCAAATTATCAATACCAAGTTGTCAATGAGATGTTAGGAGTTTTCTTGGTTTTACTAGATATTATAGAAGATTCATAGAAAACTTTACAAATATTGCATCTTCACTCTTCAAATTACTCACTAATGATTGTGAATTTAGTTGGAACACTGATTGTCAAAAGGATTTTGAAACTTTTAAAAAGAAGATCTTTGAAGCACCCATCTTAAAAGGACCTAATTGGAAATTTCCTTTTCATATCAACTAATGCTTCAGATAGAGATCTAGGGGATATGTTAGGACAAAAAGAACTAACTCCTTATGCCATTTATTATACCAATAAAAATTTAACTCCTGCAAAGCTAAATTATACTGTAACTGAGAAGGCGTTTTTAGCTGTTATTCATGTCATTAATAAATTTAAACATTACATTACTGGTTATGAAAATTCGTTCATACAGACCATTCTGTGATTAGATATTTAATGAATAAACCAATTACTAATGGTAGAGTAACAAGATGGCTATTACTATTACAAGAATTCAATATCACGATTCTAGACTGACCTGGAAAACAAAACACAATCGCTGAATTTTTATGTAGAATTCAAAATGATAACAATGATACACATGTAGAGGATAATTTTCCTAATGAATACCTTTTTGCAGTATTTACTAAATCGCCTTGGTTTTCAAATATTACCAATTATTTATTTTCAGGAAAGTTATCCTTCTATTTGTTTCCTAGAGAAAAGAGAAGAATAATCCAAACAAGTGCATCTTATTCATGGATAAATGAAGAATTATACAAGACAGGACTAGATCTCATCATCTGAAGGTGTGTAAGAGAAGATGCAATACCTAAAATTCTTAAAGCATGCCACGATGAACCATGTGGAGGCCATTTTGCTAACAAAAGAATTTCTTATAAAGTCCTTCTCTTAGGATATTATTGGCCTTCCCTTTTTAAGGATGCCAGGGAATATGTTAAGAGGTGTGATAGTTGTCAAAGAATGGGGAAACATGTTCCTTCAGATGAAATGCCACTACAGCCTCAGGTACTCATTGAACCCTTTGAAAAATGGGCTTTGGATTTTGTTGGACCAATTAATCCATCTTCAAAACAAAAAACAAAAATTATTGTATACACTGATTATGTTACTAAATGGGTAGAAGCTAAAGCACTTCCTTTTTCTATTGAAAATGTTGTAGTTTCATTTATATTTGAGGATATTTTTACTTGTTTTGGTGTCCCAAGAGAAATTGTAACAGATCAAGGAAAGCAATTTACATCCAGAGAAGTGCAAAAGATAGTGGAATAATATGAAATCAAGCATCAGAAATCTACTCCATACCATCCACAAGCAAATGGACAAGTAGGGTCTACCAACAAAGTGATTGAAGAAATACTCACTAAGACAATTCACTTGCACAGAAGGGACTGGGAAGAAAAGCTTCTAGAAGCTTTATGGGAGTATGTTACCACATGGAGAAACACTATAGGACATACTCCCTATGAACTTGTTTATGGGAAGTAAGTCCTATTTCCAATTGAGTTCCAGATTCAGACCTACAAGACAACAATCAAGTTGGGACTTGACTTCTCAGAAACACAAAAGTAAAGGATGTGACAACTGAATGAGCTTGATACAGAAGGGACTGGGCAGAAAAGCTTCTAGAAGCTTTATGGGAGTATGTTACCACATGGAGAAACACTATAGGACATACTCCCTATGAACTTGTTTATGGGAAGTAAGTCCTATTTCCAATTGAGTTTCAGATTCAGACTTACAAGACAACAGTCAAGTTGGGACTTGACTTCTCAGAAGCACAAAAGCAAAGGATGTGACAACTGAATGAGCTTGATGAAATAAGGCAAGATGATATGCAAAAGACTAGTTTAGTCTAGCGACAAAGATCCAGATGGCATGATAAATACGTCAAAGAAAGAAAATTTTAGCCAAGAGACTGGGCATTACTCTTTGATTCAAAGTTCAAAAATTTCCAAGGAAAATTTCAAACTCACTCGCTTGGGCCTTATGAGATTGAAAATGTTTTTGATAATGGAGCAGTCAGAATTAGGACTATTGATGAAGAAAAAGTTCCTTTCTTAGTGAATGGACATCGAATGAGGATCTATCACAAGCTAATGACAAAAGAGGAATTTGCAAATATTTTCTAGGACAACTCTGATTTGAAGTTGGTTAAGAATCATTCTTCTTCTTCTCCACCTTAAAATTTTACTTTTCATATAAAAAAATAGAGATAAAAATAAAAAATAAAATAAAATATGTATAAACATAAAAGCCAACAATCGTTGGCATGTTTATGTAGAAAATTCAAGATGAAAACCAAGAATTCTTGGCATCTTAAATTTTCTTTGTATCCCATTTTCTAGAAATCCATATTCTTTTATCCCTTTCTTTTCAAAAAGAATAAATAGACACAAAATTATTAATTTTCTGTAGCTCTGATGACTTTCTGCAGCCAATTTGGCAGACATCTCTGATCATACGATTGAAGGAATGATTGACTTCCTCCACTGTAAAGTACCCGGAGACAGCATAAAAGGAACCAAAGGTTAGCAAGAAAATAAATCAAAGGTATGCATTCCTTTAATTTAATAATAGGTATCAAAACATTACATATATGAATGGTAAGACATAGTACTACCGAAAAATAAAAAATCGTTATTGCAAAGAGTTGATCATGTCATATCAAATATTGCATAATCCACCATTCACTTCTAGTCATCATAGCTCATATCCCGATCCATTGAATTGGCCACCCAAAACATAAGCATGAATGATCTTAACCGTTAGATTTTGCCTCATTCCATTATACCCTCATTACCTATCCCCTCATTGTTCCATCACTCACACTCTCAACCTCTCCACTCTAAAAACCCTACCAAGACGTCCTTCCCTGTCAAACAAAACAATTTTGAAACAAAGATCTTGGCCATGGGTGTAAATTTTTCTATCATATTCGGCTGCTAATGAATTTTCTTGAATAAAATGAAATAAACCTTCTGTATTTCTTACTTAATATTCTTAGAAAGAAGTCAGGAAATGTTCAGAGGAGAATTTAGTTTATAGATAATACAATGTATTATCATGGTCTAGTCAAAATAGTTGTTGAATTTCATCTCCAAAACATAGGTGATAATTGGAAAATATTTTTAGTAAGAAATCACTTTCAAGAAGAAACTCATGAGCAGCCAAATAGAAGCAAACCTAAGACGGGAAGGAAAATAAAAATTGATAAGATAAAGGAACAAGAACCACAGTAGCCATAGAAACTATCAGAAGATGACATTCCTCTTGCAGAAGTTTTAGAGAAAATAAACAAAAGAAATGTTAGAAGAAAGAAATCCAGAAAAGAAATAGAGATTTCACCACAAGCAGAGAACCCTAAAACAAAAAGGAAGAAAACTCAAGACCCTTGTCATAGGTTTTAGAAGGAGTACCAGACTCAACTCAATAAAAGGACTACCCTCAAGGAGCGCAAAGCATGTCAGTATAGAAGTAGAATAAAACTCAGAGGCAGACGAAGAAGATTTAGGAACTGCTCCAAGGGTTTCATCTCCAATGCTTTCATCACCAAGAGTTTCACCATGAGGGTTTCATCATCAACTATCACCTTGCCTCCTCAGTGTCCAAGACAAAGAACGCCAGAGATTGATCTAGTGCAACAAGAGATCTATGATTATATTGAGTCCGTAGAGAAAAGGGACACAACAAGAACATCAATTCCAATTCAAGAGGAAGAATAAATTTAGTTTAATGAGCCACAAGAACCTCCAGTAGTCAATATATTGAAATAGAAAATCTTCGAACTAGAGATATTAAATAGGTACATTAAAAATTAAAATCAAGCCTTGAAAGCACAAAACAATATTCAAATAGCTAAGAGTGACAAACCCCTCTTACATCTAAGTATGTGCTTTAATAAGAACAAGAAAATGAAGAAGAAAAACAAGGCTTTACAGAAACATGTTATAAATTTGAAATACAAGATCCTCATGAGGAAACTATGGATGGAAATTACTGGAAAGAAAGTGAAAAAGATGAAGTTAGATGTACTATCAGAAGTGTCCAAGAAAATGCAGTAATTAAAGATATCAAATTTGTGGTTTATATGAGGACATACAAAATCTTCAGTGTGGGGGAATGTAGAGTTCCATAACTATTTTGTTTTGACACCCTTTTTCATCCATTTTCCCCTTTTTCATCATCACTATCAACTCCACAAAGGCAGTAAATCATAGATTTTGATAAGGTAACAACTCTTACATGTCTTATTTTTCATATTCTTTAATGTTCATTATTGTTATGTTAAATTTTGCATTAGCTATGAAATTAACATGATTTTGGAGCTATTTTATAAATCTACAGCTACCTCCATGGTTCGTGAGGTTTTGGTGCACCAATGAAGCAACTAAGAACATGGGTAGTTGAGGATTTATCCCCTCATGGATCTCCTCCTATTCACTCGAACCAATTCACTGAAGGAGTCATACAGTGGCACGGTCAAAGACATAGGTCAAACACATAGCAACATCATGTTTTCTCGATTTGATTTCCAAATAGAAAATATATGAAATAACGCTTTTCTTATCTAATTTCATATTTGAATTAGGATTGAATAATAGACCTATAGGTGTAGAAGTCTCAAAATGTTGATCATTCATTTTATATAAGTATGTATCCTCTGTAAACAATAGGAGGGGGGACGTAATAGTTAATTATGGAAAAATTGTGAAACAAACCTTTGTTCATATTAATTTGAAGTTACCTTTCTATGATTTGATGCGTATGTGAGTGTGAATTATACCTACTGGATACAGAGGGCCCCTACAGACAGTCAAGGTTTTTAGTTTATTTTCATTTCATTTCTTTATGATTGTTTTCATTCAATTTATTTCAGTTATCACTACATTCTATTTTAGTTTCATTATTTCGCTATTTTCATTATTTCGTATAACTCATTTATTTCGTTTACCATTTCATATTTCATTTATGCTTACAATTGTTTAATAGTTTAGTCTTTCAACATTTTTCGCTTCATTACTGTTAGTCTTTTCATGCTTTTTAGAATTAGAATTTTTATCATTCTACAGTTTGTAATTAGAGATTTCTTTCATGCTCTTTAAGATTAGAATTGTATATATATTTTGTAGACAAGCTTTTGTTTGAATTCCAATACTCTGTTTCATAGCAGCAGGATGTTTATATAGATTCATAATTTTAGGATGAATAACTGAAGGCATTTCAGAATGATACTCAATTATATATGATTTGGTAGATTAATTTAATAATAGCTTAACTCCCATTTATTCTAATAGTAGCTTCACTTCCACCTATTAATTTGTAGAAATCTAACTCTAATAAAAATCTAGATAATAATGAAAATATCAAAACAAACATAACCATCATATTACTAAACGAAAGAATAGGCTTCTAGCATATATAGTGAACTTTAACTTCATAAGTGTACCAACTCCGGACGATAATTTATGCTTGCAATTTAAGAACATTAAATTGACCAAACATGGTTTTTTTGAATAATTGGAGAAGCTAGAGGAAACGTTTCCTCACCTAATTTTGTTAAAGGCATTAAATATTGACAACCCCCCTAAATAGGGAAGTAGGATATGTTGATGCCTCTAAAATCCTAGCACCAACATTGGGGATAACCACTCGGTCCGGAACCTTAGTACAACTCCTTTTCTGTTTGGTATGGTGGCTCTGACTGGATATTATGGGACCAGTTTCCCAGTAATGTATGGTTTGATGGATGATTGTTTTATACTGTATAATAAAGATGATAAGTTCTTTAACCTATAACTCGAAAATATACAAATATAATTATCTAACCCGGCTGATGTATTAACAATGAAATTTCTGATTATTCCTAACAGATAAATAATCATATAGGTGGCTTACTTATCAATAGAAAGATGCATTCATATATAATGATTACTTTGTTTAAGAAGATAAACAAAGTAATTATAAAAACATATCGCATTCATAACAATGTATATGCTGACATATATCTTTGAAGTATAACAATTCTAAATCTTTAGAAATGACATGATAAAGAATTTTTTGAAGAGAACACATATATCAACAATAGCAACTTTTAAAAGGAATGCTTCATCACATAAGGAAAAAAGACAAAAGAACAGTGATAGAAGTACTGTATGCATTTGAGTCTTTCACTCTGATTCCACTTTCTTATTTGAGAAAACTTCCAGGAGATACAAAAGTGCAGGTCTTGAAAAAGATTCTTCACAAAAATGTAGAACCTTGATCCACTACTGATAAAAATATATTTAGAAGTACAAAAGTGTAACTTCTCAAGTCAAGTTTTATAAAAATTGAGGACCCTTTCTTAAAAGACATGAAAGGGTTTAAATAATAAAATAAAAACTAACTGTCAATAAAAATCGCTTTGAGTTGTTGAAACTGCAAACATGAAAATCTGGGATTTGATTTACGAAAATAATAGTGCGATAGCCTTTGAACTGATTCATTGTAACTACTTCTTCTCTTGCACTCGCAACTGACAAATTGAGAGCATTTATTGAATTTCTGGAGGATGACTTAGCCTAGAATGTGGTTGACCTATGCATGTGGCATCTGAAAGCTCGAGAACCATGCGATTGACAATGTCGACAAGGCATTGGGTGGCCATCTGCTGGCTGCACGGCTTGACTAGGAAGAACCAAAATTCATCCCAAGTCAAGTTTTACACTTTGCTGATTTGTTCTACTCTGCTGGCCAAATCCTGTCTCCATTAATTTTCTAGTGCTTTTGCCTTCAGGAGCTTTCCTGGGGAGCAATCGAAGATAAATTTATCTCCATATAAGCTGTCACTTACCAACTCAATCACACTGTTCATTGTAGCCTTGGCTCTCGAAGTAGCTCTTTCACCCTTTATTAACTGTGATTCCCACTCCAAAAACAAGACTTCTTTGTGCGATTCTTGTATTTTTGGTAGATTAACAGCCATGCCTTTTTCTGTACTTTGCGAAGAGAGAAATCTTGTGACCTTATCATCTGCATTTTCAAATTCTAACTTGGTGTCAACTGCCTATTCAATGAGTGATGCAGTGATGATGCACAATGCGTCAACCAATGATATTTTATGGCAAAGGATATTTAGTTGTTGAGATAAGGCTTTAGTCACTTCCGAGGCTTCTTTCTTAAATTCATCAATCTTCAGATAACCTTTGAATTTCTGTTGTGCGATTTGTTCTTCTTTGGCCTTCTTTTCCTTCTGAAGTGCCACTTGAAGTTCCTGAGTTCTTGAGACAACTTTTGTTGTTTCTGGAGAGCGTGCTAATCGATCTTTTGTTTCTCCAAATTTAACTGTTATTTCAGTTGCTCACTTTGTTGTTTTTTCTCTGCTAGTTGTTGCTCAAGCTAACCAATCTTCTGTTGTTCCACTTTCATTTTCTCTTCAAGTTGGGTGATCCTTAGATCCTTTTCTTTGATCAGTTGGCTAACTTCGGAGGCCTTGTCCATTGTAGCAGCTGTATAGGCACCTGCATATTGAGATAAATTATTTAAATCCTTAGAACGATTGACTTCTAAGTCTTTCCATACCACATTCATAAGTTCAGCTTGAGGAGTTGAGAATGGTCCCTAGTCAATTTTCCTCTTTTTCCTCTGTCTTTTGACCACAACCCTATGCTTTGGACTGTAAAATACATCCAGGGGTGGTATTTCCTCAACCTTCAATACAATCTCTTCGGAAGGATTCTCTAGAATTATTTCAATATCATGCTGAGTGTTAACTATGCTGACTGCCCCTTCAATTGTAATACTAGTAACAATAGGCTCCTGTGTTGCGGGCGATTTTGGTATAATGATGTTTTGGGAGTCATTCTGGTTCTTGATCTGATGATCAAATTGATCCCATTCCTTGATTAAGTTGGCATCAATATGCACAATGGTATCTAGGAGCTCGTTGGTCTTTTCATTTGTCTGCTCCTTTTTGGGAATATTCTCAACAATGTGTTCTTCACTGTGGCCTTCTTGCTGCACCATAGGGGTAGTGTTCAATAAATCCATAGGTAGTGTTTGTAACATCTGTGTCCTGAACTGCATAAACTTATCTATCTCCCCTGCTTCCAATTTGATCCCTTCTAGATGTTCTACCTATGCAAATGACTCAGCTGAAGCAAACAAGTCATCATAGTCATCTTTCTCATGTTCAAATTTGGCAAGTTTCACCTAAGGGGTAAACTTGTAAGCCACTTCGTTTGGGTCATACTGTCTCTTAAGGATGACTGCTAACTTTAGAATTTTTATCTTCTTTGCTTCTTTCTCAACATGTTTGAAATCATGCAGTGAGTAAGTACCACAGCAGAGGGTAAATGTAGGCCACATTTGTTTCTTGGACTCTGAGATTCTTGGACATTCCTTTCTCCATTATCTAGTAAGCTATTTCTCTGGCTAATGGCTTATCAGGAATGTACAATGGGAGAACATGTGGATTTGTGGTGCTGGAAAAAAGTTTGACATAGGTGAACTTTTCTTCACCAAACTAACTTCCGATTGATGTTAGGTCAATGCTGGCCTCATCGGCTAACCAAGGAGCAGGTCTGTTGAATATGGCCCGATGGATGAGTAAAACAAAACCATGGCAAATTATATATATATGATCTTTATAATGGGCCTTCCACAAATACTTATGATAAATGTGAACAGGAGTTGGGTCTTGAGGAGTCCATTTCCAACCTAAAATGGGGAAGTCGGAATTGAAACAGATGGTATCCATAATGTAGACGCTCATATAGAATGGGGGTACTATCGGGGTAGTTACATACCTATTTCTTCTATAATAAAGGCTTTAGTTGGCCATTTTATCTAATAAAATGGTTGCTCAATCCATGATAAAAGAGTTAATTTCTGCTTCCATTAAAGGCACCATTTCTATGGAAAGTATAGCTGAATGAGAGGCTCCAAAGAGTCTACATATCATAGCACCAGCATAGCAATAGGGAGATGCTAGGCTGTAAAGAATGATCTGTCGGTTATGTTGATACTCTCTATTACCCATCTCACCAGGTCATTGTATGATAACACTTTTGCACGGGCTACTATTTTGTGGAGGAAGGAGCTGGCTAAATCCTTAAGAGTATTTTCTAATTTATTACTTGAATCAGTCGTTCCTCCTCCTTATTCAATTTTGGTTGAATCCTCGGCTTTGAGTAGATTATATATGCCCTCCCATGAAGTCTTGCTAAGGCCTAGATAGGGATTATCAACACCAACTTTGTTGGTTCATCTTTCACTATGACGGGGAACTTTACTTTCCGAGATTTCTTAGACATTTTTGTGCTGGACTAATGATTTTAGATTGGCTCTGCAAAATGAAACATAAGGATGTAACAGTAGAAAAAACTTGTTAAATGCTAATACGCAACGCACAAGACTAACAACAATTAAGCGTAATAAATGCTACAGATCTATGATATATTAAGCGACCACAGATGAAATCCTTGAAGGATTCAACCATAACTACTTCTTAATGATTTACCTATAACTTCCAACATGAAACTTTAATGTCATGATTGCATGTCGCACCGCAAATTTATAACGGTCCTTTTTAGAATGGGTATCATGACTTCCCGATCGGCGATTACCGATAATCACATATCGAATATGAGGAGTTACAAGTGCCATGCTTAAATGGTTCCTCTGCATGGTTGCTATTGTGATCAGTGGTGAGCTGGCATGAGGAGGTGGCATGCTTTAAAATTGATAAATTGTTTAAATTTTCTTTATAATTGACTTATAACTTTAAACTGCACATGTTCACAATACTTCATATTTTACCTTTATCGAAAGCGCGATATACGATAATGAAATTGCATCGGAAGATTTCAAAGGAGATTTTGGGATGTGTCTTATGATTTTAGTGATGCGCGATTGCGATCGGCTTATCGGATTAGAGGTTTTCCATGGAACATTGGGACGTTTTTTTAACGAGTAGCGATATACGATTTCCGATAGAGTTATCACATCGGCGGATCTCAATGGAACACTTTAACTCCACCGTTGAGATAAAGGATATGCGCGATGCGACAATTCACTTTTATAATTATTTCCTTTGATAAAGATTTTTACGATAAGGTTTTATTATGACTCAAATCGGATCGGATTTTCTTAAAAGGACTTCCATGATTTCAAAAGTTTTGCAAATTGTGATTGCGATCTAACCTACCCTAAAAGAAAAATTTTATATGACCTATTATAAAAATTTATTTTCAAACGTTTAATTGATTTTATTTATGTTCCAAAGGGGACCCCTTTCTTATTAAAGTCTTATATGAAAAATTTTGAAATGGGGAGGGTACATTGTATAGCACAACAATCAGCGATTCACTGGGAGAAGCAGTTATCTCTGAGAAATAATGCAATATCTAAAACTTTCTTAGTTTGGAAACAATTGAGGATAAAGAAAACCATCTAAGAATAGCTAAATAAAAATTAACTCTGAATAAAATAACAATTTTTTGCAATTTCTTTTACAATCTCTTAAAAATAAAAACATTTTTGGTTTCTTCAAGCTTTGATTGGTTGATAAAGATAAAGTAGGGGGCTCCTCCAACTTATATTTTAAATTTACTCTTTTGTCACAGGTAGTGCCTCTGCTGCCAGCAAACATCTATAGTCTCGACAGGGTTATCTTTTGACCATCAATCATTCATTGTCCCATCCATCTAAGAGTATAACTTTTGAAAGATAAATTCATAAAGATATGTTTATATATATATATATATATATATATATATATATATATATATATATATATATATATATATATATATATATATATATATATATATATTTATATATATATATATATATATATATTTATATATATATATATATATTTGATTTTATATTATTTTAACTTTTTAAGATAAAAATCCATTGTCCTGGTTTGGGAGCCAGCTTATGACAATGCCATTCACTGGTTGTAATTGAACTAAACAAGCTAGCTCGTAATGAGACCCCTTGTCTTATGATTATAAGCCATTACCCTATTTTGATATGCAGTATTGGTAATGGCAGTTTAATTAGTTCACTATGATCATGGTAAGCAGACTCATGATGAGACCTCTTATCTTTTATATCAAACATATTTTAGAATTACACTGAAAAATCATAAACTTAGTGGATGGGGTGAATGACTTTCTTCTTAAGAGTTTATGGATTACATTTTTAGAGTTATGGATGCTAGACTTGGAAAATAATTTACTTTTTATGAATAACCTTTCTCGACTTCATAAAACTTAGAATGATTTACAGTATTTTCAAGGTTTTGGAAGATTTTACAAACTTTAAAGAGGTTCTCAAAGCTTCATGTTTTATCCAACTTTCCAAAACTGTAATAATTTCCTTAAAAGTTTCGAACTATTGAAATAAAGTATTCACAATATTATCTCAAAGAGCTTTTCAATAGTAAAAAGGCCAATGGAAGACTATTTACAACATCATTTTCTAAAATAAACAAACTTGCATAAATAATATATACAGGTAAGAATGGGTTACCTCCTTAAGAAAATAATTTCTTTAAGATAAGCCCATTAACAGGAAGAAAATCTTTCTTTCCTGATAAATCTTGTAGTATGAACGTTGATGAGCCTATCTTTTCAATGATTTGAAATGGTCCAAGCCACATCTTTTGAAATTTGGTATGTTTACCTTTGTCTTCATGTGCTTTGTCCCATTTCAACACGAGATCACCAATTTGTAATATTTTTGAGCCAGTAGAACTTACATCAAAAGAAGATTTAATGACTTGTTGATGTTTATCATGAGTGATTTTGTCCTTTTCTCTTTCTTCATCTAATTTCAGGATTTGATAAAATCTTAATTGGATAGAGGAAGAAGGATTTTCTTCAATAAATTGTACTAAGGCTAGAGATCGGAGTGCTAAGTTTGAAGGTATTACAACCTCTTTCCCATACACTAAGTTAAAAGGAGAAGTACCTATTGAGGCCTTTTGAGTTATGCGATTTGCCCATAATGCCAATATTAAAGATTTATGCCAATTCGTTTGATTTTTATCAACAGTTCTTTTAATAATCTTAATGAGATTCTTATTAGTTGACTCTACCAAACCATTACCTTGAGGATAGTAATTTGAAAAATATTTTAATTTAAAGCCTCTCTTAAGAGCAAATTCCACTATACTACTCCCAAAAAAATAAGGGCATTAGGTACACCAAACCTGGTAATGATGAATTAATCAATGAATTCAATGATTGCATCAGAATTGGCTACCTTTAATGGAATTTGTTCTATCCACTTTGTGAAGTAGATTGTGGCTGTAAGGATGTATTTGTGTTGCTTGGAAGAATGTGAAACAATCTCTCCTATGATATCAAGCCCCCACTGTTCACATGGTTGCTCAATGTTTACTGGCTGTAAAGGAAAGGTTGGTTTCCTTTGTCTCCCACTAGCAGTTTGGCATATCTTGCATTTCCTGACATAATCATGGGCATATTTAAACAAAGTGGGCCAATAATATCTAGCATGTATTATCTTGTGTGTTGTAGTATCTCCTCCAAAATGTTCACCTGCTAGACCATCATATAATTCCTGCAAAACCTTCTGTGTTTCAGTTTTTTCAAGGCATCTTTATAAAATTGAATCATAATTTCTTCTAAATAACACATCATCAATGATTTCAAAGTGTGTTTCTTTTAATCTTAAAGCACATTTGTTTTTTTAACTAAAATCAGGGGTAGCATATCCATTTTTCAAGTAAAAGATCATATCAGCATACTGAGATTCAGAATTTATGATACTTATCTCGTTCACTTGAAAAGCATTATCTGAATTTTCATGTTCTGGAATATTAGAATCTCCTGCTAATAACCTGCAAAAACCTTGCCCTCTCACAATTTTCACTGGTTTAATATCAATATCATACTCTTGTAAAGTTGTTACCCAGTTAGCTCTATTTTCTCCTACTTCCCTTTGCACTAGCAATTGCCTCACTGCGGAGAATGGGACTATTACTTTTGTGTGTGTTTTTAGAAGAAATGGTCTAAAGTGTTTGATAGATTTAAACACAGCACAAGCTTGTTTTTCTACTTCAAAATAGTTGAGTTCAACACCCTGCAAATTGGAACTAAAGAAGGATATAGGTACTTCTACATGCTGATCATTGATTTGTGTTAAAACAACATCATAAGATGTTTCAGTGCCCAAATTATACAAAATAAAATGATTAGAAAAATTGGGAGTATTCAATGTAGGAGCATTAATGATTGCCTGTTTGATTGTGTCAAAGGCTTATTTTTCGTTATGTCCCCAGTTGAAAACTGAATTTTTCTTAATCATAGTTTGCAAAGGCAAGACTATATGAGAAAAATCAGGAACAAATATTTTTACAAAATTTATCTGTCCCAAAAATGATTGCATTGATTTCTTTTTATGTGGAAAAGGAATATCATAAATCTCTTTTATCCTATCAGGATAAATATGTATGCCATATTTGGATAGAATAAACCCTAAGAGTTTTCCTTCATTAGGAGCAAAGAATTATTTCTTGGGATTTAGAGAAATCCCATACCTTTTACATCGTTCAAAGATCTGTTTTAAATCATGTAGATGATTGGCCATTTTTTTGGAAAAGACAATTATGTCATCTAAGTAAACAACAACTGACCTATTGATCAAACCTTTGAAGGCTATATCCATGGCTCGTTGGAAAGTAGCTCCAGCATTTATCAAACCAAAAGGCATTTTCTGATAAGCATATGTTCCCCATTTAGCTCTGAATGTAGTTTTTTGTCTATCATCTGGATGCACCAGTATCTGATTGTATCCTTAAAAACCATCAAGAAAGGACATTAACTCTGAACCAGCTACTAATTGAGCTATTTGTTCCATTTTTTATAATGGGAAATTACCTTTTTGGCATGCCTTGTCAAGATTTCTAAAATCTATGCAAATCCTAATATCACCATCCTTTTTTCTTACAGGTACCAAGTTTGAAGCCCATTTAGAATGTCTGACCAGGAAAATTATTTTAGCATTCAAAATTTTATTCAACTTTGCTTTGATTTGAATTTCCAGATTTAGGTGAATTTTCCTTAACTTTTGTTGTAAAAGTTTCTCATCGGAAATCATTGGAATTGTGTGTTGAATGATAGAAGTATCATAACTTCTCAGATCAGCGTAATTCCAAGCAAAAAAAAAAATTTATTTGTTTAAGAATCTGATGAAAGAAAATATTTCTTTTGATGTGAGTTCAAGTCCTAGATTGACATTTTGTGGTTTGGCCTCAGTGCCAAGATTTACTAATTCAAACCTTAAAGTAGAACTTTGAAGTTTTGCATTAGTGTCCTTTTTGAATCTACCTTTGATATCATAGAGATATTCTAGCTTGACCACAGATTTAGGAATAGAATTCTCATTTAGTCTTTGTTTCAGTTGAAGATTGTGATCACTTTCATCGATAATCTAATCATCATAAGATTTTTCAGAAGTCAATAAATTTAAGATTGCTTCATCATGATTAAATACCCGCCAATTGGTGACATTGTCTGGGACAGATGACCAAAAAATTAATTCAATTGAAAAGCTATCTGGACTACAATCATTGGATGGAAGGAGCTTAGAAGCAACATTAGCCAATAAATCAGTTGCTGCATTCTAAGATCTAGGAATAGGAGAAATGTTGAATGCCAATAAATGAGTTATGAGATATTGAACAAGGGATTGATAATGTTTGAGATGACCTAAGAGACAATGAATAGTATTCCTTACTTGTTTGATGACAATTTCAGAATCACCAAATACTTTCAGATATTGAATATTTAGGCCTATTGCTTTATAGATCCCTTGAATCAATGCCTCATATTCCGCAATGTTATTGGTACAATCAAATTCTAGTCTACATGATAGCATAGTTTTTCCCCTTCTGGACTAACTAAAATACACCTTCCTCCTACGCCATCATTGGATTTTGATCCATCAAAATATAAATACCAAAATAAAGGTTTATATATAGATTTATTTACAAGTTCATCAGCAATACTAACACATCTTGAGGTATCAGTATGAGAGAAATTTCCAATTTGTGATGCGATACTATTAACAGGAAAAGGTGATTATTGTGCATTAAAATTTCCAAAGAATGACTCAGCTGAGTAATTTCTGATAATGTTGTTATTGAAAGCTACAAGTTGGTTTTCTTGTTCAAACTCCGTTACTGTATGAGTCATGTGTTTTTCCTGATCTATTTTGATTTGATTTGGTTTCCCTTTATAGGGAAGCCACATGTGAGATCACTCAGTGGAAATGTAACCATGGAGTTTCTAAGACCAATCCCTACTTAGAATTAAACCATAAAACTCAGGGATGTTAGCAATCAATATATCAATTCTTTGAACTATTCTGAGATCAACTAATAAACTAATAGTAACTGAATTAATCTCTCCTAAAACTTGCACTTTAGTCTGATCTAATTGAACAATATGAACTGCAGATTTCTGGGGCTCAATGTTTAATTTGGAGCAAACTAAGACTGGAATTATGTTTGATGAAGCCCCTGAATCTATCAGGCAGTTATGCAAATTTATATTATAGATCTCATAAGCCAAGGGAAAAGGAGGAGTATGAGAATTAGACCTATCTCCAATCAAAACAACATCAGTAGCATCTACCTTATCCGATGGTGGTTTACCTGATCCTTTAGCCACCTTGCATAATACATCGGTTGGAAGAGAAGAAGAAGGTACTGCATTTAACTCTTTAAGTAACAACTTCTATTGATGTTTGAGCTTGCTAAGTTCATGTAAAGAAATATTTGCTCGAGTCTTCTTCATGTCTTCCACAATGTTGTAATCCATAGAGTCATAGACTACTAATGTTTTAGATAATGAGGGAGGATTAGAGGATGATGGTTGATTTTGGATAGGCACAACTAGAGTTTTCTTCATAGGAGCTTTGTCTTTAGTAACAGGGCTTGAATTTTTCTTATTTGGATTTGATTGAATAGATTCTGCTATGATTTTACTTTTGGTATTTACCGGGAGAGCTTCTTGTTCCCTTTCATTATCAGAGTTGGGCAAGATAAAGTCCCACATTCCATGACATTCAACTGTTTCATCTTCTTCTGTTTTCTCTAATGATAAAACTGTGTCATCATCTTCATTGTCATCTAGATCTGATTCCGCATTAGATATAGCATTAGGTGGTTTAGGGTCAGTTGAATGATTTCTTCTAAAGTTTCTAAATGGTTGTTAAGTAGAAGTTTCAGATACCTTCTTTTTTATTTCCACCATTTCATTGGACATAGTTTTCAAAACCCTTTGTAAAACTTCCATGTCATAAGGGTCTTTAACTTCTTTCTTTTCTGAATCATCTTTTAAAGTAACCTTTTTGGATTTTCTTTCTTCAAGAGCGTTTTTCTTTTCCAAAGCAATGATATGTTTTTCAACAACGATTGCTTCCTTCATATTTTCTGCTAATGTGGGTTTAGTAGCCCTATCAACGAAGATGGTTGTGTTTGAAGGCAAGGTAGAGATATACCATTCACTTCAGACTTCTTCACTAGGCTTAGATGTTGCAGGAATTTTATTCAACAGTTTATCAAATTGGGAGTTGAAGTCTTTGATGGGTTCCTTTGATTTAGATTTAAAATTCGAGAGATCATTAATCAAATTCACTGTGGACCTATTGTCTCCAAACTTGGTTAAAAATTGCTCCTAAAAAGCATCCCAGCTATTGATGGATCTTGGTGGTAATGAAAAATACCAAGATCTAGCTACTCCTTGTAAGGTGTATGGAAATAGTCTAACAACAACATCTTCTTGTGTTACTCCATTCAAGTTTATTACTAACATAAAATTCTTTATATGTTCTTCTGCTAGTATGCCAATGTCCAGATTAAACTTTGGTAACCATTTTTCAAGATGAGCTGGTAATTGACTCAAGGGTGTAGGCATTGCGATAGCTCCTAGATTGGTCCCTGGCCTTGGTTGAGGTTGTGCCATTGTTGTGCTAACGGTAGAAGAAGGTGAGGAGCCAGTTGAAAGTGACTAGGTAGAGGATGTTGGAGTACTTGTACCCTTTTGGACGATGATTTAAAGTTGTGAAATAGATGGATGACTTTGCAATGGTTTATATGGAATGGATGATGATGAGGAAAGAGTCTCACTGTCAAACTCTAAAGGTGTCTTCCTAGCTCTTTTTCGACTTGGAAGAGGAAATTCAGTTGGTGGAATACAAAGCTTTTCAATCTATGCTATAGTAAGAGGCTAGGATGGAATATATTGTGAAGTTACACTACCTTGGGATAACTCAGACTGTTCTTGGGATATCGAAAACCATTGTAGTTTATGAATCATGTACTGTACTTTAGGGGGTTCAATAGAATAACTATCAGGTGTGTTTAAGGTTTCAACAGTGGGTGTTGTATTTTCCTTTTCAACTTCTCGCTTAAAAATAGGATATTAAGAATGCGAAGGAGAAGTTGGAGGAGGTGATGAGGGATTTTTACTCTTAGAATGTCCTATGGATTTGGATTCGCTCACCATTCACCTTTCAAGCCCTCCTTCTAGCGCAAAAAATATTGATGTCTCTAAAATCCTAGCACCAACATTGGGGATAACCACCCGGTCTAGACCTTAGTACAACTCCTTTTCTGTTTGGTATGGCAGCTCCGAGTGGATATTATGGGACCGGTTTCCTAGTAATGTATGGTTTGATGGATGATTGCTTTATAACGTATAATAAAGATGATAAGTGCTTTAACCTATAACTTGAAAATATACAAATATACTTATCTAACCCGGGTGATGTATTAACAATGCGATTTTTTATTATCCTAACAGATAAATAATCATATAGATGGCTTAATTATCAATAGAAAGATGCATTCATATATAATGATTACCTTGTTTAAGAATTTAAACAAAGTAATTATAAAAACATATCGCATTCATAACAATGTATATTGCTAACATATATCTTTGAAATATAACAATTCTAAATCTTCAAAAATTACATGATAAAGAATTGTTTGAAGAGCACACATATATCAACAATAGCAACTTTTAAAGGTAATGCTTCATCACATAAGGAAACAAGACAAAAGAATAGTGATAGAAATACCACATGCATTTGAGTCTCTCCAATGTAAATAACACTCTGATTCCACTTTATTATTTGAGAAAACTTCCAGGAGATACAAAAGTGCAGGTCTTGAAAAAGTTTCTTCACAAAAATGTAGAACCTTGATCCACTACTGATAAAAATATATTCAAAAGTACAAAAGTGTAACTTCTCAAGTCAAGTTCTATACAAATTGAGGACCCTTTCTTAAAAGACATGAAAGGGTTTAAATAATAAAATAAAAACTAACTGTTAATAAAAATCACTTTGAGTTGTTGAAACTACAAACATGAAAGTCTAGGATTTGATTTATGAAAATAATAGTGTGATAGCCTTTGAATTGATTCATTGTATCTGCTTCTTCTCTTGCACTCGCAGCTGACAAATTGAGAGCATTTCCTCAATTTCCAGAGGATGACTCAGCCTGGAATGTAGTTGACCTATGTATGTCGCATATAAAAGCTCGGGAACCATGCAATTGATAGTGTTGACAAGGCATTTGGTGGCCATCTACTGGCTGTGCAGCTTGACTAGGAAGAACCAAAATGCATCCCAAGTCAAGTTTTTCACTTTTCCTATTTGTTCCTCTCTGTTGGCCAGATCCTGTCTCCATTTATTTTCTAACACTTTTGCCTTCGGGAGCTTTCTTGGGGACAAATCAAAGATCAAGTTAGCTCCATGTAAGCTGTCATTTACCAACTCTATTACATTGTCCATTGTAGCCCTAGCTCTGGAAGTAGCTCTTTCAGCCTTTATTAATTATGATTCCCACTCCGAAAACAAGACTTCTTTGTGCGATTCTTGGATTTTCAGTAGATTAGCAGCCATGACTTCTTTTGTACTTTGCCAACAGAGAAACCTTGTGACCTTATCATTTGCGTTTTCAAATTCTAACCTAGTGTCAACTGCCTGTTCAATGAGTGATGCAGTGATGATGCACAATGGGTCAACCAATGACATTTTATGGCAAAGGATATTCAGTTGCCGAGATATGGCTTTAGTCACTTCCATAACATCTTTCTTGAATTCATCAATCTTCGGATAACCTTTGAATTTCTTTACCTGTAATTGTAGCTGTGTGATTTATTCTTCATTGGCCTTCTTTTGCTGTTGAAGTTCCACTTGAAGCTTGCTAAGTTCTTGAGACAAATTTTGTTGTTTCTGGAGAGCCGTTTGATCGATCTTTTGTTTCTCCAGATTTAAATGTTCTTTTAGTTTCTCATTCTATTATTTTTTCTCTGCTAGTTGTTGCTCAACCTGATCGATCTTCTACTGTTCCACTACCATTTGCTCTTCAAGTTGGGTGATCCTTAGATCCTTTTCTTTGATCGGTTGGCTAACTTTAGAGGCCTTGTCCATTGTAGTGGCTATATAGGCACCTGCATATTGAGATAACTTAGTTAAATCCTCAGAAGGATTGACTTCTAAGTCTTTTCATACCACATTCATAAGTTCAGGTTGAGGATTTGAGAATGATCCCTGGTCAATTTTCCTCTTTTTCCTCTGTCTTTTGACCACAGCCCTATGCTTTGTACTGTAAAATACATCCAGGGGTGGTATTTCCTCAACCTTCAATACAATCTCTTCGGAAGGATTCTCTGGAATTATTTCAATATCATGCTGAGTGTTAACTCTGCCGACTGCCCCTTCAATTGTAATACTAGTAATAATAGGCTCTTGTGTTGCGGGCGATTTTGGTATAATGATGTTTTGGGAGTCATCCTGATTCTTGATCTGCTGATCGAATTGCTCCCATTCCTTGATTAAGTTGGCATCAATATGCGCATTGGTATCTAGGAGCTCGCTGGTTTTTTCATTTGTCTACTCCTTTTCGGGAATCTTTGTAGTAGTGTGTTCTTCACTATGGCCTTCTTGTTGCACCATAAGGGTAGTGTTCAATAAATCCAGAGGTAGTGTTTATAACCTCTGTGTCCTGAACTACATAAACTTATCTATCTCCCCTACTCCCAATTTGATCCCTGCTAGATGTTTTAACTTTGCAAATGACTCAACCGAAGTGAACAAGTCATCATAGTCATCTTTCTCATGTTCAAATTTGGTAAGTTTCACCTAAGTGGTAAAGTTGTAAGCCACTTCATTTGGGTCATACTGTCTCTTAGGGATGATTGCTAACTTTAGAATTTTTAACTTCTTTGCTTCTTTCTTGGCATGTTTGAAATCATGCAGTGAGTAAGTACCACAGCGGAGGGGAAATGTAGGCCACATTTGTTTCTTGGACTCTTTGAGGTTCTTGGACATTCCTTTTTCCATTATCTGGTAAGCTATTTCTCTGGCCAATAGCTTATCAGGAATGTACAATGGGAGAACACGTGGATCTGTGGTGTTGCCAAAAATTTGACATAGGTGAAATTTTCTTCACCAAACCAACTTCCGATTGATGTTAGGTCAATGCTGGCCTGAGCGGATAACTGAGGAGTAGGTCTGTTGAATATGGCCTGATGACGGGTAAAACAAAACCATGGCGAATTCTATATATATGATCTTTATAATGGGCCTTCCACAAATAATTATGATAAATGTGAATAGGAGTTGGGCCTCGAGGAGTCCATTTCCAACCTAGAATGGGGAAGTTAGAATTGAAACAGATGGTATCCATAATGTAGGCACTCATATATAATGGGGGTACTATCCGAGTAGTTACATACCTATTTCTTCTATAATCAAGGATTTGGTTGGCCATTTTATTTGATAAAATGGTTGCCCAGTCCATGATAAAAGAGTTAATTTTTGCTTCCATTAAAGGCACCATTTCTATGGAAAATCTGGCTAAATGAGAGGCTCCAAAGAGTCTACATATCATAGCACTAGCATAGCAATAGGGAGATGCTAAGGAGTCCACGGAGTACATACCAGAGGATTCATGCTAATGCTTGTTTGTGAAATGTCTCCATTGCTTGATATGGTCCGACTCTACCTCGTTCTCCTTGGCGAAAGCTTCTAAAAATGTCTTGTTGTAATATTTCTAGGGGTCCAGCAAATGATACATCTTATTGACATCTTTTGCCCTGAATGTCCCGAACATCCTTCCATTGGCTGTAAAGAATTCTCTGTCAGTTATGTTGATACTCTTTATTACTCATCTCACCAGGTCATTGTATGGTAACAATTTCGCATGGGCTACTATTTTGTGGAGGAAGGAGCTGGCTAAATCCTTAAGAGTATTTTATGATTTATTACTTGAATTAGTCGTTCCTCCTTCTTCTTCAATATCTGTTGGATCCTCAGCTTTGATTAGATTATATATGCCCTCCCATGAAGTCTTTCCAAGGCCTAGATAGGTAGTATGAGCTATTAGCACCAACTTTGCTGGTTCATCTTTTACTATGACAAGGACCTTTACTGTCCGATATTTCTTAGACATATTTTTGCTGGACTGATCATTTCATATTAGCTCTACAAAATGAAACAGAAGGACGTAAGAGTATAAAAAACTTGTTAAATGCTAATACACAGCACACAAGAATAACAACAATTAAGCGTAATAGATGTTATGGATCTATGATATATTAAGCCACCACGGATGAAATCCTTGAAGGATTCAAACATAACTGCTTCTTAATGATTTCCTTGTAACTTCCAATGTGAAACTTTAATGCCATGATGGTATGTCACATTGCAAATTTATAACAATCCTTTTTAGAGTGGGTATTGTGACTTCTCGATTGACGATTAGTAATAATCACATATCGTAGACCAGGAGTTACAAGTGTCATGCTTAAATGGTTCCTCTACGTGGTCGTGATTGTGATCAATGGTGAGTTGGCATGGGGAGGAGGCATGCTTTAAAATTGATAAATCGTTTAAATTTTCTTTATAATTGACTTATAACTTTAAACTGCACATGTTCACAATACTTCATATTTTACCTTTATCGAAAGCATGATATACGATAATGAAATCACATCGGAAGATTTCAAAGGAACTTTTGGGATGTCTCTTATGATTTTAGCAATGCGTGATTGCGATCGGCTTATCGCATCGAAGGTTTTCCATGGAACACTTGGGACGTTTTTTAGCAAGTAGCGATATGTGATTTTCGATAGAGTTATCACATCGGCGGATCTCAATGGAACACTTCAAGTGCACCGTTGAGATAAAGGATGTGCGCGATGTGACAATTCACTTTTATAATTATTTCCTTTGATAAAGCTTTTTACGATAAGGTTTTATTATGACTCAAATTGGATCAGATTTTCTTAAAAGGACTTCCATGGGTTCAAAAATTTTGCAAATTGTGATTGTGATCTAACCTACCCTTAAAGAAAAATTTTATATGACCTACTATAAAAATTTATTTTCAAACATTTTATTGATTTTATTTATATTCCAAAGGCGACCCATTTCTTATTAAAGTCTTGTATGAAAAATTTTGAAATGGGGAGGGTTGTTGTATAGTACAACAATTGGTGATTCACTGGGAGAAACTGTTATCTCTGAAAAATAATGCAATATCTAAAACTTTCTTAGTTTGGAAACAATTTTGGATAAAGAAAACCATCTAAGAATAGCTAAATAAAAATTAACTCTGAATAAAATAAACATTTTTTGCAATTTCTTTTACAATCCCTTAAAAATAAAAACATTTTTGGTTTCTTCAAGCTTTCATTGGTTGATAAAGATAAAGTAGGGGGCTACTCCAACTTAGCTTTTAAATTTACTCTTTTGTCATAGGTAGTGCCACTACTGCCAGCAAACATCTATAGTCTTGACAGGGTTACCTTTTGACCATCAATCATTCATTGTCCCATCCATCTAAGAGTATAACTTTTGAAAAATAAATTCATAAAGATATGTTTACACACACACACACACAGCTATATATATATATATATATATATTTACTTATTTTATATTCCTTTAACTTTTTAAGATAAAAAGCCATTGTCCTGGTTTGGGAGCCAACTTATAACAATGCCATTCACTACTTGTAATTGAACTGAACAAGTTGGCTGGTAATGAGACTCCTTGTCTTATGATTATAAGCCATTAGCCTGTTTTGATATGCAGTATTGGTAATGTCAATTTAACTAGTTCCCTATGATCACGGTAAGTAGGCTCATGATGAGACCTCTTATCTTTTATATCAGACATATTTAGAATTACACTCTAAAAAATCATAAACTTAGTGGATGGGGTGAATGACTTTCTCCTTAAGAGTTTATGGATGACATTTTTAGAGTTATGGATGCTAAGCTTGGAAAATTCTTTACCTTTTATGAATAACCTTTCTAGACTTTATAAAACTTAGAATGATTTATAGTATTTTCAAGGTTTTGGAAAATTTTACAAACTTTAAAGAGATTCTCAGAGCTTCATGTTTTATTCAACTTTCCAAAACTGTAATCATTTCCTTAAAAGTTTGCACCTATGGAAAGCAAGTATTCACAATATTCTCTCAAAGAGCTTTTCAATAGTAAAAAGGCCAATGGAAGACTATTTACAACATTATTTTCTAAAATAAACAAACTTGCATAAAGAATATATACAAGTAATAAGGGGTTACCTCCTTAAGAAAAGAATTTCTTTAAGATAAGCCCATTGATAGGAAGAGAATCTCTCTTTCCTGATAAATCTTGTAGTATGAATGTTGATGAGCCTATCTTTTCAATGATTTGAAATGTTCCAAGCCACATCTTTTGAAATTTGGTATGTTTACCTTTGTCTTCATGTGATTTGTCCCATTTCAACATGAGATCACCAATTTGTAATGTTTTTGAGCCAGTAGAGCTTGCATCAAAAGAAGATTTAATGACTTGTTGATGTTTAGCATGAGTGATTTTGACTTTTTCTTTTTCTTCATCTAATTTCAGGATTTGATCAAATCTTAATTGGATAGAGGAAGAAGGATTTTCTTCAATAAATTGTACTAGGGCTAGAGATGAGAGTGTTAAGTTTGAAGGTATTACAACCTTTTTCCCATACACTAATTTAAAAGGAGAAGTACCTATTGATGCCTTCTAAGTTATTCGATCTACCCATAATACAAATATAAAAGATTTATGCCAATTCTTTTGATTTTGATCAACATTTCTTTTAATAATCGTAATGAGATTCTTATTAGTTGACTCTGCCAAACCATTACCTTGAGGATAGTAATTTGCAAAATATTTTAATTTAAAACCTCTCTTAAGAGAAAATTCAACTATACTACTCCCAGAAAAATAAGATGCATTATCAAATATAAGGGCATTAGGTACACCAAACCTAGTAATGATGAATTCATCAATGAAGTCAATGATTGCATCAAAATTGGCTACCTTTAATGGAATTGCTTCTATCCACTTTGTGAAGTAGTCTGTGGCTATAAGGATGTATCTATGTTGCTTGGAAGAGTGTGGAACAATCTCTCCTATGATATCAAGCCCCCACTGTTCAAATGGTTGCTCATTGTTTACTGGTTGTAAAGGAAAGGTTGGTTTCCTTTGTCTCCCACTAGCAGTTTGGCATATCTTGCATTTACTGACATAATCATGGGAATATTTAAACAAAGTGGGACAATAATATCCAACATGTATGATCTTCTGAGCTATATTATCTCCTCCAAAATGTCCACCTGCTGGACCATCATGTAATTCCTACAAAACCTTTTGCGCTTCAGTTTTTTCAAGACATCTTAATAAAATTGAACCATAATTTGTTCTAAATAACACATCATCAATGATTTCGAAGTGTTTTTCTTTTAATCTTAAATCATGTTTGTTTTTGTAACTAAAATCAAGGGAAGCATATCCATTTTTCAAGTAAAATATCAGATCAACATATTGAGATTCACAATTTATTATACTTATCCCGTTCACTTGAAGAGTATTATCTGAATCTTCATGTTCTAGAATATTAGAAGCTCCTGCTAATAACCTACAAAAAACTTGCCCTCTCACAATTTCGCTTGTTTAATATCAATATCATACTCTTGTAAAACTGTTACCCAGTTAGCTCTCTTTTCTCCTATTCCCTTTGCACTAGCAATTGCCTCACTACGGAGAATGGGACTATTACTTTTGTGTGTGTTTTTAGGAGAAATGGTCTAAAGTGTTTGATAGATTTAAACACAACAAAAGCTTGTTTTTCTACTTCCGAATAGTTGAGTTCAGCACCCTGCAAATTGGAACTATAGAAGGATATAGGTGCTTCTACTTGCTGATCATTGATATGTGTTAAAACAATAGCATAAAATGTTTCAGTGCCCAACGTATACAAAATAAAATGATTAGAAAAATTGCAAGTATTCAATGCAGGAACATTAATGATTGCCTGTTTGATTGTGTCAAAGGTTTCTTTTTCGTTATGTCCCCATTTGAAAATTGATTTTTTCTTAATCATAGTTTGCAAAGGCAAGACTATATGAGAAAAATCAGGAACACATCTTTTTACAAAATTTATCAGTCCCAAAAATGATTGCATTGATTTCTTGTTATGTGGCAAAGGAATATCAAAAATTTCTTTTATCCTGTCAGGATCAATATATATGTCATATTTAGATACAATAAACCCTAAGAGTTTGCCTTCATTAAGAGCAAAGAATGATTTCTTGGGATTTAGAGAAATCCCATACCTTTTACGTCGTTCAAAGATCTGTTTTAAATCATGTAGATGATTGGCCCTTTTCTTGGAAAAGATAGTTATGTCATCTAAGTAAAAAACAATTGACCTATTTATCAAACCTTCGAAGGCTATATCCATGGCTCGTTGGAAAGTGGCTCCAACATTTATCAAACCAAAAGGCATTTTCTGATAAGTATATGTTCCCCATTTAGTTCTGAATGTAGTTTTTAGTCTATCATCTAGATGCACCAGTATCTGATTGTATCCTAAAAAACCATCAAGAAAGGACATTAACTCTGAACCAACTATTGATTGAAGTATCTGTTCCATTGTTGGTAATGGAAAATTATCTTTTTGACATGCCTTATTAAGATTTCTAAAATCTATGCAAATCCTAATATCACCATTCTTTTTTCTTACAAGTACCAAGTTTGAAACCCATTTAAAATGTCCGACCGAGAAAATTATTTTAGCTTTCAGAAGTTTATTCAACTCCGCTTTGATTTGACTTTATAGATTTGGGTAAATTTTCTTTAACTTTTCTTGTATAGGTTTCTCATCAGAAATCATTGGAATTGTGTGTTGAGTGATAGAAGTATCATAAATTCCTAGATCTTCGAAATTCCAAGAAAAAAAATTTTTGTATTTGTTTAATAATCTGATGAAAGAAAATCTTTCTTCTGATGTGAGCTCAAGTCCTAGATTGACATTTTGTGGTTTGGCCTCAATGCAAGATTTACCAATTCAAACCTTAAAGTAGAACTTTGAAGTTTTGCATTAGTGACCTTTTTGAATCTATCTTTGATATCATAGAGATCTTCTAGCTTGACCATAGATTTAGGAATAGAATTCTCATTTAGTCTTTTCTTTTAGTTGAAGATCATGATTGCCTTCATTGATAGTCTGATCATCATAAGGTTTTTCAGAAGTCAAGAAATCTAAGATGTCTTCATCATGATTAAATACCTGCCAATTGGTGACATTGTTTGGAATAGATGGCCAAAAAATTAATTCAATTGAAAACCTATTTGGACTATAATCCTCAGATGGAAGGAGCTTAGAATAAACATTAGCCAATAAATCAGCTGCTGCATTGTGAGATCTAGGAATAGGAGAAATGTTGAATGCCAGAAAAATGAGTTATGAGATCTTGAACAAGGGAATGATAATGTTTGAGATGACCTGAGAGACAATGAATAGTATTCCTTACTTGTTTGATGACAACTTTGAAATCACCAAATACTTTCAGATATTGAATATTCATGCCTATTGCTTTATAGAGCCCTTGAATCAATGCCTCATATTCCGCAGTGTTATTGGTACACTCAAATTCTAGTCTACATGATAGCATAGTTTTTCCCCTTCTGGACTAACTAAAATACACCCTACTCATGCACCATCATTGGACTTTGATCCATCAAAATATAAAGACCAAAATAAGGGCTTATCTATAGGTTTGTTGACAAGTTCATCAGAAATACTAACACATATTGAGGTATCAGTATGAGAGAAATTTTCAATTTGTGATGTGATACTATCAACAGGAAAAGGTGATTGTTGCGCATTAAAATTTCCAAAGAATGACTCAACTGAGTAATTTCTGAGAATGTTGTTATTGAAAGCTACAGGTTGGTTTTCTTGTTCAAACTCTGTTACTGTATGAGTCATGTGTTTTTCCCAATCTATTTTGATTTGATTTGGTTTCCCTTTATAGGGAAGCCACATGTGAGACCAATCAGTGGAAATGTAACCATGGAGTTTCTCAGACCAATCCCTGCTTAGAATTAAACCATAAAACTCAGGGATGTCAGCAATCAATATATCAATTCTTTGAACTACTCTGGGACCAGCTGATAATCTAATAGTAACTGGATTAATCTCTCCTAAAACTTGCACTTTAGTCTGATCTAATTGAACAATATGAACTACAGATTTATGGGGCTCAATGTTTAATTTGGAGCAAATTGATGCTAGAATTATGTTTGATGAAGCCCCTGAATCTATCAGGTAGTTATGCAGATTTCTATTATAGATCTCATAAGTCTAGAAAAAAGGAGGAGTATGAGAATTAGACCTATTTCCGACCAAAACAACAACAGTAGCATCTACCTTATCTAATGGTGGTTTACCTAATACTTTAGCCGCCTTGGATAATACACCAGTTGGAAGAGAAGAAGAAGATACTGCATTTAACTCTTTAAGTAACAACTTCTATCGATGTTTGCGCTTGCTAAGTTCATGTAAAGAAATATTTTCTCAAGTCTTCTTCATGTCTTCCACAATGTTGTAATCCATAGAGTCAGAGACTACTAATATTTTAGATAATGAGGGAGGATTAGAGGATGATGGTTGATTTTGGGTAGGCACAACTAGAGTTTTCTTCATAGGAGCTTTGTCTTTAGTAACAGGGCTTGAGTTTTTCTTCTTTGTATTTGATTGAATAGGCTCTGCTATGTTTTTACTTCTGGTATTTACTGGGAGAGCTTCTTGTTCACTTTCATTATCAGATTTGGCCAAGATAAAGTCCCACATTCCATGAAATTCGATTGTTTCATCTTCTTTCGTTTCCTCCGATAATAAAACTATATCTTCATCTTCATCATCATCTAGATATAATTCCGCATTAGATATAGCATTAGGTGGTTTAGGGTCAGTTGACTGATTTCTTCTAAAGTTTCTAAATGGTTTTTTAATAGAAGTTTCAGCTACGTGCTTTTTTATTTACACCATTTCATTGGACATAGCTTTCATAACCTTTTGTAAACCTTCCATGCCATAAGGGTCTTTAACTACTTTCTTTTTTGAATCACCTTTGAAAGTAACCTTTTTGTATTTTCTTTCTTCAAGAGCACTTTTATTTTCCAAAGCAATGATACGTTTTTCAACAGTGATTGCTTCCTTCATATTTTCTTCTAATGTGGGTTTGGAAGCCTTATCAACAAAGATGGCTATGTTTGAAGGCAAAGCAGAGATATACCATTCGCTTCGGACTTCTTCACTAGGCTTGGATGTTGTAGGAATTTTATTCAACAGTTTATTAAATCGGGAGTTGAAGTCTTTGATGGGTTCCTTTGATTTAGATTTCAGATTGGAGAGATCATTGATCAAAGTTGTTATGGACCTATCATCTCCAAACTTGGTTAAAAATTGCTCCTAAAAAGCATCCCAGCTATTGATGGATCCTGGTGGTAATGAAAAATACCACGATCCAGTTGCTCCTTGTAAGGTGTATGGAAACAATCTAACAACATCTTCTTGTGTTACTCCATTCAAGTTTATTGATAACTAAAATTATTTATATGTTCTTCTACTAGTATGCCAATGTCTAGATTAAACTTTGGTAACCATTTTTCAGGATGACCTGGTAATTGACTCAAGGGTGTAGGCATTGTGATAGCTCCTGGATTGGTCCATGGCCTTGGTTGAGGTTATGCCATTGTTGCTCTAACAGTAGAAGAAGGTGAGGAGGCAGTTGAAAGTGACTGGGTACAGGATGTTGGAGTACCTGTACCCTTTTGGACTATGATTTGGAGTTGTGAAATAGATGGATGACTTTCAATGGTTTGTATGGAATGGATGATGACGAGGAAAGAGTCTTACTGTCAAACTTTAAAGGTGTCTTCCTCGCTCTTTTTCGACTTGGCAGAGGAAATTCAGTTGGTGGAATACCAAGCTTTTCACTTTGTGCTCTAGTAAGAGGTTGGGATGGAATATATTGCAAAGTCACACTGCCTTGGGATAACTCAGACTGTTCTTGGGATATCGAAAACCCTTGTAGTTTATGAATCAAGGAATGTACTTCAGTGGGTTCAAGAGAAGAATTGTCAGGTGTGTTTAAGGTTTCAATAATGGGTGTTGTATTTTCCTTTTCAACTTCTCACTTAAAAATAGGAGATTTAGAATGCGAAGGAGAAGTTGGAGGAGATGGTGAGGGAGTTTTACTCTTAGAATGGCCTATGGATTTGGATTCGCTCGCCATTCATAGTTTAGGACCTCCTTCTAGTGCCAAAAAAGTTGATGCCTCTAAAATCCTAGCACCAACATTGGGGATAACCACCTGGTCCAGACCTTAGTACAACTCCTTTTCCGTTTGGTATGGTGGCTTCGACTGGATATTATGGGACTAGTTTCCCAGTAATGTATGGTTTGATGGATGATTTTTTTATAATGTATAATAAAGATGATAAGTGCTTTAACCTATAACTCGAAAATATAAAAATATACTTATCTAACCCGGGTGATGTATTAACAATGCAATTTCTTATTATTCCTAACAAATAAATAATCATATAGATGGCTTACTTATCAATAGAAAGATGCATTCATATATAATGATTACTTTGTTTAAGAAGGTAAACAAAGTAATTATAAAAACATATCGCATTCATAACAATGTATATCGCTCACATATATCTTTGAAGTATAACAATTCTAAATCATCATAAATGACATGATAAAAAATTGTTTGAAGACCATAAATATATCAACAATAGCAACTTTTAAAAGGAACACTTCGTCACATAAGGAAACAAGAGAAAAGAACAGTGATAGAAATATCGCATGCATTTGAGTCTTTCCAATGTAAATAACACTCTGATTCCACTTTCTTATTTGAGAAAACTTCCAGGAGATACAAAAGTGCAGGTCTTGAAAAAGTTTCTTCACAAAAATGTAGAACATTGATCCACTACTGATAAAAATATATTCAAAAGTACAAAAGTGTAACTTCTCAAGTCAAGTTTTCTACAAATTGAGGACCCTTTCTTAAAAGACATGAAAGGTTTTAAATAATAAAATAAAAACTAACTATCAATAAAAATCGCTTTGAGTTGTTGAAACTGCAAACATGAAAATCTGGGATTTGATTTATGAAAATAATAGTGCTATAGCCTTTGAACTGATTCATTATATCTACTTCTTCTCTTGCACTCGTAGCTGACAAATCGAGAGCATTTCTTGAATTTTCGGAGGATGACTCAGCCTGGAATGTAGTTGACCTATATATGTGGCATCGGAAAGCTCGAGAACCATGCGATTAATAGCATTGACAAGGCATTTGGTGGCCATCTACTGGCTGTGTGGCTTGGCTAGGAAGAACCAAAATGCATCCCAAGTCAAGTTTTTCATTTTGCCGATTTGTTCTTCTTTGCTGGCCAGATCTTGTCTCCATTGATTTGCTAGCGCTTTTGCCTTCGGGAGCTTTCCTAGGGGGCAATCGGAGATCAAGTTAGGTCCATATAAGTTGTCATTTACCAACTCGATCACACTGTTCATTGTAGCCTTGGCTCTGGAAGTAGCTCTTTCGGCCTTTATTAACTATGATTCCCACTCTTAAAACAAGACTTCATTGTGCGATTCTTGGATTTTCAGTAGATTAGCAGCCATGCCTTCTTCTGTGCTTTGCCAAGAGAGAAATATTGTGACCTTATCATCGCGTTTTCAAATTCTAACCTGGTGTCAACTGCTTGTTCAATGAGTGATGTAGTGATGATGCACAATGGGTCAACCATTGATATTTTATGGCAAAGGATATTTAGTTGCCGAGATAAGGCCTTAGTCACTTCCAGGGCTTCTTTCTTGAATTCATCAATCTTCGAATAACCTTTGAATTTCTCTACTTGTAATTGTAGCTATGCGATTTGTTCTTCTTTTGACCTTCTTTTTTTGCTAAAGTGCCACTTGAAGCTTGCTGAGTTCTTGAGACAACTTTTGTTGTTTCTGGAGAGCCTTCTAATTGATCTTTTGTTTCTCCAAATTTAACTGTTCTTTTAGTTTCTCATTCTGTTGTTTTTGCTCTGCTAGTTGTTGCTGAAGCTAACCAATCTTCTGTTGTTCCACTGTTGTTTTCTCTTCAAGTTGGGTGATCCTTAGAACCTTTTCTTTGTTTAGTTGGCTAACTTCGGAGGCCTTATCCATTGTAGCGGCTCTATAGGCACCTGCATATTGAGATAACTTAGTTAAATCCTCATACTTATGAGTCTTTCCATACCACATACATAAGTTCAGCTTGAGGATTTGAGAATGGTCCCTCTTCAATTTTCCTCTTTTTCCTTTGTCTTTTGACCACAGGCCTATGCTTTGGACTGTAAAATACATCTAGGGGTAGTATTTTCTCAACCTTCAATACAATCCCTTCAGAAGGATTCTCTGGAATTATTTGAATATCATGATGAGTGTTAACTGTGCCGACTGCCCCTTAAATTGTAATACTAGTAACAATAGGCTCCTATGTTGCGGGTGATTTTGGTATAATGATGTTTTGGGAGTCATTCTGATTCTTGATCTAATGATCGAATTGCTCCCATTCATTGATTAAGTTGGAATAAATATGCACATTGGTATCTAGGAGCTCGCTGGTCTTTTCATTTGTCTGCTTCTTTTTGGGAATCTTCTGAGTAGTGTGTTCTTCACTGTGGCCTTCTTGCTGCACCATAGGGGTAGTGTTCAATAAATCCAGAGGTACTGTTTGTAACCTCTGTGTCCCGAACTACATTAACTTATGTATCTCCCCTGCTCCCAATTTGATCTCTGCTAGATGTCTTACCTGTGCAAATGACTTAGCCGAAGCGAGCAAGTCATCATAGTCATCTTTCTCATGTTCAAATTTGGCAAGTTTCACCTGAGTGGTAAAGTTGTAAGCCACTTCATTTGGGTCATACTGTCTCTTAAGGACGACTGTTAACTTCAGAATTTTTATCTTCTTTTCTTATTTCTCGACATGTTTGAAATCATGCAGTGAGTAAGTACCACAACAGAGGGGAAATGTAGGCGACATTTGTTTCTTGGACACTTTGAGGTTCTTAGACAGTCCTTTCTCCATTATCTGGTAAGTTATTTCTCTGGCCAATAGCTTATCAGGAATGTACTATGGGAGAACATATGGATCTGTGGTGCTACCAAAAAGACTAACATAGGTGAACTTTTCTTCACCGAACCAACTATCAATTGATGTTAGTTCAATGTTGGCCTCATCGGATAACCGAGGAGTAGGTCTATTGAACATGGTCTGATGGATGGGTAAAACAAAACCATGGTAAATTATATTTATCTATATATATATATGATCTTTATAATGGGCCTTCCACAAATACTTATGATAAATGTGAATAGGAGTTGGGTCTTGAGGAGTCAATTTCCAACCTAGAATGGGGAAGTCAGAATTGAAACAAATGGTATCCATAATGTATGTGCTCATATAGAATGGGGCTACTATCCGAGTAGTTACATACCTATTTCTTCTATAATCAAGGATTTGATTGGCCATTTTATCTGATAAAATGGTTGCCCAATCCATGATAAAAGAGTTAATTGCTACTTCCATTAAAGGCACCATTTCTATGGAAAATCTAGTTGAATCAGAGGATCCAAAGAGTCTAAATAGCATAGCACCAGCATAGCAATAGGGAGATGCTAAGGACTCCATGGAGTACATACCAGAGGATTCATGCTTATGCTTGTTTGGAAAATGTCTCCATTGCTTGATAGGGTCTGACTCTACCACGTTCTCCTTGGCGAAAACTTCTAAAAATGCCTTTTTGTAATGTTTCTGGGGTCCGGTAAATGATACATCTTCTACCTTGAATGTCATGAACATCCTTCCATCGACTGTAAAGAATGCTCTATCGGTTATGTTGATACTCTCTATTACCCATCTCAGCAATTCATTATATGGTAACACTTTCGCACGAGCTGCTATTTTATGGAGGATGGAGCTGGCTAAATCCTTAAGAGTATTTTCTGATTTATCACTTGAATCAATTGTTCCTCCTTCTTCTTCAATTTCAATTGGATCCTCGACTTCGAGTAGATTATATATGCCCTCCCATGAAGTCTTGCCAAGGCCTAGACAATTAGTATCAGCTATCAACACCAACTTTGCTGGTTCATCTTTCGCTATGACGGGGACCTTTACTTTCCGATATTTCTTAGACATTTTTTTGCTGGATTGATGATTTCAAATTAGCTCTGCAAAATTAAACAGAAGGACATAATAGTAGAAAAGCTTGTTAAATGCTAATACACAGTGCACAAGACTAACAACAATTAAACGTAATAGATGCTACGGATCTATGATATATTAATCCACCATGGATGAAATCCTTAAAGGATTCAACCATAACTGCTTCTTAATGATTTCCCCGTAACTTCCAACATGAAACTTTAATGCCGTGATGGTATGTCACATCGCAAATTTATAACGGTGCTTTTTGGAATGGGTATTGTGACTTCCCGATCAGCGATTAGCGATAATCACATATCACAGATCGGGAATTACAAGTGCCATGGTTAAATGGTTCCTCTGCATGGTTGCAATTGCAATCAGTGGTGAGTTGGCATGGGGAGGAGGCATGGTTTAAAATTGATAAATCGTTTAAATTTTCTTTACAATTGACTTATTACTTTAAACCGCACATGTTCACAATACTTCATATTTTACCTTTATCGAAAGCGTGATATACAATAATGAAATCACATCAGAATATTTCAAAGGATCTTTTGGGAGGTGTCTTATGATTTTAGCGATGTGCGATTGTGATCGGCTTATCGCATCTGAGGTTTTCCATGGAACACTTGGGATATTTTTTTAACGAGTAGCGATATGCGATTTCCGATATAGTTGTCGCATCGGTGGATCTCAATGGAACACTTTAAGTCCACCGTTGAGATAAAGGATGTGCGCGATGCGACAATTCGCTTTTATAATTATTTCATTTGATAAAGCTTTTTACGATAAGGTTTTATTATGACTCAAATCGGATCGGATTTTCTTAAAAAGACTTCCATGGGTTCAAAAGTTTTGCAAATTGCGATTGTGATCTAACCTACCCTAAAAGCAAATTTTTATATGACCTATGATAAAAATTTATTTTCAAACGTTTTATTGATTTTATTTATATTCCAAAGGGGACCCATTTCTTATTAAAGTCTTACATGAAAAGTTTTGAAATGGGGAGGGTTGTTGTATAGCAAAACAAGATCCAAAATGGATCATTATATAATTTTTCATCTCTCAGTACATTTTTGGTAGGTACTAATTTGATGATTTGGGGTGAAAATTTCTAGAGAGAGTTTGAGGCATCAAATGACACTTTTTTGGGTCAAAATTTGGGAGATTAACTCACAACCCCTTAACATTATTCTACACGTTGAAATATTTCTCATGGTGTGAAAATCACCTCGATCGGAGTTCATATGTGGAAGTTATGATTTTTCCAAGATGACCTACTCTGTTGACCAGCATGGTATCAAGTGGATGAAATATCAATTCCCCTTATTCACACATGTGGGGACAATTATGTGCGTACTTTCAAGACGATTCTATAGATTATAAATATTAACACTAGTTGAGGGTTGAGCATGCAAAATCGCTAACAATAATCTTAGATGACTATTAGTCCATGTTAAATGTTGGGGCACTAGGAAGAGAAGGGATTCATTATTTTATCATTTTTATCATTCCATAGTTAAGTAGAGCAACTAGGAGTGGGATATTAAAACATACTAGAGGAAGTTATAAAGTTTTGTAGCACTCATTCAGGCCACAATGTTCATGGAAACTTGATGGTGAGTGCCCCTTTGTACTTGCATTTTATAATTGAGACAAACTTTAGGGATTTTTGAGATAAAAAATGGGCCTAAAAAAAATGTGATATTAAAATCAAATTTAAACGAACCAATAGGATTCAAGATGATGATGTTAGCCATAAGGGTAAATATTTTTTAATGGAAAGGAAGAAAACTATTTTTTAATCATATTTTCGACCTATATCATTCTATATTGTCTCAAATTTCAAATGGATGCATCAAGTCAAATTTCACATCTAGCAAGTGCCTACTCTTGAAATTTGATTCAACTTGTAAGGAAACATGTCAAATATATGATTAAATAAAGGTAGTGTTCTTTTTTTCCCTTTGATAATTCAAATTATTATTCTTATTATTTTAACTATTAATTTTCTTTGGAGGCCCATTTAGACATCAAATTTCCCCTAGTGAATATAAAATGATAGGATTCACCTTCTACTTTGGATTTATCTCATATTAGGCTTCCAAAGTCACATCTTGTATTTGTGTGGATGGTGTGTTCATTTTTATTTTTTCTTTCATTTTGGTTTCAATTGTTTTCACATTTGAGCACTACACTAGCAACATTAAATATGAAATGTAAGGTAATAATTTCATAATATTTTAAGAAATATTGTGATAAATTGTCCATTAGAATGTCCAAGGCAATACAATACATCACAACTCCAAACAATTCTTAAATTCTTCCATGGTCATATTTCCCAAAATTGAGTTTAAAGAATTCCAACATCTTCTTATCATATTAGTGCTAAAAAAGATAACAAAAATACTTCTTGAGATGCTTCCAAGAAATCATCCTCTAATTGATGTGCTTAACTTTCTTTAGTTGTTCCCACCAAATAGAAGATTTTACCTCTAGGTTGTATATGAAGATTTTTGCTTCTAGATTATAGGGATAATTATGTAGCTAAAAATACTTTCTTATTCCTAGAAACCAATATTCATCATCCTTTTACATATTTTCTCCACTACCAATGTTTTGTGGATTGATCTTTCTAATTTCTCCTTGCAAATATTTTTTCTCATTTTCTCTCCTTTGATGACACTTATGGGTTGCTCTATGATTATTTAGATGAATATTTCTTCCCTGTTAAATGTGTTGGTGAGTATCAATGCCTTTGTGTTTTCATAGCACTTCTTGAATGCCTAGATATTCCATGGTTTTCTCTTATTGATTGGACTCTATCTCCTTCCTCATACCTTGATTTAATCCATTCTTCATTAATTTTGCAAATGATTTGAGATCTATAGTAGTTGAGTGTTCAACCAATTTTTCTTATCTTAAGATTTCAACATCCCCTTATTATCAGTTCTACATCTTTGTGCCTCCATATTCAATCTCCCTTGTAGTTTTACTAGCTGTATTAGGTTCATTTTGTCTCTCTATTTCCATTAGACTCTGTCTCTTCTATGTTAATATTGATGCCTCTAACTTCTTCTTCATGGATGTAAGGTCCTTATCCATATTCGATCCCTTCTCTTAAATAATATTCTTTACTTATCCTTGTTGTAGCTATGACACAAAAGGAAGTGTTCATACCAATAAATTTGTTAGATACATCCCAATTATAGGCCATAGCATTTTCTTTCAGATGTTGGTAAATATGCACTTTGTTAGTTTTATCAAATCAAGGGTAATTCCTATTCTAAAAATTTGAAGAATGCTAAAGATATTTTCTAGAACATGAGGCATCAAAATTATTCCCTTGGAATTAACTTTCCAATGACTACACCAATACCCAATATGGAATTTTGAGCAGAAGTTATGGTTCCTTGAAGTTGTTGTTGTTTTTTTCTTCCTCTCTACTCAATGGACACTTGACCACCATGAAGTTTATAAGAATGGATTATATAATTTGACCCTCAACCACATTATTTTTCTCATGAGGCAACTTGACCCATTTTTTAGCCAATTTGATGCCATTATGGTCAATGTAACTCTAGTCCTTCTTTGGAATTGGGTAATTTTTCCAATTTTACAATATTGCCCCAATTTTAACACATAGTTGAACTCTATATTTTTATAAGTTTCCTCAATAGCTACTTTACCTCAAGTTCATGTTGTATCAAAAGACATCATTCGAGCATTTGAAAGTGAGGAATTTTCAATGATGACTCTATACAATTCTTATTCCTTCTAGACATTTAATCAAATTAGTAGCCTATAAATTGCATTTTTACTCAATTTCGATGGAGTTGAACTTTAAAATGCATGAATAACACAATTACACTTCTTTAACCTATCCATGTACTCTAATAATATTCCAATTTGAGAATTAGAGCTAATTGTATGCTTCCACACATTTTTTGAAGTTTTTCACATGAAGACATTTTGTCAAACACTTTATATACCACTATATTTGGTGCGTTGTTTAGGATATGGGATAATTCTTGAAATCAGGAAATTTAACTCTAATTTTTTCATCTAATACATTGTTTCTAATTTTCTTAATTTGTTATCCTTTCTCACTATCATATTATCAATTAATTGACATACGTAGGCATTATAATGCAAACTTATGCAATCATAATTACCATTTAATGGATAATGACACTGCAATTTATAGATGAAAAATTAAATGTGTAAACAAAATTGAACAAAAAAAATTGATTCCATTTACAACATAAATTATAATAACTCAACATATGCACAAGTATATCAAGAGCACTTACCTTTTGTGGAAATTATCCATCAACTAGTTGTACAAGAAGAGCATTCTACCCAACTATGTGATCTCTACAACACTTAATATCTTTGTAACAAAACTCATTCCTGATATGGATTAGATAATTATATTGGTTATCATCCATCTCAATGCTTTCAAGGTGGGTAAATCAAATAAAGTAGCTTATAGAAGCAATTTTAGCCATGGGGCCTAATTTAGCGAGTTGGGCTTGGAAACATTTTGGGGCTCATTTGAGGCATTAAATGACATTTTTAATAGTAATTTTTTTTCTTAAGAATGAAATCCCCTAACACTATTCTATACTAAAAGGCCTTTCCAACATTATAGGAATCATATCAACTGGAGTTTGAATGAAAATTTTATGCCTCCCGAAAGTTGACCTATCATGATTGACCACAATAATTTAATAAGATGCCATGTTATCCTCTGTTCATGGAAAAGAGGTTATTCACATGGGGACTATGAACACAACTCTACTATAGTCGAATTCTAACTCATGTTGAGGGCTAAATGTGTCAAATTTAACTCCTAGTTGACTATCAGGATGTTTTATATCTAGGCCACTATGAGGAAAGAGGGTTCCATTCTATTCTTCCATAGTAGAGCTAAGTAATTGAGAGAACATAGAGAGAGAGAGAGAATAATAGAGGGGGTTTTTTCTTTATAGCATCTCACAGGCTACAAGTCTCAGGAAACTCCATAGATAATGTCTTCACCTTTGTATTTCAATCATTTCCATTCTCAACAAAAGAGAGCAGAATAGCCTCACATTTTAGTTGAGTTTTCTTTCAAAAGGGTTTCCCAAATCATATCTTGTGTTCATGGTGTTTTGTGTATGTTTTCATTTCACTAATCTATATTTTCCACATTTTCTCTATTGCATGCATAAGCATAAAAACAATAATTAATAAATTGATAATTCTAAGGAAAATCAACCCTCATAGTATAGATTTCAAATATTCATTCTATATTTATTACTTCTATTGTGACGAGCGGTCAAGTGGAATATCCACAAAAATTTACATATTGATTATTATGTTAAGATTATGAACCCACAAGGTTGAATTTACTTATGGATGGCTCCATCTCTCTTCACATTTTCCAATTCCAAGGTCCATCGTTATTAAATTATAGCAGTCTAAGTCCACAACCCTCTTCCTTATCATCCTACACAAGCCAAGAAATCATAGCCCCTTCTTTTCTAAGTAGTCCCTCATGCTATCCCACTACCCTCATTGTCTCTAGCACAAAATGGCTAAGAAATATCACCACTAGGAGTTGAAATATTTTCAATTATTCAATTCTTCTCAAGAACAACACATACTCTAAGAGACAGTCATAATTCATTTTCAATTCACGCTTGTGGCTTGGCATAATTCAATCACAATTAGTGAATTCCATTACCCTTATTGAACGATAGTTAAAAATCTCCCTTGCATTCTATATATCATATTTTCATGCCATGCACTCTCCACATGTTTCACGAGAAGCCTATTATTCACCCTTTTATTTCTAATGTCCATGTACCTCCTTTATGTAACTAATCCAAAATCAGAGCATAAAATAACCTAGAATACTAATTATAAAGGTAAATCATCAAAGGTTATAAGGTTTTTGTTTGCTAGCTAAAGTCTTTCCCCTTTAGCCCCTTAAGGCTTAAACCTCTCGTAAGCCCCTTCCATTTCCCTAATTGCCAGATAATAACCTCCCATTCTTTATTCTTCCTCCTCTATAATATATAATATTAAAATTAAATTTTAATTATAAATAACATTTATTTAACTTATAGTCATTCACCATATACATATATTGTTAATAGAATTAAGATTGAAATACTACATGATACGATTTTAGAAGAAAATATAATTAAAAAGAAATTAAATCTTCTCTACTTCTACGATATCTAAGATATTAGATGATTAGAACTTAGATAACTTACTCTAGATAAAGATTAACATTTTTCTAATTATATTTCGTTGATAGGTGTCCTATATTGGAATTGACCTTCTAGAAATTTATTTTCCTTTTAAAAGCAATTAGGTGGATGGTGGAGATTTAACTTCCACAAATACTCTTCGTCGTCGTGCAATATGGAAGGTTGATATTTATCACAAACCTTGATCTTGTACGTTTCTACTCTTGAAAAATATACTGGCAATTTGAAAAATATAAAATACCTATCTATTCATTTCATTCCTTTGTCCCTGTGATTCATTCTATGTCACTTTGATTCATCATTTCTATTTGTTATCTTGTACATAATCATCGGAAATTGGAGCTCAGGAGTTCCAATTGCATCAATCTTATGTGATTCACTCAGGAAGATATAGAATCTACATTTAGTGACGATAGCTACAAATTGGAAGACAGAACAACCAACTTTAGGGCATGAAGTTCCTGGTTTGCTTGAAATGCACAAAGGCATTAATGGTGAAATTTGGCATGAGAACAATCAGAGGCTCTTTGTCAAAGAGATTTTTGTTCGACCAATTTAGATGAATTACATAAACAATGACTTCAAATCTCATAAAGTCAAACATCAAATAGGAGATAAGCTGAGGGATGTCAACTTTCTCCCTTAGCTCCAATAGTCTGTTGTGTAATTAAAACTTGATCGTAATATTAGTATACCAATATTATTAATATCTACCAATTGTCATTATTATGTTGAATCATATTCAAAATATATAAACAGGATAGGTTCTTCATTTCAAAATGATAACCTAGGTTGGGTTTGGTCCAACCCATCATAAAGAAAGTAAAAGAGCACCATAAATTGAAAAATCTTGTTCTCAAATTCCAGGAATTGTACATACATTACAAGCAACCATACTATGCTCAGAGGACAAGAAGGGTGCAGGGAAGAAATCTAGTTCCACTCTAGTTGATATGTCTAGGAACAAGGACTAGCATGCCCTTACGTTTTATCATTCATACCTTTCGAATAGTTATTTCTTAAAAGTGAAAAACTGATATCCCTGCCCGTGAGTTAGTTTCCACTGTTTTAAATCACATTTTCTTTTAAAATGATGGTTAGGAATTAGAATTCCACTTTTGTGTTGTTTGATGAATTTTAAAATAATCCATATCATTACATTTTTTAAACATATATAAAAAAAATTCCGAAATTTTTAAATTGTTTTTTGCTTTAAATTGAAACATTAATTACTGTTTTAAATAATATACTAACACTATATTTGGAATATTAATTAATACATTAATTTATTAGTAGATTATTAGAGATACTAATATTCATTTTATACATAATTAATACTTAGTATTAATAATATTTCATTATAACATTAGTATAACAATAAAATATTTATATGACATTATTAACACATTAATATAATATTACTATAACACTTGAATAACGTTAATAACAATTTAATATAACATTAATGACACATTAATACTATATTAATCTGCATATTGATAACATATTAACTATGCATTGTGTTATGCAACTAGCTCACAAAAAAATAGAAAATATAGATGAACACCTTATAAATCAGTGTCTTCGAGGGGGAAACCTCCTTTACATTACACAAATGAACAATTATTGGATGATACAAATGACAAGACCTCCTCTATATATAGGAGTCTAAGGGGTCATAATATAATTAGAGTCAGCATAACAATAATAATGTAAGGGCACAATAATAACAATAGTGGCCTTCTATGGGGCACAATAATAACAATATGGGGACTACATGGGTACAATAATATAATAAGGGGGTTGTACTAATAACAATAAGGGGTTACACTAGTAGTATAGGGACCTAACATGACCCTCTCCTTCAAAAAGTGTCGTCCTCAACGCTTGAGTAGTTCTTGATGCTTCTGTATAAAATTCTTGTCCTCCCATGTCGAATCTTCAGCGGGTAAGTTCTTCCACTTGATGAGATACTCTGAAATTGATCGATTTCGTAGCTGTCGGGTTCTTGTTTCTATGACTGATCCAGGCTCCAATATGAATTTTCCTTCCTTATTAATTTTTGGAAATATTGTTTGAACTGGGATCTTCTGCAACTTTTGAATGAGTGGCCACACTTCTTCATCCTTCGTCCATTCATCCCTTGCTTCGTTTATCCAATCTGGTTGGATAATAGAAATAGCACAAAACAATTCTTCCACATCCTCATCCTTTCTTGAGAGTGCATCTACGACAACATTTTGCTTCCCTTTTTTGTAGATGATTTCAAAGTCATAACCCAACATCTTCGTGACCCATTTTTTTTGCTCTTCAGAGGATAATCTTTGTTCTAAAAAGTATTTAAGACTATAATGATCCGTTTTTACCTTGAAGTGTCTTCCCATTAGGTAGGGTCGCCATTTCTTAAGTGTATGTAGTATTGCCAACATTTCCTTCTCATAAATAGCTTTGTGCAAATACTTTCCTTTGATTGGATGACTTTCGAAAGCAGTGGTTCTTTCATATTGCATTAAAATAGCACTAATTCCATTTCCTGAAGCATCACATTCCACAATAAAGGTTTTTGTGAATTCCAGCGTACCTAAGACCGGTGCTTGGCACATTGCCTATTTAAGATGTTCGAAGGCCTTTGTTGCTTCTGAAGTCCATGAAAATGCATCTTTCTTCAATAATATTGTTAGAGGTGCTGCTATTCTCCCATAATTCTTAACAAACTTGTGATAATACCCTGTCAACCCGAGAAATCATCGCAGATGCTTTATGGATGTGGGGATTTTCCATTCCTTAATGGCTTTAATTTTGCTAGGGTCTACCTTAACACCTTCATGAGATACAATATGACCTAGATATTCCACCTCTTGTACTCCAAAGAAACATTTGGAGCTTTTTGCATATTATTGTTTCTCCTCCAATAGTATGAGCACCCTGTCAACATGTTGAACATGATCCTTCCTAGACTTGTTGTAGATTAGTATATCATCAAAAAATACTAGCACAAATTTTCTAAGGAAGGGTTTGAAAATGGAATTCATCAAACCTTCAAATGTAGAAGGTGCATTTATAAGGCCAAAGGCATGACCAAAAATTCATAATGACCCTCATGAGTTCTAAATGTTGTTTTCAGAATGTCTTTAGTCTTCATTCTGATTTGATGATATCCTGAACGAAGATGCAACTTGGTGAAGTAAATTGATCCATGCAATTCATCCAATAATTCATCAATGATAGGAATGGGAAATTTATATTTAATAATGAGCTTGTTGAGCTCCCTATAATCCCAACACATGTGCCATGACCCATCCTTCTTGTGCATCAATACTACTGGAGCAGATAAAGAACTTTGATTAGGTTTAATTATACTAGCCTCTAGCATTTATGCAACCATATGTTCAATTTCACTCTTTTGGGCATAGGGATATCTGTAAGGCTTGATGTTTGGAAGAACACTTCCTGGAATGAAATAAATAGAATGATCATGATCACGAATAGGTGGGAGGCCTTTGGGAGTATCCAATACCTTGGAATGATTGTCCAAAATTTTTTGAAGATCTAGAGAAATAGATGATTTCGATGTGGGAACCTCTAGCAAACATAATTGTGCAATTATGCCTTGCTTTTATTTTTTTAGAAGATTTGTCAGACCATTAGATTTGACTATCTTTCCAGGTTTCCCTGTGATACCCCTTAATTCAACTTCCTTTCCTTTCGAAGAAAATTTCATGAAAATTAAAAGCTATTGTACCTAGGGATTGTAGCCATTGGACTCCTAATACAACATCAATCCACCCATTGGAATGGAAAGAATTGTGCTATTCAATACATATTCTCCCATGGATAACTTGATATTATGGCACTTTCGAGAGCAATTTATGGTTCCTCCACTTGCAACCATAACTTGATACTCTGGTGTTGGATATAGGAAGCAATTCAATTCCTTGGATATCTTACAATGAATAAAATTATGCGTACTACCTGAATCAATCAACACTATTACCTTTTTCTTCTTGATATGTCCTTCTATTTCGATAGTTTGAGGAGTGGTAATTCTAGCCAATGCATTACAAGATATGGTCAGATTCATTTCTTCTTTCTCGATGTGATCTTTCACTTCTTGAACCTTTTTCTTCTTGATATGTCCTTCTATCTTGAGAGTTTGAGGAGTGGTAATTCATTCCAATGCTTTACAAGATATGTTCAGATTCATTTCTTCTTTCTCTGGGGTTGGTTCCTAGTGTATATCCTCTTCTTTTGATGTTTCTTGATCCTTTTCTTCCTCCTCTTCACAATGTATGTAAAATAATTTCTTCTTAGCACACTTATGACCTTTAGTGTATTTGCTATCACAAATGTAACAAAGTCCTTTTTCTCTTTTTTTCTTCCAATTGTTGTCATGTAAACCTTGTAGGTTGTGGACGATTTACTAAGTCGATATATGATAGTTATAGTTAAAGCATGGTTACTATCAAACCATAGTGATTGTTAAATGACAGTTAACCATCAGCATCCATAATGAACCATAGTGACATATAAGATTTACAAAGTTGATATAAAAGTAATGATCAAATCATAGTCAATCAAAGCCACCCATATTCAAACCATGGTTAATCATCAGAAAACACCATCATAATGGTAACCTTAGTCAAATTATGGCCAACCATAGAAAAACCATAGTAAAAAAATGGTCAACCATAGTCAAACCATATTCAAACCATGGTTATTTTTAATCAACCATGGTTGAACATAGTCAAACCATGGTAAACTATCATCAGCCATAGTTAATCCATGGTTAACTATAGTTAAACAATGGTCAACCATAGTCAAATCATAATCAAACCATGGTCTACCATAGTCAAAGCATGGTTAATCATAGTCAAACAAAGGTAAACCATGGACAACCATTTACTCACCCATAATAAACCATAATTAACCATGGACAACATAATCAAACCATATTCAACGATAGTCAATGATGGACATCCATGTTCAACATGGATTATCATGGTCATTTATGGTCACTGAAGGTCAAACATGGTGAACATGGAGAACCATAGTCAAACAATAATTAACCATAGGCATTCATAGTTAAACCATAGATAGTGATATTTAACCATTGTCACCCTTGGTCAAACATAGTCTAACCATGGTCAATCATAGTCAACCATGGTAAAACATGGTAAGACTGGTCAACCATAGTCGAACCATGGTCAACCATATCTAAACCATGATCAGGAACAATTAATCATAAGTAGTCATGGCCAACCACAATCAACTGTGGCCTACCATGGTCAGCCATAGTCAAACATGGTCAACTATCATCATCATGTTCAACCATGATGAATAGTGCAACCCATTGTTAATGATTGTCAACCATGGTAAACATGGCCAACTATAGTTAATTATGGGTAGCCATAGTCAAACCATTATCAAACCTTTTCAAGGTTGCATGTTAGGAACAATAAATTTAGCATCACTATGTGATGAACGAAAATCAACATTGTGACATGATAAATAAAAATCAATATTGCAAGTTAACGAACCAAAATAAATGTCACAACATGACAAAAAAATGATGTTGTGATGTGACAAACAAATAACAATGTCACAACATAATGAACAAAATATAACATCAAATATGGTGAACATATTTTACTAGGTTTGATCATGGTTGACCATGATGTCTATAGATGAATATGCTTGACAAGAGATGGCCATGGTTGATCATGGTTTACCATGTAGGCCATGGTTAATCATGGTTTACCAAAATTGGACATGCTTGACCAAAGTTATTCATGGTTTACTAAGATTTATAATAGCTAACCATGGTCAATCATAGTCACCATAGTCAACCATGGTCAACTGTCGTCACTATGGTTCACTATAGTTGCCCATAGTTAACTACGGTCACCATGATCAACCATTGTCAATCATAATTGACTCTAGTCAACATGATTGTATATACTCAAGACTTAAAAATATTTAAAAATATTAATATGGTTTAAAACACATTTACTAATATTAATAGGGTTCAATAAGATTTATTTATAAGGGTTAAAATTGTTTAATAATATTAATATTAATAAGGCTTACAAAAGTATAAAAATAAAGTTTATTAATAACATTAATATTAATATTAAATTTTAATAATAAAACTTATTAATAGCATATTGATATTAAGGTTTATTAACAAGATTTAAAGTTTATTTGATATTTAATTTTCAATTAGTCCTAAGGGTCAGCTTAACTGCTCGAGTTCGCGTTGCTAAGTACCTCGCCGATTGGGAGGTCATAGGGTCAATTCTCCTCGACACCCTTGGGGTTAAGCCCTGCTAGCTTGGCCAATGAGGTTTAATTCCCTTCGGGGTTGATCTACCCATATTTTCCCATGGATGTAGTAGCCACCTAGTGTCCGTGAACCATTTATATATATATATATATATATATATATATATATATATATATATATATATATATATATATATATATATATATATATATATATTCAATAACATTAATAAAAATATTAATATTACTATTATTCATATTTATAGTAATAAGGTTTCGTAATAATATTAGTATTAAGGTTTTTTTTATAAGATTTAACATTTCTTTATATTTAGTTGACATCGCAATGTAAAAAAGAAATTGGCATCCTTTGTGTTTAGCAAAAAATTCATGTCGTATTATGATGAACAAAACTCAATATCACAATATGACAAAAGAAATATCTACATTGCACTATGACAAAATAAAATCTTTCACAATGTGAAAAACAAAAATCCAACTTCATATTATTACAAATTGAAATCAAAATCAAAATGTGATGAATAAAAAATGACGTCACACTCTCACAAACAAATAATAATGTTACAACATGAGGACGTAGTCAAACATAGGCAACCTTTATGGTCAATGTTTAAATGGTCAACCATGGTTAAACTTAGTCAAACATATGTTTACCATAGTCAATGATAGTCAATCTTGCTCACCCATAGTCAACCATATCCAACTATACTCAACCTGGTCAACCTTACTCAGTAATGATCAAGGTTTAAAATTGTTTAATAATATAAATATTAATGTTAATAAGGTTGACTAATAATAATATTAATCTTACTATTAAGGTCAATTATACTAATATTAATATGGTTTATTAATAATATTAATATTAAGGTTTATGAATAAGGTTTAATATTTATATTTAATAATGTTTAACATTTATTTAATATTTAAGTTTTTTTCAATATTTAATATCGAATATAACTTTTATAACTTTCTCAATATGAATCATATTCATTTATGGTTAAACTAGTGAAACTGCCATCATCCAAATCAACTATGGTCAATCATTGTTAATCATAGTTGACTCTATTCACCATGGTTGATAATAATCTACCATGGTCAACCATAAACTTTCATTAACTATAGTCAATAATAATCAAGCATGACCAACCATGGTCATCTATGTTTAACCATAGTCAACCTTGGAAAATCCTGGCCAACCAATGTTGAAGATGGCAAACCATGGTCAACCATGGTTAGAATGGTTAAGCATGCCCAACCAAGGTTTCCATGGTAAAAAATGGTTAACCATGTCGATCCATTGTCAACATGGACGATCATAATCTATGATAGAAAATTATGGTCAACCATGGTCAAATTGACCAAAACATGCTCACCCATGGTTAACATCGTCAACAATGGTTAACATATCGAACCATAGTCAACCAAGGGAAACAATGATCAAATATGAACAACCTATCATAGTAAACTACAATTAGTTATGGAGAACCATGGTCATCCATGTTCAATTCTATATTGACCACAGAAATTCACTATTAATAATATTATTAATTGATGAGCCTCCTAAACAGGTAAATCATAAGGCCCATCTATCCACTCCTAAGCACATAAAAACTATATTAAGCATACCTTTTGCACTTAATGCCACACTTTACTAGCTTAATGGTTTCTTAGGAGAGTCAATCAAGTTTTCATATTTTATGTGCCTTAACATGTGTATTGTTCAGGAGATTTCAAGAATATCCAACACTAGAGAGATTTGTGGGACTTGTTTCTTGTTGTAGGAGAGTCCCAACTCCACTGGATGAGGGCATTTAATGTCCCTTCCTAATGCTGCAAGGAGGACATGGAGCAAGATCCCCTTTTCTAGCGATTTTTAGAGGAAAATGTAGTCCTCCCCTCAAGGAGGCTACATCCCACTCATTGTATAAATAAGAGGTTCGAGTAGCCCAGTAGACATGTAGAGAAGAGTGTGAAGAATAGAAAGAAAGTCTAAATTTGTGTTCATGGGCATGTTTTGTAATTATGTAATGTACAAAAAATTTCTCAGTTAATGGAAGTGGTATTATATTTCATCTTCTAGTTTGGCTTTCCTCTAAGGGACTCTAAACATCCTTGGGTTGGGCCCATCCCAAGAGCTCTAGATACCTCTTGCATTATTTTATATTAGTATTATGCATCTATTTACATTGGCAAGCATTTTTCAAAATTACATGTTTATAGCACGTATGCATGTTTAATCAAAACTTTTCATGAAAAATTCTCTCTTACAAGTTATCTGAGCATTAGTTAGTTAGTTAATGTAATTTCCACTTTGCATTTACTGTTGGAAATAATACTGAGAGGGGGGGGGGGGGGGTGAATTAGTATTATCAAGTCAATTATTTTTCATTTCATAATCAGATTTGTATACACTACTTCAGTTAGTGGAAATGGCATATATACACAACTGCAGTTAAGGAAACTCGCGTATAACTTGCAGACTTACAATTTAATTTAATTTATTCTTTAAATAATTTATTCTTGTGTGTGTCAGAACCATATAAACAGTAACCAGGAACAGTAAAACAGAACAAACAGTCACACACAAGAACACAAGATATAAGGTGGAAACCCAATGTGGGTGAAAACCACCTGCTGCAATTCGTCTCTATCTTCTTTCAACTAGAAACTTCTTTTTACAATGGATCTATACTGGTGCAGTCTTATACTAGTACACAGGCTTCCACCTGTAGAAGGCTACAACCTTCTCTCATTTTCCAGCTTCTCCTGGAAGGGAGCTACAACCCCTTTAGCTCTTGTACTAGCTGATGTACTAGTACGTAGGTGCTGACCTACAGAAGGCTACAACCTTCTCTTTTCTTCCAGGGACCACGTTTCATAATTTTTCAGACTGGATCCATCAATAACAATAATCAAACATCAAATACATCTGCATCAACTTAATTAAACAATTGCTTCTCTGAATGCTATAACCAGAATACATTAACAGTAACCAGAAACCAATCCTGAACCCAGAACACTACAGCAATAAACAGAAGTAGCTAAAACATATTTCATGAGATGTACGCTACTTCAATATATAGAACCTGCGTGCATACACTTCTGTATTAAGGCCAACCAGCGTATACGCTGTTTTGACTTACTAAACCAGCGTGTATACATGCCTTTGCTGTGTCGAACCTGCGTACAGATCTATAAAATATAATTTACCCTTTTCACTTATTCAGACATTAGTTATACCCAGATTATCAGATTTATAGATCAAGTCATGCACCAAATATAACAGATCAAAATCACACAAAGATACTACTATTCAAGCCTTAATATCTTGACCCATCAATAGTACTTATCCTTATTCTAGTGCTCAGGTTCCTCCTTAGTTCAGATCCAGCTATGCACCATAACCCAATGACCAGTATTTTAGATCTTGCTCCTCATAAGATATTCCATGCTCGAGTCAATGCCTCTGCCAAAAGATCTCCTTCCCCTTTTATAGTCTTAGGCCTTACTCAATACCATGGTCCAAAACCATAGAGAATCAATACCATGGACCCAATACATGGGTTCAACACTTCGGACGAGATACCATGGTCCAAAACCAAGGACTAAATACCATGGACCAAAAATAAGTTTTCCCACATGTACGCGCTTTTCCTTGCATGAAAGTACGTGCATAAGTATACGCGCCTTTTGATCAGCGATCCCGCGTGTATACGCGACTTGGCTAAGAGGAAACTGTGTATCTCTCTTTTTCTTTCATTCTGAGAACCTGAACTGTGATCTTCCATCTGAGTGAGTTTCCATCAAGGAAAACACCTATGCCATAGTGCCAAACTTGTGTCATAATGCCAACATTTACTTCATTTCTCTTGTTGCCACACATTTATTTTTCAATGTTTACTATTCATTGTTTTATTTTGTTATGTAACCAGTTTTTCAACTACAGGGAACACACAAAGCTTAGATTTGTTAGGTTAAACTTGCAACAGGTTGTCTTGAAGCTTTAAACACATTGATTTGATCATTATCTAAATTTTCCGCAACTTCCTTTCTTCTTAGACTCACATTTTTCTTGGTTACATGTTCATTGAATTGTTTCCTGTAGTGAAACAAGGACTGTTGTAGCAACCTATAACTAGCCTTTCAATCTCACTTGACTTTGCAATAAATTCATGATTCAACATCTTTGGTATATTACAACACTCTTAGAACCCCGGTAATGGAACTTGGAGGTATAAAGACCTTATAGCTGTTTTTGATCGATTTGCTTTAGAAATTAAGGTTTTTTATTGTCTTTCATTTCAACATTGTGCTTTTCCTTCGCTCGCAAATAACATAGAAGCATGCAAGTGTGCTTCCATTTCATGCAGATAGTATAGAAGTGTGCTTTCTTCCATTGCAAGTAGTTTAGGACTGCTTGCCATTTTTTTCCTTCAACGAGTCATTTCTTGTAATTGCATTTTCCCTGTAGCATAGATTAGTTAACTTGGTATTTGTATATCTAGCTTTCATTTTAGTATTTCTGCCTACATCAAAATCAACAAGAGAAAAAGAGAGTGTTTGTTACACATAAAGTGCAAACCCCTTTTAAGTTTGTACGAACCTTGAGTTGATAACTAAAGCTCAAACCCTTAATAGTTGCAACATTGTTGTTGCAATATTGAGGGTAAGTGTTAATATTAATATTAAGGTTGACTATATTATTATTATTATACGATTGAATTATTATTATTATTATGATTATTAGTAAGCTTGACTATAGTAATATTAATATTATTATTAATAAGGTTTATTAATAATATTAATATTAGGTTTGTGAATAATGTTTAATATTTATATTTAATAAGGTTTAAAGTTTTTTTAATATTCAACATAAATAAAAATCAAAGCATGGTTGATCATGGTTGACTAAGGTTTTCCATAATTAGCCATAGTCATCTATGTCAATTTTAATGAACCATAGTCAACCATGGCTAACCATAGTCGATAATTGTTAGTCATAGTCAATGTGGTCAACCATAGTTATTTGTGGTCACCATGGTTTACTATGGTTAATTATGGTTGACCATAGTCAACTATGGTAGCCTGTAAATAAGTATGGTCAACATGGTTAACCATCATCAACCATAGTTGACTTTGTTGATGATGCTTGACCATATTCAACCATGATCAACCAACAACTTTAGTTGGCTATCATCAACACCGTCAACAATGGTCAACGATGACCAACCATGGTTATTCTAATTGACCATAGTCAACTTTGGAAAACTATAGTCAACCCCTTCTCAACATGGCAAACCATAGTCAACTATGGTTAGAATGGTCAAACGTGCTCAACCAAAGTCACCATGGTGGAACATGGTCAACCATGGCCAATATGGATGAACATAATCTATGATAGAAAACTATGGTCAAACCATGTTCATTGTTGGTCAACATTGTCAACTATGGTGAACATACCCAATCATAGTCAATTATGGGAAAGCATGATAAAACATGAACAACCATGGTCAACCATAGTGAATCATAATTTATCATAGTCAACTATAATTATTTGTGGACAACCATGGTCATTCATAGTCAACTATAATTATTTGTGGACAACCATGGTCATTCATAGCCAACTCTATATTGGCTATAAGAAATCCAATTTAACTATAACTTGAACATATTTAGCCATTGTCAACTATGGTCCAATAATCCTCCCCATGATCGACTGCTATTAACCAACACAACCACATTAATAAATGTGATTGATATAAGCTGATTGACTATATTTTCCATTGGCCCCAGCCTATATCAATCACATTTACTAATATAATTGTGCTAATATAATTGGACTTTTCTGATATGTAAATTGTTGGTTTACTCCCGTGATAGTATTTCCTTTTGATACGACTGAAATGAGGCTTCCTTCTCAGATATGGCGACTGTCTAATGGTCTTGGGCCTTCATTTTATTTGATGGCAGGAGGCAACTTTTCTATTGGTCACGCGTATTGCCCGTTTCTTTGGCATCTCTGTTTCACGACAACGAATAAGACAAATCTCTGCCGTCAATTCTGTCGTAGTTATTTCTCTTCCTCGTCATCGTTGGCAATGGGCATCTATTCCGTCTATTCCGTTTTTACTCCTCGGTATGCGATGGGTATATTGGAGTGATAATTGAACACTAAAAACCCTTTATTGACCTATGCAAATGGATATACCACACATCGGTTCTGGACTTCGATTTGGTGTTTTCTCTCGGGAGAATTTCATAATCAACCCTACCAAATGGGAGACGTAAAGATATACCACACATCGGTTCTGGACTTCGCATTTGGTGTTTTCTCTCGGGAGAATTTCATAATCAACCCTACCAAATGGGAGACTTACGTTAGCACGTAAAACATTTACTGGGTACTGAAACAAGTCAAACCGACAGAGGGCTCATCTACCGAGGATTCGCACAGTGGATTCAGAATCAAATCGCATATTATTACCGCTCTGTGAGAATCCTCCAGTGTAAACCACTGTCTTTCTTGTTGAGATCTGTTTCATCTGGAAGTTTCAGATTAGCCGATATTGTTGTACATATTTCAATTTTGTTCTCACATGTTTCATTCACTGCATTTTGTTCACCAGAGACTCTGACTAACTTTTTGTGAAGATTGAGATCTATTCACAGGCTCGGTGGGTAAATTATATTGACTTGTTCGTACCTGTTCACGGCCACATTCATTTGTAACCAAAATAAAAGTGAGGGCAGTTCATCATGTGACGTTCACATGGAGAGTGAAGAGGGAACTTTGTCTTCTTTATTTCAAGAATCTTGTTATTACTTTGGGTTTATCTCATTCTGACACGGCGGAGTTTTGTTTCCAGTGCTTTCAACCGATTGCGAAACATAATTATCGATAACGACAAGGAATGGTTCCAATCCAAGTGTGATACACTTTCGAGTTTTTTTCCTTAAAATTTACTTAAAATAGGTTGGTAATGGGTTGGAATTATCTGTTCGATTTGTGAACTTTACACAATTTAAGTATTTGGGGATTTTTCAGGGCGCTGAATTTATGTTTTCAAAAACAGATTTTAAACAACAAAAAACACAATTTGACAACAAATTGTTTCACCACAGATGAGGCTACTTGCAAATGGATTCCAAACACCAAAATTCTCAAGACTAGGCCAAAAACAATTAGACAACGCCAATTTAAATCATATTTAATATATTAGTAAGAATAACGTAAATCTACCTCTATCCCATAGATAATCACATGCTAAAAGATCACTAAATATCTTGAGGTGAAAATCTTCTTTAAAATGCAAAACTTGAAAAACTATTTACGCTTCAAGAGATTTGATCTCACTTGGGCCTTGATAAATTAGGGTTAAGATAGATTTACATTTAGATATCATTTTTGGGATTCAACTGCGTTAAGTAAGTCATTCAAAGTATGACCATTTCCATGAGAGGTAGTCGTAAAGTGACTAATATCTCATGATTTTTGAATAGTTCACTTAGCACTCATTGCATCGGGTGATGCTCACAAGGGTGAAGAAGTGGGATTGAAACTAGTGAAATGTGGAGAACGAATCACATAGCATCAATCATCACTTCCGGGGCTTGCACCCGGTAACCAGGACTTCCCAGGAGGTCACCCATCCCAGAACTCCTCTGGCTCAAGCGCGCTTAACTGTGGAGTTTTTCCCCACAATCAAGCCCACTTAGCTTGCTACCCCATTTGCAAAACCTTAGCAAGTATTGTGCCTCATGAACCATTCAGGTAGAGATCCCTTGACTCTTTTTGAATTTAAGTATGGGGGATTTACGCAGTGCATTATATATATATAACCATTTATCATGGAGAATTATTTTTTTTAGAAATGTTAGGCACTTTATATTACTTTAAAAAGGAATTACATGGTTGTTTTTCACAACCACAATTAAGCTAGAGAACACGGACATTGTTGCCTGAAACCTTGCATTAAGCTAGCAACCCAACACTTGTTGATAGCTAAAACCAAGAGTAAAGGAAACACCAACAAAGGCACCAATAAATTCAAAGATGATTTACACTCAATAGAAAGTAGGATAAAGGAAAGTTAAATAATAACTTGTCATACTTAGGTAACCTACAAGCTAGAGACCAGTGTAAATATCCAACTCGATTCTTGTTTTCCTCGACCAACCTATGCCATAATTCTCCTTAATTGTCACATAATTCCCCATAATTATGCTTGAAGTAGGCTTGAAGGCAGACAAAAAGCCTACATGTTCTTCCATGTTCTCCCAAACATCAAGCTCCACAAAGTTTGAAACCTCCCATGATCTAACCTCATATACACCCAAACATGTATGACCTTTCATGCATGCAACTTGCCAACTAGGGGATATATTTCCACCCCAAATTAAATCCCCTACACTCATATCAACACAATGGCATAGATCCCACCATTGAACACCCTCCATGGGGAAACATTGAACAATGGAATTTTTTATTTTCAATTGTTTTATATAATATGTTGACTTTGAAATATTTTATCTAGGATCTACATTAAGATATTTTTTTTAAAACAATTTTTAAATTTCATATGCCAATTTTATATTAGGAATGAAATGTATTACATCTCTTTCTTATTGGGAAATAATTAATTTTAAAAAATTATATTTATATATATATATATATATATATATATATATATATATATCGATATCTATATCTATATATATATATATATATTTGCTATAAATTTATTATAGTATTAGGCATTCAATCTTACTTTGACTTGCGTATTAGTTTCTCTTGACCAAAAAATTATGCTGCTTATCCATAGTTTAACATTATAATCCAATTTTTGTTATTTTATTATTATTATTTAAATTTATTTATTTGTAAAGTGATTGGTTGAAGTCTTATTATGGGTTCTTTAGTAACTTCCATTTATGTTAGTTATTAGGTTTTGGTTTTTAGATTTATTTCCTTTTTATTTAACTTTTTTATTTTGTTTTATTTTGTTTTTCTATTATTTCTATTTTCATGAATTATAATTTTTTTTCCTTCATATTTTCAATTTAAGATAGCTTATTATTATATTAGAACATATTTTAATAAATTAACCTATTAACCTATACATATATAATATAATATAATGTAAAACACATAAATAGATATATAAAAAATAAACATTTATGTTAAAGTTTATATATGTTAATATAAACAATATTAGTTAATCATATTTCTTAATTTTTGGTGATGACATTCAACAATACAACATTTTATTAGTTGTTTTATTTTTGTGGTGAATTCTTTGTTTTATTATATTTAAGTTCAATTAAGCTATATTTAAACTAAGTGACAGGTACTAGCTACTATGTAGCACTTGTTTTATTTGGAAGAAGAATTGAAAATTTTGTTTAAATCAACATAAAAATTTCTATATGTAAATATATAAAACATATTACTTACATATTGAAATAGGCTATATTCAAATAATTTATTTAAAATTTATATTAAAATATTTTTTGTAAATAAAAGAAGTATATATTTTAATACTTATATTTATAAGTTAAAATATAAGTTTTTTTTATTTTTTTATATTTTATATAAATTGATGTAAAATTATGTTATATAATATAAATATAAAATATTTTATTTATGTTTAAGAATAAAATAATTTTTATTATTAATATTTTATAATTATCATATTTATTTAATAAAAATTAAACCTAATCAAATCAACTAATTTACACTTCATAAATCAACTCTAAACTCGTTATAACTTTAACGAGTTAAATGCACCTTTTAACCTAATAAGACACAATTACATAACTCAATGACCAAATGAAAATGAAAGCAAAGTTGAATAACCAAAGGAAAATGAAAGGGAAGTTGAATATCTACATTTGAATTAACTATGTATTGTTGTTGATACTACATATTTCCTTTGGTCAAACACTATGATGACATTGTTATTGATTATGAGTTCATTTATTGAAAGGTATCTTATTTTTGTCCGTATTGTTTGTTTCTGGTTGATATTATTAGCTTTTGTATTTCTGTGAGGTTGCTTTTGAAATTTGATTATTCTAATGATATACGTTTGTGTTGTTGGTACAAAATAATGTAAAAAGTAGAAATTGGGAAGCATACAAATAATGATATTAATATATACGGGTAAAAGTTTTATATATATATATAAAATATTATAAAAATATTGTTAATATGTTACTACATTTAAATTAAATTATTTTATAAAATTAATTTAAATAAAATTATAATTTTAATAAAAAAATAAAATTAATATAAATTTGATAAATTTGTGTATTAAATTACATTTTTTTAAACTAAAATAATTTTCTCAAATATTAAAATAATAATATATAGTTTATTTTAAATATTTTCAACTTGTAGTGATTAAATTTATGCAAATATATGTCTTTATATCTAAAGAAGGTGTTGAATTTATATAGGGAGAAGGTGTTGAATTTTAGAATTCTTTTATTATAAATATTACACATATTTTTAAGATTTAATAAAAAAAACAATGTTTTTTCATTGTCTGGCTTATAAATTTGTTTTTATCATAAAGGGTATTATAGTTTAGATTTTTTTTATTAGGAGTATTATATGTTTGTTCAAGACTGAATAAAAAAGGAATATTTTTCACCATTAAATGAAGGTTCCCTTCTCTCCCTTGTGATAGTTAATTTATTCATGGAGGATTTTGGATAAAATGCCTTAGCTTCTTCTCATCTTCTGCCTAAGATGTGGAAGAGGTTTGTGGATGACACTTGTGTCATCTGGTCCCATGGTAAGGAAGAGTTGGAACTGTTTTTCCTCCATCTTAACAATCAATCTAGTTCCATAAATTTCACCATGGAATTTGAAAGTAATGGTAGTCTTTCCTTCCCTTGCATCCTCCTCTCAAGGAATGATGATGACTCTTTTTCTCATCAGGTATTTTGTATGAGTTGATGTCCTCCTCTCAAGGAATGATGATGGCTCTTTTTCTCATCAGGTATTTCGTAAGAAAACTCATACGAAACAATATCTTCATGTTAATTCTCATAATTTCCTAGCTCAAAATCTTGACTAGAGCTTTAAGAGTTTCTAATTAAAACCATCTCAATGAAGAGAAAGTACATCTCCTAAGTGTTTTCTTTAATAATGGGTATAGTAGATATCAATGTACTAAGGCTTTCCTCAAAGATGAAAAAGGTCCTAGTGCTAGGAATGATACCAAGGATCGATTTCGGGCATTCATATTCCTTTTATCCAAGGGACCACTGGCAAGATTGTGGAGATCCTAAGGAAGCATAAGGTGGCTTCAACCTTTAGGCCTTTAAATACCATCAGAGCTCCCTTAGATCTGTAAAAGACCCAATGGACCCCAAGAATATGAAGGGTGTTTATGTTATCCCATGCTCTTGTGGGACTCCCTACATTGGTGAGATTGGTCACTCAATTAATCAAAGGATTCATGAACATGCCACTGACATCAAGCATAGCAAGATCCGCTCCTCTGCTTTGGCAGAGGATGCAAATAAATCTAGGCATCACCTCTGCATTGAGGAGGCCCAAGTCATTGCTAGGGTTATTCATTTCCATCATTGTAAATTGAGGGAGGCCCTAGAAATCGAAAAAAGACCCAATAATATGAATAGAGATGATGTTTGAATTATTAGTAGAAGTTGGGTCCTTGTCCTGTTCTCCTAGTTTTTTAGGTTTCTTTTTGGGATTTATTTTGTTTGTTTATTTATCTGTGTAGGTAGTGGTGTCCTTTTAATAGTATTTGTTGTTGGTTTATTCTTCATTAGAGTTTATATTCTTGATCCTTCATGTTCTCTTAAGTATTTTATCATCCTATTCGTTCTTAACTCGTTTGAGTATTTTTGTTATTTGTTTAATGGGCCTCAACCCCGTATTTTATTGTTGAACCCGTTTTATTTTCCATTAATTATTTTAATTTTAGTTTATTTTATTTCCATTAATTATTATTATTATTATTATTTTTTAAATAATCTTGTCTAGATTAGGGTCTTGACTCCTTTTTATAACTTTTGACTTTCCTCCTTGTTTGGAGTTTGACTTTGATTTTTTTATTCTTGTTAGTTATTTTTTTTCGATTATTTCCCATTAATAGAATTTTTTAATAATATTTGATTTTAATAAATTAATTTAAATATTATTTTTCAAAAACTAGCCATTTAATATTTACTTAATAATATTTATTTTTAATAAATTAATATCATAATTTAAATATTATTGTTCAAAAATAGTCGTTACTTGAAATTATGGTCTCTACATTGCTCTTTTTTTTTGTAGGTAAGCACCCACAAGAGATTTGAACTAGTGACCTATCGCAAGGAGTGCCTTAACAATACACCCATTCACCGTCAATCCAAAGCCCTGTGGGCTCTACATTGCTCTCTATTTAAGCCTACTTTTCATAATTAAATTATTTACACTTTATAAATAAAGATTTGTGATTATTTATATTATTAAAAGATTTTTTAGACACCTAATTAACTTCCAATGTTAAAATTTAAATTCTTGTCATCCTACTCTTTTGTTTATTTGTGTACATGTCATAAGTCTATTAACTTTTATTAATCATTTAACTATCTTGTCTCTTATAATATTAAATGGTCAAAACTCTTCAATTTAAATAAAAAACACTCCCTAAAACACCCCCCGAACTCCTCTGAAGTGCTTAGAAATTAGTTGATGATGATCATTTTATACGGTTTAAACTTTGAAGGATTGAGATTGGACCATTTTTTTACCATCAATATCAATAATATTTCTTACATTATATATTCCACCTATTTTCTTGCCCTATATCACAATTGGATTAATCCAACCGAACTCAGAGTTCTATGACATAATGGTATTTCATGTATGAGCGTTATACTATGTAGGTATCAATGATTTTAGGAATTTAAAATGTGATTCTTTTCTAGTTAATAAATGTTTATTTAAAATAAAGGAAAAACAATTGATATTATATTATTTATTATAAATTTTGTGTTATATATCTACAAAATTAGCAAGTCCCTTATTGGAGTAGAACAAATATGAACGCTGGTAGGAAACATCTAGTTATTCAACTTGCAAATATAATCTAAAATACAAACTTTGAAACTGAGTGAAGTGTGATGTTGATGAAAAGTGGACCACTAGTAGCAGCGAAGAGTTCATCCACTTGTTGACTCAGAACCATCAGCAGTAGTAGTCACCATAGCAGCAACAAGAGTCCACTACCCAATGTGTATGAGAGAACTCACCACTATGTCACTAAGTAATATCTCATCACTAGTTCGAACGTTGATATTTCCTCAAATAATTTAGTTTCAATTTCATCACGTTTTCTCTACAATTTATGATCATGGATTCCATGATGCTTTCGATTTTATGGTGAATTCCTTGTGATATTTATGTATGTAATATCACCTAATTATTAGCTAATAAATGAGATCAAAATTGTGTGGTTCATCTTTATGTGGTGCACAGGAAAGGTGTTGTTTACTCTTCTTGCTGGCAAACATAAGGATGACACAACCTCATTGAAGTTCATTGAAAATGGAGATGCAAAAAAGAATACGAAGAAATGCACGAAATAGTAGAGAACAGATCAATGCCATCTAAAATTGGGTCTTCAAAAATAGTTGCCATTCCAGCACCTACTACAATCTTCAAAACTGCTCTAAATACTAGTTGTTTTGTCCCTAAAGACTATGTTTCCTCCTATTCATCATCCTTTCCCTCTCCATTGTCAACATTTCTATCCAATAGAGCTTAAAGTGACAACTCAACATCCTTCTCAAAACCCATAAGTACATGATCAATCATCAAATTATGCCTAATACTACTTGTAGATAAGTATAAATTGCAGTGTAAAAATAATTATCAACACAAATAAATAGGAATCTAGTTCATCTTTTGAAGGAAAGGAATGCATACATTAGCTGCATGGTTGAGAATTCTGTGAACTTGTTTTTGTTCACCTTTATTTTACTCCCTTGACCATTTGAGTGCAGGTTTTATCCATCTGGTCATGCCAATGATGAACTGTTCTTTTGTTAGTGCTTGATCTGCTTCAATTATGTCAAATTTAGACATCCATTTGTCAAATATATTATTTGTTTCGATTCCATGTAGAGTTAAGGCATTTGGGAGGCCCAATCCAATAATTAATCCATAGACTCTCACTTCACACAACTTCAGGTCCTTATCTTTATCAGCAGATTTGGATAACCTGTGATAGTTAACTTATTGACAGAGTGTTAGTTTGCTGACTCTACTTGGATTCAAAAGCGTTTGAAAGATTAAACATATAAAGTGGATTTAGTTTGTACTTTGCATATTCTCAGGATAGTTTTGGATTATCTTAGGTTGGTGGGATATAGAGAAACTAAATATCTAGGGATTTGTCCTGTAGGTATTTTCTATGTAACATACTCTCGACGTTGAGAGTGTGCCATAGATTTCAGAATATTCACCTTCCAGTGAATAGTGGAGTATGAAGTTGAAATGAATGAGGGAATTCCAGTAGACCCATGGTCTTCAAGAAGAAAATGGAAAACCAATGTGATTCCTCAACAAAGGAAAGAGGAAAAAGCTTTTAATAAGGCCTTACATTTTGAGGCACTAACCGAATCCTTAATCATGTCGTGTAGAGGTAGATGGCCTACCAATTACACAAGTATTGTGCTCTTTTATACATGTTGCAGACATGTTCAAAGTCCAAACTAAAATGGTCATATTAATGGGAGTCTACTTGGAGAATTATCATTACATTGTGATAAACCTTTAAAAATAACTTCTGAGGTGCCTTGGCTGGGACAAAAGTTCTTGCAACTACCAACAATAGTGCTATTGTGAACTTTCAATTGCCACAATAAAAGCTGGATCAAATGATCCATTTGTCGGCGGGGGGGTTGCCAAAAAGGGCCTCACGATTGATTCTGGTGTCAGGGCTGACAAAACACATAGAGTAATCGTGAAAAGGACAAAAACTGATGGCATGCACAAGTTTATCAAACCCCACTTTTGTAACTCAAAATGTATTGGAAAAGGATGGTAAGCGGTGTTTTTTAAGTTATGCTAATTGAATTAGAACATCAATGTAGCACCCTTTCAAATTCACGTGCATGACTCATTGTTTCATCATTAGGTCATGTTCTTTCACTCTTCGAAAGTGCTATTTAATTGATTTCTATAGGCAGGCATATGTTGCACCCTGCAATATCCGATTTTCTCTTATTATACTTGGCATTCTCCTAAGAAGACTTCCTATACTAAAAAGAGAAAGAGTTATAATTAGCTTTAGTTCTTATGACGATTATATTTAGACTATTTAGCAATATGGAAACTTGAATAAACTTTAAGTAAGCACCAATAAATAACCATATTTCAAAGGAATTGGTGCTTCCATGCACTTTTTAGGGGAGTGCAACCACTTGGCCTGAGATAATGGACATGAGAGCTTCCACTAATCAACAATCACCTTACAAGGACATCCCTACTCACTTCTCATGAATTTTATCCATCAATCTTAATTGATATAAATCTTGAAAAGATAATTGTAGAATCCTCTCTAGATGCATTGTTAATATAAGGGAAAAGGAAGCTTTCCAGCTCAAGGCACTATCCAGGACCAACTTTGGTATTTGTGACCCCTTTGTGGGGTTGCACCCACCCTGCTCCCTTGGGTTTCCACCTTGTAACATAGTTCAAGGATCACCAAAATTTCCAATCTACCTACTCCCTTAGACACACTTTATATGCTATGCATAATGAACACAAAAGAAATTTTACAAAACACACAACTACATAGAAGGAAGAAAAATATTAGTCAGTTCAATATCAAGATCTTAATCCCTCTTAATAAAGAATAGAAATTAGTGTAATGACTTGTTCCAAGTTATTAATTTACAACCGACAAAGAATGTAGTCGAATGGAAAGTATTACTTAGACAACCCTTCAATATTTAATACTAGTATGTTTGTGCTTGTACATATGAAATTAAGAGCATTGTTGAATACAAAGTTGCCTTTTCCTTGGCTTTAGATATACTTTGGAATGGATAAACCTTTCTCTTGCCACCATTTTGACAAATCAATGTGAAATCAGTGTCACTTTGAATTTCCTATGGGGGATCACATCCACAGTTGATTAGTAAAACATAATCTACTATATATTATGTTTAAGAAACCAATTTTGTTGGAACACAATCTAAATAATGGCACTAGCAACATTGCTTATTTGCATTGACACCATGGAAAAGCAACACCAAGCCAGCATAATTTCAACATACTAAATGTAGATGAAAAAAAAAATTAATTGAAAAGGATGATCATAAGAACCATGTAGACCAACAGTTTAGCAAAAAGGTAAACATATACGTGTGCTATAAGTCCAATTATGCTATTGTAATTCCATTGATTAATGGGTTTGAATGTTAAAAGTATTGTTTTATTTTCATTTAGGAAAAAAAAAAAAACCAACAATCTTCATCCACTTGGCATGTACATTCTCATCTGAAGATCCATCTGAGTTAAGTAGGACACCCCATTTTTCAGAAGAAAATTGAGAATATATTTTGACAGAAAGAAATTATTGATACCATTCTCTTCCCATGGAATTGTTGATAATCTTATTGATAGCTGCAGAAACTAAACTTTTACTGCCTGTAATAGATCCATGATGGCAGAAGCTATAGAAAACAAAAAACTATTGTTGCAAAAACTACTGAAAACCATACACCCAACATCTTAAATTGAAAATATTAACAACCGTGAATCAAGTTTCAGAATGAAACAAAATACCATAATGAATGAACTTCTTGGTGAGTGTGCGAGATTTCATCATCATTTTTTCATTGGAAACTTTTTGAAGATCACATCTTCCATCTATTAAGAAACTACTCCATACAATAGTAAGCAACATGAATTTTGAGCCTGTCAGTAAGCCCACATTGACTAGAATCTCAGATGGAGCATTCTCTTTGGATGCAGTAATGCTAGAAATTGCCACAATTGAAGATAATAAAATCAAGGTGGGAAATGTCAATGTATCTGTAATTCAAAATTCAAAACTTGCACAAGGCTTAGAATTTTCACTGTTCAACATTTGCAAATACAATATGAGAAATTCACATAGAATTTCTTAAATATTATACCTACGTCTAATCAAAACTGCAAGGGAAACAAAACAAGAACTCTAAGGACTACAACAGAATGCTTATTAGTTCAAACTTTATTTTAACTATCTTGTGCATAAGACACTATTAAAGATCCTTTTAAAACAGATTACAAGGTGCTTAAAATTTGAACAATTGAATCTACAACTACAATATTACTTCAAGATCAACAATCATTTTCATAAGATCATCTAGGTGAAGAGAAATAAAATATGTCTAGATAGAACTCTAAATTCTGAAAACCCTAATGAATACAATATTAAAATGCAACTAGAAAACATCCTAGAGGTTGGAAGTAACTGGAGAAAATAATGGTTTCTTACCAATAATAAGGAGCGAATTTGGAGAGGCACCAATAATGGGAAGCACCATGCCACCAATTATCCCCGGGTTGATGATTGCCAGAAGCATATCACTCCCATTTGATAGAAGCTCAACATCTTTTAGCATTAAAAATCCATGGACAACCACTAAAAACAAGTTCCCACCCAAAGCTCTTGAACATGGTCATCTATTTTCTTGAAATCAATGTGTTGTTGAGATTTGTGAAACATACAAGTAGTTATCATACCATGAATATCTTTTTATTTAACAATTTTTTTGGAAAAAGTAAATACAAGAAATTGAAAGGTGATGAAAATCCAAAGGTCTAAGAGAATATTAGTAAAATTAATTAAGTAAAACATATAGTGTTTTTGATCCAGGTGGATATTGGCGGACACCCACCAATTCCACTTGGACTGCCACCATTGTTTCTTTCAATTTTTCAGTTTCCTTAATTGTAGCACAGTTTACTATTTTTAGCAGTATTTCGGGTCCTGAACTTCTAGAGCCGTTTTGAGGCCGTAAACGACGTTTTTTTGGGAAACTTGGGAGCTACATGGGTTTATCAACCGATTTTTCTCATCCAAAAGTTGTAGTCATCATATAGATCTTTCTAATGAGGTATTGTGTGCATCAAATGGAGATTGTATGCCAAAGTTATGGCCCTGGGAAGTTGATGTACCAATTTACCCAAACGAGGCCCATTGTTTGGTGCTTCATCTCCTAGTGTTAGGTTTTTGGATTTTTAGGGTTTTCCATTATTTCTCAACAATAAAAAGGTCTTCATGCTTCATTGTAAGATAGTTCAGAGGCATGTAGCTGCCACATCTCTACTCAAAGATAAGCTACCATTGCCCGAGCTAGTTTATTTCCATTTCTGTTTGTAAGCATATTTCAGTATTTTAAATTAATGAAATGAAGTATTATTTCTGATGCATCTTTGTATTTATGGTTATCTCTGTAATTTGTTGTGTTCTTGTTTAAATCTGGATCAGTGGCATTAGAGTGGTCTGCTCTTTCTCTGTTTTTCTTTGCATGTCCCCAATGATGTCGGGATATAAGGAGTTAGGGCTTGAACTCATCGAACCTTTGCAAGACCAACCTTGCAAATCCCAACGGCCTCCCATGGTGGATGAAAAGAAAGACGAGGGGGTAGGAGATCTCATAAAAATCTTTCTCAAAGGCCCTCAAGCAACAAAGAAACATGATGATGGACAACTTTTCTAGAATCCTTTAGCGACTACCCAGGGGCAACACGTCTACATCCAGTAGCTACTCTGGAAGTGCCACACCCTTTAAGGTACAAGTTAACTTTGACATGCCCACATTTGGGGGTCAGATAGATGCAGACGCTGTAGATAAATGGTTAAATCTACTAGAAAGGTATTCTTTTGTTCATGATTTTTCTAGTTGGGAAAAGATTACTTTCACTCTTCTTAAAGCCGCTAGACACATCAAGGACTAGTGAGAAACCTACTGCGAGTAGAAGGACGAAAGTATGGTCTCACTATTTTTAGTCGCACTCACTTGGAATTCATTCGAAAATGCCATCAAGGAGTAGTGCTACCCTATCAAAAGCTATGAGGATAAATACATAAAGTGGACCACACTGTGTAGGGAAGGGACCAAGACATGCCAGAGTTTACCAATATTTTTCATACCCTTCACATAAAGTTGGTTATCAAAGATTCTGAGCTGCATTTGGTACTCAAATACTGCGGCTGCCTACACAGGTGCATCCAGGACGAGATGGAGTTCCTGGACATCTCCTCACTTGGCACAACGTACTGATATGCTGTCAATATCGAGAAGAAGTTTAAATAGAAGAAGTGAGACTTTGGATTTGAAAATCCGAAGCAAGGGAAAGGCGCCCCCAAACTGCTAAAAAAAGGAAAAAGCCAAGGCGGGATGGCCTAGGACAACCCCCCAAAGACGCAAGAAAAGAACAACACTGTGAAGCTGAAGAAGGACACATGAAAGTGGTGTGAGTTCCATAAGAGCTCCACTCACAACACAAGTGAGTGTCGGGCCAAGCAGTCATTGGTGGCTGAGCTAAAGTCTTCGGAATTAGATCCATGTTTCGAATCTGAGTTAGAACCCGATAATGGGAATGAGAAAGGGAAGCATATTATAGATGTAGAGCCCAATGCCACCGTTGCCACCACGAAGATCCAGAAGGAGGAACCCAAAGATCCAGAGGAGGATGAGTGCCTCTTCCACTCCCAGATGTGGGTAAAGGGATCCCTGCTACAGTTTATTGTCGACAACGGGAGCCAAAAGAATCTCATTTCGGCAGAGGTCGTGAAGCAACTGGGCTTACCAACCACAACACATCCACAACTATACACCATCAGGTGGCTTCACCAAGGACAAGATCTTCATGTGAACCAACAGTGTTGCCTTCCATCAACATCAAGCCCTTCACGGATGAGGTATTGTGTGACGTTTCTCCCCTTGATGTTTGTGATGCATTATTAGGCCAACCATACTTGTGGAAGTGACATGTTGTGTATGATTCAAGGTCTCGTGTTGTTATTGTTACTTTTGGAAATAAGTTGTATAGGATACCAAAGGTAGCACTGCCTACTGCCATCTCTTTGGTTACTGCCAAACAATGTAATAAGCTCATTTCCAAAACTAGGAAAAAAAATTTCGTGATCATACACCCTCAAGGAAAGAAGTAGACGATGGCCATGACCTTCAGACAGGGCCCCTCCACACGACAACTACAGATGGACAAGGTTGTGGAGGAGTACGAGGACATCTTCACCTCCCCATAGGGGTTCCTCTGCATTGTTAGGTCAAGCACTCCATCGATCTAACCCCAGGTGCATCACTGCCCAATGGACCATCTAACGATGCTCCATTCTGGAGAATGAGGAAATCAAGAGGAAAATTCAAGAGTTGCTACAAAAGGGTCACATCCAACCGAGTTCATCACCCTAGTGGAGCCCGATTGCGTTGGTACAGAAGAGGGATGGGACTTGGAGACTCTATATTGATTATTGGGTGTTGAACAAGATCACTGTTCGGAATAAGTATCCAATTCGACGGATTGATGACCTTCTGGACCAAATGAAGGGGGAAAAATATTTCAGCAAGATCGATTTGAATTCAAGATATCACCAGGTACCAATCAAACCCTCCGATGTGTGGAAGACTACCTTCAAAGCTAAGGAGGGCCTTTTCGAATGGTTGGTTATTCCTTTTAGGTTGACGAATGCTCCTGCAAACTTCATGAGGCTAATGGATGACATCTTGTGGCCATTCACCAACTCATTTATAGTGGTATACTTGGATGACATACCATTCTTCAGCCATAGTTGGGAAGAGCACCTCCACCACATCTGACAGGTTCTTCAAACACTGCGGCAACACAAGTTATGTGCCAATTTGGAGAAATGCACTTTTTTCATGACCCAAGTTTAGTATCTAGGATACATTATTGATGAATGGGGGGTACATGTGGATCCAACCAAGATTCAAGTCATTCGGGATTGGCCATCTCCAACCACTCTGACACAGCTCTGCATCTTTCTGGTTCTTACCGAATTCTACCATAGGTTCGTGTTGGGAATTTCTCCTATCACTTGGACCTTGAGTCAAGTCACCAAGGGAGGGAATGCATTCACAGAGTTGAAACATCACCTCTTCTCAGTACAGTGATCACATTACCAGACTTACAACAACCATATGAGATTGAGACAGATGCCTCTGACTATGCTCTTGGGGAAATCCCTACTCAACACAGGCATCCAATGGCATATCATAGTGAGACACTTTAAGACACAGTCCCGAAGTATCCAACTTATGACAAAGAGATGTATTCCATTGTATAGGCCTACCGACAATGGAAGCATTACATTTTGGGGAAGGAAACGGTCATCCACACAGAACACCAACCCTTGCAGTTCATACAGACCCAAGGGAAGTTGCAGAATGATTTCCATCAAAAGTTGTCCACATACCTGCAGCAGTTCCATTTGAATATCAAGTATAAGAAGGGAAGCACCAATAATGTTGCAAATTGCCTCATTCGACCACTGATCATGGCGTTAACCACCGTGCTCAACTCTTGTGGGCATGAGACTTCAGATTGGGCACTTCTCTACAAAAGCAACCAATAATTCAGCCACACATACTAGACACTATTGGAGGGTCAGCATGTTCCATATTTTCACCTCCAGGATGCCCTGTTATGCCACTTGGATCACCTTTGTGTTCCTTAAAGCGAGTGTGCCAAGATGATTTGGGAAGCACACTATAGTTGAGCTGCTGGGCATTTCAGGGTCGGGAAAATAGTGGTAGTACTAGAGAAGTATTTCTATTGGTCAAATCTTCAACAGGATGTCGAGAAGTACATAAGATCCTACACTGCCTACGCCATTGCCAAACCGACCATCAAGAAGCATGGCCTCTATACTTTGTTTCCTACCCCTACTCCACATTGGGAATCCATCTCCATGGATTACATGTCGGGCCTTCCTTCTACTAAGCATGGAAATGACTGTGTCTTTGTGGTCGTCGATAGGTTCTCGAAGATGGCCATTATGGTGGCCTGTAAGAAGAATATCACAGTAGAAGCCACTGCTAAACTCTTCTTTGAATGAGTGTGGTTACATTTTGGGATCCCAAAGTCTATCATCTCAGATTAGAACAACAGGTTCCTCAGTACATTTCGATCTAGTCTCTGGTCGATGTTGGACACCAAACTCACCAAGTCCACAGCCATCCATCCCCAAACTAATGGCCAGACAGAGGTTGCCAATAAGATGATCGTACACATTCTACGAATGTAAAACTCAAAGCATCCACACACATGGGATGAGAGCCTCCCCTATGTTTAGAAAAACTATAGCCAGGCTCTCCACAACTCGACTGGCCACAACCCTTTTCAGGTGGTCTTGGGATTCCAGCCACTATTTCCCATTGATGTGGCCATGCCATTTGTAGCTACTCAGGTAGATTCGGCTCATGTCCAGTCCTAAACAGATAAGGCAAATAGCTTCATTGAGCACATCCAACATATCTGCTAGTAGGTCCATGACATTTTGGAGAAATCAAATGCCAAGTACAAGCAGCGACATGATCAACATCGGGTGCCACACAAGTTTCAGGTGGGCAACAAAGTCTGGTTGCATTTGCAAAAGGAACACCTTATCGAAGCCTATTTGAAGCTTAGAGCACTCCGATATGGTCCTTACACCATTACCAAGGTTGTAGGAGACAATGAATTTGAGCTTAGCATTCCCCCATTCCTTGGCCTGCACCCAGTGTTCAATGTGGACTGCCTTTGGCTTCCACCATTACTAAACACATCTGACATTGCAGAACTGCTCACACCAATAGGCTTAAATCCAAATTGCATGGAACAAGCTGCAACTGATTGGATCATGGACACGTAGATCAAGCACACTCACCAGTAGAAGATCCAACTGTATCGAGTTGTCAAACCAGGCCAACTCCTTCACTAGGGCAAGTGGCTCACGAGGGACCAAGTTCAGCAGAAGTTTCCTCATCTCATGGAGGAACTCAACACAATGGGGATCATTGCTTCCTAAGGGGAGAGGAATGATCCAGGTGGATATTGGTGGCCACCCGCCAATTCCACTTGGACCCCCACAATTGTTTCTTTCAATTTTTCAGTTTCCTTAATTGTAGCACAATTTGCTATTTTTAGCAATTTTTCAGGTCCTAAACTTTTGGAGTTGTTTTAAGGCCCCAAACGACGTTTTTTGGGAAAATTGGGAGAAACATGGGTCCATGGACCGATGATGCTCATCCAAAAGTTGTAGTCCTTAGATAGATATTTCTAATGAGGTATTGTGCACGTCAAACAGAGATCGTATGCCAAAGTTATGAACCCAAGAAGTTGATGTACCAATTTACCCAAACGATGCCCATAGTTTGGTGCTTCATCTCCTAGGGTTAGGTTTTTGGATGTTTAGGGTTTTCCATTCTTTCTCAACAATAAATAGGCCTTGGAACCTCATTGTAAAACAGTTCAGATGCATGTAGCCACCACATCTCTCCTCAAAGATAAGTTACCATTGCCCGAGCTAGTTTATTTCCGTTTTTGTTTGTAAGCATATTTCAGTATTTTAAATTAATGAAATGAAGTATTATTTATGTTGCATCTCTCTATTTATGGTTATCTATGTAATTTTTTGCATTCCTGTTTAAATCCAGATCAGTTTTGGATAAATCAACAAGATTTTTTCAACATCTTCAAAGAAAAGTGAGATCACCTCAACTATGAATTCAAGGTTTCTCTAGTCAAGCAGTTTTGGTCATTGACATCCATTGAACATAAATGAAATTGGAGTAGGTTACATAAATGAATCAGATTTTTAAAAGACACCTTTATGACTGACACAAGGAATCAAGGGGAAGAGCTTGTATTGTCCTTAAATTAAGATGCTATTTCTTTATTTAGTCACAATAGTCAGTGAGATGTGATGGATTTAATTACAAGCATAGTGATTAGTAAGGTATGATGTTATTGATAGCACTGGGAAAATTTGGTTTGAGATTAAGTGTTGCAAATCCTTTATGTTCATTCTAATGATTTATGTTCATACATACATTTTTCTTTTAGTACCCATCTCAAAGAAGGCTAGTTTTCCAATAAAACAAAGAGAACAAATTTGGAAATATTATTGTTAAACTATGGTTTGAAAATAAAATCAAGTTACAAATGTTATATAATTGGAACAAACAGTGAGATGTACTAGAATATTAGTGAGCTTAGAATCCAAAACCAATTTTGTAAAATATTCCTACCACCACATTGAGACAATTCATTATTTACGGGAAGTTATAAAGGCTTCACACTAATAATACAATAAATTATAGATAATATAAATAGCCATACTTGTTGTGGATGAGAAGACACTACAAACCATTTGGTATGAACCCTTTGCATGTTGGGATATTTATTTTCCCCAATGGTTAAAACTTAAAAACCCATGATCAAAGCCCCAAGTTTAAAAAAATCAAAATATTGAACTACCCTCTATAAAAGGAAGTGTCAACCAATAGCATTTTTTATTTTACACAACAATATTAACATCATTCTTAAAACTAGATAAAAAAATCTATGACTATTTATCATATTTAAGAAAACAAAGAACTTATCCATGTCCATTTACTAACATGGGATAGAGAATCTACAATCATAGTGAAAGAGTCATTGATTTTTCTTTATCATTAATCATTTAGTTCTCTCGAATTGAGAATGTGAGCCAAATTTAGCTTTACAACATCATTATCAAAGTTATTGAAATATTTCCAATTGAAAAATAACATCAAAATGAAGTGACCACAACCACTAATTCCAAGTCATTTGACCCGCTAAAAAATGATAAAAGGCCTTAAAGGGACATTTTGAGTGGGCTTGGGGTTGTAAAATGTGCACACTAGCCATGACCTTTCAGTGCCATAACTCCAACCTATACCTCCAAATGCTCCCCTTGGTACCTCAAGGTGTTGGAATGGCCCATAAGAAAGAAACCTCGTAACATTGTAGCCCTTGTAGCAGTATTTTTAAGAGCTACGACTAGTAAGAATATTGATAAGATTCATTTTCAAAGGCAGTGCAAAGCGTTGAAACATTATTGAATATCCATTTTTTGTCATAATTCAGATGCTATTATAAGGGTTTGAAAGTTCCATGATAGCATGGCCTTTATGGGCTAAACACAAGCTGACATATATTGACTAATATAGTTCAGCCCAAAACTAGGATATGTAAGCATCTATCGCTTACACTTTCATAAGCAAAATTTACATGCTTGAGATACTCTTTGGGGGCCATTTCTGTGTATATGCTAAAAGAAAACCATTATATTTTGAGGGATAGTTTCTAAAGCCATATATTTTTAATGCATTAACCTATTCTTTGCAAAACTAATATATGTAAGAATCTATCTCTTAGACTTCCATAAGAAAAGTTACACTCTTTGGGAATCCATTTTTGGGTATGCTAAAAGCCATTATATTGGTTTCTAAAACCATATTTTTTATGCATTAACTTATCATTTGCAAAATATAATGAAATTTGACTCAGCAGCTTTCAACATTAAAAATCCATAGACAACCACTAAAAATAGGTTCCCACCCAAAGTTGTTTAACAAGACAAAAATCCATAGTTCTCACTGCAACTCTTAGTAGTAACTTTGTTGGCTTCATAGCAAGCACTACTTTGAGGCCTGTATGATGTTGCTTAAGGAATCTCCTTGTTTTTTGGTAACCGTGTTTGGTGTTAATGTATTAATCCAAAGCTATCAGTGTTTTTATACAATGTAGCATTTGTTCTATTGTCTTGTACTTGGAAGAAAACCCACCAAGTGGTTTTATAGCTTTTAAAAGTGCAGTCCAACATAGAAAGGAAGATTTAGGTTTTTTCCTACCATATTTGAAATTATCATGCACTGACTTTGAGGATAGTTTCAATGGTGCTATAGAGTTCCAAACGGTTCATAGTTAAGGGTTGGCTTATACAAAAGAGTAGTGATCATGCCAGGTGTGTTGCTTTGTTAATAAAGTGGTAGAAGAATCTAACACTTGGGAAGGTAGGGAAAGAACTATTACAATGATCTTCATACATATCTCGTGAACAAACCAAACACTAAATCTCAAAACTCAGATAAAAATCAATTACAAGAGATTTCATCAAAGATTACCCTACTGATCTTCAAACATATCTTTTGAACAAAATAGAGACTAAATCTTAGAATGGAAATGATGCACAGGATCTAACATGCATGATACCTTTTAAAATAATTTTAAACCTAAAATTTAGTATGTAGCCAATTCATGTAAGTTGTAACCATGAGATAAGAGAAATCAAAGGCTTAGATAATCATTTCTAGAAGTAAATAGCAATATATACTAGATAAGAGGAGAGGCATGTTTATTTCCTTATAATTACATAAATACATGTGGACTTTTGATGCATGTGTAGTCAAGTCTTGGTATATAGAAGGTCACACTCATCCATGGACAATGGTTGAAGAGTCTGCCTGTTGAATAAACCTTATTTATTGTAACATGGAAGAATGGACCTAGAAAAAACAAATAGCAGTCAAATCAGAGGAAAGTTGGGAGAGAGAGTGTCACTGTACCCAAATGTACCCATTACTCTCATTGTAACATGGCTCTTTCCTGATCCAAGAAGCTTTGCTAAACCAAAATCAGAAACCTTTGCATTGAATTCATGATCTATCAAGATGTTGCTTGATTTAATATCCCTGTGAACAACCTTTGGTTCTAGCGCCTCATGCAAATATGCCAATCTGCAAAGAATGTAATCAGGCTTTCAGAGCTAAAATGATGACAAGGAAATTAAATGCACGTCAAACAGGTGGTTGCCACAAAGTTTTTAATTCAATAATAGCCTTGAAGAGAAACAAACTTACAGCCTAATATCATATCTCAAGTTTTAGATCGTATCCAATAAAAATATTTAATGAAGTACAGTTATCTACGCATAACATAGTGGGAAGAATAATAAGAAGAAAGATAACAGGACACAGACGCTTTTGCAGTCCCAAAGATAATTTTCATACGGGCCTCCCAAGTCAGAAAGCCCCATTGCCTCATAGCTCCGTGAAGCCATTGCTCCAAATTTCCATTATTAACGTACTCATATACCAAAATCCTGAAAGGAAATAAATAGTGAACATCATTGTAAAATAGAGAATAAGAGAACAGTGCATTACTTGTGAGTTCCTTCTACACAATGGCTAAATAACGGTACAATATTTCTATGTCAGACGTGGCCAATGGCCTCCACTTCCACCCTGAACTCTTTCTCTGCTTGGCCTCTGAAACAAATCACAGAGAATCAAGTAATTAAGAAAAGAACCTCCAAAAAAGAGTACATACCTGCATTTTATAACAAGAAAGGTTTATTAAGAAAGCAGAACAACAAAGACTGCACACATTATTTCAAGATAAAACAACTTACAAATTGTTAAATAGGTTCTTAACTGCAACTATAGTTCCATTTGCAAGCTGACCCTTGTAGACAATTCCATAACCACCTTCACCAAGTATGCTTTCCTTTGCAAAATAACCTGTGGCAATTTCTAGACCTCTTAAAGTAATCTTTGGTATGTTCTATTGTACTAGATATTTTACATGCCTTGTACTCGAGTAGATAGTAGAGTTATCCAACATGTATACCAGATCTGAATTAGAAATTCACACGATCATAAAAGCATTGGTTTGGAGGCCAATCCTGCAGAGTTCAATGCAAATAGAGTTATTCTAAAGTAATTTGACTAGTGAAAATAACTTTCAATTTCATAGCAAATGAAGAAATGAAACACCCATCAATAGTCTCTTAAAAAACTAACAAAAATGGCATTATATCTTGACAAGATACGGACAAAACCTGGTACTTTAAACAACAACGAGGATGCTTCCTTGTCTCCAGCAATTTTATATTAGAAGCAAGAAGAAAAACCACATTAGTTATAAGAAAAAACTTATGGCAATTAATAAGAAAATAATTAATTGAGAAACATAGATAAGACTGCTCTCACTAGGCTGCATCAAAGACAAATATTAAACAACTATAGAATATTAAGAACATGTTATCTCGAGGATCATTAGAAGAAAAAATATGACAATTAAAAAAATATATAGTTGTAAAACGTTCCTACACCTTGACCTCATGCGACTGCATGAAACCCATGTTCCATCTTACGTTCTCTACAACGTAACCTCACCTAAACAATCTTTCAAGCAAATTCTCTCACAGTTTCTAACCAGGTTTGGAATCAGATGAAGCAACTTTGTCACAGGGTCACTAACAATATTTAGTTTATGATTCTAGGCTTCGCTCCTCGCCTTCCTGGTTGTTGGGCAAGAGCTCGTACCTCACTCCTCGCCCCTTCCGAACACAAATTTAATAAATCAAAGATATGTTTGTATGGCTTTGAAGGTATTATTTGTAATAACTTAAGTTATTATGTAGAAAACTTGCTGACTAGTTTGGTCAGTTTTGTCTTTAGAGAGAACTTTCAAAATGACTTCAATATTAAAGGAGTTATTTTTGATCTCAGGTCTTCCCTTAATATCGTTGCAGTGTCTATCGTTCATGCACTTAGTGCTACCTGCTTCTCTCGCACTTATTGGAGTTATTTCACTCCCAATACCACATATGCTCTTTCCAGTTGAATGGAATACACAGGACCCTACAATACATAATCTCATATTCACAATTTGATATTATAACACTTCCCCTAACGAGAAGTTGTACCCTCGTTGAAGCTCAAGGTCTTTTTCTTTAATGGGAGTTAGATCTAGGTAAGGATAGAACTAGAGGAAATTGATATTATGCCTTTCCTTACAGTAATGGTTAGGAAACTATTACTTAGGGACATGTTGTCGAAGTATAAACTAAAAACAAAGCCCACTCTCAAGCAAGAGGAATTGGATAAACAGATGGCCACAAGTGAAGTGATGTTCCATAGAGTGCAATTTGGTGTAGAGGGGCTTTCTTTCCTCATCAGCTCCAACTTTCTTCTCTGGATGCACCTACAGAATGTTCCATAATTAAGCACCAAGGATGATTATATTAAAGAGTGGGAAGATAAGATATCCTAAAAGAATAAATCCTTATCAGATATTCCACTGGTTTCACACAAATATCTAATGACTAAAGTTTCTACCCTTACAAAGAAAATTGCTTCAGCTAGGTTTGAGTAGCCAAACAAGCCTCTAAAGAGAAGGATGAACAGGTTTGAGATTTTCTACTATTCAAGAAATAAAATAATTAGAATAGGTTTGAGATTTTCTACTATTCAAGAAATGAAATAATTAAAATGTTATTTGTTGTGAAGGAGCCACCTTTCCTTTCGATGAAGCAATTATTGTTGGTATTATTGCCCGACACATGAAAACACTACATGAAAGTCATTGGAAATAAACAAAAATGATACTTCAACATATTCGAGGTACCATTTAGTTTGGGATACATTACAGTTCAGAGGGGATTCATTTGATCGTTGGTTTCAATAATTCAAATTGTGTTGGAGACGTTGATGATCGGGAGTCTATTGTTGGTTATGTTTTTAATATTGGTTCTAGAACTGACATCATGTTGGGCTTGTAAAAAGTAGCAAGTTATTGCTATTTCTTCAATAGAAGTAGAGTATCGAGCAATGGTGAATGCAAGTTAGGAATTCTTGTGGCTTCAATAGATACTTTCAGAGTTTGGATTCCAGTAGCATTATCCAACCACCCTTTGGTACGAAGATCATAGTTTTATAAATATTGTTAGAGATCTCATTCAGTAGCAGTGCAACAAACACATTGATTTAGAAATGCACTTAATCATAATAATAATTCATGATCGAGTTATTGAAGTGAATGTTTTCCCTGAAGATGATCAGGTGAATTTTTTCCCTAAAGATAATCAAGTTGCATACATTTTCATAGAGTCTCTTACAGAAGGAAAGTTTTCTAAACTTTGATCTATGTTAGGAAGTTATCATTAAGGGTGGATATGCTCTAAGTCTTCCTTCCTTATCCCCTTGTGTCACCTTTATAAATCCTTCAATGCTATCCTAATTTGTTCTTAAAAGCAGATGTTATGATATTTAGACACTTAGGAGTTAGTTAAGTTCAACATGGTATGATGTTTCTATTAGGCAAAAGTGTGTTCCTTTAGTATGCATTAGTTGCAATGTAATCCAATAGTCACAATATCTTCTAGACATAGAGTGATATGACAAATCATATTCTCCTTGATACTAACAATTGTTGATTTGTGGCTTAACACCTAATTGGTCCATGATATATATTTAAATGGAATGGAGAGCCATGGTTGATGATCAATTGTGAGAAATCCCTTATGCAAACATATTTCTTTTCCTCAAGTGGCTATATTGGCTAGGGTCATGGACTATTTCCCTCTCAAAGGATTTTAACCACACATAACTACTAGTGTTGTGATATTTAATCTAGTTGTATGAGTGGTTATTAAAGGTTTTCATCATGTATGGAATACTTTGTTTATCCAAATAGATTCAAAGTGTCTAACACCTTCCTTGACAATGTCTTCAAAAGAGCGAGCCCTAGATCCTTCATCTCTTGTAATATCCCAAACATATTTTTTGTTCATTCTTTAGGAGGAAAAATTATGGATGAATTTTGTGTTGATGTCTCCCTCCTGGATCCATATATCTCTTTTTTCCAAACACAATTTTGCCTCCTCATGATCTATCTTACTAGTTCCAAATCTTGTAGAGAGGCACTATCCTCTACCAATAAATAACCCATAATGTTGGCTTGATACAAATATTTGATCTGGAACTCAACCTATTTGAGGTGAGATTTTTATTTTGAATGCAGGAGAAGAGACCAGGGTTTAATGACTACCTTTATCTTAGATATGTTATCTATGAATTGGCCCATATAGGAAACATGATTTGGATTGAGAAGATGGATCCAATTATTTGCAACTAGAGATTTGAAATTGTCCTAAGAAAACCAAGAGTGATTGAAAATAAATGGGAATGGGGGCTTTTTATAGTCTCTGACCATTTTGAGAATGATGGATAGATGACTTGGGAGGCCTCATGTGGAGACACAACATTAAGATATGAACTGATATGAGTGTATATAATCTAATACCAAGCATATGTTTAGATTTTCTGAGATCACCTATTCAAAATCAAAATTGTGCCATGTGGGGGAGAGCTTGGCTAGGGAAGGGACCATAAGCCTGCAGCACTTGAAGAACCGAAAAAAAAAGTTTCTAATGTAGGTTTTAGCCCTGTACAGAAATTACCCGCATAAAAATTCTAAAACATAGAAAATAAACAATGCAAGAGCATAACACATAAAACACATATACACAGAGATTTCCCCTGGATCCCACCGACTTGTTTTTTTCATTATTTTCCTTTCAATGTTACAATACATATTTATACATGCCGAAGCATCCAATACAATGGACCGAAAACCATTGCATCCAAAACCATGTGCAAAAACCATGCACAAAACTATAGGTAGGTCCGCTCAACTTAATGTGGGGTCCGAAAAAAAATTTCTCAAGGTGCTGCCCCGGACCCTGTAGAGGGGGGCTAACTGCCCCCCTCAAACCCCTTGTACAGGGGGGGTTTCAACCCCCTTTAACCTCCCAGTTAACAACATAGGTTAGTCGTGGAAAGAATATAACAAAACCCAACATTTGAGAGGGTCCAACCTAGGGTTTGAGCCCAAAATATATCTAATGGATAGGGTGAGGTTCAAATCCCCACTAGTTAATCAGATTTGGGTCCAAGAGGGTGCTTGAGGAGGCAAATTTTTCCATGAATTGTGTTCTATCCAAATAGCGACCATAGAAATCTAGAACAATAATGATTGAGTCCAATTATTTTATGTATAGGTAAACTTAAATGGCCGAGTGGTAAAAATAGGATCCAACTTCCCTTATATCAAGACACTAGCCCATAAGAAGACCAACATAGTGACCCTTTACATGTAATGAATGGAATGACCAACCCTTAGGCCATGGTTCAAATAGAAATTATGCTTTGGAACCCCCCATCATGATTTCTTGAATGAGAGATATATTAGGGAAATGTTTTTTTATAAGGAGTTCAAGGGAACATGTTTTTCGAGTGTCCCCTAACCCTACTATAAGACCCTTGGAATTGGTGGTTTATTTCCTTTTGTTGATGTTAAGGACAATTATTTTCTATGCCCTATGGAGTAATTTTAGCACACCTAGTTGGTGAGTATGGAATCATGTGCTAGCTCTCCCTATGAGGAGAGGTACTCAATGGGTCTAACTCATGGGTGGAGACCCAAATGCAAGCAATGACATGGGAATAATCTTGGGAGGGAAAAACTACTAAAATGGTTTTAGTTATCGAGTCAAAGGATGGGGTGGAACAAGGATCATGAAGCTTGTGGAGAGAGGGAGAGGGGCTAGATTCTAATAAGGTAGGGTGGGCAGGATAAGCGTTCTAAGGGTTGGATGGGAGATAAGGGATAACAAAGGGTAGTTAAATAAAGTAGTAGGTAATTAAAGAGTTAAATGAAATAAAGTCATGAAAATTAGGGAAAAAAGGGGAGATAGACATATCAATAGAAAATGATTGAGTAGTGTCTAGAGCAAGTGTTGAAACTAGGGAAATGTTTGAGAAGCCTCATCCATTTCAACCCCCATGGAATGAGCTTGTGAATATTAGACTGAGGAGTAGGTAAGCCCTTTCTTTTCCTCATCCTTTTAAAGACTCTTTCTATGGGGCCAATTTTTGTGCAATGATCTTGGAGTTGGCTAGACTCATGATAGTAGTAGAAGCAAAAGGAATTATCCATTAGTTAATTTTGTGCTTATGATATGGGGAACCCCACATGTAATTCCAATTCCTGTAGCAAATATTCATGAAAACCCCCCTTGAACTCTAACCAAAGCCATTAATGATCGAATTTGGTGGCCCATTGTGGTTTTATCTTGATAAACATTCTAATTTTGTTGCCAACCACCTAAAAGATATATTAAGACTAAAAATGAAAGGGGAGCCCTTGCAGGATGACCAAGACCTTTTGAGTGAAGAAGGGTTCTATGGAGGGATCGAAGTCAATTTTCCAGGGTTTGAGAAAAATCATAAAGGGCCCCCAACTCCAAGAAATTTTCTTTACTATGGTGACATTTTCCTCTAAGAAGAACATGAAGGCTAACCAACCTTTTGACAAGATGTAGAAATATTGGGCATAACCCAACAACTTTTTCAAAAGGAATATTGAGAAATTTTTAGAGATATCCTTTCCATTGAACTTTCCAACTAGTTTTTTTCCCAAGTATCTAGGTATGACCTCAATGTAAATATCCATAATGAAAACCATTGAGGTGGAGATTTTATAGGGTTTAACACACTTAGAGTGCTTGTGAGGGAGTGTAACTAGTGGGGAAGAGGGGTTCATTGAGCATGTCATAGATGGAATATGGGCCAAGTGTAGGGGAGAGGAGATGCCATTTAGAAAAAGAGGTAGAGTTGAATAATCAAAATAGGAAGTTGGAAAGAGTGAGGTTGAGCACTAGTTAATGCTGATTTATTCAATTTGTAGGACCAAGGTGTATGCCAACTCATTGGACCAAATATTGACAAGAATGTTAGGAAGGGAGTCAATAGGAAAAGTCAGATCAGGGTAAGTGGGTGAGGGAATGTTAGAGGAACAAGTTAGATATTCACCCTACAAATGGAAAACATGTGAATGTGATGGACTAAGAGAGAAATTGAGAGGTGCCTCATACATCATGACTATGGGACCATATTGCAAGACAAGGAGACAATATGAGACAAATGAAGACAAGGAGAGGAGAGGGAGAGCTGCATGTTGCCAACAAGAGCAAAGAAACCACAAGGAACATGTCCATGATAAGATTCATTGGTTGGGAAACCTAGTATGAAAGGCCAGGACTTAGGTTAGATACATGAAAAGGGGGCTTGAAAGAGAGAAAAGGCCCTAGGTTGTAAATTTGAGAACAATTTCCACAGGCTCGAAGCCTAGACTGCAAACTTTAATATCACCTTCCCTTGTCCTACCTACATTATACTTATATATATTTAAATATATCTAACCCGTATTATAAATAATTAGAAAAAACCATTACTAATATGTGTTAGACACCTAATCCTTTGGGATTTGGTGAATAACTTGTAAATATATAAATAAGAGGAAATATGAATAGTTAGAATAGGAAATGACCTTGGTAGATGAAACCAAGGGTCACTCTTGTATGTTATATAAGTATATTCACATCAATGAAATGACAATGCATTTAGGAGTTCAACCCTGGCTTGACATGGTATTAGAGACTAACATAGTTTTTTCTAGCCTCTCCTTGTAACTTGTTGATAATTCCTTTCATAGGTTGAAAACTTGCATGCTTGTCTTTTGTCACTCCAGAGTTTTCCCTAAAACTAAAATTTAGGCATCGTTGTGCTTCTATTTCTCGTAGTAGTCACATCATCCATATTTCTATCAATCCTATTCTCTTAACTGTGTAGGTCAAAAATTCCTTCTCTCGTCGTAATGGTGCCATTAATATAATGTGGTTTTGTTTCCTTCTTTGTTGTGATGTCTCCTACATATGTCTACTATAACCTTGTTCTTTCACTCTTTCCATGAGCCTTAATTCTTGGTTTTGTCTTAGATGTGTACACTTTTCATGTGTCTTAAGTGTGTACCCTAATGTTTCTCTCAATCCCCATTCCTTTATTATACATGAAGTCAATAGTTTGACGCAACAGCTAGAATCTATCAGTGGTTATGTGGGATAAAGTAATGTCGATGAGAATGGGATCCCATGACATAGCAAAGTAAAAGTGCCATGTCTCTCTATATTTATATGTTTATAATCTTAATTTGTTGATATAATCGTTGAATAATTTTGTAGAGTTGTAGATCAATTTGCGTGTAGGTTCCTACTCCTGCACAGATTCTAGATCTTGATTTGGATAGCCTAATATACCATATGTTTCATCTATTTAAATTCATCAACAAGATGTAGGTGGAACTTTAATGAGGTCTACACATTATAGTGTAGTTGAGGAGTTATAGCTTGTGGAGATTATGAAGAGTTGAAGTAGTTTAAATGTTGGAGCCCATTGAGGATTACTCTACTTTGGCATGCTGAGAAAATATCAATATAGAGCAATAGAAAAGTGTTGTGATGATGCACTCGCTTATCTCTATTGTAGGCATGGTGCTAACTAGAAAGGAGAACTACTAAGAATGGTCTAGAAATATTAGGAACACCTTAATTTTTAATGACTTGTGGAAAGGACTCTATGAAGGAGAGGATGGAAATGCACTTACCAAGCCCACATTAGATAAAGAGCTAACCATTTGGGAAAAGAAGACAATAATTCCTACTCCTTGATTATTTCTTTTGTAAGTGAAGAGGTTAATCATCATATAGTTTTGATAACAAATTAAGGAGAGGATGGAAATTCACTTACCAAGCCCACATCAGATAAAGATCTAGCCATTTGGGAAAAAAAGACAATAATTCCTACTCCTTGATTATTTCTTTTGTAAGTGAAGAGGTTAGTCATCATATAGTTTTGATAACAAATTAGTATGCTTCACTGAAAAAGTTGAAAGATCTATATGAATAACACTTAGAATTGGAAGTTGTTCAGTTAATTCTCAAACTATTCAACCTTAAATTGAACTACAATGACCCTTGGCCCTAGCCTAAAAAATTAGACACCACGTGCATGGTATAGATACCACTGGCATTATAATAGACATTCCTCTCATAGACTTTGTCAAATCCCTATACCCTAGGTACTCTCATTATCTTGAATCCCTACAATATAGTGTATAGTTCAAGGCCATTATTTTTTACAACTTTGAGGAAACGTTTTTAGAACAAGAGAAAGATTTTGGGAAGAAAAAAACATCAAATCCATCTTTGAATAATTAGTATGCATTGCTCAAAAAGGAAAGAATAAATCACATGATTCTCCTAAAATAAGTTATAGTACAAGAGGATGTGGAAGGAAGAATTTTGGAAGTAGGGGGTAAACACCACCAAGGAGAAAGATCTGATAATCATTGTGTTTGTTGTGATAAGGATGGACACAATGCATCAACATGTAGAATCCCTTGAGAGAGTGTCAAACAAGATTGCAAAGAAGATAGATGTAAAACACGAGATTCAACAAAAGGTAAAGCACCTCAATTTCTTCATTACGTTTTTATTGATTGAAATAACATAGTAAATGAAGTTTTCTTTCATACTTCATTTGCTTCTTACACATATGCATGGTTTCTTAATAGAGGTGCAACCTGCCATATGACCTTTCAGAGATACTTCATTAAATACCTCAGTGAAAATGTAGATGGAACGGTGAACTTTGTAGAAAAATCAAGTCCTAAGTTCTCAATACTTGGCATCGTTAGGCCTAAACTACTTGGAATTCCTGATTTTCCTCTACATGATGTACTCTACCTTCAAGATCTATTGAGAAATATTTGTCCCTTGTTCAAAATAACTTACAAGGCCTCTCCATTCATATTATTAATCACAATGTAGAAATTAGGAAAGCATATGAAAGCATATTTTTCATGACATGAGTAGAAGAGGAAAGACTATTGAAGCTACAAGGAACATTTTCTCATACATAGAACTCGACATACTTTTCTGAATACAATGAAGGTACATTTCCATCCAATATTCTATTGCATGCAATATTTGGAATCTTAATTATGGAATTATTTATTTTTTGAAAAATAATGGTGTTTTTGGTTTTCCAACTATTCCATGGAAACTGAACCAATGTGATTCTTGTATCCTAGGATAATATGTCAAACAACCATTTCATGATTATGCTTCCAGAGGACATATAAAACTTGCATTAATTCATTCTAATTTGTGTGGCCTTATTACTATTCCTTATTCAAATGGAAACATATAAATGATGAATTTTATTGATGATTACACTAGGATGTGTTGGGTATACTTGTTGAAAAACAATTCAAAAGATTTTGAAACTTTCAAAATATTTATTTCAAGCATGGATTGAAAATGATGCAAAATCACATATTATCCTCCTTTGAATTAATAATGGAAAATAATATACTTGTAATGAATTTGAAAACTATTTTTTCCAACATCAGATTCAACATCAAACTACTGTTACATACAGTCCTCAACAAAATGGTGTAGCTAAAAGAATGAACAATACTATTTTGAATATGGTTCACTCCATGATGTTTTTCAAAAATGTAAAGTCGGTTTTTTGTGTTGATGCAATTCAATGTGCAGTATATGTAAAAAAAACATGTTCATCTCTTAGAAATAAAACTCCTTATGAAATGTGGTATGGCCACATTCCTTTCACAAGGCATCTCAGAATCTATGGTTCCACCTATTATGCCATGATTCCTAAGGAACAAAGAAGCAATATTGATGCAAGGAGTTGAGAATGCATCTTCTTAGGGTTTTCAGATACCACCATACTATATCATCTTTATGATGAGGTAAATAAGAAGTTTGTTTTGTATAGATATGTGATTTTTCTTGAATCTTCAAACATTGACAACATCATTGAGTAGCAGTTTGATCATTTGGATAGTTTCAATCATGCAAAAACTTATCAAGAATTTGATAATGAGATTCAACATATTGAAGGGGATATCCCTATCTTGTATCAATCTATGGAATCTCATTCTAAAGAATTGTCTCCCCCTCATGAAGTTCCATCAAAATATTAAAATCAAGAAGACACTTTAAGTGATTTGATTAAGAGGATTTTAAGGATGAATCTTGATGCAACCCCATCTTAATTCATGGAGAAAATTGGATCATCTCATAAAGTTCGTAAAATATGGCTCACCAAAACAGTTGAAAGAGTTGATCCTATTGAGGGAGGAAAGACATGAACTAGAAACGTGGCCAAACCAAATGGAGGTGATGTAGAAAATTTTGATTTAGTTGATGATACAAATGTTTCATATCATTGTAAATTGAATTTATCTACTAACTTTGAACTAAATTCCTTTAAAGAAGTTTCTTACCATGATGAATTGTAAGAATAAATGAAGAGGGAGTATGATTCTCTCATAATGAATGGAATATGGAAGATGGTGGACCCTCCATCTAAAACCAAACCAATTGCCTACAAATGGGCCTACAAGGAAAATCACAAATAAAATGGCTTACTTGAAAAGAACAAGGCAAGGCTTATTGAAAAAGGATTTGCATAGAAAGAAGATGTCAATTATGTATATATTTCCACCCACATCAAAATGGGCTAGCATCCAATTTTTTTTTTTCCTTGGTAGCTCAAAATGCATGGAAAATTCATCAAATGGATGTGAAGACTACTTTTTTGAATGGAGAATTGAAAGAAAATTCCCTCATTTCTCAGCCACATGGTTTTTTTTGTGAAGGGAAAAGAATAAAAAGTATGCAACGTCATCAAATCCTTATATATCCTTAAAAAAACACCATAAGCCTGGTATAAAAAATTGATTGAGCATCTTCTGAAATTAAGTTTCAAACACTTTAATCTTGATGATGCAACCATATGTTTAACAAGAAATTTGGAAACTATATTTTCTATCTTGTGGTATATGTAGATGATTTATTTATCATGAGGGAATAATGAAAAATATGTTGCATCCATAAAAAATAGATGAAGAAATGATTTGAGATGATAGATTTTGGAAACCTTCCCTACTACTTGGGAATTGAAGTGAGCCAATATCCAAGGTATATATTCCTTTCTCAAAGGAATTACATTGGAGAATTGTTGAACAAATTTGGCATGGTTGAATGTAATCCTTTGTTTACTCTGATAGAGAAAAAATTTAATCTCACATCTAAATAAGGGAATGAATTTGAAGATGCAAGTATAGAGTTCTTGTGGGAAGTCATATCTACCTCACCACCACCACACTAGTTATTTCATTTTCTATTGGAATCATTTCAATATTTATGCAAAATCCTTGTGAAGGAGATTGGTTTACTGCAAAAAGAGTTCTGTAGTACTTGAAAGGAACTCATAAATTTAGACTCAAATATTCACAAGTGGATGAATTCAACTTGATTGGATATTTAGATTCAAACTTTGATAGAAATAAGGAAAATAGTGTGTCTACTTTAGGCTATCTTATGAGTCTTGGATAAGTTGTTTCCTGAAGTTCATGAAAGTTATTTCTAGTAGATTCCATGAAAAAGTTAGAGTATGTGGAAGTTACAGATGCAATAAAGGATATTCTGTGGCTAAGGAAAATTCTTGAATACTTGGAGGAGAAACAAATAGTGCTCTACTCCCCTTCTGATTGGAAATAATTATGCAATTAAGTTGGCCAATAATTCCAAATTTCATGATTGAAACAAACATATCAACATAAAGTATCATTAGATCCTATATCGTGTAGATGCCAATAGTATTCATATAAGACATTGTTCCACAAATGAGAAAAATGCATATATCTTGACCAAAGTATTTGGAAGAGAAAAGTTTGAAAATTTTAGAATGATGCTTAGACTCACAAATGTCCCTTCATTTGGCAAGGGGAATATTAGGCACCTAATCCCCGAGGATTTGGTGAATGACTTGTAAATATTTAAATAAAATAAAATATGAATAGTGAGACTAAGAACCAACCTTGGAAGAAGAAACCAAGGGTCACTCTTGTATTTTATATAAGTATATTCTCATCACTGTAATGGAAACACATTCGAGAATTATTCCTCAGCCTAGAAATATCGTATTGAATTTCAATTAAACTTTACAAAACTCATTCCATAAAAAAATTCCTAATTTGAATAAAAATCAATATATTAATTCATAATCTCAATAAAAATCAAAATATTTATCATAAAGAAACAAGCAAGCAAGGAATATATTTATCTATAATATTCTAAGGAAGGGTTTAAAAATAAAATTCATCGCGCTTTGAAATGTTGAAGCTACATTAGTAAGTCTAGATGACATAACCAAGAACTCATAATGACGTTCATGTGTTCTAAAGGCTATTTTGGGAATGTCTTCTCGCCTCCCTATGGTTTAATGTTATACAAAAGGTAGATTTAAATTAGTAAGGAAAATTGATCCATGCAATTCATCTAATAATTCATCAATGATAGTAATACAAAAATTATTTTTCATTCCATTTTGTTGGGTTGTTTGTAATCTAGACACATATGGCATGAACCATAATTTTTTTATAATGAATACAATTGTAATATGAAATTCCACTCTTAATCAACTCACAGTCATCATGGCAGGATGCAAAATAAACTCATCATATGGAGAGAAGCCTGGGGATAAGAAGACTATAATGTGGTCAAGAAATAGCACGCAACAACAATAGACCTCAAGAAAACTCGGATTTGGGAGACTATGCAATGCTGAATCTAATATTCACACCAGCGTGCCGAATTATCTTTCGAGTAAGGCATCCAACAATATTCCTAAAGAAGATAAATGGGTGTTGTATTCTAATAAATATAATAAAATAAACAATAAATCAAATAAATTATATAATAAATCAAATAATTTAGATAATAAATCAAAATAACCTATGTGATAAATCAAATAAATTAGATGATAAATTAGACAATAAATCAAATAAATTAGATAACAAACTAGATAACAAATTAGACAATAATTTTATTAACAATAAAAAAGTAATAAATATTTCCTCTTATTAATTAAAGAAGGAAGAAGCTGAGATCCTTGACAAAAGACTCAATTTTTCCTTAGCCCCCAATCAGATATAGAACAAAGAAATCATTTGTTGTATTGAAGATAGAATCAAAGAACTTAATGATGAGGATAAGGAGCTAATCAGGCAAGAATGTGCCATCATCCTAAGAAAAGCAAGACCTCCTAAAATAAATTTAAACTAGGGGCAACTAAAAGCCCTAAAAAACCTAACAAATAATAATGACATTGTCATTCTAAAAGCCGACAAAGGAGGCGCTACGATGGTGATGAATCGAGAAGAGTACATATGAAAAATGATAGACCACCTATATAATAGTGGAAACTACAAGAAACTCAAAGAAAACCCCATCTCTAAGATTGCAAGACTCGTCAAAAAGGCAATTAAAGAGTCTAATTTAGATGAAAAACTGGAAAAAACTCCTTTCTCCCGATAGTGAACTTACCCCTTGAATTTAGGGGGCCCCAAAAATTCATAAAGCTAGTGTCCCCCTTAGACCTATCGGTAATACTATTGGGGCAGCCACATATGAATTAGCAAAGTATGTTGCTAACACATTAGCCCCTTTAGTTGGTAAAACCAACTCTTTCATTAAAGACTTCAACCAGTATGTCAAATTCATTAAACATGCAAAGCTGGATCTGGGTGATAAAATCATTAGTTTTGATGTTGTCCATCTATTCACCAATATTCCTTTAGCGTCCAAATAGTAAACGAAGTCGCAGACCCCCAAACTGAAAAGCTGGTTGAAATCTGTCTCTGTTCTACTTTCTTCACCTTCCAAGGTGAAATGTTTGAGCAAATATCTGGAGTAGTTATGGGATGTCCACTATCACCTATAGTAGCCAATCTCTTCATGGACAATTTTGAAAAGAAAGCGCTTGACGCCTTCCCATTAAACCTAAATTTTGGATTAGGTTCGCGGATGACACCAGTGTTAATTGGCCTCATGGGGATGATGAGCTTAATAACTTCTTGAACCATCTCAATATCATATCTGATGATATCAAGTTTACAATGGAGGTCGAAGAGATTAATAGCATCTCGTTCCTTGATATCCTCCTCACAAGAAATACAGATGGATCTCTGGGGCATAGGGTGTTCAGAAAGAAGGCACACACCAATAATTACCAACATGCAAATTCACACCACCACCTGGTGCAAAAGATGGGGGTTCTTAAAACCCTTTTTACAAGAGCCTACAAAATATCAAATGATAGTCACACCGAAGAGGAGATTCCATACTTAATAAAAGTATTTACAAGCATAGGATATAATAATAAAGACATCTTTAAAGCCATCCAGAAAGCCAGATACGGGAGTAGAAAGGATAACTCTGAAAATTCCCTAACTGTTAACGTGTACCTTCCATATATACAAGGAGTCACTGATAAGCTGGCCAAAGTTCTCATGAAGATAGATATCATAACCTCTTTCAAGCCCATGATGACTATTAGACAAAGGATGAAATCAATTAAGGATAACCATAATCACCTCCAGCAAAATGGTGTTTATAAGATCAATTGTTCTTGCAGAGAATGTTATATTGGGGAAATAGGTAGATCTTTCAAAATTAGGCTTAAAGAGCATGGTGAAAATATTATAAATGGAAGAACTTGATCATCAACTTTAGCAGAACATCTAGGCAAGACCAATCGCCATATATGCCTTGAAGACACTAAGGTAATTGCTAATGAACAATATAATTTAAAATGCAATTTTTGGGACGCCCTTGAAATCATCAAACACCCTCACAGCCTCAATAGGGATGGAGGCATAGAAGTTAACAGAAGTTGGATTTCCCTGCTCCCCTGCACTAGTAAGGAATAATATTTCTTCCCTTTCTTATTAGCCTTACCACTCTTTATCGCCCCTTCATCTCCTCCCCCTACCACCACCTCTCAATATTTCCCAATAATTTTATATTACGTCCTCCTTTATACCCCGCTTTACCCTTATCCTTTCAATTTTCCCCATCACCACCTCTCACGCTTTACCCTAGTGAGTTTTATTAACCCTCCTCCTTTATTCCCCCTTTGCCTTGATTCCATTCATTAACCCCTCCCTTATTTAACATTAACCCTAATGTATAGTTGTCCCTCTCTAGCCCTAGTGATAATAATAATTATAATCATATTCATAATTAATATTACTTATATATATTAATAAAATGGTCTATTAAAGAATATTGGTTATTGATAAAAATTTATATTAAAACATATTAACAATAATGATAAACATAGGTTTATTAAATTTATCATAATTTATAATAATCAATAAAGTGAATAATTAAACATAATTTTCAATACTAATTTAAAGGTCATAAAATATTTATAATTAAAATTAAAATACTAATTATATAAAGACATTCTACATTAATTTCCAATGAACTGGTCAGCTCCTCCCATCCTAGAATCTTTACATCTCATATTTATAATTTTCATTTTTTTCTCTTCTTTGCAGGTTTAGTCCTTAAGATGAGTCTTGTTCTAGACTCGAAACATAGACATAAAAATGAATACTATTGATATTCCTAACTCTCAATCACGAAAATAAAGTAATCTAGCTAGGTTGAATGATTCCAACCTCTTAACATTTCTTGAACCATGTGCTCAATCTCACTCTTCTATTCATATGGATACCTATAAGGCCTAATGTTAGGTGGTGCATTTCTATGTTGAAAATGAATATCATGGTCATGATCCCAAGTAGGTGGAAAACCCTTAGGCATCTGCCTAAATACCTTGGAGTGATTGTTGATAAATTTTTGGAGATAAACTGGAGTAGAAGATATATATGTTTGATCATGTAATGAACACAATTGTATAACTGCACTATGGTGTTCCTTGTTTAGAAATTTTGTCATGTTATTAGATCTTGTCACTTTAGAGGGTTTCCCTTGGATACCTCTAAGATCAATTTCCTTTCCTTTTGAGGAAAAATTCATGAAAATATATAGAAAATTAAGGGTCATTATATTAATGATTGTAACCATTGGTCCCCTAATACAACATCAACACAAACCATTTGGATTGCAATCATGGGAATATCCAATAAATTCTCTCGCATTTTTAGCTCAATACTATGAAACTTTCCTAAACAATTTATGGTACCTCCATCTGCAATCATTACTTGAAATTCTAGTGTTGGATATAGAAAGCATTTAAGAAGTTTTCCAATTTTCAATTCATGAAGTTATGGGTGTGTTGACAGCTTGGAATGTCATCCTCAACATTGGGGAAAACCACTGGGTCAGGACCTTAGAGCAGATCCTTTTCCATTTGAGATGGTGGCTCCAACTTGGATTATGGGACCATTTTCCCTTTAAATGAAATTATAAGAAATAGATTGAATAAAATTATAAAAGATATGATATAACTAAAAAAGGAAACAAGATTAATAAACTTAATATCTATCCCGGGAATGTTGTTTGTATATGTGATTAAAGAGATTTCATAACTAACATGACAATGTAAATTTAAATATGAAGTTAAAACAAAGAAAGATAACTAATTTAATTAAATACTTAATTAAATTATCTTATGAATTCGTCACATATTTGAGATTTCGTTTTTCATATACACATTTTATGATTACAATCAAACATATCAGTAGTGACAATGTACGATTGTTATCACGCACATATAATGAACAATATAAAATTTCCTTTCAGCTCCTAAACAAAAGGATAATACACAGATAATAGTACCTGATATATTGTTGTTTTTCTCATGAGAAGAATCATGTTGGTTCATATATGTATTAAGAAAAAATGAAGTTAGAATAGTGCAAGCTTGAGCCTTCTTTCAAAAATTCAGAACCCCTTCTCATTACAAATGGAGGGGATTTATAGTTTCGAAATAAAATACAAATATAGCAAATACAGTAACAACTTGAAGTGGTTTTAACAAAAGAAGCTAAAATAAACCAAAAGATACATATTTGAAATCTGGGCCTATGAATAACATTGTCGTCTCATTCGTTGTTGTAGCTCGTAGATATATGTCATATTCTTTAATTTGGGTGGAGACGTCAGTTGAACTCACATCTGGCTAATGAAGATTGTGTCTCTTAATGTTGGAAACATTTGAGTAGTGATATTGCATAGACACTGGAGCATCAACCTCAATGAGATTATTAGAAATAACTATTGCGTTGAACACTTTTTCCTCTGCATGTTTAAGATGAAATTTCCATTCTCTAAAGACAAGTTCCTTAAGTGACTCATCAATTTTGGGAAGATTAGCTAATCTTCCATCAGCATTGTCCTTCCATGTAAGGAAACCTGCAATTTTTTCTTCAATGTCATCAAAATAATTTATGATATCTGATAATTGATCAACTAGGGAACTAGCTGTATGGCACAAATCATGAATAATGGCCAACTTTTGACAAAATGCAACTTATTGTTGATCAAGGAGAGTGTTTAACTCTCTTGCCTCCTTCTTGAACTCTGTCAATTCAGGATTAACACTTAGTTGTTCAATATTGTTTTGAAATTCCTATATTTGAATGTCACATGATTGCAAATCAATGTCATATTGAACATTGATGGCATCAAAACTATTCTGGAGTTCATAAATTTTTCCTTTACATTGATCGACAATATTTTTTTTCTCGATTTCAAAAATTTAATCCAAATTCACAATTATGTCTTCTTTTTATTTTAACAGATGTTGTACTTCTGTGGCTTTATATATTGTTGTTGAGGCCTAGGCTCCTACGAATTAAGCGAGCCTTCCCAAATCCTCTCTAGGAGTGGTAAAGGAGCCTTTCCATACAAACTAAAAAGAAGCATTTCCAGGGAAACAATCTTGGGATTGATCAATTTTGCTTTTCTTCCTCTCTCTTTTGACAATGAAATTGTGCTGAGGACTATAAAAGATATCAAGAGGAGGAATTTCTTCAACTCTTAAAACAACCTCGAATGTTGGGAAAGCTTGTATAACTTCAATGTATTCATCTCCTAAAGGCTTCTCAGAGACCTTTGTTGTGATTGGAGTTTGTTCAATAATTTTGGAAGTATCTCAAACTTTCTCTTGTAAAGGAGTCTTTAAAATTTGAGGTTCACCAACCTTCAAAACCTAGTTATATTGCTCCCATATTTCTTCAAGCTTGGTATTTGGTGTAGGATCTTCTTCCTTAGAAGAGGAGGAAGCACCTATTTCTCTTGATTAAGGCACATCAACAGTCTTTGTGGAACCAACAACTATAACATCTTATTGAATTGTTCTTTCCTGAGGAATTATTAATGAATCCATAGGCAAATTTTCTAGCCTTACGACTCTGTACTGGGTGAATTGAATCATACCTTACGAGTCAACTATTCTTTTGCTAGTCTCATAACCACTGAATAAGTAGGAGCCTTTTCAAACAAATCATCAAACTTTTCTAACTCGTGAGTAAACTTCCTGATACTTGATGCTCAAGTAACCTTCTTGGAAGTATGATGGGGATCATATTGTCTCTTAGGAATAGTTGGGAAATTTAGCTCTAGAGTAAATTTAATCTCAATGCATGCATGATTGAAATTATCCAAAACATATATATCGTACTGAATAGGAAAAACATGCCACATTTTTTCATTTGATTCTTTTAAGACTTTTGAAATACCATTTCCTATAGCCTGATATGTTATTTCTCGGGCAAGAAGCTTGTCAGACACAAATAGACACAAGACATGAGGATGAGAAAGACTACCAAAGACTCGAACATAGGTAAATAACTCTTCGTTGAACCAGTTTCCTACCTAGAGTAAGTCTATTTTAGCTTCAAGAGAAAACCTTGGGGCTATTTTATCAAATATGATTTGGTAAATATGCAACATTACTCCATGACATATTTTATAAAAATGAGGCTCATACTTTGAGTCCCAAAGAATATCATGATATATGTGGATAGGGGTCGGGTTTTCTAAATTTTACCTCCACCCCATAGAGGTGAAGTCCATAGTGAAACACAGGGCATCCATTATGTAGGCACTCATGTAAAAGGGAGGAATTATATTACGTTTGCTTCTAAAAGCCAAGATATGAGAAGCTATGTTATGTAGAAGTATATTTCCCCAATCAAAGATATAATATTCTAAAGTTCCATCAATCAATGGTGTCCATTGATCAGTAAAATTTTGTGTATTAGGGTAAGAAAAGAGTCTACACATCATATAGTTTATTTGGAAATAGGGTTCAATAAGAGAGGCAACTGATTACTTAATTGATTCCTCTCTCTTATGCTTGTTAGGATATCTCCTCCATACTCTAATAGGTTTTGACACATGGTCATGTTCCTTCATGAATTTCTCCACAAACTGTTTGTTATATTTGCATTGAGTCTTTGGAAAATGGTACATTGCACTCAAATCCTTGCCGGTGAATGACCCTATGACCATATGCTTCATTGTCATGATATTTCTTTCTGTAATCCTTAAATTTTCAGTCACCCATCAAACCATGTTTGTATAAGGAAGGATTTTGGGTCGGGCCGTAATCCCATGCAATAATTAATTGGACACATAATTGTAAGTAGTGTTCAATACTAGGGTAGGATCATCGGCTGTAATTTTTCTTTGTTCGACCCTAGGTCCTTCATTATCAAATAGTTTATAAATTGATTCCCAAGAGGAACTTCCAGAATCTAGAGAATAGACTGTGTCAGAAAATAATCCTGTCATAGTGGTGTTTTCAAGTGGAGGAGTGGCAGATTACAAATGACAATAGGGTTTCTTCTTTTCTTTTCCATATTTATACATTTCTTCACAGCTACACTAGTCAGGACTAGCTTGTAATGGAAAACACAGGTCTGAGGGATAACTTCTTCACATGAAATACATAGTGAAAATAATGAATTTTACACAACAATATCTGTCTTAAAAGTGAATTATGATAGAATTGATTTGCAATGAATGAGGATGTTTATAGTCTTGAAAACTATAAATTCACCACTTTGAAACATTAAATGAAAAAATGTGAATGCACCTGGGTTTACCCACATCAGCATATGGGAAGATAAATATCAGAGGAATGAATTGAAGATGCATTAAAAATAGTTTCGATAAAGGATATTTGACGAAGTAACTGTCATAAACAAAGGCGAGAAGTGATATCAAGATTTCTATAACGAAGGTGGCATATCAAAGGTTTAAAGAACAAGATCGTGATATGAAATGCCTGATAATAGTTGTAAATGAGAATATCGGGGGTCTCATGGTATCAGAGGGGACGAGTATCAGAGCTAGGAGATATCAGAAGAGGAATGTATCAGAGCTGGGAGATCGGAAGTGTTGAGTATCGTAAGTGTCACACTTTAAATGTTACGATATTGCAAAGAGACGGTATGCTAAGTGGTAGATGTGGGGCCGATGATACTTATAGTATTATTTTTAGAAAGGGGTGCATGATCTATATTAAACCTTTTAGCAACAACCCTTTTAATAAAGAAAGTAATCAGTGAAAAATATTTATCGAGGAGGGACTTTATCACAACTTTTTGAAAATGAAAGTTGCAATATATTAACTGCTGATGGAAACGTTCCGATAATGCATTAACTTTGTAGAGAGAGGACCTATTGGGATTTTGATTTATTGTAATATTTTAAGGGTTGAGCCTACAATAAATGAGTTCTGATGAGGAAAAATTTTAAGCCTAAGAAATTTTACAACAAGCTTAAAATGACCTATATTTATTGAAAATTAACGAGTTTTATTAAAATGAAATAAGGGTCCCCATTATTTATTAATAACTAAAATAAAAATAAATGGAGGGTTATTGAATACTACAACAATTGGCGACATACTGGGTGAAACAATTATCTCTATAAAAGTAAATGAAATGTTAACAACTAAGGAAAAAGACTTAGAAAGATTTAAATATTTGAAATTTAGATTGACTAACATTATCTAGAATAAAACAGAACTCAATATTTTGTAAATCTTCAAAACTTGTTATTGATAAAAATCTTCATTATCTTTGTTAGTCATTTAATCATTGGTAAAAACAAAATAGAGAGCTATAGAAGCTGAGCGTTAAGACAGAATTATTTGTCACTAGTAGAGCATCTGCTACTTGTAGCCACCCATAACGTTGACAGGGTTACCATTTAACCAAATAATACCAATGTCCCATCCACTTATAGTAATATTTTAGAGGTATTAAATTATTTTTTTGACTTTTTCTTTTAGCTGCTTGAAAGCCATTTCCCTGGTTTGGTAGCCTGATAATGACAATGCCATTCATAGGTTGCAATTATGTTGAACAAGTTGGCTCATGATGAGACCTTTTTTCCTCTAGTTATATTACCATAAGCCATTATTTTGGCTTGGCGTCAAGTTGTGATAATGTCAACATCATTAGTTTCTCATGATCATGGTAAGTTGTCTCATGTTGATACCTCTTATCTTTCAAGTTTTTTTAATATTTTTGAATTACACTCTAAAAAATGTAAAATTAGTGGATAGAGAGGCAAAATTACTCCTTTATAGTTGTGGATTACAATCAAAGTCAAAAGATGCTAAAACTTCAAAATAGTCTTTATTTTTGAAAGAAAGTGTCCTTGACCAATCAAAGGACAACAAGATTTCTTAGTGTTTCAAGTCAAGAAATATTTACAAAGTAGTGGATATAAATATTTCAAAGATTATAATAGGTGCAATACTAAATTTCAATGTTATAATTTCTTTCTAATAACTTCTCCTTTAATTAATAAAACTTCATGTTAATGATGAGAGACCCCAATATAAAGTCAAAACATTATTACTCAACATGACTAGACTAAGGACACTGATATGAAGATATGATTATTTACATATTTACAGAAAAAATGCATTTTCAAGAAAAATATTTTCTCCAAAGTAGCCCATTTACAGGAAGAGCATCCCTCTTTCCTTGTAAATATTGAAGGATAAAAGTAGACAGGCCTAGTTTCTCAATGATCTGAAATGGGCTGAGCCACAGTTTTTGAAATTTAGTGTGTTTACCTTTTTCTTCGTGGGACTTATCCCATTTTAGAACTAAGTCACCAATTTGGAAAGTTTTGTTACTTACTGAACCTGCATCAAACAAAGACTTGACCTATTGCTGGTGGTGAGCATGAACTTGTTTGGCTTTATCTCTTTCTTCCTTTAACTTAAGAATTTGGGAAATCCTTAATTGTAAAGCAGAGGGAGGTTTTTCTTCTATAGATTTCACTAGGGAAAGTGAAGGAAAAGCTATATTAGGAGGTAGAATAAATTCGTTTCCATATGCCAAGTGAAAGGGAGAAGTTTCTAAAGAGGAATTTTGAGTACTTCTGTCAGCCCATAGATAGAAAACTAGAGCTTTGTGCCAGTTTATTTTTATTTTGGTCAACAGTTTTCTTAATGATCCTTATGAGTTTTTATTTGTGGATTCTGCAAAACCATTTCCTTGAGGATAATAGTTTGCAGAATATTTGAGTTTGAAACCTCTCTTGAGTGTAAATTTAGTAATGACATTTCTGGAGAAATAAGATGCATTGTCAAACATAAGGGCATATGCAAGGCCAAACCTGGTAATTATAAATTGATTGATAAAATCAATAATAGTTTGAGAATTGACCACCTTCATGGGTATTGCTTCCACTAATTTGGTGAAATAATCCATAGTAGTTAAGATTTACTTATGTTGTTTAGAAGAGTGAGTAATGATCTCACCTATGATGATAGTCCCCACTGCTCAAAAGGTTTCTCAATATTAACTAGCAGCAAAGGTAGGGTTGGCTTCTTTTCCTTCCCTAAAGTTGTTTGGAATACTTTACACTTCCTTACATAAGCATGAGTGTCTTTAAATAGATTCATTCAATAGTAACCAGCGTGAAGGATCTTATGAGCAGTAGTATCCCCGCTATAGCATCCGCTAACTGGTCCATCGTGTAGCTCCTGCAAAACATTTTATGCTTCAAATTTCTCTAAACATCTTAATAAGACATAATCATATTTTTTTCCAAACAAGGCATTATTGACAAGTTGGTATTGATTAGATTTAAGCCTTAAGTCTCTTTTCCTTTTATAATTGACTTCTACTTGAGCATAACCATTTTTTAAGTAAAAAATTAAATGAACATACTAAGATTTAGTGTCAACAGGACATACCTCTGTAATTTGAACATTGTTACTTGATTTTTCATCAGATGAAGTGTCAAAAGCTCTAGTTATTAATCTGAAAAAACATTGACCCCTGATTATTTTAGCTGGATTTATCTCTAGGTCATATTCTTGCAGAGCAATAACCCAATTAGCCTTTTTTTCACCTAGTTCTTTTTGAATGAGCAATTGTCTGAATCCAGAGAATGGAACAATTACTTTCATATGTGATTTTAGGAGAAAAGGTCTAAAATGGCTTATTGACTTAAGAACTACAAAATCTTGGTTTTCAACTTCTGAATAGTTTAGCTCAGATCCTTGTAGATTGGAACTAAAGAAGGGAATGGGAGCTTCAACTTGTTGTTCAATGGATTGGGTAAACATTCCTACATAGGATTTCTCATAAGAAAAAGTGTATAGAAAAATTATTTAGAAAAAATCATAGATGATAATGAAGCAACATCTATGATTGCTTGTTTTACCAACTGAAAATATTTTCTTTCGATTTGTCCCCATTTGAAAATTGGCTTCCTTTTTATCATGGTTTGTAAGGGTAAGGAAATTTGTGAAAAATTGGGCACAAATTATTTGAAAAAAATTATCTGACCAAGAAAGGATTGCATGGAGTTTTTGTTGTGTGGTTAAGGGGATTTCAGAAATCACCTTAATTCTTTCAGGTTCCATGCAAATTCCCTCCTTGGACACAATAAATCCTAGAATCTTATCTTCACTAAGAGAAAAGAATGACATTTTAGGATTCAAGGAGATTCCAAATTTTCTACATCTTTCAAAGATTTGTTTTAAGTCATGAATATGATTATTTCTCTTTTTTGAATAAATTTTAATATCATCTAGATACACAACAACTATTTTATTGATCAAACCTTTGAAGGCAATATCCATGGCTCTCTCGAATGTAGCTCCAACATTAATCAATCCAAAAGGCATATTTTGATAAGAATATGTTCCCCATTTGGTTCTGAATGTGGTTTTTAGTCTATCTTCGAGATGCACAAGGATCTAATTATAACCTGAAAAACCATCCAAGAAAGACATCCGTTCAAAACCATCAACAAATTGCAAAATTTTCTCCATCGGAGGCAAAGGAAAGCTATCATTTTCACATTCTTTATTTAAATTCCTAAAATCTATGCAAATTTGGATATATCCATTCTTTTTCCCAAATGGCACAAGATTCGAGACCCACTTGGAATGTCTGGTCAAGAAAATGATTTTGGCTTTGAGAAGCTTATTTAACTCGGTCTTAATTTGGGCTTCCAGATTAGGGTGAATCTTCCTAAGTTTTTGTTGACTAAGCTTTACATATGGAAGCATAGGAATAGTATGTTGAATGATGGATGTGTCATAGGTTTTAAGATAATCATAAGTCCAAGAAAATACATCCTTGTATCTTTTCAACATATGGATGAAAGAAAATATTTCATATGGTGTAAGTCCAATTCCTAAATTGATGTTTTGTGGTTTATGATCAGACCCTAGGTTGACCAATTTGAATCTTAAAGTAGAGCTGTAAAGTTTGCAATTAGTAACCTTTTTGAATATATCTTTCACATCATACAAGTCTTCCAATTTTCACTACAGGTTTAGGCAAAGAATTTTCTTCGGAAGACTTATTTAGCTACTTATTATGCTTGTCTTCATCAATGATCTGGTCAGAGTAACATCCTTTGGAAGTCAGAAAACATTGGATATCATTGTCATCGTTAAATACATGCCAATTAGTTATGTTGTTTGGAATGGAGGGGCGAAAAATCAATTCAATCGAAAATCTACTAGGACTAAAATCTTCAGGTGGAATGAGCTTAGAAGAAACATTGAGCAGGAGATAAGCATTAGAATTTTGTAATCTTGGAATCAAAGATATATTAAATGCAGTGAAATGACTTGTCAGATCTTGGATAAAAGATTTATACTTTTTTAGGTGATTAGAAACACAATGAATATTATTTGTCACCTATTTAATGACAATATCTCAATCACCATGAACTTTAGTATATTTGAAATCAATACTAATGTTCTTCTGCAAGCCTTGTACCAATGCTTCATATTCAACAGTGTTATTGGTACAATCAAACTCCAATCTGCATGCAAACATATTATTTTCCCCATATGGGTTTAATAGGATGATCCAGCTCCTGCACCATCATTAGATTTTGATCCATCAAAGTAAAGAGTCCAAAATAATTTATTAGATTTATGTATAATGTTATCTACAATATTGATACATTTTGATGAATTTTTCTCAAAAAAAAAAAAAAAAATCTATTTGGGAGAAGACAGAATCAAGAGGAAAAGAGATTTATGAGCTAGGAAATTGCCAAATAAAGAATCATGAAAATAATTTCCCAGGATATTATTTGTGAACACTACAAGTTCATTTTTCTCATCCAAATCGGTCACACAATACTTAATATGTTTTCCCATATCAACACAAATTTGATTATGTTTTTCGTTTTAGAGAAGCCAAAATATGTGACCAACAAGTTGAAAAATAGCCGCGTACTTTTTTAGACCAATCCCTGCTTAAAATAAGGCCATAATTTCAAATATATTTTCCACCAATATATCGATTATTTGAAAAAATTTAGGATTTGAAGACGATCTAATTAGGACAACATTAATCTTTCCCAAAACTTTGACTTTTGTTCGGTCTAACTGAACAATTTGAATAACAGATTTCTGAGGTGAGATATTCAGTTTGAGGCATACTAAATAGGGCATGATATTGGATGATGCACTGAGGAGTGCCAATATTGCAGCAAGGATGTTGCAACTCCTGGGCTACGATTTTTGCTTCATCAACCTAGGTTGCATACAAACTTGGAGGTGACAGTGCTGCATACACAAGTAAAAGTGATGGTTATGCTTGTTGTCACTGTTCAGCTAGCGAGAGACCATTGGGGTTTCAAGCCAGACTTCAATGGAGTCAGAAGAATCTTGATTATTTGATGGAAGAAAGGTAAATCTATTCTAAGAGAGAGATACTTTACTGTAATAATGGAGAAGGTCGATATGTAATGCTAAATCACACCATTTCCAAATTAACCGCAAAGAAACTATGCTTGGCAAAAATGATACATCAACATGAACCAAATGCTAATATCTAAATTGTAGAAGTAAGAAGCATAAAACATCACTAATGTGCAAGTAAAGAGACTAAACTAAATCTGTTTTTGCTTTTTGTCTTTTTATGCAAGATCAAGTATGCAAACTAATTGCTTTTGTTGATGTGGTAGGTGAATTAAGGATGTTTGAGGATGGCTGGAAGGGTTATGAGATGTTTGGATGGTGTGGAAGACCCTTGGGATTCTTTCGGTGACTTCCTAGAGGTTTTCCATCAATTTAGTCTGAAAACAGGCCATTTCAGGAAAACCTACAAGGTGTACTAGAAACCTACAAGATCCTCTGTAAACCTACAGGATCCCCTGTAAACCTACAGGATACAGTCGAGAGAAAAATGTGAGGTGTTGGAGGTGATGGAAGGCCTAGGAAATGTGTGTGATGGGTGGAATGCAGTGGGATTAGGTCTAGGATCACTCAGAAGTCAACATCAAAGATAGTAGATGGTTAGATTTGCTCAATGTGCTTGGAAAAATTTCTATGAAAAATGTTGAAAAACTAGTGAAGGTGATGGTGAAAAAAATGGATGGCTAAGGTGGATGGAGTGGAAGGTGGTTGCTAGATATGAATTCTTAGTCTCCTCTTGAAGCACCTTCTCTGCATAAAACATGTATATCTTCCAAAAATCTATGCAACAAGAAACATTTTCATAAACTAGAAAAGCATAATTAATGAATTAACTGCCTACACTCTGCATGACGAAAGTTGTTGAAAGGAATGAAAGCATGGATGAGATCTACTGTAAAAATGGAGATGAAAAAGATTCCAATGGAAATCTACCTTGAAAAACTAACCAAACACTAATTTAAAGATAACAAACTCCAAAGCTCATAAAAGAACTAGAAATCTGTGTTTTTAGGGCTGCTTAAGGGCCCCTTCCTCAAGTCATGGTCCCAAAGGGAGGAAGTGAGGCCGAGACACCTGCTGAAAACCTTATGGTGATCTTTTCTTCCCTACTAACTGATGAGCCCCAAAAATGGACAATTATTTGGGCTCATTCAACCTCCTAAGTTGACTTAATCCACCATTCTCATTAGTTTATTGCATGTTTTTTATTATATTTATGTTAATAGAGTGAATTTGGTTAGTCATTATGCCAACAAGTCTAATGGGTGCTTTGTGTAGCCTCTTTGGTCAACTTGGAGACAAAATTGAAGGTCTTAATGAGCACTTGGCAGCCAAATTCGTGGGAGAAAAAGCTAGAGGATTTGTAGGAAGGTGTCCCCCTCATTTATGGGCCCTTACCTCGAATTCTCCACCATCAGCTCGGAGTTCAAAGGCCACCAAATCAATGAGCACAAGGGCAGCCAAGCAAGTCAAGTAGGACTGCTGTTAACTACAAGTCTTGGGCAGCCAAGTCCCTAAATTTTAGGAGGACTGTTGGGTCCTCAAATTGTATAAATAAGAAGGCTTAGGGCCTCATTTTGGTTAGCTAGTTGTTAGTCATTTTTGGGATTAGCTAGTTAGTCAATTTGGTTAGCCAATTAGTCTTTTTGTAAGCAAGTTTTGGCATGATGTTAGACTCATGATTATTCAATAAAGGCAGGCAGCTTTGGATTCAATTCTGAGTTTTTAAGGGAGCTATAGCTCTCAGGTTAGGGCCCAACCTGAGAGCAATAGACCTCCTCTTCCTTGTATCGTTACTTGTTTCCTTGCAGCACTTTATTTCCTTTGTTTTGACATGCATTTAGAATTTCCAGTCTGCTGATTTGATTTGTTTTGTGTGATTGAAGTAGGATTAGCTTATGGTTTAAGTGCTTTTAGTTGTTTAGATTAGAGGAGGAGGATTGTAATTCATTAGAGTCAAGAAAAGGATGATAGTGCACTCGCTGCCATCTCTGTTTAGAGATTGGGGGTGTGGGTTGTACCAACCACCAAAAAACGCAGTCTTATGCTTTCATGCAAGCTGCCACATAGTTATTTTAATTATAGATCCACGCATGCACTCTTTCTACACTTTAGTTCTCTGTTCCTGAGCCATCACAAGCCTCATTTCCATCCTACCTATTCACCCATACACTTCCTCCACTCCTCCATCACCCAAAACTCCAACCACAGACCTTCCTATAGAAATCCCGAGACTTCCTGTAGGATCCCCTGCAGACATCCTGTAGAAGCCTGCAAACTCGGTTGCTAAGCATCTGAACGTGTGGAACTTCTGTGGGATGATGTTAGAGATCCCCTGGAACCTCTCCTAGCCTCCCTGACCTTTCCCAAGCTTTCTTTCCCTTCACACTACCCCTGCACAGTCAAACCCTAATAAGAAACAAAATCATCATCACTCCAACCATTTAAGCAAAAATACAAAAACATGTTCTTTTCAATAAAAGTAGTTTAAGTTCATGCATTTCACATCATTAGAAGTAATGGCATCATTTTTAGACATTTGCACTCTCACTATTGCATCATAGAGGTTAAACTAGTCATATTATGGTTTACTAGGGTTTCCATGTTTTGGTTGGCTTTCAGTTCATTCTTGCAAAGTAGATTAATTTCCTTTGAAATATCCTTCGTCCATCATTTAGAAAGCTTCTTCTGAGAGCATATAGAAGTTGGCTTAAGCCCTAGCGAACTTGTGCCAGCTGACCAAGTGACAGCTGCGACAAGAGCTAGTACTTGTGCATACAGCACCGTCGCTTCCAAGTTTGTACGAACTACCGGGTTGATAAAATTAGAGATAGGAAGCCCCAGGAGTTGTAGCATTATTGCTACAATACTGGAGCCCACCATCTTTTTGGCGCCGTTGCCGTGGAAGCGTCAGAGTATTGGTGATTGTCGCTTTTCTTCTATTTTCCACTACAACCTTTTGCTAAGTAGTTTATTTCATTTCCATTCTACAAAAGTAGCATAGCATTTCCTGCTTTCATAGACTAGCATTTCCTGCTTTCATAGATTAGCATTTCCTGCTTTCATAGATTAGCATTTCCTGCTTTCATAGATTAGTATTTCCTGCTTTCATAGATTAGCCTTTCAATTCTGCAAGCGTAGACTAGCATTTCCATTCCTGCAATTTCATTTGAGCAAAATAGATTAGTCCTTTCCTGCTTTAATTTCAATTCCGCATTTTCATTTTAGCAAGATAGTTAGTTGCAGTTCAATCTATTTCAGTTTTGCATGTAGAAGTAGAAAAAAAAAAGAAAAAAAATCAACCAAAAAGATTTCATTTCATGTCTTGTAGGAGTAGAGATAAGTTAGAAAAATCATTGCACAACACCCCCACTGCTTCACACAACCAAGATTCTCTCTTCTTCGATGGCTGTGATTGAAGAACCCCTGGGTGGACATCAAGACATATCTGAAAAACCTCTAGGGGAGAAGAAGAAGAAAACATTCCTCTGGAGCAAATGGCTACAAGCATAAATGTTGGGAGCAACATCTTGTCCAAAGATGAATTTGAAAATCAGATCAAAGATTTCAAGAGTGATATGAGGCAGTTTCTTGCCATGCAACTGGATACCTTGCGGATCCAACAGAAGCAAGAGGAAGCCAAGAGGGCTTTGGTCATTTTTTGTCCTAGGTGCACTAGAAAGCATCCTAGGAACGAATGTCCATTGTACTCTCTAGAAGTGTGTTTCATCCGTGAAGAATACCATCCTACAGATCAGTGCCCTTCCTTACCCAGATTCAAAGCTGCATATCAGAGAGCCAAAGGAGCCACTGAATCACTCTATTATATGAACCAAAGTTGGCTGCATGGACCTAGATCTTACCAGCAGGAACTGCAAGGGACACCCGAGACCTATTATGACCCCTATCAAGCCACTTTCATGCCTTCTTGGGGTCCCCCTGCTCATCCTTCCTGGTTCACACCTCCTCCTTGTTCCTTCCCAGATCCATATTATGCCCAACCAGTTGCTCATTCATTTCACTCTTATGCTCAGCCACAGCCTCAGTGGAGTGCACCTTATCAGGAGTGGAGGCCCCAGTACAACTCTCATCCCGCTCATTTTCCTCCACCACCTGCTCATCCACAACCATCGCCTCCTCCTCCACCAAGGCAACCCCAAATGCCTACCCAACCACAACCCCATCCACATCCATCTCAAATACACACCCCCACTCAGCTACCCGTACCACCATTTCCAAAACCATACCATGGAGCAGCTCAACCCAATTGCAAATCTGAGGCACAACATGTGCAAATGATTCCTTGTGAGCTCAATGATCTTCACCATAGCTCAGGAAAAGCATTGCAAAAAAGAGATCATCTTGAAAGCATTGAAGGATCACATCTAGCAAAAGAAGATTCCAAAGAGGAGATCAAAGAACCATGGGCTGCACTTGATGAAGAGAAGAGATTAGAATCAGAGATCGAGAGAGTTCCCTCATGGTTATCATCAAATCCTCCATGTACTCAAGAGAAAGATCAACAAAAAGAGGAAGATCAGAAGGTCATGATAGAAGGGGACATGAAGAATGATCCAGATCAGCAAAAGAACCAAGGATATCAAAGCTATATTGAGATATGGTTTCAGAAGGTCACTAAGTTGCAGCAGTACTTTCTTCCTCTGCTTTGTTTGATCCCTTCAATGCCAGATCATTTGGTCTCTGAGATCTGGATACTTGTCCAAGCATGCATTTCGAGCCTTCACATCATTTTTTCTCTAATCTCGATGTGCACATGGCTCCATTGGAAGTATTCTTATACTTGAAAATGATTTTGTTTTTCTAGTAGGGTAGGGTAGAAAAAAAACAAAAAAAAAAAAGAAAAAAGAGAAAAAATGAAAATAAGAGAAAAATAAAAATCTAAGGTGAAAACCTCCTTGGAGGCGCCTTATATTGGCTCATTGATTGAAAACCTCCATGAGGCGGTCAATGGGTTGGAAAAAAGAGAAAATAAAAGGGAATAAGATCTTTGGGTGAAAACCTCCCTTGGAGGCGCCCAAGGCAGGCAATTAGGGTGAAAACCTCCATGAGGCGCCCTAGTTGTTTTTCAAAAAAGAAAAAAAAGAGAAAAAGATAAGAAAAATAAAGCTAATCTCCATTGAATAATTTCATGTTGCAGCAATGACATTGCAGGTTGCAAGAAGGACGTGTCATGACAGGAGGAGCACTCAAATCAAGGTCAAAGGACTTTTTCTTGTGCCTTCTACAGGAAGCTCTGTATTTCTACAGGAAACATCCTGTAGAACCTTTGGACGAGCCAAATCCAATTTCAAAAGTGAATCTAATGGTGGGAATCTGTTGATTAGGCCTACAAGCACTTGTGTGTCCATCCCCTGCCTTCATCCATCACTTTTTCCACCTCCTTGTGCTTCTCATTGTGCTTCTACAGGAACTTCCTGTAGAAATTGTGGGAAACTAGGCATGCATTTCAAAGAGTGGTTTGGCGAACATGGTAGCTTCCTCAAGGGTTCAGAAGTCCTCATGCAATCTTCCAACTCCTCCTCCATCATCTCCATACCTGCATCACAGCCATAATTCATTTTGTCATACCATGCAAACACATGCAAAGTGCCTTGAAGCAAAAATCCATAGAGCAAAATTTGTTTTTGCCATAACTTGAAAACCATGCATCCATTTGACAAACCGTTTTATGGGGAATTGTACAAGGGTGATGGCAACATGCTTGAGCAGTTTTAGCCAATTCTGGTGCACGGTTTCCAAGAAATCAGCCTTCATCACCATCAGCCATTTTTGCATTTTCTCCATATCCGTGCATCCATTTTAAAACCTGTTTCATGGGGAGATGCACATGGGTCATAGTAGCCTACCCAAGTAGTTTCAGCCGATTCTGATGCACGGTTTCCAAGAAATCGAGCTCTGAAATCTTCAGCCATTTTCCATTTTTCTCGAAATCCGTGCATCCATTGATCATGGATTTGCTATGGGAGATGCATAATGATGGTAGGAACATGCCCACCGAGTTTCAGATCAATCCGATCTACCGTTTGGGAGAAATGGCAAAAAGAAGTTCTGGTTTTGTGACCATGCAGCAGCAGCAGCTTGAACGGGCAGAGTTGAACGTGGAAACGATTGCATGCAGCTCAGATCCGGCCAGAGGACACCTGCACAAGGAAAAGCAATCAAAAATCATTAGCCAAGCCTCATGCAATGAAAGGATCAGAGCATGCAGCAGCAAAGAGCTTCACGGCAGCCATTCAACTTCGAGGTATGTGACTGATCTCATTCTTCTATTGCATAGATTTAATTTGGAAACTACATGAATTGATGGAATGGTGGGATTAAGCCACGGATTAGCAAGGCTCAACTGATTGTCTGCTTTAGAAATCCGTCGGCAGTCACGCAGTGCACGTGGACAATGGACTCACGTAAAAATAAAAAAAAAATTAAAAGAAAAAACAGTGATAGAGAGTTTAACTCTAGTGCAGTTGATTAACGGGGAGAGGACATGCAGCTTCACAGCACTGCCGTTCCATGTGGCCACGTACACTTGGCCACTTCACTCTCTCATGCAAATCACGCAGCAATTAATGACGGCTCGGCTGAAGACTCACGTTAACTGCTGATTCATTTACACTTGCAAACCTCTTCAGCTGAATCCTCTGCCTCTGAATTTTGTTAAACTGACGTCCTTCGCCAAGTTTTTCAGCTTGTTAAAAATTCTCCCGCATACCAAGATCATTCAAAGACGCAGAGACACCCTACAGGCGTTTCTACAGGAAGTCTTCTACAGGAAACGCAGAAAACAACCATGCAAAAAGGAAACCTGGGATTTTTGGCGAATTTCAAGCTCCAAACAAGGTAGGAGTGGGGAAACTTCTTTGTGCATGATTTGTTGGTGCAAAATGGTGAATTGAACACGACATTAAATTGAAAAATGAGAGTAAAAAGTCTGCCTGTGCATGGAGAACAGTGGAAGTCTGCCTACATGATTCAATGAGTTTACCCATTCTTTTCTTCTGCTTCCGAAATCTCCTCATCAATTTTAAAAAGAAAAAGAAGAGAACAAAACATTCCCTTGCAAAGAAGACATGCAGCAGTAGAGAATGACCTGTGTGTGTGGAAAAACCTGAATTTACACATCTATCAATGTGTTGGAAAAAATCAATGTCCTTATGCTCTATTCTGTAAAAAAAATTCTTTCATAAATAGACAGACCAATTCTAGGTGACAGCAGCTTTAACACAAGGGGATTACTGTCATTTGATGTTGTAAGGAGCATGAAGAATTCCTTATTTGGTCCCAGAAAAAGAAGAGAATTCAGCTATCCTCTGTCGCAGTGAAATGATTGTTCCCATGAACAATTTTCCTTTTTTTTGGTTAAAACACAAACTCAACACCATGCCAACTGAAGAAATTGAGAAGAAAATTGATGAGGGAGCACAAGGCATTCAAGCAGAGGGTAAAACAGAGGAAGAACAGAAGGAAAAAGAGGAATTTGACATGACCGCTGAGCATGAGACAGAAAAGGAGACAACAACAAAAACAGAGAGGGCGAAAAAGGAAAAAAGGTTGGAAAAAAGCCAAGAAAGCCCAAATGGGAGTTGGCACAACCAAGGCAACCACACCACAATTAAAGGCAAGACACCCCCAACCAAGCAGACCGAAACAGTGACGACAGTTTCTACAGGAAGACAGAAAACAGTCAGCACAGGACTTTCTACAGGAAGTCTAGAAACAGAGGAACAAAAAGGGAAAATCGCCTGAGATTTTGGCCAAGGAGGCAGCAACCATACTTGCCACCATTAGCACACCTCCAAGACCAAAAAGGAAGGGAAAGAGGCAACCCTTCATGTACTTTAAAGTGAAAAAGGAGCACACAGATAAAAGTGGGCAAACCCAAACCATTGTCAAAGGAGCAAATTGTCATTAAGGACACGAAAGCTAAACAAAAGGAGGAGCCTCCTTCAAAGATATCCATCAGCTATGAACAGGGAAGCCCGAAGACATCCACTTAGAGAGAAAGAATGAAAATGTTGGACACAAAGGCCTCTCTACAGGATGCTGAGACAGTTCTACAGGAAGCTGAGAATTCAACAGGAAAAGCAGCAGGCCGTGAGGGAGAAGAGCAGAAAGGAGGAGAAGATGAAGGCTGCCACAGCACAGTTCAAGGAGAAGGCACCCCCAGCCAAGCAAATCAGAGAAAATTGGTTCTACAGGAAGTTAGCAGACTGTTTCTACAGGAAGCCAGCGAACTGTTTCTACAGGAAGTTTGAAAAGAGGGAAGCCAAAGAAGCCACCAGGGCCATCAGATGAGGAGAGAGATTGGTTGCTCAGAGGATGAGCAACACTTTCAGTAGGGGGGTGATGATGAGCCCCAAAAATGGACAATTATTTGGGCTTATTCAACCTCCTAAGTTGACTTAATCCACCATTCTCATTAGTTTATTGCATGTTTTTTATTATATTTATGTTAATAGAGTGAATTTGGTTAGTCATTATGCCAACAAGTCTAATGGGTGCTTTGTGTAGCCTCTTTGGTCAACTTGGAGACAAAATTGAAGGTCTTAATGAGCACTTGGCAGCCAAATTCGTGGGAGAACAAGCTAGAGGATTTGTAGGAAGGTGTCCCCCTCATTTATGAGCCCTTACCTTGAATTCTCCACCATCAGCTCAGAGTTCAAAGGCCACCAAATCAATGAGCACAAGGGCAGCCAAGCAAGTCAAATAGGACTGCTGTTAACTACAAGTCTTGGGCAGCCAAGTCCCTAAATTTTAGGAGGATTGTTGGATCCTCAAATTGTATAAATAAGAAGGCTTAGGGCCTCATTTTGGTTAGCTAGTTGTTAGTCATTTTTGGGATTAGCTAGTTAGTCAATTTGGTTAGCCAATTAGTCTTTTTGTAAGCCAGTTTTGGCATGATGTTAGACTCATGATTATTCAATAAAGGCAGGCAGCTTTGGATTCAATTCTGAGTTTTTAAGGGAGCTATAGCTCTCAGGTTAGGGCCCAACCTGAGAGCAATAGACCTCCTCTTCCTTGTATCGTTACTTGTTTCATTGCAGCACTTTATTTCCTTTGTTTTGACATGCATTTAGAATTTCCAGTCTGCTGATTTGATTTGTTTTGTGTGATTGAAGTAGGATTAGCTTATGGTTTAAGTGCTTTTAGTTGTTTAGATTAGAGGAGGAGGATTGTAATTCATTAGAGTCAAGAAAAGGTTGATAGTGCACTCGTTGCCATCTCTGTTTAGAGATTGGGGGTGTGGGCTGTACCAACCACCAAAAAACGCAGTCTTATGCTTTCATGCAAGCTGCCACATAGTTATTTTAATTATAGATCCATGCATGCACTCTTTCTCCACTTTAGCTCTCTGTTCCTGAGCCATCACAAGCCTCATTTCCATCCTACCTATTCACCCATACACTTCCTCCACTCCTCCATCACCCAAAACTCCAACCACAAACCTTCCTATAGAAATCCCGAGACTTCCTGTAGGATCCCCTGCAGACATCCTGTAGAAGCCTGCAAACTCGGTTGCTGAGCATCTGAATGTGTGGAACTTCTGTGGGATGATGTTAGAGATCCCCTGGAACCTCTCCTAGCCTCCCTGACCTTTCCCAAGCTTTCTTTCCCTTCACACTACCCCTGCACAGTCAAACCCTAATAAGAAACAAAATCATCATCACTCCAACCATTTAAGAAAAAATACAAAAACATGTTCTTTTCAATAAAAGTAGTTTAAGTTCATGCATTTCACATCATTAGAAGTAATGGCATCATTTTTAGACATTTGCACTCTCACTATTGCATCATAGAGGTTAAACTAGTCAGATTAGGGTTTACTAGGGTTTCCATGTTTTGGTTGGCTTTCAGTTCATTCTTGCAAAGTAGATTAATTTCCTTTGAAATATCCTTCGTCCATCATTTAGAAAGCTTCTTCTGAGAGCATATAGAAGTTGGCTTGAGCCCTAGCGGACTTGTGCCAGCTGACCAAGTGACAGCTGCGACAAGAGCTAGTACTTGTGCATACAACACCGTCGCTTCCAAGTTTGTACGAACTACCGGGTTGATAAAATTAGAGATAGGAAGCCCCAGGAGTTGTAGCATTATTGCTACAATACTGGAGCCCACCACTAACCTGCTACTGAATTAAGGCACGAATGGAAGCAAACTAATAAACAACCAATCTAATCTACACTACTTGTAATGGAAATTCATCTAAAAAGAAAATTAACAATGAAGCTATGAAACTACACTAAACATACATATACAAGAAAGAGGAGCCTTGGCTACTAGGGTTGGGCCCTAATCCAAGAGATTCAGCCCTCTGAGTTAACTCAGTGCTAGCTCAAAACAAAACTCATTCTTATTATCAAAACAACAAATTACATCAATAGAACTTTCACAAGTATTGCAACTCGAAAATAACTTTACAATAAAAAACTGAATCCTACTGAGGTCCTAGGCCTCTCTACTTATACAACTGACGTCCCCAATGAATTCCTGAAAATTAGGGAGGCTCGACTCCCAAAATCGAGATAAACTAGTGCTTTGTCTCTCACTTACTCGGCTGTCGTCTAATCCTCATGATTTGGTTGTTTGCACTCTAAGTTGATGTGATGAATCGAGGAATATTCAAATTGACGATTAGTAAATGAGGAGGATTTACCTCCTACAATCCCTCTCCCTTGTCCCATTTGAGTTTTGACCTTAGTCTTTGCCATAATTCCTTGATTTTCTCCTTTAATCCTACATTCAATGCATATTAGTCCACTAAGCATAATATCCAACTCTAACTCACCTCATAAACAAAATATAATAAAAAACATGTAATAATTTATGAGAAAAGTTGGTTTGACTAAGTTAGGAGGTGAATTAAGGCCCATATAATTACCCAATGTGAGGCTCATCGTCACCCCCCCACTGAAAGTGTTCCTCATCCTTTGAGAAACTTAATCAATATCCATATCCTTCATGGTTCTAGTGGCCTCTCTGACATCCCATGCCTCTGTTGTGGTCTCCTCCTCTTGTTCATATAAGCCTTCTTTCTTTTCTAACTCCTCCCACTGCCTTTTTTCTTCTTCTTCCCTTCTCCCTTCTAGCATCCCTAAGAGTAGTGGTGGAATGATTTTTAGGCCAATCCAATTGACTTTCAACCTTTGCATAGATTTCTTACACATGGGTGTCTTGTTTAGTGCCTCTCTCAACCTTTGAGGAGAGTGATACTCTCTTATATTTAAGTTGTATGGCAGTGTGTTCCATATCCTCAGGTAAGAATGTATGCTAGCATCTCCTAACAACCTGAAAATGTTGTCAAAATGTGAAATTTCTTGCTCTTGGGTAGCAATATATCTAGGTGCAAGCTGAGGATCATTTACAATCAAATTATGGGTATGGATTAGGGCCATGGGATTTGATTGTTCAGCTCTAATCACAAGAGGTTCAATTTTTTCTCTTGCCAATATCCTTTTCATCTCTGCAGCCCTTGACTCCTCATGGTTCATCCATGATGCCAAAGCCTTCAATTGTAAATCTCCTAGCTTGGCATTAGGGTCCCATACATTCATTTTTGTTAGGGCCATGTTGTGCAAATAAAACTCAGCCATCTTGGCCCTATCTTCTAGTGTGCTATGATCACAAAGATTAATGACCTTCCTATAGTCCTGAAATGGCATGGTGCCTATCTGTGCTAGGGTATTGATTTGGAACTGCAACCACTGTTCTTTGAGGTATGTGGCATAGGATTTAGCTGGCATCCTACACTGAATTGATTCCAAAGAGAGACTGGCTAGACATTCCAGTTGATTCTCTCGTTCTTGTAGTTGTCCTCTCAACCATGCATTTTATGTGTCTAGTTGATTTCTCATTATGGCCTCTCTATCTCTCAAGCCACTTAGTTCTCTGCCCATCTCCTTGAGTTTCTCCTCCATGTGCCCAATGTCTTTCACCCTCTTTGATTTGGTGATCTACATCCACCGGTGAGTTCTGGCCCTCTCCTTCTCAAGCTCGAAGAATAGTGGGATAACAAATTTTTGAGGTGTGACCCTACCTCCTTCAATAAACCTACAGTAGGAGTCCAGGTTAGGTTGGGGGTTGGGTTCTTTTTGTCTCTGGGTCCTCTTCTTTAGTTTCTTGCTGCTCCCCTACTTCCCTTTCCAATTTTTGTGCCTCCTGTAGGTTCAACATAGTATCATGTATGACTGCTTTTGCTTCCTGTAGATTCTGTTGTGCATCATGTTGGATTGCCCTTCCCTTGGACGAGGTTGATCTAGTAGTAGGCCTTCTCACATAGGTGATAGGAGACTTAGGGGAAGGTATTTTCTAATTTTGTGTAGGGGAGTCTTCAATCACAATGGGAATTTTGGTTGATTTTTGGGGTTTCCCCTATCTTATTCTTGTGCTTTTCCTTGTCCTAAAATATAAGGAGGTATGCCTCTATCTTTTACCTTTTTTCTTGATGGGCGTGCTAAGAGCAGTGAGGGCAGTTGCTGCCTCTCTCTTAGTGGAGTCTACAGACACCCTAGGTGACTCCTTGTTTTTCCCCTCTTTTGCATTGCCTTCTTCACCTATGTCCTTCTCGTCTTCTTTCTCTTGTAGATCTTCAACATCTTTATCAATTTCCTCCTTAACATCCTCCTCTATTTCTTCATCATCCTCGTTTTCTTTTGTTTCATCTCCTTCTTCATCCATCTCATCCTCATCTCCTTTTGTTTCTTCCTCTTCCTGCTTTACTTCTTCTTCCTCTGCTTTAGTCTTTTCCTCTCCCTCTTCACTAACAGTAGGACTAACATCATATGTGAAATCTTTGATGTCATATTCTACCAGCATGTCTTTGAAAACTGATCATGTTATAGGAATTCTGAGGTTTTGGAGGGAATCTTCTATAAGGATCCTAATTAACCCATGGTGTGCTAACTGTTGGGAATTTTCCTCCTGCACTTTGATGCTTGAGTCTATTAGTGGTTGTAGCAGGAAGTATGGTATGTTGAGCCTTTGGTGAGGGGGTGTTTCTGCTCCAAATCTCAATTCTTCAAGAAGCCTAAAATGGTAGCCATAGACCAAACTATACTTACCCTCACATGAAATGTATTTGATCAAATGGTAGCTTACCTCATTCCATGGATATGGTATACTTTCCCTCCTTACTCCATTTTTGTCCTCAGTGGGTTCCTTACCTTCTAAAAAGAATTTCCTTTTGGCAACCTATCTATCTCCTTTGTCTTCTTTCCTCCATGGCATTCCTAGGGGAAGTGTGGTGACTCTTTTGATGAGCTCAGGGGTGAGTTCTATGGAAAGGCCTCTTATCATAATAGTGGCATGGATTCTGGTGAGCGGAATAAGGGAGAGAGAAAATTCTCGGGCCACCTCATCGTTATGCCCTCTAAATTTTTCGAAAAACCCCATCCAATTATGACTTGTGAATATTTCAAGCACTTGGGGGTGTTGTTGGATTTTCACAGTGTTAATGGGCTCCCTCCTATTAAACCATCCTGTCATATTTTTGGTGAAGTTTGAGGAGATGAGAGGGTTGAGACAATTTTCAAATGCATAACCAAAATTGAAATGACTATGTGTGTAATTCCCTTACACAGCTGCTAAATTCACTTAAAATTAGAGGATTTCTAGTTTAATTACTTGTGAAGAGGGATGTAAATATAGATCCTGCCTCTTAATATTGTTTGTAGTGGCCAACTCCCATGTTTTCCCCTCTAAAATTCCTCTTGGCCAATCCTGTAGACAATCTCTATGTATCTTGTAGGAATTCCTGTGCATGATCATGTAGGAATTCATGTGCAATCCTGTAGGAATTCCTGTGCAGTAAAATGATGGAGTTTTTCTTTCGGTAGGTTGCCTGGGTGTGAGAGTGACATGTGAGAGTGAGCTTCGAGGAAGTGAATGCATGAATGCATGAACGATGATTATTTCCTCTTATGGTTATTCGAGTGAGGTGGTGTGCTGGAAACAAAGGTCCATTTACATTTTTGTACCATTGGTCCCCACTACCACCTCATCATTCCTCACTCCTTGCAATCAGCTCCCACCTTATGCATCCATAGTTTTAATAGTTTTTTTTCCTTCTCCTTCTCTGTCTTTGAGTTGACTGATGCCACTTGTGAGAGGACACCGTGTTGTGTATGTGTTGACTGAACGAAGGTGGCAAAGTTAACAGGCCACCTTTCTTCTTATAAACCAACTTACTCGTAACCCTTACATTTTCTTGACTACATGATGCATATGAGAGTGTGAGCAGGATAATTACCTATGGTGCCAATGCTTTGCTGTAGTTGTCAAAGACTAGAGGTGTTGTTGTGTGTATTGGCTACATGCTATTCTTTTTCCTCCTCTTGATGTCATCTAATGACTCCTTTGTTTTTGTAGGTACCTACGATTGAAGATGGTGGTGTTGCTGCTGCTTTAGACCTCCTGGATCATCATGTTGGAGGCTTGCTACTGTTATGATTGGTATTTTGTGGGATAGGCTACTACAAGATTTCCTACAGGATGTCCTGTAGCTGCTTCTCCCTCAGAACACTTAATCATACTTTTTTCTAAGATTGTGAGGATGGTGACATGGATGGAGAGAAAGAATATGAGTGTGGAGAACAAGTAGTACTCAGGTGATGCTCTCTATTCCTCCCTATTTCCCTTCTTTTCGAAGACTGAAAAAAATTCCCTTGAAACTGATTTTGTTTTTAATGGTGAGTGCAAGGGTGATGATGGTGGACAAGGTATGGTGGTTCAATGATGAAGGGGGTGCATTTTATTGGCATAGAAAGTCATTCATTTGCCTTAGGACTACCTCCTGTAGCATTTCTAGGTCACTGTAATTCCTACAGGATCATCGTGTAGGTTTTCAAGGGATCCTGTAGGTTTACAGGGGATCCTATAGAAAACATAGTCCCTTTGTAAACTGGAGCAATAAAGTGAAAAAAATGACCGAAATGGTGGAGGAATGAATGTAATGAGTGGAAAAATAAAGATGTGAGTGACAGGGGTCTCTTTGTGATCCTCCTTTGCTCCTTGACCGTCCTTCTTGCTGACCTAAAAATGGAAATTTCATGATTTTAATTTATTTATTTTTTTAACAACTAGGCTACCTCTGAGAGGTTTTCACCATAGTTGTTCACCTGGGCACCTCAAGAGAGGTTTTCACCTAGTGATCTTTCTTATTCTATTTTTTTCTCTTTTTTGTTTTTTGTTTTGACACCATTGGGCCATCTCAAGAAGTTTTCAACCCAATGATGGGACTCAAGCGGTTTTCACCTGAGTCCTTATTTTTATTTTTTCTTTTTCTCAGTGATTTGATGAGGGAGGAGCTGGAACTTGCTCCACTATCATCACTGTTTTATTGATATCATCAATGAACTCTTGTTTTGATAAAGGTCTCTTGTAAATTTTCAATTGGTGTCCATTAACAAGAAAATGGATGGCCTCTTCATCTATGGTTCTGATCTACACTAAACCATTATCATGGCATCTTTCTACAACATAAGGTCCTAGCCATCTTGTCCTTAACTTGCCCTTGAAGTCTTTATACCTAGAATCATATAGCAATGCCCAATCGTCTTCTTGAAATTGCTTCTCCTTGATGTTTTTATCATGCTAGATCTTCCTCTGAAGTTGAACTTCCTCTGTACATAGGAGGGCCTACATTCGGAATTCATACAAACCATTCAACTAGAGTAATATTTCTTTTTGTGCACTGCTGAGATCTAGATCTAGTTAGGCTGCCATCCTTAATGTGTTATACTCAAATTCAATGGACATCAAGGCCCTTTTCCCATAGACTAGCTCATAGGGTGTGAATCCAGTGGTGGTCTTCCATGTGGTATTATAGGCCCAGGTGGCCTCAACTAGTCTATTTTCCCAATCCTTCCTACCATTGCTTACCACTTTGGTAAAGTTGCCCTCCAATGCTTTATTGGTCACCTCCACTTGCCCATTAGCTTGTGGATGATAGGGAGTGGAGGTTATATGCTTGATCTTGTGCTGGCTGAGCAAGTCTTCAATCATGTTGGAGGTAAACTGGCTGCCTTGGTCTGTGACTAGCTCTCTAGAGTACCCAAATTTGTAGAATACATTCTCCCTTAGGAATTCAACCACCTTCTCCTATGTTGCTGCCTTAATTGCCTTTGTTTCATCCCACTTAGTCAAATAATCAGTGCACACAATGATTTACTATTTTTGCTTGGAAGGAGGGTCAATAGGCCCAATGAAGTCCATGCCCCACTTGTCAAATGGCTTGAAAGTCACTTGAGGCTGTAGAGGAATTTCATCTCTTGTAGTAGGCCTTCCCATCCTTTTGCACCGATCACATTGACTAGTATATCTTTTCACATCCTGATTAAGAGTGGGCCAAAAAAATCCTGCTTGTAACACTTTGAATGATGTCCTCTTTGCTACAAAGTGACCTCCACAAGGCCAATCATGAGAGGTTAGAAGGATATCAAAGACTTCCTCCTCTCTGACACACCTTCTCAGGATTTGATCTAGGCTAAGTTTGAATAGATTTCCCCCTAATCCAAGTGAAGGGGGTGCTTTTCCTTACTATCTTTCTCTTTTCTTTGGAGGAAAAGTTTGGTGGGAACTATGTCGATACCAAATAGTTTGCTATATCAGCAAACCATGGACAAAGAACTGAAATAGAAAATAAGTGCTTGTCTGGTAACTGGTCATCAACCATTCGTTCTTCACTTGCAGGCAAATTTACTCTAGACAAAAAGTCTGCAACAACATTTTCCTTATGAGGCTTATCAACAATAGTTAGATCAAACTATTGTAATAAAAGTAACCACCTTATAATCCGAACATTCACATATGGTTTGTTCATTAAGTATTTGATTGCAACATGGTCAGTATGCACAAATGTTTGATAGCTTGTAATATAATGATTGAATTTGTTCAATGAATGCACAACATCTAGGAGTTCCTTTTCGATCACTGTGTAATTTAGTTCAGCCTTTGACAGATTCTTACCAATAAAATAGATAACATAAGGCAAATTTTCATCTATGTAACCTAGGGCTACTCCTATGGCTTTGTGTGAGGCATCAGCATCAATATGAAAGGGGAGGGCCCAATTTGGGCCTCAGAGAATTGGTGTAGTGGTTAACTTGCCCTTTAGGATGTCTAAGGCCTCTTGTCAACTTTTTGACCATATAAACTCAGATTCCTTGGCCAACAAACCAAATAAAGGAGACGCTAACTTGCTGAAGTCCTTTATGAACCTTCGGTAGTACCCAAATAACCATGGGAAACTTATGACATCTCTCTGCTTTTGAGGAGGTGGGACCCTTTAGATGATAGCTATTTTGTTTGGGTCCACCTGTAGTCCTTGCTGAGATATTGAATGACCTAGCGCAGTCCCTCCAGTCATCAAGAATTCACATTTTTTGGGACTGAGAGACAAGTTCATTTCAATGCATTTGTGCAGTACTTTTCCTACGTTAGACAGAGCTTCTTGAAAATCATAGCCATAAGGTGTAAAATCATCCATATAAATTTCCACTGCATCATGGACTAATTCGGCGAAAATACTCAAGACTCCTCTCTGGAAAGTGGTAGGAGCATTGCATAGACCATAAGGAAGGACCCTATAGGCAAAAGTACCCTAAGGATAAGTGAAGGTCATTTTATCCTAGTCTTTCGGGCTGATCTGGATTTGGTTGTACCCATTGAATCCATATAGGAAAGAGAAAAACCTTTTCCCTACCAAGCCATCTAGCACTTGTTCAATGAAGGGTAGAGGGAAATGGTCCTTCTTTGTGGCTTTTTTCAACTCCCTGTAATTGACACAAATTCTCCACTTACCATTTTTCTTTGGAACTAACAACAAAGGAGAGACCCACTCATTGTCGGAGATCAGGTAAATGAATCCTACATCCAGCAGTTTTTGTAGTTCTTCTTTGACTATATCTTTAAGATCTAGATTCATCCTCCTTTGGAGTTGTCAGACTAGCTTGCAACCTTCTTTGATGTATATGTGGTGAGTACACACTAAGGGGTGTACTGCCTTCATTTCTTTGTAACTCCAAGCAAAGGCTTCTAAATTTTCCTTTAGCATGTTGCATAACTTCTCTTCTTAGAGAGCAGAAAGAGATGGATTGATTTTCAAGGTTCTCTATGGGCCGAATTCTATGGTTTTGACACGGAGTGGGGTAGAATCAGCCCAGCATAAGTCAATTGGATGATTGTTCTGGTTTTCCTTTATTGCTTCTTCTAAGGGAAATGAACTGGGAGTTGGACTTTGGAGTGAGTGTTCAATAAAGTCATCCTCATCATGTTGTCCTCCTCCCATGGTTGTTTCTAAAGCATAAAGTTGGGCGGAATAAACTTCATCTTCTTCCTCCTCCTCCAACCATAAAGGTAAATCATGCTCTAGAGAAGGTTAAGCAGGAGCATATAGGACTAATTCCTTGGACATATGCCCATTCTTGATGGTCATATTCCTAGCTCTGCAGCTAATGTAAGCATCGACAATGGACAACCATGGTCTCCCAAGGATGAGAGGGTAACCAATAAGCTTAGCCTTAGGCTGGAGAACTGGGAAATCTGCAAGGTACTCCCAAGAGTCAATGGAGACCATCACATCCTCCACAATCCCCTCAGGGGTTACTGTGGAACCATTTGCAAGTTGCAGAACTGTTGTGATCTTCCTCAAAGAACCTTGGAGGTTGAGCTTGAGCATGGTGTTTGGTCAATTTAGAGTGTCCTAAATTGCTATATTAATTGTCAATCCGGGAGTTGTAAACTGCTGAAGTGAGGTGCACTATATATGCAAGATAACTGATTTCTTACTTTTTGTCGTTTTTTATTTTTGGTTTGTTTTTGGGTTTATCTTTTGTTGATTCCCTAATGTGAGATGGAAATTCTAAAAGTCAAGTATGGATATAAGTATTCAAGGCAATGTTGACCTTTAAAATGATTTCCAAACTTCAAAGTTTCCAAAAAGGTTTTAAAACTTGCAATGATGAAATCAATTCCTAAGAGAAAATAAAAATGTACCAATATTCTAATTAAGCCAAACAGTGAGCTAGTGACTATGAAACCCAGTATCCTTACTGTTGTATGAAAAGAAACTGAACTCAAAGAAATTCAAAAACTACAAGCAAAGTAAACTAAAATCATATTACATCAACTCATATTTTGACCCCTCACCATTTGACTCGCTCTGGCTTTAGGAAGTAATCATAAACAAATTGAGCAATCTGATATCTAATTTGCATAAAATGAAACTAATATTAAACTACACACTCATACTCCAATCCCTCACCATTTGACTCGCTCTGGCTATAGGAGGTAACTGAAAATGACATGAGCAATTCAATAACTAACTTGCAGAAAAATAAACTAATATCAAACTACGCATTCATACTTCAATCCCTCACCATTTGACTCGCTCTGGTTATAGGAGGTGACTGAAAATGACATGAGTAATCTAATATCTATCTTGTAGAAAAGTAAATGAACAAAACTGAAAGAAATAAATAGTGCTGGAATTAGAACTAAGAAAATAAATCAGCAGAAGGACAAGATAATTCCATGTCAGTAGTCATTATAATGCTATGTGCAAATGCCCGGGCTGCCTATTAGAACCTGAAATAAAGACACTGATCAGTTAACAACATTAGAAAGCATAAAAACTATGGACAACAATCAACATGAATACCATAAGCAGTGTAATATATACAAGTAAACAATTATGGCATCAGGAATGTAAAGGAATAAAGCATGAAACTATACAGAAATTACAAAACCTTGGTGTGTACAGGGGCCCTCTGCACAACCTCGGCCAATCAACAATCAACCACGAATTGAACTTATACTTAGTGTCTTCTCATGTATTAAAATGCAGTCATAACATAAGGATAATGTCACGGCACAGTGGGCTTGTAAACAGTCAAAATTACATTCTAAAAGCTAGCTAATATGCATATGAGAACGCTTTATTTATAACAGAGGATGACACAACTACTTTCCTAAAATCTGCACTGATAAAAAGACACATGAATAACCATGTCCAGAAATCTAGCATTATGGTAGCTATGGAGATTAAATCCAAGGAGGGTGGCTGTTAGATTAGATTCATGGAGCAGTCCCCAGGTGTTAACACGTCTCTTGAGATTTAGGAACGGCCACACAAGTCTTCACGTGGTGAAAAACAGAGTTCTGCCACCGTAAAACTCTTAGGTTGACCACCGCTTGACTGTCTTTGACCACGGCCTTCTATGAGGGATTCAGCTGTACCAATAGGACACGGTCCATGTCCACATCATTTGCAACTTTCCCATGTGGACGGATTCGCCTATAGACACCTGTAACATAAACTTCAACAAAAAGGCTGCGGAAAGTTGAGCTGGCTGCGGAAAGTGACAAGATTCCGCAGCTGAATGAGCAAAAATCTAGATCAAACAGCAGTCACAAGACATAGTTAGGAAACCATTTTATATGCTCTTTTAAAACTAATATGCAATGATTTAACAGCTTAGGAGGTCCATGTAAATGGAAAAAGGCTAAAAAGGTGTATAGGGAAGATGCAAGTTTGGGACTCAACATACCCCCACTGTGAAGGTGTTGCATGTCCTCATGCAACCAAAATTTTGATCATCCCCCCTTTAGTCCATGTGTTCAGAAGCCTCTGCTAGTACATCCGGTCCTCTTTTCTTCTTTCTTGGTGCTACTACCATCCTGGGCTTCCTTATCAAACATCTGAATTTGAGATTGATTAATTCCATACTCAACTTCCTGCACTTTTTCTTTAATTTCTTGTTCTTTTTCTGCCACAGTCCCAGATGTAACATAGTGTTATCATGAATGATTTTGTCCACTTTGCTTTGCTCCTTTAGTTCTTCATTTTCTTGTTTAATGTGCCTATTTAAAACCTCCAATTCAAACACTTCTTCTTTCAATGGTTGGACTTGTGCTGCTTGTGCTATGTGAGGTAGAGTGGATGACGTGTTCGGGCCTGCAGCTGTCTTCTCTAAGGATTCGAGATAATCATACACCTCTTGCTGATTTGGATCTATTTCAGGTGTTTTCCTTGGGCTGACCTCAAAGTCTTGTTGAGGAGGAGGACTGATTTCTAATTCTAGCCGAGAAAGACTTATATCAACATCTGGAGGACTAGTTTCAATATTTGGTTGAGGATGAGGTGGGCTACGGCCAGCTGGAGGTTTCTCGGGTGTTCCCCCACCCAAGTCAATGAAGTGTGGTCCTTTTACTTGTGTTTTCCTCCACTTTTCTCTAAGCCTACTGCATCTTCTTAAATACTGTGGGCTAGTACTCTCTTTTTCCATACTCTGTTTTCCTTTTTCTTTCTTCTTGGCTATAGCAGCTTGTTTTTGAAGATGCACTAGTCTCTCAAACAACACTTGATAGTCTTCCTCTACAGATGGTTCTGGTGATTGGTAGACATCTTCTATGCTCCTTTTTCCTTTCAATTTTCTCTGTTTTCTATCCTTAGTTCTTTCCTCCTTCTCTTTTTGACCAACTTCTTTAGTTTTTCTAATAGGAGAGTCTTGAATTATTGCACTTTTCTCTTTTCTCCTACTCCTTCTTGGTGTTTTTGGTGTACTGCTTTCAGGTGCCTCAGATGGCTCTTGAAAGTAGTTTCTTACTAAAAACCGTTCCCAAGTATCTTTATTTTTCTTCAATTGGTCTTCAATTAGAATCCTCACAAGCCCATGATGATATAAATGAGGTTCTATGTCTTCTATGTTCTTTTGGACTGTTGTGCACATCTTTCTCAAGCTCAGCAATAAGAAGTAGGGCAGATTAAGGGTTTGGTTCTCTAAGAAGTTCATCAATAACCGAGTATGATACATGTACATTGCTCCAAAACGGCCTTCACAAGTAATGAACTTTTGAATGATTAACAGTAAGCTGGCCCACTCTTCTTTTAATGCATGAACAGGAATTCCTTTTGTGAATACAGTTATATCCATACCTGGGTTACGTAATATGACTCTCCATGCCTGCTCGTCTAAACTTTTGTTTTTAAACCAACGTTCACCTTCCTGGGGCAGGTCTGTAGCAACTGCTATGGATGCTTCGGTGACTATGAACTGAAGGTCTCCAATTTCCACCACCTGGCCGTTGAAAGACCTTGCAAAAGCTTTTGTTATCTCCTTATTGTGGCCCTTAAATTTTTGAATGAGACATAGCGATTTTGCCTTCTTCAGCAAGTCTTTTACTTGAGGGTATCCTTCTAAGAACTTGGGCCCTTCCGGTTCTGCCCTCAATAACTGACCCATCTTTCCTTTTGTTTGAAATTCGACTGCGTGTGAGGGGTTTAGCAGAGGTAAGACAGCTAGGTTACGAGGTTTATGGAGAAAAAAAAAGTGGCTGAAAATGGAAGCTGGAGAACTGGTAACGGGAGTGTTCAAGGACTGTAAGCAGAAATAGAGGATAGGCAGCCGAGGTGAGTTCACGAAATGGAGTGGAGGCATATGTGAACGAGGTGGTAATGTAGCCGTGGCTTCAATAGAATGGTAGGGGAGTGAAGTGAACCCGGAATTTTTAAACTGAACGGCTGCGTAGGAGATGTTAACACGTTTATGAAATGGCTACGAAAATTATGCGGTGGAGAGGAGCCGTAATTAAATAGGTCACATCTCATGATTACAAGTGGGGTGTGAAAGTGCAGTCAACTACGAGTTAAACCCGAGAATTAGTCATGATACCATTTAGGGAATAAATGCATGGTTCTTGGAGGAATTTCGTGAAATGGTAATGGAGCTATCGTGGTAATCATTGCATATAGTGGAGCTTTAAGGTTTAATAACTATGCAAAATTGTGCCTTTGATTGCTATTTGAAAGAAATTTTTACTCATACCTTGGAATCTTTGCCATTTGTTGTCCATTAGCCCTTAATCAACTGCTCCTTATTGATGTCTTTAGATGCTCCATGTCTTCATAACATATTCTCAGTCATACCTGCATTTTCATGATTATTGAACTAACATCTTGACTGTTAATTTGAAAAATAGAGTGGTGGCTGCGGAAATTGCTTCTGGCTGCGGAAACTGATTCCAGCTGCGGAAACTGACACAACAACCACTTGGCTGAATAAAGATAGTTAGATAATAACTAACTGAATGGAAATGGTCATGAAAGAGACATTTATTGACGTAAAGAAAACTAACAACTGAATTTTCAGTAGCAGAAAGTAATGCTTTGGCTTCTACCCATTTAGTGACATAATCAATACATACCAATATATACTTCTTTTGTTTAGATGGTATATTAATGGGTCTAATGAAATCTAAAGCCCATTTTTCAAAGGCTTCGATGAGTACCTGTGGTTGTAATGGCATTTCATTTGAAAGAGTCGGTTTCCCTACTCTTTGGCAGCTGTCACACCTTTTGACATATTATTTTGTATCTTTGAAGAGGGAAGGCCAATGATATCCTAAAGAAAGGATTTTATAGGTCTTCCTTTTGTTAGCAAAGTTTCACCGCATGGTTCATCATGACATGCTTTGAGGATGTCAGGCATTTCATCTTCCATAACACATCTTCTGATCACACAATCTGGCCCTATTTTAAACAATTCGTTAGAAATCCATGAATATTTTGAACTCTCCTGAATAATTCTTCTTCTTTCACTAGGAAATAGATGTGGAGGTAGTTTCCCTGTAACCAAATAGTTAGCAATATCTGCATACCAAGGAGTCTTAGTAGTTACCGCAAATAAATATTCATCTGGAAACTTATCCTCTACAGGAGAATCTTCTTTAGTATTTTGGATTCTAGACAAGAAATTAGCTACTGTATTTTATTTCCCTGGTCTATTCAACACAGTAATATTGAATTCTTGTAAAAGTAAGAGCCATCTTGTAACTCTGCCATTAGTAATAGGTTTTTTCATTAGATATCTAATCACAGAATGATCAGTATGGACAAAAGTTTCATAGCCTGTTATATAATTTCTAAACTTATTGATTACATAAACAACAGCTACGAACTCTTTTTTAGTCACAGTATAGTTCAACTCAGTGGGAGTCAAATTTTTACTGGTATATTAAATGGCATAAGGAACTAAATCATTTTGACCCAACACAGCTCCTAGAGCTGTATCTGAAGCATCTGTAGAAATATGGAAAGGAAGTTTCCAATTTGGCCCTCTCAAGATGGGTGCTTCAGATATTCTTGTTTTCAAAGTTTCAAATGCTGATTGACAATCAGGATCCCATTTGAATTCACAATCTTTTGTAAGTAATTTGAAGAGTGGAGATGATATTTTGGTGAAGTTTTCTATAAATCTTCTATAGTACCCAGTAAATCCCAGAAAACTTCTAACATCTTTTTGACAATTTGGAATAGGCAACTTGGAAATGACTTCAACTTTTGATCTATCAACTTTAATCCCATCCCCTGAAATGTGATGTCACAAAACAATACCTTCAGTAAACATCATAAATCATTTTTCATGACTCAATGAAAGGTTTGTTTCTTTACATCTTATAAGGACTTTTTCCTCTTCAAATGAATTACCATAAACTGTAAAATCATCCATATAAACCTCTACACAATCATGGATTAGATCAGAAAAGATTCCTAGTACTTCCCTTTGAAATGTTGCAGGTGCATTACATAATCCAAAAGGAAGCACTCGGTAAGCAAAAGTTCCCCATGGACAGGTAAATGTGGTCTTATCTTGATCTTTAGGTGCTACCTGAATTTGATTATAGCCACTAAAACCATCCAAAAATGAAAAGTACTTTTTGCCTGCTAGAGTATCCAATACCTGATCGATAAATGGCAAAGGAAAGTGATCCTTCAAAGTTGCTTTATTCAATTCCCTATAATCAATGCAGACTCTCCATTTACCATTCTTTTTAGGTACTATAACCAAAGGAGAAACCCATCGGCTATCTGAAATTGGATAAATGAAGTTTACATTGAGTAGCTTTTGGAGCTATTCTTTCACTATCTCCCTAAGGTTTGGATTCATCCTTCTCTGAGGTTGTTTGATTGGTCTACTATTTTCCTCAATGTAGATATGATGAATGCAAGTCTTAGGGTTAATACCTTTCATATTAGTATACTCCCATGCAAATGCAGTAGAATGTTTTTGCAAGATTTTGGTTAGCTCTCCCTGTTGTGATTTTTCTAAGTTTTTGTTGATATTCAATGTTTTACTTGGAAAAATCTCAATGGCGGAACTACCAAACTCTTCCATAGAGTAAAGAGACATTTGTCTAGATGATAGATACTCAATGTCAGAATCTAACTGAAATTGTGTGTGGTCATATTCTAAAGATGTTTCAAAATTTTCTAATGTGTTCAGAATTTGCCTATCTTCACTGATTTCAGAAATGGTAAAGACAGGTTGTATAGTGTCCTCATCATCGACCCATTCATTATCTCCTACTTCTGTAATTGCTTTTGATGGAGGATACAAATTGAATTTCTTTGTCGAATTACCATCAGAAATATACATATCCCCAGATCTACAAATGATAAAAGCATCAGCTGTGGCTAGCCAAGGTCTTCCTAAGATGAGTGGGTGCCCTCCTAGATTACTCTTGGGAGTTAAAATCATGAAATCTACTAGATATTCCCAAGAATATAAGGAGACCTAAATGTCTTCTAATACACCATCTAGTTTGATAATTAATCGATCTGCAAGTTGCAGTAGAGTAGGTGTAAAAAGAAGATTAGGAAGTTTTAGCTGTTCCATAGTCTATCTACTCATAATGTTGATAGCAGCCCCTAAATCAATCAACGTATTTGGAATTTCAACCCCATTGATATGTGTTTTGAAAATTGGACTATCGGGATCTACATACTTCTGCATGGTAATTTTTCCCATCATGATATCTGCAATTTTTCCTACCAGGTGGATTCTTCTTGTATCTCTTGGTTTCCTTCCTAGTCTTTTGAGACTCAACTCCTTTATTGTTTTTGCTAGAATAGGAATCTCTCTAATGGCTTGTAGCAAGGGAATCTTGATACGGACATTCTTTAATTCATCTAGAAAATCATAGTCAGGCAACAAGATTTGTTTTTCCACTCCTTTGTCAATTTGAAATCTTTCAGGAAAAGGAGGTGTGGATGAAGATGCAGGTTGCTCAACTATAGGAGTTGTGGGGGTTGACTCTTTTTCTTTTTCCTTTTGAGTGCTTGGGTTTTGAAGAGATGCTTCAGAACCTTTATTGGCTTCAAGAGAATCTTCCTCAGAAATGCTTTGCTTTTGAGCATCTATAGAAGGTTTTTCTAAAACTCTACCAGATCTGAGTTGTACATCATTGAGAGGAACAATCATATAGGTAGGAAATTGTTGTCCTTCTACCATGTAAGCATTTTGAGGATTTTTATTATTGGGGTTTGGCAATGGCTGGGAAGGTAGTTGATTTGTCTTTCCTTGGAATGGAAGCAAGAGTTGGGAATTTGGATTTTATTGAGAAGGTTGTTGTTGTTGTGGAAATGGCAATGAAAGTTGTGGATTTTGATTTGGAAGTTGTGGAGCTTGTTGATTTTGAAAAGATGGAGGATATTGATAGAATTGAGCAAATCTCCCATAAGGATTTTGCATACCTTGTACCCATGATTGAAATGGATTTTGAGGTTGGGACCAAGGTTGTTGCCAAGGATTCCAATTTGGCGGGGGTTGAAAATTCGTGGGGTTGTTAAACCCTTGATTTTGTTGCCCTGCCAAGGTCTCATTGAAACAAAGCAAAGAGACTCAATTGAATTTGGGTCTTCTTGAAAGACAGCTTTGAGCCCAAGAATTGAAGGACAATCCTTGGTCTCATGGCTTGCTGAACAAATCATACATGTTTCTACAAATTTTGCATCTAAGGGGCATTCCCTTAGAGCATGTTTCTTCCTACATTTTGGACAAAAGATGGCCAAAGCTTCAGCATCTGCTTTCTGCTTGTTTTGTATCTTAAGGGTGTCTAGTTGCTCACTAAGGCTCCCTAAAATATCAGTTTTAAACTCATCAAGCATGTTGCCAATCTCAGCCCTACTTACTGATCCAGTTGCAGATTTGTTTGCTCTAATGAGAGAAAGATCTCTAGGCCCTTTTCCAGTTTTAGATTTTCCCCTTGAGAGATGGACACATAGCTCTGCTATATCATGAAGTGGAAGTTGAGATATATCTCCTTTTCCCATCATGTTCAAAATATCTATCCATTCATCTGTAATGGCTTTCAATAGAAGGGCTTTCAGGGTTTCCTCATCTAGGTTATTCATTTTTGCTCTTTTCAGGTTGTATTGAAATCTTTCAAGTAAATCCTCCAAGTTTTCATCTTCTTTTGCACCATTTTGAATACCTCATCCTTATGATTGGTGGGCATACAATAGTCCAGGTATCTATCCAAAAATGTTTGTTTCATATCATTCCAAGTCCCAATAGATTGAGTGACTAATCCCATGAACCATTTTAGAGTGGCTCCCTTCAATGTTGAAGGAAAAAATTTGAGTTTTTGAGAGTCTTCCATATAATCATAAGTTCAGCACACGACTTCAAACTCAAATAAAAATGTTTCAGGATCCTTACTTCGCAACCCATAAAAGTTTGGGAGGACAGATGGTGAGATGTTTTTCATAGTTGTTCGAGATTACTCATCAACTATAGGAAATCAAAATGAGTTATCTCCATCCCTATTTCCCCCGTTGTTACCTCTACCTCCTCCATTGTTTCCTCCTCCTCTACCTCTACCCCTACCTCCTCCAAATCCGTTTACTACTTCCTCTATCATGATAGTTTCCTCAGAGATTTCAGAGTCCTCTGGTTCTTCTACTAATGGCGAATGAGGAGGAATTTCTCCCTCTTCTTCTTCAGGTGATTCTACTTCCTCGATTACAATTTGTTTTCCTGTAGAAGTAAAGAAAGGGTCTTTTCCTAACTCAGATTCGGTGGATAGTGTGAAAGAGTCTCCTAATTCAGCTGCTGCCCCTTGAATTCCAGGAATCCTAAGGCTAGGAGTGTGAGTTGGAGATGATGGAGGTGTATCTTGTCTATGCCTTGAAGTAGATGGAGTTGTAAAATTTGAACTCTTGGCCCTAGCTATAAACCTTCCCCTCGAATATCTTGCTCTATGCATGCCATTTTTTATTTTTCTTCAAGTCGGGCTAATAATTCTCTTTCTAATCTTCCAGATCACTCTAGGTGCAAGAAGAGAGCATACTCAAGAAATTATTGAACCAATAACTCTCTTTTTTGATCCTCCAGGTCACACTAGGTGCAAGAGGAGAGCATACTTTGAGAAGTTATCAATTTTTACCTTCCTTGAAATTTTCTTGTTTTTTTTTTTTTTAAGAAATTGGCTACCTAGTTTCACTTCCCTGGCAACGGCACCAAAATGTTTGGTCTAGAGTGTCCTAAAATGCTATTTAATTGTCAATCCGGGAGTCGTAAACCACTGAAGTCAAGTGCACTATATATGCAAGATAACCGATTTCTTACTTTTTGTTGTTTTTGATTTTTGGTTTGTTTTTGGGTTTATCTTTTGTTGATTCCCTAATGTGAGATGGAAATTCTAAAAGTCAAGTATAGATATAAGTATTCAAGGCAATGGTGACCTTTAAAATGATTTCCAAACTTCAAAGTTTCCAAAAAGGTTTTAAAACTTGCAATGATGAAATCAATTCCTAAGAGAAAATAAAAATGTACCAATATTCTAATTAAGCCAAACAGTGAGCTAGTGACTATGAAACCTAGTATCCTTGCTGTTGTATAAAAAGAAACTGAACTCAAAGAAATTCAAAAACTGCAAGAAAAGTAAACTAAAATCATATTACATCAACTCATATTCTGACCCCTCACCATTTGACTTGCTCTGGTAATCATAAACAAATTGAGCAATCTGATATCTAATTTCCATAAAATGGAATTAATATTAAACTACACACTCATCACTCCAATCCCTCACCATTTGACTCACTCTGGCTAGAGGAGGTAACTGAAAATGACATGAGCAATTCAATAACTAACTTGCAAAAAAATAAACTAATATCAAACTACGCATTCATACTTTAATCCCTCACCATTTGACTCACTCTAGCTATAGGAGGTAACTAAAAATGACATGAGTAATCTAATATCTATCTTGCAGAAAAGTAAATGAACAAAACTGAAAGAAATAAACAGTGCTGGAATTAGAACTAAGAAATAAATCAACAGAAGGACAACATAATTCCATGTCAGTAGTCATTATAAATCTATGTGAAAATGCCCGGACTGCCTATTAGAACCTGAAATAAAGACACTGATCAATTAACAGCATTAGAAAGCATAAAAACTATGGACAACAATCAACATGAATACCATAAGCAGTGTAATATATACAAGTAAACAATTATGGCATCAGGAACGTAAAGGAATAAAGCATGAAACTATACATCAATTACAAAACCTTGGTGTGTACAGGGGCCCTCTGCACAACCTCGGCCAATTAGCAATCAACCACGAATTGAACTTATAAACAGTGTATTCTCATGTATTAAAATGCAGTCATAACATAAGGATAAAGTCACGGCACAGTGGGCTCGTAAACAGTCAAAATTACATTCAAAAAGCTAGCTAATATGCGTATGAGAACGCTTTATTTATAACAGAGGATGACACAACTACTTTCCTAAACTTTGCGCTGATAAAAAGAAACGTGAATAACCACGTCCAGAAATCTAGCATTATGGTAGCCGTGGAGATTAAATCCAAGAAGGGTGGATGTTAGATTCGGTTCATGGAGCAATCCCTAGGTGTTAACATGTCTCCTGAGATTTAGGAACAGCCACGCAAGTCTTCACGTGGTGAAAAATAGAGTTCTGCCACCGTAAAACTCTTAGGTTGACCACCGCTTGACTGTCTTTGACCACGGCCTTCTGTGAGGGATTTCGTTGTACCAATAGGACACGGTCCATGTCCACATCATTTGCAACTTGCCCATGTGGCCGGATTCACCTGTAGACACCTGTAACATAGACTTCAACAAAAAGGCTGTGGAAATTTGAGCTGGCTGCGGAAAGTGACAAGATTCCGCAGCTGAATGAGAAAAAATCTAGATCAAACAGCAGTCACAAAACATAGTTAGGAAACCATTTTATATGCTCTTTTTAAACTAATATGCAATGATTTGACAGCTTAGGAGGTCCAGGTAAATGGAAAAAGGCTAAAAAGGTGTATAGGGAAGATGCAAGTTTGGGACTCAACACATGGTTTCCTTAGTCATCACATTAATGGTAGCCCCCAGATTGATTAGAGTGTGTGGGACAACGGTGCCATTGATGTGCACATCTACTACAGGGCTTTCAGGGTCCAAATATTTTGGACAGATTACCTGCCCCAGCATTAAGTCGGACAGCTTCCCAATGACATTAATGGTAGGTGCATCCCTTCTTCACCTCCTTGGATGCTTGAATCACTTCTCCTTAATCAACTTATTGTAAATAGGAACATCTTATATCACTTGGAGAAGTGGAATCTTTACACATAGATTTTTCAATTCTCCCAGAAGTTCAGTCTCTTCTAAGGTAGGCTAGAGTGGTTGGGCTAATCTATCAAGAAATGGTGGATTCACTTTAAGATTGCTTTCCTCTCTTTCTTCCTCAACCTCCCTAGGTGGAGGTCAGAGTTGGTTATTCGGGAAAACTCTCTAAGATCTCAGTTAATCTCTTGAATTTCCACAACATAAGCTGGATATGATGTCTCTCCACTATATACTTGTTGAGCCTGCCTGTTGTTGGAGTTTGGATTTGGCTGGGCAAGCATCTGGGGTTGCTTGGGTGGAGTAGAGTGTAGGAGTTGTGGCTGGGTAGGTGGTGGAGGCAATAGAGCTGGAGCATTGTTGTATTGGGGCCTCCACCCTCGGGGAGGTGCATTCCACTAATGTTGTGGTGGAGCATAAGGTTGAAATGACTGGTTGGCTGGATGGGAGTGATATTGAGATGAAAAGGACTAAGGAGGGGGTGTAGACCAGGAAGGATGAGCAAGGGGTCGCTAAGAAGGAATGGTTGTGGTTTGGTTGGGGTTGTAATATGCATGGGACGACCCTTGCATGCTCTGCTAGTATGGTCTAGGCCCATGAGGTATCCTTTGGTTAATGTAGCAGAGCTGCTCAGCGACCCCTTCAGCTCCTTGATATACAACTTTGAGTCCAGGAAAAGAAGGGCACTTTTCTGTGGAGTGGTTTTCTTCACAGATTGGGAAAATTTTAATATAAGTCAATGGACATTCATTCATAGGATGCCTCCTGGTGAATCTAGGACAAAAAATGGCCAAGGTTCTCTCTGCTTCCTCTTGCTTCCTCTTAATGTGCATGGTGTCCATTTGCAAGGCAAGGGTTTGCAACATCTCACTTTTGAAATCATCCAGCATGTTTCCAATTTCACCCTTGATGGATGAGTTGGAAGGTGATGTACTAACCATAGGTTGACTACCCCTACCCTTTTTCCTAGCTGCCCTAGAATGGTTTCTAAAGATAGTATTGATATCTTCATCGGGTAATTGGTATATATCTCCTCCTGCTAACAAATGTAGGGTATCCAGAAGATCTTCCGTTACTCCCCTAAGTAGGACCAGCTTTAGTGACTCAGGGTCAGGTGTGCACCTGGCCCTTTTGTAACTAAGCTAGAATCTTTCTTCATAATCCTCTAGGGATTCATCATTGCCTATGGTCATCCTGAAAATTTCTTCTTTAGTATCCTTTGACCGATAGTAGTCCCGATATTTGTTGTTAAAGGGCTTCTGGATCTGAGCCCAAATTGTGATGCTATCTCCAGGTAAATCCATGAACTAGTGCAATGTTGCATCATTGAGGGTAGTGTTAGTGCCTAGATTTACCTCAGGCTGAAAAGGTAGGATCTAGGACCAACATCAAACCACGCTCAGTCTTGTAGCTAGCCCTACGAGGATAGGAGAGGGCTCTCTACGGGTCAATCTCAGCAAAAGATAATCAATGGGGCTTGAGATGACTGAAATAAAACTAATTTTAGGCTAGGTATGAAGTACAAGGATTTGATTTGATTTTTTGTGGGTTTTGTTGGAAACAAGGGAAAAGCAAATTTTGGGGTGCGGGGATTGAGGCTCAGTTCTGCAGAGATCTCGACGGGGCAAGGTAGGCGATCATTTGGCATTTAAATTTTAATGAGATGGAGAGAAAAGATAGGTGAGGTGTTGAAGAGGGCAAGGGAAATCATGAATCCTCCTAAAACAGCTGAAAACATCAACAACTAAAGCAAACCTCAAGTAGAGCATTGCACTTTCAATGAATTCTACTTACACTCTTGTTTGTTTAGTTCAGAAGAAATAAGATAGATGATGGCATACATAAAAAAAAATTCACAATTACAAAGAGAAGCACTATACCAATACAAATTTCCACATGAATCCCAAAGAGTGCTGCAAATCCTGGTCTCAATTCCTTAGCCAAAATACTGAAAATGAATGTACAATGAAGCTCCAAGCTATCTCAAGAGTCCAACCATGCTAATGACTGAAAAACAACATAATATAGACAAACATAACTCATCCTTACTTCTAGGGGTCAAGCTCATGAGTTTAGGAGCTGATCCAACTGATTTTAAACTGAGAACTAGAAACTAGGCAACATAACAGCATGCCTCTAAAAACAAGGAAACTGATCCATTCAGTTTGAAACAACCTCTAAACTGATGAATCTAACTCTACAAGTGAAAATCCAAGATATTTACATCATAATCCATCAAATTTCATCAAATTACATCACAAATTTTCCATTAAGAAAGTGGAAAAGTCAAACTAGGTGAAATTGGGCGAAAAACAGAACAAAACTTGGTCAAACTGGCAATTTTTCCTCTATGCACCACGCCTGATTCTCTATGCGTAGTGCCTGTTTGGACCCACTTTTGGAGGCCTTCCCGGTGTCCAAATGTGCTCTACGTGTGCTTGATGGAAAGGTATACTTGTCGACTTTCCAACCCAAGTGGAATCTTTGAATTTGGCCTCCACTGTCCCCTCCAAAATTCCATTCTCCCAACACTGCTTCCTATGTGTCAAAATAGGGGCAGTGAGGTCATTTTTTGAATGTTTTTTGACCTTTTGAGGGCTCAAAACCTACCCAAATTTCTTGGCCATAGGTAGGAAAGAATAAATTTCCATGAAAAATCTAGAAATGCAAAGTTTTTGTGATTTAGATCCCTCTAGCAAAAGCGAGCGCCACGTGGCGCGATGCAATGGGAGGAAAACTCTGTTTTTTGTGCCAAAATTTAAAAAATGCAAAAATTGCTCCAAATTTCTTGAAATTTGGGCTGAGTATTCTCTATCAAATTCTTTGATAGGCCAAGGAAGCCTTAGCCAAGATTTTAAGTCCTTCATCCTCTTTTTTCCTTTTTGATGCTCTCTTTAGCTTTGCTTTCAAATTCCTGATTCTTGCTTGGCACACCAAGTTCCAAGACAAATAATGATATGACAAATTTATAGGCATGTTATTCTCATTTATTGCCTTCTCCACCTTCCTCTCCAAGTGGGTATTCACTATTTCAAGCCATGACTCTCGATCAGCATTGATCTCTTGCTCCAATGAAGTGAACTCTATCCTCCTCCTTCGGGCACTTTGGCTATTTTGCCGAATGTTCTGTAACTCCATCACCACTTACTTATCTTCAAGCTACTTTTTCCTCTACTCCAAATACTGTATAGTCCACTGGGATCTATCCAAGTTGGTGGAAAAGGCATCAATGTCCGCCTGCTGTTCCTTGATGATCTGTCTAAGGTTTTCACCTTGTGGGCCCATGTCAGTATCATCACCCTCAATGAGGATGAAATCAGTCTCTCACTCACCTGATGGTCCTTCCTCCTGTAGAGGCCTCTTGCCTCAGTCCTGAACCTACTGTGCTGATGGAGGAAGTGAGGCCCCTTCCACCCCGGGTGGAGATAACACTCGCTTCGCTGCTGCAAACAACCGTCTAGTGCCCCTCTGATAGGAGATGAACATCGGCATACTAGCGATCTCATGGCCCTGCTGATAAGAAGGTCCACCTGTCTCATGCCCAACCTTTGAAGGTCCCTGTGAAGCTCTGAAATACTCATGAGAGATGAAGTCATCCCAAGTGATGCCCTGTAAACCAAGCTGATGAACGACCATAATTTTGATGAGAGCAAAATGATAAATACTGTTAAACTGCTGCTGAGGGGTCTTGTGCTACGCAAGAGTGGTCATCCTTTCCATGTTTCGGCATATGAAAAAAGGAATGTTCATCATTCGCACCCAAGTGAAATGCATCAGAAGCATAATGTGATAAGCATGCAAGCAGGAGAACCGGCCCTCACAGGTGAAATACTTCATGATGAGTTTCATTAAAGGAGCATACTCATCCTTGAGAAACCGAAAAGGAAACACTCTCTTAAGCTGCCTCAGAAAACCAAGTTTGATGTATGGTTCATAGTGTTGCCGGTCAATCTTCTGTCTCTTGTTCCATGGTTCTCCAATGTTTGGTATGCCGGTTGCCAATGAAATGGTTTCTGGTGTTAATGTGAAAGCAATACCGGCAAGAGTAGCTTGATCACCATGCAAATGCAACACAAATAAGTGGGCCAACTCACGATGAAACTGAATATGAACAACCTTCTCACAAAATTCATAACTTCACTGATGCTGGAAACAAAAGAGGGTAAGAGGGTAGGCCTGCAACTCGGTAAGAGTGGTAGGTTCTTCTCTGATATGTCTGCCACCTCTATGAGGCCTCCTGGGTGCATGTCCCTCCGTGGGTGAATCACTTTGGGTCTCTTCTTCATAATCATATGAAGGAAAAGATGCCATAACTGTTGATAGACAAATTGGCTTGGAGAAATAGGAGCTGAAACTATGTTGGACTACCTTTGATGATTGTTTGACCTCTGCTACCAAGGGAAAACAGTGAAACAAGGGACTATTAGGAGAGGGAAAAATAATGGGAATTTAGGGACTGTTGGGACAGAGTTTAGCTAGGGAAAAATGGGATATTATGGGTGTTTTGTATAGGGTTAGGGTTTGGGATTTTACAATTAGGATTTTGGGAAAGGGAACTTGGGATAAGGGATTACTGAATTTAGGAAAGTAGGGGAACTTAGGGAACAATGAAATTCAGGAATAAATGGGTAGGGGAGTAATGGAGGGATGATGAACTTGGTAGAAAAGTAGGTTTTGAAACCCTAGGTAGCAAGTCTTTTTTTTTAAAGTAGGGTTTATTGCTTCTCACAAGCACCATAAAAAACACACCATCAAACCATTGTCAAACTTAGATGAAATGCAACATTGAAGATGCTACCTACTTGAATCAAGACCGTTCCACGTGATTTTGGGTGATTGGAAAAAGTTTGGAGGTTTTTCGGACTTCTTGGCTATATGTGCCATGCAGCACGCCCAATGCACTGCGCCTCACCAGTGCACCGCGCCTGTGCAAAAATACACTGTGTTCTGAAGCCCAGTGCACCACGCCTCACCAATGCACCGCGCCTCCTGCCCAGTGTGCCGTAGCGGTCACCAGGAGCAATTTTCACCCAATTTTTTCCTCTTTCTCAACGAAATCACTTTTTCTTACTTGTCTTTTGCAAATGAGCTTTACACATGAAGGCATTGCTTATAAACTTAGAGCTTTTGAAATTTTGGCTCATGAAACCCACTTTTATAATATTTTGTATTTGACTTTATCTTTAAACTCTGTTTTTGAACTTTTTCACTGTTTTTTCGCTTTGTGAAGAGTTTAATGACCTGAGCTTGCTTTTTTTTGCAGGTATTGGAGCTTCTGGGCTAAGGAAAGAAACCAAGATGCAGATGAATGGATTTACAATGAGGAAAGCAAAAACTTTCATGATTTTGTACAATAAATACTAAATACTCTGTTTTTTCCTCAAAACAGAGTTTTGAGGAAAAACACATTTTCAAATGCTTGGTGATAAAATTTATTGATGTTGCAACCTCCTCATGGCTTGCTGGCAATTATTGGACATTTTAAAACATTTTTTGACGAAACCCTAATCAAACCCTAGACCTAATTGACCATGAAACCCTAAAGACATCTTTTGTAATTTTCAGGATAAAAATAAGACTGTGTGTGTTTCTAAATGAACAAACATGAGCTAGCAAGTAGATAACATGAGGGAAACTGGAGGAATGCCACTACCGTCAGATGATCTATGCGCCTAATGGAATAAAAATGACTGCGCGGGACACCTAACATGAAAAGCAACAAGAGGATTTGATCTCTTACGGAGGGATGACAATACCGACTCTAACATTGGCTCCAATGGGGATGGTAGCTCCTTGGAGGTGCCAAGAACTATAGATCTCTGGGAAAGCAGGCAGTGCCTTCATCCATTGGGCTATGGAGTCAATCACTTTGACACAACAAAACTGAACTCTTGACTAAAAGACTCAATTTCAGGACTGAACGTGACTCAAATTGACTCATTTTCAAGACTGAAATTGACCAAAAGACTTAACTCAAACAAACCAAACAAAAAATGAAATCCAACTTCAGCGTTATACCCTTCACCTTAGGCCCCAAGCTGAAGAAGGAAGAAAACACACTCTTGCAATGGAATTTACAAGCCGGTATATACAATGATGAATAGGATAGCAGAAAACAGTTTACACAATATACCATTTGAGAAGCCGACCATTGACTGGCCCACCAGCATAGTCTTCGCCATTCAGCTCTTGCAAAAGGAACACATTCTAGCCCCGATGTGCAGCAATCTTGTACGTTCCTTCCACAGATTTTCAAATTTTCCATTCTTACCCTTCTCTTCATTCCTTGCATCCCATTTCAACACTATGTCTCCAATTTCAAACTTGTCTGCCTTGGCTTTCCAGTCATATATCCTCTTAATTCTTTCCTGTAGCTTGGAAGTATGCTAAAATACCTCTTCTCTTGTTTGCTGCAAATGTATCATTTGGTTGATTCTCCGCTGCAAACCATCATCCTCGCTACCAACTTCTTGCAACAATTTGACCACCAGGACTGCTAAATATGTCAGGGAGACTATGTCCACACCGTACACAAGCTCAAAAGGAGACATGTCAATGGATTTCTTTTGACTTACCCCATCTGCCCAAAGTGCATTGACTAGCTTTTTGTGCCAACTCTTCTTGTTAATTTCTAGTAGCTTTTTGATGATATTGACAAGAGATTTATTGGATGATTCCGCCAATCCATTACCTTGTGGGTAATAAGCAGTCGAATGCCCCAAAGTGATTTGATACTTATGACAAAAGTCGATCATTCTTTTTTATTTAAAGGCTGCTGCATTGTCAGTGATCAACTTATTTGGACATCCAAAACGAGACAGAATGTTGTTTTCAAGAAATGAAATAATTACCGAATCGGTGGGCTGCCTTGTTGGAATTGCCTCAATCCATTTGGTGAAATAATCCGTCGTCGTGAGGATCCACTTATGTTGTGCTGAAGAAGAAGGATGAATCTCACCAATAAAATCCAAACCCCATTGCTGAAATGGAGCGCTCACTTCAATGGGCTTGAGTGGTAAAGGCTGCAACTTCTGCTTACCTTGAAAAATTTGACATTCGTGACAGCTAGCCACTGTTTTGTACACATCAGCGAATAGACTTGGCCAATAATACCCTGCTCTCAAGATTTTATTGGTTCTTGTTTTCCAGAAAACATGGCCTCTGCAATCTCCTTTGTGAAAGTCTGCCATAACTTGTTTCGCCTCCTCTTCTACCAAGCAATTTAGTAGGACACCACCAAGATCTTTCCAATAAAGTGCACCATTCATGATACAAAATTTTTCAGCCTTAAACTTCAATGTCCTACTTTTATTCTTGGCCATTCCAGGAGGTGATGACAAATTTTGAAGCACAAAAACAATGTTTGAATACCAAGGAGAAAGGAGGAAAATTTTTGATACCTGAGTGGGTGGATTTTCTTCATCTTCCTCGGACATAGCAGCAATTAGATTAATGTCCAAAGCATGCAGATTTGACTCAGCCATAAGTTTTGCCAGCGCCTATCCTTTAATGAGCTTTGTTGGTTTGATTTCTACATCATATTCCAGCAAGGCAGCAATCCATTTGCCTCTCCTTCCCTCCAGATCTGTTTGCACTAGGACATCTTTGACAGCAACATTAGGAACATAAGCAAGGATGTGAGAGTGAAAAATATAAACCCGAAAATCTTTTAATGCTTTAACCAATGCAAGGGCCTATTTTTCAATAATATTATACTTCAATGCAGCATCCCTTATAGTTCTACTAAAGAATGCAATTGGCTTTTTGAGGTGGTCTCTTTTCTGCATCAAGACCGCTGCCATAGTATGATCCAAGGCAAACAAAAACAAAATAAAATTCTAAGTATAGTTCGGGCTGATCAAAACAGGAGCTGAAGAAAGAGCTAGTTTCACCAAATTAAAAGACTTAACTGCTTCCTCAGTCCACCTTACTGCACTATCCTTTTTCAACATGTTTGTGATTTCTCTTAAGTGTTCTACAAGATTGGGCAAAAAGTGACGTAAGAAATTGATCTTACCATTGAAAGATTGGATTTCTTTCTTACTTCGTGGGAAATCAATATTTTGAATGGCCTCCACCCATGCTGGATCGATTCGGATGCCCTCCTTTGAGATAATATGCCCGAGAAGTTTGCCCTCATCCATGGCAAACAAACTTTTCTTTGGATTGAGTGAGATGCCATACTTCCTACACTGCTAAAAAACAACTTTCAAATGATATAGGTGCTCTTCATCTGTATTAGAGAAAACTGTTAAGTCATCAAGATAAACAACTAGAAAAACATCTTTTTCATTGGCAAATGCTATATCCATCGCCCGCTGAAAGGTTGCACCAGCATTTTTCAATCCAAACGACATCTTTGCATAATGAAAAGTTCCCCACATAGTGGTGAACGCTATCTTGTCACAATCATCCTCATGGACCAAAATCTTGTTATAACCTGAATAACCATCGAGTAGTGACATTCGTGATGCTCTAATTACTCGTTGAAGTATGTGATCCATCTTGGGCAATGGATAATTGTCTTTCAAGGAAAATTTGTTCAGATTTCTAAAATCAATGCATAACTGAATCTCACCTGTTTTCTTGCGGACGGGAACCAAGTTCGAAATCCAATCTGAAAATCTGATAGGGACTATGATACCAGGTTTATACAACCTATTGACCTCCTTTTCGATTGAGGGCAGCAGCTTTGGATTTATTCTTCTTAGCTTTTGGCAGAAAGGCTTTTGATTTGGCTTGATCAGGATCACATGCTGAATTATGCTTGTGTCATAAGCTTTCAAATCTGAATAATCCCAAGTGAATACATTAGTAAAAGAGGATAACAAACTGATATACTTCACTCTCACCTGTGGGGACAATGCTTTTGATAATTTCACCATCTTCAGATTTTCAGCTGATCCGATGTTCACATCTTCAACTCCTTTTTCAGTTGGCAGCAAGGTTGGTTTTTTAGCCACATCATCCTGATCGAAAAGCTCCTCTAAAGGTATTAAACCTTTTGGAATGATGTTATCTTTGAGCTGCAATACTTCCATCTGATTGACTTCCAAATTCTCATCACCATCATCATACTCCATGTCAATATAAATGTCCTTGAATTTACCTTTATTTTGCAGAAATTCATCGATCTCATCATCATCTTGGAACACTTGCCAATACCTTTGATTGTCGGGCACAGCCGGGCGATGCTTTACGTGAATCTCGAACTTGTTATTTGAGTTCATAGGAATCTTCAAATTGCTTGCTGCTGTTGCAAGTGAGTTTGGTATGACATTCTGAGCATGGGGCACACAAGTGATAGTATAATCAGAAAATACCTTCAAGATATCCAACACCGCATTGCGGTAGGCCCACATTCGAGGATGCTTTGCTTGGTACTTGCCTTTCACCTGCTTGATAACTAACTCAGAGTTGCCATACACTAAAATCCTCTTAGCATTTAATTTTCTAAGAACTTTCAAACCAGCAATCAAAGCTTTATATTCAACCTCATTGTTTTAACAGTCAAAAGCTAATTTATAAGAGCAGACCCTTACATTGCTTGGCACTTTGTTTGGGGCAAAAACTAGGCTGCGTATCCATATACCAATGCCAGCACCTTCTCTTCCAACAGCACCGTCAAAGTCCATACTCCATAGGCCTGTTTCATCCTCTTCTAAATGCTGAAACTCTTTTTCTTTACCTTGTTGTCCATCAATATGTTGCTGCTGTCGGGCTGCTGATTTTTCAGCGGTGCCATCAAGTCTTTGTCGCTCTTGTCTCAAGACTTCTCTAAAATTGTCAGTAATCTCAAGAATATCTTCTACTTCCACTAGTTGGCTATTTACATCATTAAAACTATCTGGATACAAAAAATGACTCTAGATCAGTATGTACATAGTTGATCGGATGATTTACCGGTTTCTCCTTGCTAGTGATCATGTACTTCATTTTCTGTTCCCGATATAGTTTCCTCATCTGATCGAACACGGGAATCGTAGCATAGGAGAAATAAAGTTGCATTGTCCCCTTAATCTTTTCTCCCCAAGATCTGGAAAGAAGCATGCCAAATCTAGGAGGTATATCCACCACCACCACATCCATCAAAACATTTTTAGCCAGAATCTGATCCAAACTGACCACCAAATCCTTTATAAGCCTGATGCACCTTACTCTACCAGAATCAAAAGAGTATAGGTCATAGTATTTTCTAGTGATGTCCAATCCCAATTTCTCCATGATAGCTTTCGACATAAGATTATGAGAGGCTCCGGAATCAAACATGGCATTATGTAAAACAAACTCATGCACCCTAAGACTGATATAGAAAGGAGCAACATCGCTATCTTGTGATTGACCTTCCAACGCTGGCTCGAAGATCAATTTGGGATTGTCATCCTCCACATTTACCATGTCTGATGATGGATCTAAGCTCAAAATTCTAGACACCTGTCTTTTATAATTACTGTTCTTCATCAACTTTGTTAAAGAATGGATATTTTCAACTTAGCAATTTCACTTTCTAAGTTAAAAATTGAAACTTTTTCTACCTCTTTCGCTGGAACATCCTTCTTTTCCATTTTCTCCTTTGACACATTTGGCTGGGTTGGTCTTTCACTTGCTGATGTAGTTTTGCTACTGCTAGGATCAGCTGTCTCTTTTCCCTTTTTCTACACATTGGGAGGATCATTCTTTGACGCTGCTGCCTCCTTCCTTTTCTGAATTGGATTTACAGGCACATCTCTATTTCGAAGTGAATACTGCTGCTGATGAGCTGAAAAAGCATTCATGTATCCTCTTTGGTAATCATCGGACTCTTCCTCAAGTACCGTCTCATTTGCCAAAATAAAATTTTCATCCCCTCGTTCAGCTGGATTCTTGGAGTATTCCTCATCTTCAGTGATGTAAATTGGCATGTCATCGAGCGTGAAGAAATGATTTTCTTCTCCAATCACATTCTCTTCTTCTTTTGATTCCGGACCAAGCACAAAATTCTGTTGTAAAGGTGTTTGCACTTGCTGCTGCGCTATTTGATCTTGGGCTTGCTGTTCTCTTTGTTTGATTCTATATTGGGGCTGCTGCTGGCCATGGAAGTTAGGATTTCTGATCTGTGGTTCAGACTTGTCAAGTTTCAGTCTATCCAGCATCTGTTCCACCTTTCAGAGAACTTGATCTAATGAGGAAGATTCTTCTTTTATGGTGACTTTATTTTCAGCTCTTGCTCTAGCTCTCTTGGCCAACAAGTTTGCTTCAACGCTAACCGCAATCTTCTGCATGTCTTCTAAAGTAGCTAGATCTCTTTCTCTTAATTGGTAAGCCATATCAGTGTCAAAACCATCTGGAAACTTTATCAAGGCTAGCCCCATGGGTGGCTTTAGGTGATTAGGGATTGCATTATAAACTGAATTGAATCTAATGCAGTAATCTTGAACAGACTCACCCACATTTCGTTTTATGTGCTCGTACTTGGAAAGAATCTGAAGGGGATTTTTCTTCACTTCCCAGTGGTTTAAGAATTGTCTCTGTAGATCAGCGAATGTAGTGACGCTTGTAGCTGGCAAGGCCCTAAACCATTTCCTTACTTCACCTCCAAATGTTTGTACAAACAGTCTCATGGTTACATTTTCTACATCAATCTCATGAAGATCGAAGAAATCCGTCATTCTGTCGAAATGTTGCTGAGATGTGATACCATGAGGAGTGCCATCAAACAAAGGAATTTTTCTTTGGTAGTCGGCGAGCATATCATCCAAATTTTGAGGTAGTACAAGAGGTGCAAAACGAGTAGCCATTGCTCTTGGTGGATTTGCAATCGGTCTCGGTGATGTTGGGAGACTAGGTGGAGCTGATGTATGGGGAGTATGAGGAGGTGTATGAGGGGGTGAAGCAATCTTGGCTATTTTAGGAGTAGAAGGAGTAGATGGAGGCGATACGACTACAAATTTTGAATTAGAAACAGTAGGCTGCACCAGAATGGTAGGGATGAAAGGAGGTTTAGTGGGGATTCTTGAACTAGATGCAATTGCGGATGACCCAAGGGTTGCAGAAGCAGTCTCTAAAAAATTAGAGATATTAGAAGCCACAATGAAGGTCTAGAGCCAATTCAGGATATAATCATCAATGGATTTATTGGCCCTTTCAGTTTCAAGATTTCGAACAAACTCAAGATTTAAGACAGTTGAAGCAATAGCGCTTTCAGATTTGGTTTCAAACAAAGACAACTCAAACTGCTCATCAAAATCTTGATCCTCAAGATACTCAAAACCAACAGGACACGATTGAGCTTTGAACATGGGAATGATAGAGCTTCCTTGGCAGACGATTCTTGGAATAAGATTTGGATTTTCATAGACAAGAGGGGGATCAGGATCCAAATTTGCTCTGGTATGTCTTTTGGAAGCTAGTGTGTTACTATTTCAAGAAATCAAATGGACATTAACAACCTATGAAGCCTATCAAATCCTAGACTTATCATCCAAAAGCTTAGAATTCTCAGAAGTACTGGGGTGATCTGCAAGTTACATACTCCATTTCTAAGACTAGACCAGAGATTGACTGAAGCAGTGTTTATCTACTTGTGCTAATGCAAAGCAAAAGCATTTCAAAGGCTACCTAGCTAATCTTCAGGCTCCGTCTGTAGTTTATAAAATGAAGAATACCAACAAACAAATATTTTAGTTTCCCAGTATGGTCACCACTATGTTAGTGCCTAGATTTACCTCAGGCTGAAAAGGTAGGATCCAGGGCCAACATCAAACCACGCTCAGCCTCATAGCTAGCCCTACAAGGACAGGAGAGGGCTCTCTCCAGGTCAATCTCAGCAAAAGATAATCAATGGCGCTTGAGATGATTGAAATAAAACTAATTTTAGGGTAGGTATGAAGTACAAGGATTTGATTTGATTTTTTGGGGGTTTTGTTGGAATCAAGGGAAAAGCAAATTTTGGGGTGCAAGGATTGAGGCTCAGTTCTACAAAGATCTCGATGGGGCAAGGTAGGCGATCATTTTGGCACTTAAATTTTAGTGAGATGAGGGAAAAGATAGGTGAGGTGTTGAAGAGGGCAAGGGAAATCATGAATCCTCCTCAAACAACTGAAAACATCAACAACTAAAGCAAACCTCAAGCAGAGCATTGCACTTTCAATGAATTCTACTTACACTCTTGTTTGTTTAGTTCAAAAGAAATAAGATAGATGATGGCATACATAAATAAAATTCACAATTACAAAGAGAAGCACTGTACCAATACAAATTTCCACATGAATCCCAAAGAGTGCTGCAAATCCTAGTCTCAATTCCTTAGCCAAAATACTGAAAATGGATGTACAATGAAGCTCCAAGCTTTCTCAAGAGTCCAACCATGCTAATGACTGAAAAACAACATATTATAGACAAACATAGCTCATCCTTTCCTCTAGGGGTTGAGCTCATGAGTTTAGGAGCTGATCCAACTGATTCTAAACTGAGAATTAGAAACTAGGCAACATAACAGCATGCATCTAAAAACAAGGAAACTGATCCATTCAGTTTGAAACAACCTCTAAACTGATGAATCTACCTCTACAAGTGAAAATCAAAAATATTTACATCATAATCCATCAAATTTCATCGAATTACATCATAAATTTTCCATTAGGAAAGTGAAAAAGTCAAACTAGGCGAAACTGGGCAAAAAACAGAACGAAACTTAGTCAAACTGGCAATTTTTCCTCTATGTGCCGCGCCTGATTCTCTATGCGTAGCGCCTGTTTGGACCCACTTTTGGAGGCCTTCCCAATGTCCAAATGAGCTCCGGGTGTTCTTGATGGAAATTTCTGCATGTCTACTTTCTAACCCAAGTGGAATTTTTCAATTTGGCCTCCATTTGCCCCTCCAAAAGTCCATTCTCCCAACACTGCTTCCTGTGTGTGAAAATAGGGGCAGTGAGGTCAATTTTTGAGTGTTTTTTGACCTTTTGAGGGATCAAAACCTGCCCAAATTTCTTGGCCATAGGTAGGAAAGCATAAATTTCCATGAAAAATCTATAAATGCAAAGTTTTTGTGATTTAGATCCCTCTAGCAAAAGCGAGCGCCACGTGGCGCGACGTAGAGGGAGGAAAACTCTATTTTTTGTGCCAAAATTTACAAAAATGCAAAAATTGTTCCAAATTTCTTGAAATTTGGGCTGAGTCTTCTCTATCAAGTGCTTTGATGGGCCAAGGAAGCCTTAGCCAAGATTTGAAGTCCTTCATCCTCTTTTTGCCTTTTTGATGCTCTCTTTAGCTTTGCTTTCAAATTCCTGATTCTTGCTTGGCACACCAAGTTCCGGGACAAATAATGATATGACAAATTTCTAAGCATGTTCTTCTCATTTATTGCCTTCTCTAGCTTCCTCTCCAAGTGGGTATTGACTCTTTCAAGCCATGACTCTCGATCAGCATTGATCTCTTGCTCCAATGAAGTGAACTATATCCTCCTCCTTCGAGCACTTTGGCGATTTTGCCGAATGTTCTGTAACTTCGTAACCACCTGCTGATCTTCAAGCTGCTTGTTCCTCTACTCCAAATACTGTATAGTCCACTAGGCTCTATCCAATTTGGTGGACAAGGCATCAATGTCCGCCTGCTGCTCCTTGATGATCTGTCTAAGGTTTGCACTTTGTGGGCCCATGTCAGTATCATCACCCTCAATGAGGATGAAATCAGTCTCTCGCTCACCTAATGGTCCTTCCTCCTATAGAGGCCTCTTGCCTCGGTCCTAAACCTACTGTGCTGATGGAGGAAGTGAGGCCCCTTCCACCCCGGGTGGAGATAACACTCGCTTTGCTGCTGCAAACAACCATCTAGTGCCCCTCTGATAGGAGATGAACACCGGCATACTAGCGGTCTCATGGCCCTGCTGATAAGAAGGTCCACCTGTCTCATGCCCAACCTCTGAAGGTCCCTGTGAAGCTCTGAAATACTCACGAGAGATGAAGTCATCCCAAGTGATGCCCTGTAAACCAAGCTGATGAATGACCACAATTTTGATGAGAGCAAAATGATAAAGACTGTTAAACTGTTGCTGAGGGGTCTTGTGCTGCGCAAGAGTGGTCATCCTTTCTATGTTTCGTCATATGAAATAAGGAATGTTCATCATTCGCACGTGAGTGAAATGCATCAGCAGCCTAATGTGATAAGCATACAAGCGGGAGAACCGGCCCTCACAGGTGAAATACTTCATGATGAGTTTCATTAAAGGAGCATATGCATCCTTGAGAAACCGAAAAGGAAACACTCCCTTAAGCTGCCTCAGAAAACTAGGTTTGATGTATGGTTCATAGTGTTGCTGGTCAATCTTCTGTCTCTTGTTCCATGGTTCTCCAGTGTTTGGTATGTCGGTTGCCAATGAAATGGTTTCTGGTGTTAATGTGAAAGTAACATTGGCAAGAGTGGCTTGATCACCATGCAAATGCAACACAAATAAGCGGGCCAACTCACGATGAAACTGAATATGAGCAACCTTCTTGCAAAATTCATAACATGACTAATGATGGAAACAAAAGAGGGCAAGAGGGCAGGCCTGCAACTCGGTAAGAGTGGTAGTCTCTTCTCTGATATGTCTGCCACCTCTATGAGGCCTCCTGGGTGCATGTCCCTCCATGGGTGAATCACTTTGGGTCTCTTCTTCACAATCATATGAACAATCAGATGCCATAAATGCTGATAGAAAAATTGGCTTGGAGAAATAGGTGCTGAAACTGTGTTGGACAGCCTTTGATGATTGTTTGACCTCTGCTGCCAAGGGAAAACAATGAAACAAGGGATTGTTAGGAGAGGGAAAAATAATGGGAATTTAGGGACTGTTGGGACAAAGTTTAGCTAGCGAAAAATGGGATATTATGGGTGTTTTGTATAGGGTTAGGGTTTGCGATTTTAATTAGGATTTTGGGAAAGGGAACTTGGGATAAGGGATTAGTGAATTTAGGGGGGTTGGGGAACTTAGGGAACAATGAAATTCAGGAATAAATGGGTAGGGGAGTAATGGAGGGATGATGAACTTGGTAGCAAAATCGGTTTTCAAACCCTAGGTAGCAAGTTTTTTTTTTTTTAAGTAGGGTTTGATTGCTTCTCACAAGCACCATAAAAATACACCATCAAACCATTGTCAAACTTAGATGAAATACAGCTTTGAAGATGCTACCTACTTGAATCAAGACCGTTCCACATGATTTTGGGTGATTGGAACAAGTTTGGAGGTTTTTCAGACTTCCTGGCTATATGCACTGTGCCTCACTAGTGCGCCGCACCTGTGCAAAAATACACTGTTTTCTGAGGCCTAGTGCGCCGCGCCTCACCAATGCGCCGCGCCTCCTACCCAGTGTGCCTCGCCGGTCACCAGGAGCAATTTTCACCCAATTTTTTCCTCTTGCTCAACGAAAACACTTTGTCTTACTTTTCTTTTGCAAATGAGCTTGACACATGAAGGCATTTCTTATAAACCAAGAGCTTTTGAAACTTTGGCTCATGAAACCCACTTTTATAATGTTTTGTATTTGACTTTATCTTTAAACTCTATTTTTGTACTTTTTCACTACTTTTTCACTTTGTGAAGAGTTTAATGACCTGAGCTTGCTTATTTTTGCAGGTATTAGAGATTATGGGCTAAGGAAAGAAACCAGGATGCAGATGAATGGATTTACAATGAGGAAAGCAAAAATTTTCATGACTTTGTACAATAAATACTAAATACTCTGTTTTTTCCTCAAAACAAAGTTTTGAAGAAAAACGAATTTTCAAATGCTTGGTGATAAAATTTATTGATGTTGCAACCTCCTCATGGCCTGCTGGCAATTATTGGACATTTTAACACATTTTTTTATGAAACCCTAGACCTAATTGACCATGAAACCCTAAAAACAACTTTTGTAATTTTCAGGATAAAAATAAGACTGTGTGTGTTTCTAAATGAACAAACATGAGCTAGTAGGTAGATAACATGAGGGAAACTGGAGGAATGCCACTGTCGTTAGATGATTTATGTGCCTAATGGAATGCAAATGATTGGGCGGGACACCTAATATGAAATGCAACAAGAGGATTTGATCTCTGACGGAGGGATGACAATACCAACTCTAACAGGTAGATGGAAATAGTTTTAACTTCTGCTCATCATTTGTATAGTCACAGGTTTGGCATATAACAACAAACTCAAATAGGAAAGTGTCAGGGTCCTCTGTGGTTAGGCCATGGAAATGAGGTAGGGCAAAGGGGCTTATATTTTTCATCTTAGTGTCCGCATTTGTTTCCCTGATGGGGAAGGCACCCTTAACTCTCTCTATTCCCTCTATCATTTCTATTTTCAGCCAATGGTTAAGTAGGAATGGGTTCTTCTTCTTCTTCTTCCCCTGTAGGCTCTTCAAATATGCCAGGTTTCTCACCTAAGGGTTACTCCAATTCACAACCACTGAAGAAGAGGGAAGGTTGGTTATTCGATGCAGTGGCGGTATTTGGAAATAAATTCCCTAAGATGTCCTTATTCATACAAGGCATGAAAGGAAATATTTTTGGTTTGGTTTTGTATTTTTTCAAACTTGGAAAGTACTTTGCAAAATTGAAATTGCTGACTGAATAAAAATTACTGACAGAATGAAAAAGCTACTTGCTGAATTGAAATCTTGCTTGCAAGATGGAAAGGAAAGCATTAAATGCAAAATGGAAGAAAGGAAACAACTAGATTACTTTTGTAGAAATAAATTAATGGAAGAATATTGAAGACAAGAAATAGAACAAAAGAAAGCAGTAATCACATTTTACTCAGACACCTCCTCGGCAACGGCGCCAAAAAGTGATGAGCGCCACTATTGCAGCAAGGATGCTGCAACTCCTGGGCTATGAGCTTTACTTTATCAACTCGGGGTTTGTACAAACTTGGAGCTAACAGTGTTGTATACATAAGTAAAAGTGATGGTTCTTCCTGTTTTCACTGTTCAGCTGGCGAGAGACCACTGGGGTTTCATGCCAGACTTCTATGGAGTTAGAAGAAGCTTGATTCTTTGATGGAAGGAAGGTAAATTGTTGGGTCCCTATAATACTAGTGATTACCCCATTACTATTATAATTGTACCCATTATTAATATTGTTGTGCCCCTATTATCCCCATATTTTTATTACTGTGCCCCATAGAATCCCTCTATTGTTATTTTTGTGGCTTTATATTATTATTGTTAGGTCGGTTGGGTTATATTGTGACTCCTTAGACTCCTATATATAGAAAGGAGGTTTTGTCATTTGTATCACCCAAGAATTGTTAATTTATGTAATGTAAAGGAGGTTTACCTTTCGAAGAGGCTGAATTTTAAGGCGTTGATCTATCTTTTCTATCTTTTTCTTGAGCTGGTTTCATAACATTTGGTATCAGAGCTTTTGATTCTAGGGTTTCGCTGCTCCAAACAGGTCATCGTGGAATTTTCGCTATAACTTTTGTTTTGCGATGTTTTAGAAGCTAAAACAAAAACCCATTTGAGAAGACATCACGCTGAATCTTAGGTCCGAATTTCAGAGTTTTTTGCGCTACATTTGCGGAGATATGATCTGAGGAAGTTGGTCTTTTTGCAGATTCCTGAATTACATTCCAAACAGGTGACCTGGGGAAAATCATCATAACTTTCTCTCTGAGCATCAAATTGAAATTTTGTAAGAATTTATAGAAAGAGGATGGAATTTAGTTTCTTTTATATATTTTTCATAGCCAAAGGTCGAAACAGTGACTCGTGGCACGTCATACAAGTTCGCTTTACTGAACTAGTCTATTATCAGGTCACTGTGGGAGATTTTGCATAACTCTTCCTTGGAGAATCCAATTTGGATCAAACTGGTGGCATTGGAAAGAGGACAAAGAGGGCTACTGCAGGTCACAATTTCAGAACTGGATGATTTGAATGTACAGAGATACATCAGAGGCAATATCGAGCTCCTACAAAGTGAAAAAAGGTGTGTAGATTCTTTTAAATTTTTGCTTAAGATTGGTTTGAAATTTATTTTGAAGGAATTCAAAGGGCATAGTAGAGCATTATTATTGGTAACTGATGCCCCGAGGAAAGAAAATGCAAACACCTAGTAAGGAACCTGAAAGCTCTAGCATGACTCATGAAGAAGAGGAAGAAATGCAACATGATATATCAAAATTACAAGACCAAGTGCAACAACTGTCCCTTGCACAAAAAGGAACAGAATCTAAGATGGATGGTTTAAAGAAAGATGTAGAAGCTAAGATGGATTGTTTAAAGAAAGGTGTAGAAGCTAAGATGGACTGTTTAAAGAAAGGCGTAGAAGCTAAGATGATTGACGTGGAAGCTAAGATGGATGATTTGAAGATAGATTTGAAGACAAACATGGAAGATTTGAAGACAGGCATGGAAGATTTGAAGACAGATTTGAAGACATATTTAACAAAGTTTCTACAAGAAATGCTTACTAATGGTGAAATGGTAGTAAAGGAAACTCATGATGCGAACAAAAGAAATGTTAATCATGATTTCATAGACTCTAATGTTGGATCGAAGACCCACCATATTCCAAAAATCGATATGAGGAAGTTTGATGGCAAGGTTCCCGCAACATGGATATTACAGATGGAGCAATTTTTCGATCTCAATAATGTGAAAAACACACAAAGGGTACATATTGCAACTTGTATTTGTAACCAAATCAGTTTGTATGGTATCAATGGCTTTGCTCTCGTAAACAATTTATCACTTGGGCAATTTTTATGGAAGAATTGATAGCACATTATGAGGATACAAAAAGCAACACTTTCTTTAGCCAATTGATAAGTCTCAAACAAAAAGGTTCAATAATGGAGCACATTGATGAGTTCCAAAAATTGAACATAAGGGTAAAAAATATTCCAGAGGAGCATACGATTGATGTGTTCATAGGTTCTTTAAAGGATAATATCCAACATGATGTTTGCCTTTGGGAACTTGATTCACTAGAGAAGGCATTCAGGTTAGCAAGAAAAATGGAAAGCAAAATTATGGCAACCAGGAAGCATACCACTCACAACTATAAAGATGGAAGTGTTGTTGCCCCTAGTCTTCCATAACCTATAAGGTTGACACCGCAACAATTGGAAGAAAAAAGAGCAAAAGGGCTTTGTGCAGTTGTGATAGCAAATACACTAAAGGTCATAAGTGTGCTGAGAAGAAATTATTCTACATAGATTGTGAAGAGGAAGAAGAAAAGGAGCAAGAAGGGTCAAAAGAAGAGGATATACTCCAAGAACAAAACCTAGATAAAGAAGAAATGAATTCCGACCATATCTTGTAATGCATTGGCGGGAATTACCACTCCTCAAACCATCAAGATAGATGGACAAATCAAGAAGAAAAAGGTAATAGTGTTGATTGATTCAGGAAGTACCCAAAATTTTATTCATTGTAAGGTAGCAAAAGAATTGAATTGCTTCTTATATCTAGTACCAGAGTGTCAAGTGATGGTTGCAAATGCAGGAACAACAAATTGCTCTTGAAAGTGCCATAATATCAAGCTATCCATGGGAGAATATGTATTGACTAGCCTAATGCTTTCCATTCTAATGGGAGGTGCTGATGTTGTACTGGGAGTCCAATGGCTACAATCCTTGGGTACAATAACTTTTAATTTTCAAGAAATTTTCATCAAATTTTCTACGGAAGGAAAGGAAGTTGAATTAAGGGGTATTGCAGGGAAACCAGGAAAGGTAATCAGCTCTAATGGTATGACAAAGCTTCTAAAAAAAGAACAAAGAGGTGTAATTGCACAATTATGTTCGCTAGATGTTTCCACATCGGAATCATCTATTTTTCCAGATCTCAAAAAAGTCCTGGACAATCATTCCAAGGCATTTGAGACTCCCAAAGGTCTCCCACCTATGCGTGATCATGATCATGCTATTCATCTGATTCCAAGAAGTGTTCCTCCAAACATCAGGCCATACAGATATCCCTATGCCCAAAAGAGTGAAATTGAATGTATGGTTGCAGAAATGCTAGAGGTTGTTATAATTCAACCAAGTCAAAGTTCTTTCTCTGCTCCAGTAGTATTGGTGCGCAAGAAGGATGGATCATGGCGCATGTGTCCAGATTATAGGGAGCTCAACAAGCTCACTATTAAAGATAAGTTTCCCATTCCTGTCATTGATGAATTATTGGATGAATTGCATGGATCAATTTACTTCACCAAGTTGGATCTTCGTTCAGGATATCAAATCAAAATGAAGATTGAAGACATTCTGAAAACAGCATTTAGAACTCATGAGGGTCATTATGAATTTTTGGTCATGCCTTTTGGCCTTACCAATGCACCTTCAACATTTCAAGGTTTGATGAATTCAATTTTCAAACCATTCCTTAGAAAATTTGTGTTAGTATTTTTTGATGATATACTAATCTACAACAAGTCTTGGAAGGATCATGTTGAACATGTTGACAGGGTGCTACAACTATTGGAGGAAAAACAATTATATGCAAAAAGATCCAAATATTTCTTTGGAGTCCAAGAGGTGGAATATCTGGGTCATATTGTATCTCATGAAGGGGTTAAGGTAGACCCTAGCAAAATTAAAGCCATTAAGGAATGGAAAATCCCCACATCCATAAAGCATCTGCAAGGATTTCTCGGGTTGACAGGGTATTATCACAAGATTGTTAAGAATTATGGGAGAATAGCAGCACCTCTAACAACATTATTGAAGAAAGATGCATTTTCATGGACTCTGGAAGCAACAAAGGCCTTCGAACATCTTAAAGAGGCAATGTGCCAAGCACCGGTCTTAGCTACACCGGACTTCACAAAAACCTTTATTGTGGAATGTGATGCTTCAGGAAATGGAATTGGTGTTGTTCTAATGCAAGATGAAAGACCCATTGCTTTTGAAAGTTGTCCAATCAAGGGAAAGTTTTTACACAAAGCTATTTATGAGAAGGAAATGTTGGCAATACTCCATGCACTTAAGAAATGGCGACCCTACCTAATGGGAAGACACTTCAAGGTAAAAACGGATCATGATAGCCTTAAATACCTTTTAGAACAAATATTATCCTCTGAAGAGCAACAAAAGTGGGTCACAAAGATGTTGGGTTATGACTTTGAAATCATCTACAAAAAAGGGAAGCAAAATGTGGTGGCAGATGCACTCTCAAGAAAGGATGAGGATGTGGAAGCATTGTTGTGCGCCATTTCTATTATCCAACCAAATTGAATAAACGAAGCAAGGGAGGAATGGAAGAATGACGAAGAAGTGTGGGCACTTATTCGAAAGTTACAACAAGATTCCAGGGCGTCTGATACATTTAGCTGGCAAAATGATTCGTTATGGTACAAAGATCGCTTATACCTCTATAAGTATTCCCAGCTATAACAAAAGATTCTTATGGAATTGCACACTTCTCCCTTAGGAGGGCACTCAGGATTTTTAAAAACTTACCACAGGGTTAAGAAGGAACTTTTTTGGGATGGCCTTAAATCAGATATTCAAAAGTTTGTGGCAGAATGTTTGGTTTTCCAACAAAATAAAGTTGAAACAATTAAGACACGAGGTCTATTACAACCTTTATCCATTCCAAGCCAACGTTGGGAGGAGATTTCAATGGATTTTATCACAGGTTTACCCAAGTTTGAGGGAAAGAGTGTCATCATGGTGGTAGTTGACAGACTTACCAAGTATGCACACTTTTGTGCATTATCACATCCATTTAAAGCCAGTACAGTTTCTACTGCATTTATGGAAACAATTCAAAAGATACATGGAAACCAAAAGATTATTGTAAGTGACAGAGATCCCATTTTCACTGGAAATTTTTGGACAGAATTATTTTCTTGTCTTGGTACTCAGTTAGCTCATAGCTCATCTTATCATCATCAATCTGATGGGAAAACTGAGATAGTAAACAAATGTTTGGAAGGATATCTTCGTTTCTTTGTATCTAATAAACAGACACAATGGGTCAAATGGTTGCCTCTGGCTGAATGGTGGTATAACACTTCCTTCCATACAGCAACAAAAATTACCCCATTTATGGCACATTATGGGTATCAGCCACCATCCATCACATCATATTTAAGATAAAATTCGAAGGTTCAGGCAGTGGAACATCACATCGAACATCAACAACAAGTCCTCCAACTCTTAAAGGATAACCTCGTGTTGGCATAGAATAGAATGAAACAACAAGCAGATCAACATCGCAGCGAAAGAAGTTTTGATGTAGGTGATTTTGTATTCCTACGGCTACAACCATATAAGAAAATGTCCCTCAAGCAAGCTAAAAAGGATAATAAATTATCACCAAAGTATTATGGTCCATACAAGGTGTTGCAAAAGATTGGTACTATGGCATACAAATTGGAGCTTCCTGCAGCTTCTCGATTGCACCCAGTTTTCCATGTTTCATGTTTAAAGAAGGTTATAGGCAACAAGCTCCCAGTTCAAACAATATTTCCAGAACTTGACGAGGAAGGAAAAATTATATTGGAACCGGAAGCAGTCACAGAAACAAGAACTCGACAGCTACGAAATCGATCAATTTCAAAGTATCTTATCAAGTGGAAGAACTTATCCGCTAAAGATTCCACATGGGAAGATGAGAATTTTATACAGAAGCATCTAAAACTACTCAAGCATTGAGGACAACACTTTTTTGAAGGAGAGGGGCATGTTGGGTCCCTATAATACTAGTGATTACCCCATTACTATTGTAATTGTACCCCTTGTTAATATTGTTGTGCCCCTATTATCCCCATATTGTTATTACTGTGCCCCATAGAATCCCTCTATTGTTATTTTTGTGGCTTCATATTATTATTGTTAGGTCGGCTAGGTTATATTGTGACTCCTTAGACTCCTATATATAGAAAGGTTGTTTTGTCATTTGTATCATCCAAGAATTGTTCATTTATGTAATGTAAAGGAGGTTGCCCCCTCGAAGAGGCTGAATTTTAAGGCGTTGATCTATCTTTTTTATCTTTTTCTTGAGCTGGTTTCATAACATAAATCTATTCTAAGAGAGAGCTGCTCTAATGTAATAATGGAGAAGGTTGATATGTAATGCTAAATCACACCATTTCCTAATTAACTGCTAAGAAACTATGCTTGGAAAAAATGCTAAATCAAGATGAATCAAATGCTACTATCTAAATTGTAAAAGTACAAAGAATAAAACATCACTAATGTGCAAGTAAAGAGACTGAACTAAATCTGTTTTTTTCTTTTTTGTCTTTTTATGCAAGATCAAGTATGCAAACTAATTGCTTCTGTTGATGTGGCAAGTGAATTAAGGATGTTTGAGGATGGTTGGAAGGGTTATGAGATGTTTAAATGGCATGGAAGACCATTGGGAGGATTTTGGTGACTTCCTAGGGGTTTTCCATCAATTCAGCCTCAGAACAGGCCATTTCAGGAAAACCTACAAGGTGTACAAGAAACCTACAGGGTCCCTTGTAAACCTATAGGATACAGCTGAGAACAAAATGTGAGGTGTTGGAAGTGATGGAAGGACTAGGAAAGGTGTGTGATGGGTGGAATGGAGTGGGATAAGTTCTAGGATCACTCAGAAGTCAACATCAAAGATAGTAGATGGCTGGAATTGCTCAATATGCTTGGAAGAATTTCTTTGAAAAATGATGAAAAACTAGTGAAGGTGATGGTGAAAACAAGGGATGGCTAAGGTGGTTGGAGTGGAAGGTGGCTGATGGCTATGAATTCTTAGTCTCCTCCTGAATCACCTGCTCTACATAAAACATGTGTATCTTCCAAAAAGCTATGCAAACAAGAAACATTTTTATAAACTAGAAAAGCATAATTAATGAATTAACTGCCTACACTATGCATGAGGAAAGCTGCTGAAAGGAATGAAAGCATAGATGAGATCTACTACATAAATGGAGATGAAAAATATGGCAATGGAAATATACCTTGCAAAACTAACCAAATACTAATTTAAAGACAACAAACTCCAAAGCTCATAAAAGAACTAGAAATCTATGTTTTTGGGGCTGCTTGAGGGTCCCTTCCTCAAGTCATGATCCCAGAGGGAGGAAGTGAGGAGGAGACACCTTATGAAAACATTATGGTGATCCTTTTTTCCCTACTAACCTGCTACTGAAGTAAGGCACAAATGGAAGCAAACTAATAAACAACCAATCTAATCTACACTCTTTGTAATGGAAATGCATCTAAAAAAAAATTAACAATGAAGCTATGAAACTACACTAAACATACATATACGAGAAAGAGGGGCCTTGGCTTCTAGGGTTGGGCCCTAACCCAAGAGCTTCAGCCCTCTGAGTTAACTCAGTGCTGGCTCAAAACAAAACTCATTCTTATTATCAAAACATCAAATTACATCAATAGAACTTTCACAAGTATTGCAGCTCGAAAATAGCTTAGAGTTTTACAATAAAAATATGAATCCTTCTGAGGTCCTAGGCCTCTCTACTTATACAATTGAAGTCCCCAACGAATTCCTTAAAATTAGGGAGGCTCGACTCCCAAAATCGAGATAAAATGGTGCTTTGTCTCTCACTTGCTCAAATGCCTTCTAATCCTCATGATTTGGTTGTTTGCACTCCAAGTTGATGTGATGAATGGAGGAATATTCGAATGGAGGAGTAGTAAATGAGGAGGATTTACCTCCTACAATCCCTCTCCCTTGTCCCATTCGAGTTTTGACCTTACTATTTGCCAAAGTTCCTTGATTTTCTCCTTTAATCATGCATTAAATGCATATTAGTCCACTAAACATAATATCCAACTCTAACTCACCTCATAAACAAAATATAATTAAAAACATGTAATAAGTTATGAGAAAAGTTGGTTTGACTAAGCTAGGAGGTGAATTAAGGCCCATATAATTATCCAATGATGAGGCTCATCATGCACTAGAATCTACTAAACAATTATGAACATTCTTGTTAAATATTTCAAAAGTCAAGAGAAAAGGAGGAGTATGAGAATTTGATTTGTCTCCAAGCAAAATAGCATCAGAAGAATCAACCTTATATGTAGAGACATTTTGGGGTTTTACTCTCCCTTTTGAGGATTTTGCAGTAACAACGGTAGAAGGTAATGGAGATGCAGGGACTGCATTTAACTCATTGAGTAATAATTTATGTTGTTGCTTTAATTTACTAACTTCATACAAGGAAATGTTTGCTTTGATCTTTTTCATGTCTTCTACAATATTATATTCAATGTTATTTGATACTATCAAAGTTTTAGATGATGAGGGAGACTTGGAAGTAGTTGGAATAGAATCATAAGATTGAGTAGGAGCCTTTTTTACCATATCTTTCTTTGTAGTAGGAGTTGGAGACTTTTGATTCCTAATTGTTGAAGTAGTATCAATAGGTTCTTTGCTTCTAGTACTTACAGGAAAAGCTTCATCTTCTTTTTCATTATCTGAAGTGGTCAAGATGAAGTCCCATAAATCGTGAGCTTCAACTATTTCCTCTTCTTGTGTCTCATCAGCAGATAGAGATGTTTCTTCTTCATCATCATCTTCATCAGATTCTTCATTTGATATATCAACAAGAGCTTTTATCTGTGATGGTTGATTCATTTTGAAAGTCCAAAAGGACTTCCTTGAAGATTCAACAACTTGTTTCTTGATTTCGACCATCTCATTTGACATTGTTTTCAAAACTTTATGTAATCCATCCAAGTCATAAGGATATTTGGGAGCCTTTTTCTTGGATTCATCTTTAAAATTCACTTTTTTGGTCTACTTTCTTTCCTCAATGACATATTTCTTCTCAAGATCCTGAACTCTCTTTTCCATGGATAAAGATTCGTTCATGTTGTTAAGAAGTAATTTTTTTTGTGCTCTATCCATGCACATAGTGATATTTGAAGGAAGAGCATAAATGTACCATTCAATCTGTACATTAGTACCGGGTTTGGAAGTATTTGGGATCTTGTTTAATAATTTCTTAAATCTAGAGTTAAAATCCTTGATTTTCTCATTTGGTTTGGTTTTTAGGTTTCACAAATCAATAACTAAAGTAGTTGTTGTGCGGTCATCCCCAAATTTCAACAAAAGTTGTTCTTCAAACATATCCCATTTTGTGATTAATCCAGCAGGCAGAGAGAAATACCAAGACCCTACATATCCTTCAAATGTGTAAGGAAAAAGTCTACAAACACAATCCTTTTCTGAAACCATATTAATATTAATTGCCAACATAAAAATATGCAAATGTTCTTCTACACGCAAGTTATCATATGGATCAAATTTTTTTAACCATCTTTCTAGATGTTTAGGTAGAGAATGTAGTGGTGGTGTCATCGCAACTGCCCCTGGGTTGTTCCATGTTCTATTATCCATTTTGGGAGTACTATGAATAGAGGAAGTTGTAGATGATGTGGAGGTTGTATGAGACTGGATAGTTGAAGAAGTTGCCCCTGTAGCACTACCGATTATAATAACACTACTTGATTGCGATTGAGGAATGTGAATGGAAGGAATCAGAGGATGATAAGAGGAAGGTAAAGGAGGATGATGAGAAAAAGCAGGATCAATAGAAGGGGTATGAGGTAGAGAAGATGAGGTAATATCACTAGATGAAGATTGAGTATCTGGAGTGTTTTTCTTTCTCTGATGAGTGGGTAATAGAAACTCAAAAGGTTTGATTCCAAGTTTTACACTATGGGATCTTGTCAAAACTCCAGAGGATTGTAGAGATGAGGTAACACTTCTTTCCAATATATCATTTTGAGCAGTTTTTTCTCCAGAAATTGAAATTCCTTCCAGTCTCTGGATTAAAGTTTGTGCTTCGGGTGATTATGTAGAAGTTTGACCAACTGACTTAGGAAGTGAGCTACGATATTTGGTGATTGTATGAAAAACTTCAGATCTATGACTAGGGGATTTAGAATGGGATCTAGAAGATGGTGGATACTTTGAGGGAGACTAACTCTTAGAATGATTTTATCTTTTGGGATTAGACTTTGTTGCCATTCATAGTCTAATGGCCCTCCTTCTAGTGCCAAAAATGTTGAAGGCTTGGAATGTCAGCCTCAACATCGGGGAAAACCAGCTGGTCGGGACCTTAGAGCAGACCCTTTTTTGTTTGAGATGGTGGCTCTGAATGGGATTATGCATCCAATTTGCCTTTAAATGAAATTACAAGAAATATATTGAAAAAATTATAAAATATCTGATATAACTAAAGCTGGAAATAAGATTAATAAACTTAATATCTATCCCAGGAATTTTGTTTGTATATGTGATTAAGGAGATTTCATAAGTAACATGACAATGTAGATTATTGTGTAAATATGAAGTTAAAATAGAGAAAGATAATTGATTTAATTAAATAGTTAATTAAACTAGCTTATGAATTCGTCACATATAAGAGATCTCATTGTTCATACATACACTATGATTCCAATCAAACATATCAATAGTGACAATGTACGATTGTTATAGCACATATATAATGAACAATATCAAATTTCCATTCAACTCTTAAACAAAAGAATAATACACAGATAATAGGACCCGATATATTATTGCTCTACTCATGAGAAGAATGGCATTGGTTCAATTATGTATTAAGAAAAGTTGAAGTTACAATAGTTCAAGCTTGAGACTTCTTTCAAAAATTCGAAATCCCTTATCATAAGAAATAGAGGGGATTTATAGTTTCAAAATAAAATACAAATATAGATGATAAAGTAACAACTTTAAGAAGTTTTACCAAACGGAGCTAAAATAAACCAAAAGAGACATATTTAGAATCTGTTGTAACAAATCATCTAGGCCTATGAAGAAGATTGTCCTCCCATTCATTGTTGTAGCCTGTAGATATCTATCATATTCTTTATTTCGGGTGGAGACTTTAGTTGAACTCACATCTAGCTAAAATATGTTGTGTCTCTTAACGCTGGCAACATCTGAGTGGTGGTATTGGATATACACCGGAGCATCAACCACTGGCTGTGTTGTTTGACAAAAAACTACCAATGAATTTCCAAGTCAATTTTAGATAGCCGATCTATTACTTCGGCTCACTTTTTGGATGACTCTTGCCACATTTTAGTGAGCAATTTAATATTTGGCAATGATCCTTCAGGGAAATTTGATATGAGATTTTCTTGAAATAAGTTATCACTAACTGCCTCAATGAGATTATTAGAAATATCTCTTGCATTGAACATTGTTGCCTCTACATGTTTAAGACGAATTTCCCATTCTCTAAACAATTTCCTTGTGTGACTCTTCAATTTTGGGAATATTAGCTAATCTTCCATCAACGTTGTCCTGCCATGTAAGGAAACCTACAATTTTTTCTTCAATGTCATCAAAATAAGTTTTGATATCTGATAATTGATCAACTAGGGAACTGGTTGTATGGCACAAATCATGAATAATGGCCAACTTTTGACAAAATACAACTTGTTGTTGAGCAAGGAGAGTGTTTAACTCTTTTTCTTCCTTCTTGAACTCTGTCAATTCAGGATTAACACTTAGTTGTTCAATCATGTTCTACAATTCTTGTATTTGAATGTCTCGGGCCTACAAATCAGTGTCATATTGAACTTTGAGGGCATCAAAACTGTTTTGGAGTTCAGTAATTTGTCCTTGCCATTGATCGGAAATATATTTTTTCTTGATTTCAAAACTTTGTTTTAAATGCAAAATTGTGTCTTCTATTTCTTTTAACAGCTAATGTACTTCTATGGTTGTATCTAGTGTTGTGAGGAATAAGCTCCTTTGAATTGAGAGAGCCTTCCCAGTTCCTTCATAGGAGTGGGTAGAGAGCCTCTCCATAGAACCTCAAAAGAAGAATTTCCAAGGAATAAAGCCTACAATTGATCGAATTTTCATTTCTTCCTCTCTCTTTTGACAATGGCCTTATGCTGAGGATTGTAAAAGATATCAAGAGGAGGAATTTCTTCAACTCTTAAAATAACCTCGGATGTTGGGAAAGTCATTATAGTTTCAATGTCTTCATCTCCTAAAGGCTTCTCATAGGCCTTTGTTCTATCAGAGTTTGTTCAAGACTTTTGGAAGTATTTTGAAATTTCTCTTGTAAAGGATTCTTTAAAATTATAGGTTCACCGACCTTCAGAACCTGGTTGTATTGCTCCCATATTTATTCAAGCTTGGTATTTGGCATAAGACCTTCTACCTGAGAAGAGGAGGAAGCAATTGTTTCTCTTCCTTGAGGCACATCCGTAGTCTTTGTGGAACCAAAAACTATAACATCATCCTAAATTGTTCTTTCCTTAGGAATTCTTAATGAATGCATAGGAAAATTAGCTAGCCTTGCAACTCGTTACTCGGTGAATTGACTCATCTCTTATGGAGTCAACTATTCTTATGCTAGTCTCATAATCATTGAATAAGTAGGAGCCTTTTCAAACAGATGATCAAACTTGTATGGCTTATGAGTAGAATGTCTGATACTTGATGCTGCAGTAACCTTCTAAACAGTATGATGGAGATCATATTGTCTGTTACAAATAGTTGGGAAATTGAGCTCTAGAATAGTGTTAATCTCAATGTATGCATTCTTGAAATAATCCAAAGAATATATACAACGTTGAACAGGAAAAACATGCCATATTTTCTTATTTGATTCTTTTAAGACTTTCGATATACCATTTCCTACGATATGGTATGCTATTGTTGGCATTATGATACAAGTGTTGTCCTTGATGGAAACTCACACAGATGAAAGTTAACGTTGCAACAGGTTAACAACAAAGGATTATAGATCAGACTCCAGAGATTGAAGAAAGAGAGGTATACGTTGGTTCGCTTTGTCAAAGTAATGTATACATGTGGGAACACAGATCAAAAAGTGAGTATATGTATACACGCACTTTCACAGAAGGAAAAGCGCGTATGGGATGGAAAATCAAGGTTCTGGTCGAAGGTATTGGTCCTAAGTGGTTTTGGTCCAAGGTATTGACAAAGGGCCTAAAGATATATAAAGAGGAGAAGATCATAAGGCCAAGTGTACAAGTAATAAGATTCAAAGGAATACTTCTATTTGAAGTATATTTTATGTTGTAGGGTTACGTTTGGGACTAGATATGAAATATTCATGTACACCTTGAGTTCAATATTAGATCAAGATCATGAGACCTGAAATGACTTATTCTTGAATGATCTAATATTGGTTGAGATTAGATATGATGTTTTGCACCTGTTTTATTCTTTATTTATCATGATCTAGGTTTGTCTAAAGCTTGGAATTGTAGTAAAGTTCTAAGTCAATATTTGCAGAACTGTATGCCGGTACGTCTCAGCCAAAGAATGTATACATGCAGGTTCTGTTCTTTCAAGTAGTGTATACAAAAGAAAAACTTCTTTTTCAGACTAATTGATCTATCTGATCAAATTTTGTTGTTTTACTGATGTCTGTCAATGAAGTCTTCTTAGATCTGAATGTAAAACTAAATGCATAAGGAGGCTTACATTTGATTGATTGATTGTATAAGTGAGAAGAAGTGATCTCTGTCCCTGCTTATGTAAAGCTCTGTAAGTTAACAGTAGATATTCAGTATATTGCTGGTTGGTATAGACTGGATTCAAAAGTTTATGTTTGCAGTAGTTTGAAGGTATACGCAGGTTTGATTAATAGAAGTAGCATATACATGCAGTTTGGATTCAGCCAAGTAGCATATACACTCTAATGCATTATTTTTTAGGTTACAACTGGTTCTAAATGATGATGCAGGGTTCTGGGTTCAACACAGTGTTCTAGTGTCAGTGATCTAATTGTCCAGATTAAATGAATGTTGGTTGATGCAGTTTAAGTTTAAAAAGTTTTTGATGGATCTAGTATGAAAATTGGATGAAACGTGGCCTTCAAATTTTGGTGTTGTGATCCAAGAGTATCCAGTCTAAGAATTCATGAAACGTGGTCCCTGGAAGAAGAAAGATGGTCGTAGCCTTCTGTAGGTTGATGCCTATGTACTAGTAAACATATTGGCTAGTACAATAGCTATGGGGTTGTAGCTCCCTTCCAGTAGAAGCTGGAAAACGAGATAAGGTTGTAGCCTTCTACAGGTGGGTGTCTGTATACTGGTATGAGTTTGCACCAGTACAAGATTGTAAATAGATTTTCTTATTATTAAAAGAAGACAGAGACGACAACAGCAGGTGCTTTTCACCCACATTGGGTTTCCACCTTAAACCTTGGTGTTCATGTGTGTTGCTTATGTGTGATGCTTTATTCTGATTTTACTACACTATCTAATAAGTTACTGATGTACTAGTTTAAGATCAACACATGATAAATTGTATAAATCACAATTTCTCTGGATATACGCTAGTTTCTTTAATCACAGTTGTGTATACGTGCTAGTTCACTTCACTAAAGTAGCATATATAAATCTGTTTGGGAAATAAAATTATTAATCTGATAATACTGATTCACCCCCCTCTCAATATTATTTGCAACAATTGGTATCAGAGCAGGTCCTTCAGACGAAGCTTGATCGATTGAAGGGAGATCCATAAAGATGAATTATCCCGAAAGCATGGGATCCATCAGACTGCCAATCTTCGATGGGAGAAACTTTGTTTATTGGAAAATAAGAACCACAACCTATCTACAATCTCTTGGAATAGATGTCTAGGAAATTGTGGAAGGAGGATATACATTTCCAACAGCAATTCCTACATACACGGCAGATAAAAAGAAACATGAAACCAATGCCAAAGTTGTCAATACTTTGTTGGGAAGTTTGTAACAATAAGAGTTTGTCAAAGTCATGCAACTCAAATCATCCAAAGAGATATGGGACAAAATCATTCAGAGCTACGAAGGAGACTCTCAAGTAAAACGTGCCAAGCATCAAACTCTCATAATTCAATATGAAACTCTTAAGATGCATTGTGATGAGAGTATAGCTAGTTACTTCTTACATATAGTGAGGTTGTTAATTGTATGAATAATTTGGGTGAAGAAATAAAGGAAGTTACCTTAGTTGAGAAAATTTTGAGATCCTAATCTGCTAAATTTGAATCAAAAGTGTTTGCCATAGAAGAAAAACAAGATCTGTAGAATATCACTATGACACAGCTTCACGGAATCCTCACTGCTTTTGAGATGATAAAAGGAGGTCCATCAGATATGAGAGAAGTCGCATTTAAAGCTTCAACAAAAGGAAAAGAAAAGGAAGAACACAATGAATCAGGACACATTTTAGAAGAAGAAGATGAGGTAAATTTTGTCAAGAAGCTTCAACAAGATTTTGGAAGGTTCAAAGGTAAGCTACGTTTCAAATGCTTTTCTTGTGGTAGAGTCATTCATTATGCTACCAGATGTCCTCATAAAGATAAATATGAAAAAGGAAAGGAATATGCAAAAGGGAATAGGAAACAAGTTGTGAATAGGAGTTACTATACTCATGAAGATAGTGATGGTTTATCTAATAGTGATGAAGATGAAACTAGGCAAGATTACAGACTTCTCATGGCTTATGATAACAATGATTTTTGGGATAGTTTAGAAGAGGATAGTGATGGTTTATCTAATAGTGATGATTATAGGCTTCTCATGGCTTATGACGATGATGATTTTTGGGATGCTTTAGAAGAGGAAAACTTTCATGAAGAAATCTCTGAAATCAAAATCTGTTTAGAAGAAAAGAATATGATCATAGATACCTTGACATACCAAATTTCTGAAAAAGTAAAACACAATGAAAAACTAGAATGTGAAATTGTGGGTCTAAGGAAAGATCTTGAGAAAACAAAATCTCTCAACCTTAGATTTGCTAAAGGATCAGAAACTTTAAATGAAATTATCAAATTTCAACATTCTCCTCTGATAAAGATAGGTCTTGGATATACTGAAGAAGCATCTCAATCATAGAAGCTGTCAACCTCCACCAAAAGCTATCTTGATGCAGCAAAGACTAGTGAACAGTATGACAATCGTCAGCAAAGGCATAAAGCTGATCACCAGGTAAATCATACTCAATTTTCTCCAAGGATGAATATCAATAGAAAACACAACCAACCTTAGGAAAATCATACTCAATTTGCTCCAAAGATGAATATCAATAGAAACTACAATCAACAGGTAAATAGATTCGATAGTCGCAAAAACTTCTTTAATGGGAAATGTTTTTCATGTCATAATTTTGGGCACAAAGTTTCTCACTACGTTTCTTACAAAATCATCATGACTAGATAAGAATGAAATCAGAGGAATATAACAAGGATCAAGAGAAGTTCCTATAATAACTTTTCTCCTCTTGAAAATGAAATAGAATGCTCAATCTGTAACAACTTTGGTCATGAAGAATCTAAATGCAGGAGAAAATTTCGGCAAACACCTCAAAAGGAGTAAATTCCATTAAATCCCAAGATATGGAGAAGGAAAGAATCTCAAGTAGAAAGATGTGGTATAGCCTTATATGCAGAAGGACAAGAAAATCAGTGGTACATTGACAGTGGATGCTTCAAACACATGACAGGTGACAAAGAAAAACTTCACTCATATAATGCCTCAGAAAAGGAAAAGAATGTCTTATTTCGAAATGACACTCCAACTGTCATAAAATGTAAAGGTTATGTTTTCTTGAAAGAAAGGGTTAAAGCTAGAAATGTTATGTATGTAGATGGTTTAAAGCATAACTTGTTGAGTGTCAGTCAAATGTGTGATCAAGGAAATGAAGTGGTGTTTCGATCAAACAGATGTGTTGTTCGTGAGCTTGATACAGGAGATACCATGATCAAAGGTACAAGAAATCCAGACAACTTATACATACTCAGAGGAGGACAACAACAGTGCTATCTAAGCAAAAATGATGAAAATTGGTTGTGGCATAGAATATTGGGACATCTAAGATTTTCTCAAATAAGAAAAGCATGTAGACTCAAGTCTGTTCATGATCTTTGAGATATCAGCATCCTAGAAAATACAATATGCAAACCATGTCAAATCGGTAAGAAAACTAGAGTTCACTTCATGGAAAAAGAAGGGTTAGCTAGTAAGCCTCTTGAACTTGTCCATACTTATTTATGTGGACTAACAAGGAAAGATCACCTCGTGGAGAAGAATACTTTATTTTGTTCATTGATGATTTTTCTAGAATGTGTTGGATAGGTCTTCTAAAGCATAAAGATGAAGCATTTGAAAATTTCCAAGCCTTCAAAGCTTTGGTTGAAAATGAATCAGATCGAGAAATCAAATGCCTCAGATCTGATCAAGGAGGCGAATTTCTATCAGATGAATTCTTTGAATTTTGTGAACAACATGGAATAAAAATGAAATTCTCCACTGCAAGAACTCCTCAACAAAATGGTGTGGTAGAAAGGATGAACATAACAGTTCAACAAATGGCTCGAGCTATGCTAGATGAATCTGGAACTCCTGCAACCTTATGGGGTGAAGCTGCATTCACTGCCATGACTATTCTCAACAAAGAAATTGTTCTAGTAAATAGAACTCAAACTCCACATGAACTTTGGTATGGTAAGACTCCTATTGTAAAATATTTTAAAGCTTTTGGAAGCAAATGTTTTATCAAAAGAACTGATGAAAAACTTGATAAGTTTGAACCCAAAGTAGATGAAGGTATTCTTATTGGTTATTCTTCCAGAAGTAAAGGATATAAATGTCATAATAAAATACTTGGGAAAATTGTTGAAAGCATTGATGTTGTTGTGGATGAAGCATGCAGAAATCCAAAACAGATAAAATCAATAGAATATCATGACAATGAGGAAGATGGGGATTAATTTCCCCATCAAATCAAAATTATATTGAAGAAGAAACCAATGAAGCACTAGAAGAAGATATAATGGTATAAGAAAAGATTCTGTCCAGGTATGTTCAGAAAAATCATCCAGAAACTCAAATTATAGGGGAAAAGGCAGCAGGTGTACAGACAAGAAGAACTATTACAGGGACCTCAATCTATCTAGCTCTACTATCCTCCACCGAACCTCAAAATGTAAATGAAGCATGCAAAGATGAATGTTGGGTCAAGGCCATGGATGAAGAACTTGAACAAATTGAAAAGAATGATACTTGGAAATTAGTTCCTAGACCTCATAGCAAAAATATTATAGGAACTAAATGGATATTCAAGAACAAACTAAATGAAAATGGAGAAGTCATTAGAAACAAGGCCAAATTTGTTTGTAAAGGGTATTCTCAACAAGAAGGTATAGATTTTGAAGAAACTTTTGCACCTATTCGCAGACTTGAAGCCATAAGGATGTTTCTTGCTCTTTCCAGCTTTTAGAAATTCAAAGTATACCAAATGGATGTAAAATCAACCTTCCTTAATGGAGATTTAGAGGAAGAAGTTTATATTGAACAACTAGAAGGATTCATTCTTGGAAATGATGCAAAACTTGTATGCAGACTCAAAAAGGCTCTCTATGGTCTGAAATAGGCTCCAAGGGCCTAGTATTATCGCCTTGACAAATATCTACACCAACAAGGTTTTACAAAAGGTTCTGCAGATAACGATCTATATACAAAGATTGAAACTGAAAAATTGCTAATTATTATTGTTTATGTTGATGATATCACTTTTGGTAGCAATGAAGAATCCATGAGTCAGAATTTTTCTTCAGTAATGCAGCAAGAATTTGAAATGTCCTTGCTTTGTGAACTTACCTATTTTCTTAGTCTACAAGTTAAACAAACTAAAGATGGTATTTTTCTTTCACAAACCAAATATCTCAAACAGATCTTGAAAAGGTACAGAATGAAAGATTCTAAACCTGTATGTACCCTAATGGTAACAGGATGCAGTCTCAGCTCAAATGATGAATCAATTGCAGTACATCAACCAACTTACAGATCCATGATTAGAAGTCTTCTTTATCTAACAGGAACCCGACCTGACAACATGCATGCAGTAGGAATAGTTGGAAGATTCCAAACAAATCCAAAGGAATCACACCTTCAGGCAGTCAAAAGAATTTTCAAATATCTTCAAGGAGCTCAAGACTTTGGACTATGGTATCCTAGAGATGTAGATCTTACTCTTCATGCATATACAGATGCAGATTGGGCAAGAAATGTTGATGATAGAAAAAGCACTAGTGGTGGTGCATTCTATATGGGTTCTAGGTTAGTGTCTTGGTTCAGCAAGAAACAAAGTTCAATTGCTTTATCTACAGCTAAAGCAGAATATGTGGTTGTCGCATCTTGCTGCACAAAACTACTTTGGATGATGTAAACTTTGCAAGACATTCAGATCACATGTACTCCACCTATCTCCATTCTATGTGATAATACAAGTGCCATCAGTATTTCAAAGAATCCATCATGCACTCCAAGACCAAGCACATACCCATCAAGTACCATTTTCTACGAGAACAAGTGATTGAAAAAAATTTCAAATTGGAGTATGTTCCCTCCAAATAACAGGTTGATGATATATTCACTAAACCACTACCCAAAGAAACATTTGAATATCTCAGACAAAAGATGGGAGTAGTTGTTGCATCATCCTGTTGTTAAAATCTAGTTTTTCAAAAGAAGGTTATTATACGCATGTTTCATGAAGTATAGTCGCATATACACACAGGTTTTGGTGGATAAAAAAGCGTATATGTTTTTATGATAGGAAAAATAGTGGGTCAAACTCTGATATGGGTGCTATATCTAATGTTGATGATTACAGTCTAACGATATGCTTTGTTCATTAATTTTTATCTAACTGACAAAGATGCCTTGATTAAATGACTTATTAACAATGCACAGGTAGCACGGGTTCAGGGGGAGCATTATTCTTCACTCGCATTCTGCATTGTTGGCATTATGGCTGCTGAGTCCAACTATGGCTTTAGATATTTATACCATTTGTTGCTTAAGTCATGTAAGTGTCTAGGGTGTGATATGACTTCTCATACATTTGAATGAGTCCTATTAGACAAATGATGTAATTTGTATCCCCACTTTGCATGGGATGGATGATGTAATATTTATTATATTTCGGTCATGTATAAACAATTGGTATATCCCCACTTGGTTGGGTGGATGAGTTAAATTTGGTGTATCCCCACTTGGTTGGGTGGATGAGTTAAATTTGGTGTATCCCCACTTGGTTGGGAGATTGATGTATGTATGAGTCATTGGTGATAGGAAGGTCATACTCACTTAGTCGAGTTATAGAGTCATGCTATTGTTTTGAACAATATTTTTTTGCAGACTCTGGATATGCTCAGGGGGAGCATGGACCTCGCATGGACGTTTTAGTGCATCTCATCATGTACAAAGGGGGAGCTTAATCAGAGAATTTAGCATGTACTCAGGGGGAGTGTGGACAACATAATGTATATCAAAAGGGGATAATATATTGGTCCATCCTTTACCCATGATGTCAAAGGGAGAGAGTGTCTTGGTGTTGTTGTTTCCATCAAGTCCAAAGGGGAAGATTTTTGGCATTATGATACAGGTCTTTTCCTTGATGGAAAATCACACAGATGATAGTTCACAGTGTAACAGGTTAATGACAAAGGATTATAGATCAGACTCCATAGATTGAAGAAAGAGAGGTATACGTTGGTTCACTTTGTCAAAGTAGCGTATACATGCGGGAACACAGATCAAAAAGGGCATATACGTATACACACACTTTCACAGAAGGAAACACTTGTATGGGATGGAAAATAAAGGTTTTGGTCCAAGGTATTGGTCCAAGGTATTTGGTTCGTGGTATTGACCCTAGGTATTTGGTCCAAGGTATTTGTCCTAAGTGGTTTTGGTCCAAGGTATTGGTCCTAAGTGGTTTTGGTCCAAGGTATTGACAAAGGGCCTAAAGCTATATAAAGAGGAGAAGATCATAAGGCTAAGTGTGCAAGTAATAAGATTCGAAGGAATACTTCTATTTGAAGTATATTTTATGTTGCAGGGTTATGCTTGGGACTAGATATAAAATATGCATGTGCACCTTGAGTTCAATATTGGATCAAGATCATGAGACCTGAAATGACTTATTCTTGAATGATCTGATATTGGTTGAGACTAGATCTGATGTTTTGTGCCTGTTTTATTTGTTATCTATCATGATCTGGGTTTGTCTGAAGTCTAGAATTGCAACAAATTTCTGAGTCAATATTTGCAAATTTGTACGCAGGTTCATCTCAGCCAAAGAGCATATACATGTAGGTTTTGTTCTTTCAAGTAGCATATACAAAATAAAAGCTTCTTTTTTAGATCTGACTGATCTATCTGATCAAATTCTGTTGTTTTATTGTTGTCTGTCAATGAAGTCTTCTTAGATCTGAATGTAAAACTGAACGCATAAGGAGGCTGACATTTGATTGATTAATTGTATAAGTGAGAAGAAGTAATCTTTGTCCCTACCTATGTAAAGCTCTATAAGTTGATAGTAGATATTCAGTATATTGCTAGTTGGTACAGACATGATTCAAAAGTTTATGTTTGCAGTATTTTTGAAGGTATACACAAGTTTGATTAACGAAAGTAGCGTATACATGCATTTTGGGTTCATCCATGTAGCCTATACACTCTAATGCATGATTTTTGAGGTTACAGTTGGTTCTAAATGATGATGTAGGGTTCTGGGTTCAACACAATGTTCTGGTGTCAGTGATCTGATTTTCTAGATTAACTGAATGTTGGTTGATGCAGTTTAAGTTTAAAAAGTTTTTGATGGGTCCAGTATGAAAATTGGATGAAACGTGGCCTTCAAATTTTGGTGTTGTGATCCAGGAGTATCAAGTCTTAAAATTCATGAAACGTGGTCCTTGGAAGAATAAAGAAGGTCGTATCCTTCTATATGTCGATGCCTATGTACTAGTAAACATATTGGCTAGTACAAGTGCTAGGGGGTTGCAGCTCCCTTCCAGTAGAAGCTGGAAAACGAGAGAAGGCTGTAGCCTTTTCCAGGCGGTTACCTGCATACTAGTATGAGTTTGCATCAGTACAATATTGTAAACAAATTTTCTTATTATTAAAAGAATATAGAGACAACAGTAGCAGGTGGTTTTCACCCACGTTGGGTTTCCACCTTAAATCTTGGTGTTCATGTGTGTTTCTTATGTGTGATGCTTTATTTTTCTTTTACTGCACTATCTAATAAGTTGTTGATGTACTGGTTTAAGATCAACACATGATAAATTGTCTAAATCACAAGTTCTCTAGATATACGTTGGTTTCTTTAATCACAATTGTGTATACACGCTAGTTCACTTCATTGAAGTAGCGTATATAAATTTATTTGGAAAATAAAATTATTGATATGATAATAATGATTCACCCCTTCCTAGTATTATTTCCAACAGTTATATCTCGGGCAAGAAGCTTGTCAGTGAAAAATAGAGGCAAGACACAAGGACAAGCAAGACTACCAAAGACTCAAACATAGGTAAATAACTCTTTGCCAAACCAGTTTCCTACCCGAATTAAGTTTGTTTCAGCTTCAGGAGAAACCCTTGGGGCTCTCTTATCAAAGATGGTTTGGTAAATAAGCAACATTACTCCATGACATATTTTCTAAAAATGAGGCTAATACTCTGAGTCCTAAAGAATATCGTGGTATATGTGGATAGGGGTCAAGTCTTCTAATGTCCACTTCCACCCCATAGAGGTGAAGTCCATAGTGAAACATAGGGCATCCATTATGTAGGCACTCATGTAAAAGGGAGGAATTATATTTTCTAAAACTTTATGATTGCTTCTAAAATCTAGGTTATCTGAAAGTATATTTTCCCAATCAAACATATAACCTTCTAAATCTCCATCAATCAGTGGTGTCCATTTATCAGTAAGCTTTTGTGTATTAGGGTAAGCAAAGAGTCTACACATCATAGCAGGTATTTTGCAATAGGGACCAGCAAGAGAGTCAACTAAATACTTACATGATTCTTCTCACTTGTGCTTGTTAGGATCTCTCATCCATGTTCTAATAGGTTTTGACACGTGCTCATGTTCCTTAATGAATTTCTCCGCAAAATGTTTAATATATTTTCACTGAGGATTTGGAAAATGGTACATTGCACTCAAATCCTTACTAGTGAATGAACCTATGACTGTATGCTTCATTTTCATGATCTTTCTTTCTACAATGCTCAAATTGTCAACCACCCATCGAACCATGTCTATATAAGAAAGGATTTTGGGCCGGGTCACAATCCTATGTAAGAATGAATTGGCCACATCACTGTAAATAGTATTTGAGATGGGTAGAATCATCGGTTGTAATTGTTCTTTTTGTGACTTTGAGTCCTTCATCCTCAAATAGTTTATAAATTGATTCCCAAGAGGGACTTTCAGAATCTAGAGAACGGACTGTATCGAAAAATAATCCAGTCATAACAGTGTTTTTAGTTGGAGGAGGGGCAGATTGTTATTGAGCAACGAGTTTCTTCTTTGCTTTTACTGCTTTAGACATTTCTTCACTGCTGCATTGGTTAGGATTAGCTTGTAATGGAAAACACAAGTCTGAGCGATAACTTCTTCACATGAAATACTTAGCACAAATAATGAATTTTACACAACAATCTTTGTCTTAAAAGTGAATTATGATAGAATCGAATTGCAATGAATGAGGATGTTTATAATCTCGAAAACTATAAATTCACCACTTTCAAACATTAAATGCCAAAATGTGAATTCACGTGGGTTTACCCACATCAACGTATCAGAAGATAAATATCAGAGGAATTAATTGGAGATGCATTCGAAAGTTACGATATTGGTAACTTCTAATAAAAGATATTTGATGAAGTAATGACTATAAATAGAGGTAGGAAGTGATATCAAGATTTCTATATTGGAGGTGACATATCGATATGAAATTCCTGATAAATGGGACTATTGGGGGTCTCATGGTATTGGAGGGGACAAGTATCAGAGATAGGAGATATCAAAAGAGGAAGGTATCACAGCTGGGTGATTGGAAGTGTTGAGTATCGTAAGTGTCACACTTAAAATGTTATGATATCATGAATATTTGAAATGATAAGTGGCAGTTGTGGGGTCAGAGGTACTTATACTATTCTTTTTATAAAGGGCCGCATGACTTATAATAAACCTTTTAGCAACAACCCTTTTAATAAAGAAAGTAATCATTGGGAAAGCTTTATCGGGGAGGGACTTTATCATAACTTTCTCAAAAGGAAAGTTATGATGTATTAAGTGTCTGATGGAAACCTTCCAATAATGCATTGACTTTGTGGAGAGAGGGCCTATCGGGATTTTGATTTATCATAATACTTTAAGGGTTGAGCCTCTAATAAACTAGTTCCAATGAGGGAATCTTTTAATCCTAAGAAATTTTACAACAAACTTAAAATGTCTTATCTTTATTGAAAATTAAAGAGTTTTATTAAAATGAAAGAAGGGTCCCCATTATTTATTAATAACTAAAATAAAAATAAATGGGGGGTTGTTGAATACTACAATAGGGTGTTACATGAATCAATGAGTACTATTACCTTTTTCTTTTGATATATTCTTTAATCTTGAGCATTTTCCAAGTACTAATGCTAGCCAATGCATGACAAGATATTGTTGTAGTCTCTTCTAACTCTAGATTTTGTGATGGTTTTAATTATCGAACTTATTCATCTTCATATTTTATGTAGAATACTTTCTTTTCATCACATTTATGCCCCTTAATATACTTTTTGTCATGGTTGAAACATAGTTCCTTTAGGAGAGGAAGCATGATTTTCTTTATAGTTATTAGTGACCAATTTTCTAGTAGCCATATTTTTACTTTCAACTTTCCTTCCAAGATTGAAAGCATGCTATAGGGATTTAGGTTCAAAGAGACACACCTAATATTGGATGCTTTCCTTTAAAGTTCCCATTAAGATTTCTAACAAATTATCTTATGAAATATTCTTTAACTTGAGGCTTAACTTTTGGAATTATTCAATGTTCTTTGTGATTGGACCTTTTTTCTGAATATTTACCAATTGACTAGAGAATGTATTTCCCTTAATATCCCCATAATGATAGCTAATATCTCCATAATGTCCTATCAATTTCTTTGTAAAAATACACCAAGATATAATAAAATAATTTCCTTTCATAAATCCATTGATACCATACAAATTGTTCTTGTTCTAAATATATTGATGTCATATTTACCTTTTGTAAGTTTTCCACTTGGTGTAGGTCAAAGTATTGTTCCATCTAGAATATATATTAGGTTGTCACTTTGTCATTTTTTCACCATTTAAAGTTGTCTCTTTATGATCATTTTGTTTCATTCTTTCATCCACTTATTTCTTTGTTTACCATATTTCTTTGCAAATTTACCATGACAAGATTTTGAATTACTAAGCTGTTAATTATCAATAATTTCCGTGCTTTTAATGAAATAAAGAGAATTATGATTGGTTTTTATGATAATGGTTGTGTGAGAACAATCCTGCTAGCCACTTCCATGATTGAAATCATTCCAAATAAGATTTTGGTACTCTTTATAAATCATGTAGCATTTTCCAAAAAAGTAATATGGTTAAAATGAATATTTGCTACTTGAATTCCAGTAGTGGTATGTTGGAGAAATATAGTTTGGATTTTCCACATTAGTATGTGAATTTTGCCCATGTTTCGAATCCCATAGAGGATCCATCATCAGGGCAATGAGTGAAAGAAAAGTCAAAGTAGAGGATGAATAAATAATAAATGAACAAAATTTAAAACCTAAAATGGTCGACTAATATCCTAAAAATAATAAAATAAATTATAAAGCCTAAACCTAAATTAATATTATTAGAATAATTAATAAATAATCTAATAAATGAAATAATTGTAATAAATAAATTATTATTATAATTAAATTATTATTAATAATTATGTATTTTATGCATTAATTGGAAATCAAAGGGACCAAATTTGGAAAATTCGAGACATGGGTTTTTTTGTAGAATATACCCATTTAGGTGACCAAAAAATAATACTTGAAAACTGAGTAATAAAGGACACGTGGGAAAGTTTCCAAATGGGACTTCAATGAAAAATATATAGTGCTCATCTTTCAAATTATTCACTGATTTGTATGGTTGCACCCAACAAAGAAAAATTTTAGCACATGAGTTTTTGTTCCTAGACCCATGAATATGGTTCCATGTTGTTAAGTTCAAACCTAGGTTGAATGTGCTCAAGTTTATCACATGGTCAATGATCTAGTCAACTACTACTCAATTCTAATGTAGGTTTGATTGAATAATTTTTGCATGAAGATTTGTGGTAGGACGAATTCCCACAAATGAGAAATATCTTTGCATTCCAATTAACTCCAAAATGAAAATTAAGATTTAGGAATAACTACATACACATAGTGTCATGTAGTTTTATTATTTTACAATTAAATGATTGTAAAAACACATTGTTTTGGCCTCTAACATGTTATTCTAAATATAATTTGAAATATTTTATTCTATGTATTTGATGTTATCTTCACTATCAATATGTTTGTAAAAGTTATATATAACATAGCTCACCATAGTGGAAAGGCGTGAGATTGTAGAGGCTTAGAATTAGGAATAAAAAAACACTAGGGGAACATTGAGGTATGAAATAAGCCTCTTAAGGAAAGTAATAAAATAGTAGGCAAAATAATAAAATACGAGATGAATTTTTAAAGGAAAAGAAAGAAAGTTACTTTTTCTTATTGTATTTCAGATTATTTCTTTATAGGTTTACTCAAATGTCAAGTATAAGACTTGTTGTATGCATAATTCAATTCCATATACAATGTGTATCCACTCTCCATGATTTTGTGCAGACCCACATTGATAAAAATTAAAAAATACAAGAAAAATGCATTTCTTGAAAAGTAAACCTTTTTTCATGTATTCTCATTTTTCTCTATGCGGGTCTACTCAAAAGTATGCATAGTGGGTACTCATTGGATGTAGAATTAAATTTGCCATCTAATGAGTGCCTACACTTGACATTTGAGTATACTTATTATAAGGAGATAATTCAAAAATACCATTAGAATATTTAGTGTTTTGTTTTCCTTCCAAAAATATTTACCCATGTGGATGACATCATCATCTTTAATATTATTGGTTATTTTAAAGTTAAATTTTTAGTACAATTATTGTTTTAAGGACAACTTTTGACATCAAAATTCCCCCTGATCTAGGTGGACATTGGTGGCCACCTACCTATTCCACTTGGACCCCCACCATTATTTCTTTAAGTTTCCTTAATTGTAGCATAGTTTACTATTTTTGGTAATTTTTCTGGTCCTAAACTTCCAGAGCTATTTTGAGGTGGTAAACGACATTTTTTTTGGAAAATGAATAAGCCTAGAGCTTGTGATAGGGATTGTAGTTGAAATTTGTAGTGCTCAGATAGATATCTCTAACGAGGTATCATACATGTTAAACATAGATCGTATGCAAAGTTATGACCCTGAGAAGTTGATGTACCAATTTACCCCAATGGGTCCCACAAACTTTTGGTGCTTCATCTCCTAGGGTTAGGTTTTTGGATATTTAGGGTTTTCCATTGTTTCTCAATAATAAATAGGCCTTCAAGCCTCATTGTAACACAGTTTAGAAGACATGTAGTTGCCACATCTCTTCTTAGAGATAATCTACCATTTCCTGAACTAGTTTATTTCCATTATGTATGTAATAGTTTTCAATAATTTGTTATTAATTAATTAAAGCTTTGTTTTAATTGTAGCTCTGCATTTATGTTTATGTCTATTTTTCATTTCATTCCTACATAAATCTGGATGAATGGTATTAGAGTGGTCTTCTCTTTCTCTGTTTTTCTGTTCATGTCCTCAATGAGGTCAAGGTATAAGGATTTGGTACTTGAATCGGTTGAACACTTGCAAGACGGTCTCACTGACATCGACGGTCACCCATGGGGGAATAAGAGAAATATGAGGGTGCAAGAGATCCTATCAAAGTGTTGCTCGAAGAAGCCCTTGAGTGGCAAAGGAACAAGATGATGGATAAATTTGCCTAGATCCTTCTGTGGATGGCAATATGTGACACATTTTCATCCAACAATCACTTTGGAGGTTTCGCCCCCTTTAAGGTACAATTGAACTTTGACATCCCTATATTTGAAGGTCAAATAGATGAAAATGTCATAGATAAATGGTTAAATCTTCTAGAAGGATATTTTTTAGTTCATGATTTTTCTGATAAGGAAAATATTACTTTTTCTCTCCTTAAAGTCGCCCCACACATCAAGGACAGGTGGGAAACCTATTTTGATCAGAAGGATGAAAGGGAACACTCATCGTTTTCAATCATACACACTTCGAATTCCTTGCGATATGTCATCAAGGAACAATATTACCCTATCAAGAGCTATGAAGATAAGTACATAAAATGGACCACACTACGGCGGGGAAGGGGCCAAGATGTGCCAAAGTTAACAAATATTTTTCATACCCTTCACATGAAGTTTGGTATCAATGATTATGAGCAACATTTGTTACTAAAGTACCATGGCTGCCTACACAAATACATAGAGGATGATATGGAGTTCCTAAACATCTCCTCACTCGGCACCACATACCGATGCATTATCAGGATCGAGTAGGAATTAAAATAGAAGAAGCAAGACTTTAGATCTGTGAATCCGAAGCAAGGAAAAGATGCCCCCAAATTGTAGAACAAAGGGAAAAACCAAGGTGGGGTGACCTATGAAAACCCATGAAAGCTGCAAGAAAAGAATAGCACCACAAAGACGAAGAAGGACACAAGGAAGTGGTGTGAGTTCCACAAGAGCCCCACTCACAACACGAGTGTTGTGCCAAACAATTACTAGTGGGCGAGCTGAAGGCTTTAGAGTCAGATGCATGTTCTGACTTTGGGTCAGTCCCTGACAAGAGGAATGAAAAAGGCAAGAATATTATCGCTGTAGAGATTAGTTCCATCGTTGCCACCACTAAAGTCCAGAAGATTGGACCTGAGGACCCAGAGGAAGGGGAACATTTCTTCTACTCACATATGTGGGTTAAGGGGCCAACGTTGCAGTTCATTGTCAAAAACAGGAGCCAAAATAATGTCATCTTATCATACATTATTAAGCGACTGGGCCTACCGGCCATGCCACACCACCAGCCATACACCATTGGCTGGCTCAAACAAGGATGAGATCTTTGCATCAGCCAGTAGTGTCACCTTCCCTACAATATCAAACCCTTCACAGATGAGGTACTATGTGACATTGCTCCTCTTGAAGTTTGTGATGTATTATTAGGCTAGCCATACTTGTGGAAGTGTCATGATTTAGAAGAGTCTAAGCCTCACATTATTATTATTACTTTGGGAAATAAGTTATATAAGATACCAGAGATAGCCCCGCCTACCACCATCTCTTTGATCTCTACTAAGAAATGGAGTAAGATCATATCCCAAACTAGAAAATTTGTTTTCTTTCTGGTTTTCTCTAAAAATAAGTGGAAGATCCTGGCCACATCCATGACCCCTATAAAGGGTTCCTCCACATAGCAGAAGCAGGTGGATAAGTTTGTTTAAGAATACAGTGACATCTTCTCCTCACCCACAGGGGTACCCTTGCACTTCTAGGTCAATAATTTGATTGATCTGAATCCCAGAGGAACTCTACCCAATGGGCTAATATATCACTACTACATTTTAGAAAACGAAGAGATCAAGTGAAATATCTAGGAGTTGCTGCATTAAAAGGGGCATATCTGACCAAGTTACTCACCTTGTGGATTCCCGATTGTACTTGTACAAAAGAAGGATGGGACCTGGAGGCTCTGCATTAATTATCGGGCACTAAACAAAATTACTGTCAGGAACAGGTATCTAATCCCATGGATTGATGACCTTCTGGACCAGCTCAAGGGGGTCAAGTATTTCAGCAAGATCGATTTGAAGTCTGGATATTACCAGGTACCAATAGAGCCCACAAATGTATGGAAGACCACCTTCAAATCAAAGGAAGGCCTTTTTGAATGGCTGGTCATGAGTTTCGCATTGAAAAATGCCCCTGCAACTTTTATAAGGTTGTTGGATGACATCTTGTAGCCCTTCACTAACTCGTTCATGGTTGTTTATCTAGACGACATCCTCATCTTCATCAAGAGTTGGGAAGAGCACTTGCAACACATTTGTTAGGCCCCTATACTACTAGTGTAACCTCTTATTGTTATTACTACAACCCACTTATTATATTGATGTACCCATGTAGTGCCCATATTGTTACTATTGTGCCCCATAGAAGCCCACTATTGTTATTATTGTGCCCTTACATTATTATTGTTATGTCGGCTCTGATTATGTTATGACCCCTTGGACTCCTATATATAGAAAGGAGGTCTTTTCATTTGTATCATCCAAGAATTGTTCATTTATGTAATGTAAAGGAGGTTGCCCCCTCAAAGAGGCTGAATTCTAAGGCGTTGATCTATCTATTCTATCTTTTCTTGAGCTGGTTTCATAACATTTGGTATCAAAGCTTTGGATTCTAGGGTTTCGTTGCTCCAAACAAGTCATCGTGGCATTTTCGCTATAACTTTTTTTCTGTGACGTTTCAGAAGTCGCAAAAAAAACTCATTTGAGAAGAAATTGCGCTAAACCTTGGTCTGAATTTCAGAGCTTTTCGTGCAATATTTGCGGAGATATGATCTGAGGAAGTTGGTCTTTTTGCAGACTCCTGAATTACATTCAAAACAGGTGACCTGGGGAAAATCGTCATAACTTTCTCTCTGGGGATCGGATTGAAATTTCATAAGAAGGTACAGAAAGAGGACGGACTATAGTTTCTTGAATATATTTTTTAGATCCAAAGTCGAAACAGTGACTCGTGGCACATCGTACAAGTCGCTCTACTGAACTAGTCTATAATCAAGTCACTGTGGGAGATTTCGCATAACTCTTCCTTGGAGAATCCAATTTGGGTCAGACTTGTGGCATTGGAAAGAGGACACAGAGAGCTACTAGAGATCACAAATTCAGAACTAGATGATTGGAAAGTACAGATATACATCAGAGGCAATATCAAGCTCCTACAAAGTGAAAAAAGGTGTGTAGATTTTTTTTAATTTTTGCTTAAGCTTGGTTTGAAAATTTATTTTGAAGGAATTCAAAGGGCATAGTAGAGGATTATTATCGGTAACTGATGCCCCGAGGAAAGAAAATGCAAACACCTAGTAAGGAACCTGAAAGCTCTAGCATGACTCATGAAGAAGAGGAAGAAATGCTACATGATATATCAAAATTACAAGAACAAGTGCAACAAATGTCACGCGCACAAAAGTTAACAGAAGCTAAGATAAATGGCATGGAAGATAAGATGAATGGCATGGAAGCTAAGATGGACAATTTGAAGATAGATTTGAACACAAATTTGAAGACAGGCATGGCAGATTTGAAGACAGATTTGACACATTTTCTACAAGAAATACTTACTAATGGTGAAAAGGTAGTAAAGGAAACTCATGATGAGAACAAAAGAAATGTTAATCATGATTCCATAGATGCTAATGTTGGATCGAAGACTCACCATATTCCAAAAATCAATATGAGGAAGTTTGATGGCAGGATCCTGCCACATGGATATTACAGATGGAGCAATTCTTCGATCTCAATAATGTGCAAAACACACAAAAGGTACATATGGCAACTTTATATTTGGAACCAAATCAGTTTGTATGGTATCAATGGCTTTGCTCTCGTAAACAATTTATCACTTGGGCAATTTTTACAGAAGAATTGGTAGCACATTATGAGGATACAAAAAGCAACACTTTTTTTAGCCAATTGATAAGTCTCAAACAAAAGGGTTCAATAATGGAGCACATTGAGGAGTTCCAAAAATTGAACATAAGGGTAAAAGATATTCCAGAGGAGCATAGGATTGATGTGTTCATAGGGTCTTTAAAGGATAATATCCAACATGATGTTCGCCTTTGGGAACCTGATTCATTAGAGAAGGCATTCAGGTTAGCAAGAAAAATGGAAAGCAAAATTATGGCAACCAGGAAGAATACCACTCACAACTATAAAGATGAAAGTGTTGTTACCCCTAGTCTTCCAGAATATAAGGTTGAAACCACAACAATTGGAAGAAAAAAGAGAAAAAGGGCTTTCTTACAGTTGTGATAGCAAATACACTAAAGGTCATAAGTGTGCTGAGAAGAAATTATTCTACAGAGATTGTGAAGAGGAAGAAGAAAAGGAGCAAGAAAGGTCAAAAGAAGAGGATATACTCCAGGATCAAAGCCTAGATGAAGAACAAATAAATCCGACCATATCTTGTAATGCATTGGCAGGAATTACCACTCCTCAAACCATCAAGATAGAAGGGCATATCAAGAAGAAAAAGGTTCAAGCAGTGAAAGATCACATTGAGCATCAACAACAAGTTCTCCAAATTTTAAAGGATAATGCCACTTCGGTGCAAAATCAAACAAAACAACAGGTAGATCAACATCGTAGTGAAAAATGTTTTGATGTAGGTGATTGGGTATTTTTATTGCTGCATCTCAAGCAAGATATTTATGAGAAGGAAATGTTGGCAATACTACATGCACTTAAAAAATGGCGACCTTACTGAATGGGAAGACTCTTCAAGGATGAGGATGTGGAAGCATTGTTTTGTGCTATTTCTATTATCCAACCAGATTGGATAAACGAAGCAAGGGATGAATGGAAGAAGGACGAAGAAGTATGGCCACTTATTCAAAAGTTGCAAAAGATCCCAATTCAAACAATATTGCCAGAAATTGAAGAGGAAGGAAAAATCATATTGGAACCTGGAGCAGTCACAGAAACAAGAACCCGACAGCTACGAAATCAATCAATTTCAGAGTATCTCATCAAGTGGAAGAACTTACCCACTGAAGATTCCACATGGGAGGACAATAATTTTATACAGAAGCATCAAGAACTACTCAAGCGTTGAGGACAATGCTTTTTGAAGGAGAGGGGCATGTTAGGCCCCTATACTACTAGTGTAACACCTTATTGTTATTAGTACAACCCACTAATTATATTGATGTACCCATGTAGTGCCCATATTGTTACTATCGTGCCCCATAGAAGCCCACTATTGTTATTATTGTGCCCTTACATTATTATTGTTATGTCGGCTCTGATTATGCTATGACCCCTTGGACTCCTATATATAGAAAGGAGGTCTTTTCATTTGTATCATCCAAGAATTTTTCATTTATGTAATGTAAAGGAGGTTGCCCCCTCGAAGAGGCTGAATTCTAAGGTGTTGATCTATCTTTTCTATCTTTTCTTGAGCTGGCTTCATAACAACATTCGATAGGTCCATCAGATCCTACAACAGCACAAATTGTGTGCCAACCTGGAGAAATGTACCTTTGCATGAGTCAAGTCCAATATATGGGTTACATCATAGATGAGAAAGGCCAGCCCTAACCATTCTAACAGAGCTTCACATATTTTTTGGCCTTGCCAATTTTTATCAGAGGTTCTTGTTGGCATTATCCCATATCACTTGGCCTTTGATTTAGATTTCTAAGGGTGGAGCGAAAGAAAATTTGTCCTGGTCCGAATCCCAACATAAGGCATTCATTTAGATGAATCATTGCCTCTTCTCTGCACCTATACTCACATTTCCAGACCAACAACAACCATTTGAAATTGAGAAAAATGTCTCCAACTAATCTACTGGTACAATCCTCACCCAGTAAGCGCATTCGGTGGCCTATCATAGCGAGACACTTTTTGATACAATTCAAAAATACCACACCTATGATAAATATATGTATTAGGCTATCCTACTGGCTTGTTGGTAATGTAAACATTACATTCTGGGGAAAGAAATAGTCATCCACATAGATCACCGACCTCTTCAGTTTATACAGACACAAAGGAAGTTGTAGAATGATTGCCATTAGAAGTCGCCTACATATGTACAACAATTCCACTTGAACATTAAATAAAAAAAGGGTAGCACCAATCATGTTGTAGATTGCCTTAGTCTGCCCCCAGTTGCAACAATAACTAATGTTCTCAACTCTTGTGGTTCTGAGACCTCTTGAAGGCCACAACTTTACAAAAATGATCCAAAGTTCACCACCACATACTAGATGATAGTGGATGGAAAGTATTTTCTATGTTGCCACCTCCATGGCACATTATAATGATAACAGGGCCACCTTTTTGTTCCTTCAAGTGAGTGTGCCATGGTGATTTGGGAGTTGCACTACAGTTGATTCACATGACACTTCAGTTTGGATAAAAATGTGGTCATACTACAGAAGTATTTTTATTGGCCCAAACTTTGACAGGATGTTGGAAAATATATCTCATCTTACACTGCCTGTGCCATTTCCAAGCCAACCATCGAGAAGCAAGGCCTATACACTCCTCTACGTACTCCTAGCTAGCCCTGGGAATCTATCTCCCTGAACTATCTTTCTAGCCTCCCTTCTACTAAACATGGTAATGAATATGTATTTTTGGTCATGGAAAGGTTCTCTAGAATGACTATATTAGTGACTCGCAAGAAGAGTATCACAACACAAGACATTGCCAAAATATTCTTTTAATTACTGTGGGTACATTTTGGCATCCCACAAACCATTATACCAAATCAGGATAGCGGTTTACTGAGCACATTCTGGTCAAGCCTTTGGACACTATTGGACACCATGCTCACCAAGTCCACTACATTCAATCCTCAGACTGACGGTCAAACAAAGCTTGTCAACAAGATGATAGTGCACATACGTTGCATGTACAACTACAAGCATACACAACCTAGGATGAGAGCCTTCCCTATGTGCAGAACATCAATAACAGAGCTCTCCATAGCTCAACTAGCCACATTCACTTTCAAGTGGGTCTATGATTTCAACCATTGTGTTTGATTGATGTTGACATGCCTCATGGAACTACATAGACATAATCCACACATGTACAGTTTGAGGTTCATAAAGAAACCAATTTTATTGAATGCATCCAGCGCATCTTCCAATAGGTTCATGATATCTTGGAGAACTCCAACTAATGATCAACATTGGGTGACATATAAGTTTCATATGGGTGACAAATTTTGGTTGCATTTGTAAAAAGAACGCCTTGTCGAAGCCCATCGAAAGATATGAACACTCTGATATGGGCCTTAATCCATGACCAAGGTTATGGGTGATAATGCTTTCAAGCTCAACATTCCCCCATTCCTTGCTCAGCACCCAATGTTCAATGTCGACCACCTTCGACCATACTTTCCATAATTACTGGACACAACAGACATTTCATAATAGATAACACCAATAGAGCCAAACCTAGACTACATGGGACATGACACAATTGATCAGATCATGAACACGTAGATCAAGAACACTTTCCAGTAGAAGATCCAACTATATCAGGTTGTCAAAGCTGGCAAAATCCTGCACCAAGTCAAGTGGCTCACCAGAGTTTCCATATCTCATGGAGGCACTCAACACAATGGGGACCATTGCTTCCTAAGGGACAAGGACTAATCTAGGGTGATATTAGTGGCCACCCACCTAGTCTACTTGGAGCCCCACCATTTTTTCTTTTAGTCTCCTTAATTGTAGCATAGTTTACTATTTTTTACAATTTTTTGGATCCTGAACTTCTGGAGTCGTTTTGAGGCCCTAAACGACATTTTTTTTAAATAGAAAAGCCAAAATTTTTTGGTGAGGTTTGTAGTCCTCAGATAGATATTTATAGTGAGGTATCGTACACGTTAAACATAGATCGTATGCCAAATTTACGACCCCAGGAAGTTGATGTACCAATCTACCCCAACATGGCCCATAGAGTTTTGGCACTTCATCTCTTAGGGTTATGTTTTTGCATGTAACAATTTTCAGTGCTTTGTTATTAATGAATTAAAGTTATGTTTTCATTGTAGATTTATGTTTTTGTTTATTCCTATATTTCATTTCAATCTTGCATAAATCCATATCACCCCTAAAGGATATCACTATGTCTAGAAAATATCTCTCTATATTTATTTTGGTAATGGGCATATGAAGAGTTGGTTATTGCCCATTGTAATTTAGTGTTGTAGCATTTCAAGTGCAATGTGAGCCAGCTGGGAATGCCCCTCGGCGTCATGAGTGTTTTGTTATTTCATTTTATGTTCTTAATTTGAAATTTCAATAGTGTGCTTCATTTACATCATTGAATATGCACAGAATTCAAATAAGGTTTTCTATGGTAGTTTAGTAGTTTTTTTCTTAATCACTATACAACAAAAATAGTAAATATCACACATATAGTTTTCTGTTGAATATAATCACATTAACGTCAGTGAATGAAAGACTATGATTCGTGCCCAATAGAAGATTGAATGAAATTTAATTTAGTGAACTCTATAATTATATGGTTTAGTTTATCCAATAGCATTTTGAATAAACTTTGATCCAATGGACTCTATAATTATGTGGTTTTGTTAATTTCATTGAAAGTGTGATAACAACTATAGGAGTATCACTTAACTTACTATTGAAATAATTGAATTAAGTTTCAAGTTACATAAACACTTCAATTTTCATGAAGAGTCATAGACTGTGACTCATGGATTTACAATTGAAAATCGAGTAATAATTAACCTAAGTAGTTGAGGCCTGTATTAGGTTTCTTTTATATAAATTAGTAATTTCATTTAGAAGCATGGTGCAAAATTGTTTGTTGGAATTTTCTTATTAGGATAGGATTTAATCTTGCACATACTTTTCCTACATCTTATAAGTATATGGAACCCATATTGATAATTAAATGTCCATAATTTATGCATATAAATCACCTCACAATATCCTTGTTATAGAAGCATTACCATCAAACTTCCTCATATTGACATTATAAATGTCATACTTCCATGACGCTGACTTGATCTATGATGATGTGGATCTTGGATTGAAAAGTGATGATGATAGTTCTATGAATCAATATTTGTTCTCTAATTATGGTAAAATATTTGTAATATCTGATTGAGGCTCAACACCGTTCTTCTCCCTATTTTGATGATTTCCATGGAGATTTTGTAATATAATGTGTTTTTCATTGCTTCCTTTCTTTTTGAATTAACATTTTTTCCCATTTCATCCATCATCTTTTGTTCCATATTTTCAAATGATCCTTTAATTTGTGACATTTCAACCCTCATAGTATCACGTGTTTACTTAAATTGACATTTTAATGTGGATAACTAGTACTTGAAGTCTTCTATTTCTTCATGATTTATGAATGAGCCTTCAAGAGGTTTAATTGATGTACTAGATTTTGGATCTTTCTTTGGAGCTAATAGTTCTCCTCATTATCATAATTTTTATTAACCCCAAAAAATGGATCTTCTAATCAGAAGGTATGTCACTTGTAAGTTACATAACTTTAAAACCTTAATTTGGAGACTATTTGGATGGGTGGAATTTATCTTTCTATATCTATGATACTTGGGCACTTCTGAATATGGAATTTTAGTTTCTAATATTCTAATATGTCTTCTCTATAGTTCAACATATATAACCAAAATTGGATGTGCCAAGTGAAAGTTATGATAACATTCTGAAAACTTACTAATTTTTTAGTCCATCCCAAATGAAAACTTATAAGATGTGGCACTTGTATAATTATTCAAATATGATTCTAAAACTTTGACCTAAGGTAATTCAATACATATCCTCCAATATTAGAAAATTTTACAGTCTAAACTGCCCTAAAGAAAAATGTACTGAAATGAAAATATCACTTATAGAAACTAATCTTAGAATAATTCACAAACCCATAGGGTATCTATGAAATATAACAAAGTGGAATCTAAATTTTTTACTAAATGTACCTTGAGATGATTTCTATTTTTCTCAAAATTTCATAATCTGAATCTTCCAAGAAAAATAATACTAAAATTTTTGAAATAATTTATTTGAAACTTATTTGAGGAAAATTCACAAACCCTAGCTTCCATAGAGTATATCTATGAAATTATACCCATAAGGAATTCGAGTTTTACAAGATGTACCTTGTGATATTTGCCTGATCTACTCAAAATTTCATAGTCTCAAAAGTCCTTGAAAAATATGTAACAACCCCTAGTTGATTTTCCATGTAAATAAAATAAGACCAAGGTCATGGGACACGTATTCCAAGATGAATGTTGGGAAAACACTTTAGTGGGTAGCACTTTTGATTAATTAATGGATATGGAAATTAGCAAAGGCATTGGTAAAGGAAAAGAGGCAATAAATGGCATATTAATTATGAAAATAAGGAAAATAGGAGAAAAGGAAGGTGAAGAGATAGATATTTGCATGCAGGGGAATTTAGAGGGAAAATGAAGAAAATAGAGATATCAATGATAGAAAAGGGTTCAAATAATTAGTTCATAGCTCTTTTCCAGTTTAAATTTTCTCTCTCATACTCTTGCACACTCACAAAATTATTGGAGCATCCTTGGAGCACTTTGGAATTCACTTGGATTTGGAGAAAGAAGGCAAAGGAAAGTAGGGAGCGCAAGGAAATAGTTGGGTCAGTCGCTACGGCTAGATTTCTTTGTAGATAACAGGATGCATGTGTGATTTCCTTGCTGATTTTTGGATGTGATGTCTATGCATGTGATTTTATGGTTATGTGTTGTCATTGGCATGGATATTTTCCTGGATTGACAGTGGTTTTAGCCTTTCCTTGTCATTTCCTAGATAACCATGGTGTTTTGTGTTTTTCCACTTGTTGTTTTTATGAATGGTTCTCCTATTCCCTATGGTTGTGGGTTGGAACAAAAACAATGGAAGCCCTGGAATAATTTGGATTGAGTTACTAGCTCTTGGAGCCATTAGTTTGGGCAAACACTCTAGATACCTTGGTGGGTTGAGTTACTAGTCCTTGGAGCCGCAATTGGAACAAATGCTTTGGAGCCCTGGAAGATTGTGGGTTAAGTTACTAGTTCTGAGAGCCCTGGAAATATTGGGTAGAGATTGATCTATTTGATGTTAGTGATTTATGGACCATAGAGGTGGAGTCACTGTGGATTAGGGTTGAGGTTGCTGGGCCTCTTGAAGCCTTGGTTTGGTTTTGATTTGGTTATTTCATGAAATTCCAAATTCATGCTTGGAATAGGTTGTCGGGGTGATTGGTCATAAAAGATATTTGGTTAAGCCCAATCTATGGATGGGTGGTATGTGGAAGTCCCTTACTTGGTTGACATTTTCATATGTTAATAAGAGATATTTCTGCCATTGTCATTTATGGAACTTGTACTGGTTATCATGTTGACATTACAGTTGATTGGCAATGGTCCCTGTGCTACTTATTTGTTGGTTATATGCTGGTGATATGACGTATGCTATCTATGGCTCTTGTCATGACTTTTTTAGTTATCAAATGATTAATTAATATATGGACTAATAAGTGTTTTTGCAGCTAACTAGAGAAGGTTTATGGCTTTCTCGGTGATTCTCATATGAAGACTATCACTTTATGATCATATATGCATTCATGACCTGTAGCTTACATGTTTACCATATTTTTTATGAAATGTCTATTATGGATTAAGAATCTTTGGGTCAAGTTCTTAGATTAAGTGGCTTGTCATTTTGGTTGCATTCTTGAAAGTTTTAGGAAATTTTAGGCAGTGTTCTGGAGGCAGACTTGAAAATATGGCATAGATCCTAGGACAACATGCTCAGATCCAAAGGATTTAGACCATAATTGCATGTACAAAAGCTTGTTCATATGGCTAGAGGCCTATAACCGCACCCTTTCCTTGTGTGTTCGGTTGGGGTGCTAGGTTAGAGAAAATGTTTCTAGCTCAACGATTGATCACATTGGGTCGTTGTTCAGTTCCTAAGTGATCTGTAATCCTTGTAGGATGTTAGTATGTTTTCAATATGTAGGCCCCACTTCCTTAACTAGAACTTGGAAGTCGAGTCATGTCATAGTGACACTTGCCTCATGTTTACCCAGACGAGCTTATGAAATTGACTAAATGTGGGAGGTGTGGTTATAGAGTGGTATCAGAGCTTCCAGGTTCAAACAATTGGACTGGATGGGCTAGATGTGATTGTTATGCATGCATGTTAGTTGTCAATATGTTTGTGCATGCATTGTGATGGTCATTGTTATAGTTTGCATCATGATGATGATGTTGGTACGTGATGATGTTGGTGATGTTGATGTTGATATGATTGATATGTTGATGTCATTATATATATATATATATATATATATATATATATATATCATGCTAATCTGGATTGAATGTGCAAATGAGATAGACTCCCCTAAACTTCACACTAAGGTATGGTTTTTATTATGTTCATATTTGGTTTATCTAACATGACATGTTTGAAAGAAGTAAGAGATCAGAGATGATGAGCAGAATGGTGGACTACAGTTCACATGACTCTTCATACAGATTAGCTGAGGAACAAGGACATGAGTAATCACTTGATTTAGCAGACACATTGAGAAGTCTAAAGGAAGAGATCATAAGTTGCAAGGAAAATAATGATGGGATAATTCAGTGAGAAGAAATACTTGCTAAAGCTCAGGAAAAGAAGGCATACATCAACGTAGTCATCCTTTAGAGTTTATCAAATTTGAAGAGATAAGGAAAACCATGGATTAGTTATGAATAGGAGGAAAGGACAAATGGGGTGTATGGTAGTAGGTGTCATGGAGGGCACAATTCAGGTAGGGATGATATAGTCAGAGGTGGTAGATGGATGGATACACACTGACAAGAGAGATAGTGGTTATTAGTTCTATTCCAGTTTTGGTTTAGAGAGACATAATGGTTATCACGCTATCATCCTTATAGGAGGAGTGAGAATAAGTACTTTCAAAATGAGTTCAAGAAAGCCAAGACTCCTACCTTTGAAGGAGAGTTGATGAAACCAGAAGATACAGAAGCATAGCTGCTTGGGATGAAGAAGTTCTTTGAGCTACATGATTATTCAGAGAATATGAAATCTACAATAACTATTTTCAGTCCCAAATGGAAATAAAATATCTAGTGGGAAGACGTGAAGAATGTCATAGGAATCAGGATAAAGGAGTTGAGTTGGCATGGGTTTAAGGGACTCTTTAGAAAGAAGTACTTGTATGAGAGATATTAAGATGGAAAAGCTAAGGATTTATATGAGTTTAATAGGGGTTCTATGATGGAGTAAGAGTACACGACTAATTTTATTGAGTTGTTGAGGTATGTACCATATCCTAAGGATGAGAAGACGAAGGTTCAAATATTCATTAGTGGGTTTCCTTGAACATTTGAGGATCAGAATGATTATGATGAGCCTCAGTCAATAGAGGAATTCATTGGAAAGTTGAAGCATTTTTATGATAAATATAAGAATAAGTTTGAGCCTAAGCATGATTGGAGGGGTAATGACAATATTAAATGAAGGTCGGATAATAAGTGAGGAAGACCTCAGGATTTAAGTGGTAAGGAGAGTGTAGTGTTGTACAAGAATTTCAATGTAGTTGAAAGAGGACATGGTTCTTAGCCTAAGGAGGAGAGTGAGGGTGATAGTAGGAATTCTTTGTAGTGTCGGAATTGTGTTGGGGAGCATCGTGAGAGAGATTGTCCACAACATTAGGTTGGCATACATTAGTTTTACAGTGCCCAAGATGCACAGACAATTAGAGATGTTTGACAAAGTATTCCTTTAATTTGTGCAGTAGTGGATAATAGGCAGGTTGACCATTATGCATCCATTATTGAGATGGAAGGTAAGATTTTTGATCAAGTTGTTTCTATTTTGATTGATCCTGGATCTAACTATAGTTATATTAGTCCTAACCTGATGGATAAGTGTGGCTTGAATAAATAAGTGCATGCAGAATATTGGTTGGTACAGTTGGCTACAACACTACAAGGAAATTACATTCTAGTGGAGTTTATAATGAAGGTTTTTAGTGTTGTAAAATTGGAAATAATTGTCAAAAAAAATCCACTAAAAAATCCATTAGAGATAACAGATGCTTTAGTGGAGGTTTTAATGGAACTTCATCACAATTGAAAAAATCTGGGTAGCCAGAGGTTCTAGTGGACGTTTTTTTTTCTGCGGTGCACTTAACGGATTAAGTAGCACTAGTGCGCTACATACATAAAAGAACTAGGTGACATACATGACTAAAAGAACGAAGGAATTGAATGAAAAGAATACTAGTGCATAACATATACCACACTGGCGCTAAGAGATAAAAAATCCCCAGGGCATTCTTCTAAGGAATGACATTAGGGCACACAAAAAATAATTGCTATGTTGGTGCTTTTTTTATACTTGTAGCATCGATGCGTATCATTAGTACAAAGGACCTAGTGCATTAGTTATACAAAAGGACCGATGTTGTTAGTTTTCATAAAGCACTGCGCTAGAAATGATATTTTGTAAGGCCAGGGAATTAGTCATATGAAAGTACTAGTACATTGAGAATTACAATGCACGGGGGTGTTAATCTCAAATAGGATCGATGCTTAAAGTGATAAATGCATCGGTGCTCTTGATTTCTTAAAAGGCACCGGGCATGCAAAAAGATGTCCTCACGGTGCTTTTATATAACACAATGCACCGATGCTATTTTATGTTATAGACGCACTAATTTTTTGAATGAGATTTTCTCTTTTTTGTAAACATCGACTTGTGACAATGCAATTATTGTAATTTTTAAATACGTTATTCATAAAAACATCAACATATATCTTATAACAGTATTCATATAAATAAAAATTTTATTAGTGAATTTATATATGATGTTTGTATTAATTTGTTATATTATCATATTTTGCATCTCTTCATTATAATATATAATCACCCACATATTTAATCAGTGGTGTAACATTTCACAGCAACATTGGATAATACAATAAAATAAATTAAAATGTATTTTATTATATAACAATAAGAGGCTCTTTTTCATACAAAATGGGATTGTTATTGGTAACCCCTTGTCTTTAAATTGGGACACTATGTCCATTACATTGAACAAAATGTCTTATTTTCACAGACAATTATTTCAAAAGATACAACAGGTTTCATTTATATCAAATCAATCATCATTCTTCACTGGAAATTCTATTAGTACTCAAGCTACTTCAATGACTTGGGTTATTTGGAGGAATTTTTTATTGATTGCATAAATTGTTTTCATATTCTTGAACTTGCAGTTCCATCTTCAAACATAAAAATAAAGTGTAATGAGTGTATCTACATTGGTGAGAATAATGAAAATTGAAATAAATGATATACATCAATGTAAATCGAATAGAAATATACCATAGAAAGAAGTGACTCATAAATTGTGTAAATGGTTTCAAAACAAATTCTCATGCCTTGTTGCAACAAGTCTTCTGCTAGCGTAGTTCCATACTTTGTTTCCTGTATGTTTTAAACCCCATTATAAATTATAGATTTAATATAAATGATTTTTTTATTCTAATAATTATAAACTCAAATAATTAAAATGACATAGATACTTACAAAATCCACAATTAATTTTTGATATGCCAACATATACTCACAACCCTTATTTAACCCAATTCCAATCAATTTTTTTGATGGCTCTTCTTGGTATCTTAGCACCTATTTCAAGACATTCAAGGATGGTTGTTGTCAAACACCTTAAAATATACAAAAATGAAACCTTTGGTTGTGATAAGGAAATATTAACAATTACTCACAAACTTTTAAATCAACCCTTTTCCTCCTTGTCATCCTATTTTATGCGTTGAATGAGTTCCATCTTGTTTTCTTTCCTACAAGAAAATACATGAAAATTAATCTTTAATGTTAATTTTTTTTTTATATGTACAAATTCAATCATGATTACATACATTTGAAGCACGTTGTTGTTGAGATGGCTCCTTCTGTGATGAAATTATGTCCATGTCTTTGACCATCTCCTTATACACTTTTTTGGACATTCTTACTGGCATCTTTCAATATTAACGCGTTGATTATTTGGGATTTTCATAATTTTCCTAAAAAAAGCAATAACTATTTTTATAATGATGTATGAGAACTAAATATAAAAAAAAATCGATATTAATAAATGAATGGTTTGTAGTGATATATACATATAATTCTAGAAAATCATTTTATACAATTAGGAATATTACAGTTTGAATAATTCTTTTTTGTTGTTGTACGTTTTTTTATTGCAAGTATGACATGTCTCATTTCGTTCATAGAATCATTGGATTGATTTTTGTATTGTAAGTGGAAAGTGCATCTATACATTCATTCCACCAGATCCCTCATAGTTTTTTAAAATCCCCCACTCCCCCCCCACAACTTCATTGACCTCCAGCATCACTCCAGATGAGCTAAGGACCAATTCATCGTCATTTACATGTTCTATAATTTTTATTTTCTTAGAATGATATTGATCTTTTCCTTTGTTTTTTTCCCCTAGGAAAATTCATAATTTTATTAGAAATAACAAATTTACCTTTGTAGATGCAATAACGCATATCCATAAGCAGGCCAAAACCGTTGTTCAGAGATGAAAACTAGAAAGTAAAAACCAGAAAAAATAATGTACAATTGGGGGAGAAAATTATGCTTTTCTCCCTTTTTTCTTCTCAACCTTTCGCCACTCCCCTTGAGCCAACATGGATGAAAAAAGAACGAGAGAGGTTTCCTCCTCTGGACAAGGATTATCCTTGTCTGAATCAGAGTGGTCTAAAGTGTGGAGTCTTTTGGCTCCACTAGTATCCATTGTACCTGGTATCTTCTCCAGCAAAGAGTCCATCTGATCATGTGGATCAAGTTCTACCGATTCTGGCTTCTTATGAATCTGATTTTTCTCTTGGGGAGAGTGGTGTTCCTTTTTCATTTCTTCTTCCTCAACAGGGTCGTCTTCAGGTTCTCGTGGAGTGTATTGCTATCCTTTGGGTTGTTTTCCTGCTTTCTTCTTCCTACGCGTATCTTTTTTGGCTTCTGGGCATGTGTTTTGAAGATGCCCTATTTGGCGGCAAATTCTGCATCTGAATGCAGTATTTTCATAATATAATATTTGTGTCCATCCTCTCTGTTTATACTTGAGATGAATTTGGTTTGGCAGCCCTTTGCTAAGGTCTATTTCCACACATATGCAAGCAAATGTATAAATTCTTTCCTCCGTTCTTTCTGAATCCATTTTAATGAATCTTCCAATTGTGTTTCCTATAGAAGACAGGACTTGAGGGCTCTAGAAGTGTAGAGGTAGGTTGTGAAGACGAACCCAGACCTGCATCCGAGATATAACCATTGTATTTGGATCAAATTCTGGGAACCATGGAATCATGAAGAGACTTGTGGATCCCATGAACCATGGTCCTGCCCTCATAATGATGTCCCTTTCCTCTGCTATATGAAATTTTACAATGAAGAATCCTTTGGAGCAGAGCCGAATGTCACATGTATCAGTCCAGTTCCTGAAAACCCAAAGGAAAAGGTCAAAAGGCTTGGGCCAGAAACTATTGAATCTGCAGATTGCTGCTTGTTTTTCGAATGTAGAATAGTCCTCATCTGTTTCTAGTGTATCCATATTTATTTCTGGTGTGTAGCTCAGTTGCTCCACAATGTATGGGGCAGGTGTTGTGCCAGCTTGTTTTGCTGGGTTAGTGGCTGGCTTGTTTCCTTCAAGAATGTCTTTCAAGGATACCCCTCATTTTTTTTTTTTGATGTGTTTATGGGGTTTTTACTGAGTTGCCACCTTTTCCATTACCTGTAGGATATGATTTGTGGTGGTTTTCCACGCCTCCCCTCAACCACAGGTTGAGAGTGATGGTAGACACATGTAGGATTTTGTAATCCATAAGGGTTTTATTGTCTTAAAGTACTTTGCCTCTAAAAATTAAAACTTGTGTTCCTATTGGGTAACCAGTGTGATAGTAAATGTTGTTCTTCAAAAGCAATACTGATTCGTTTATTTGTACCCAGGCTAGATGTGTCTTCCTAGATGGGGTTTTTATACAAACTTAAAAAGGAAGAGGACTTACTAGCAACTCCTGTTCTATTTCTATCTGAGTGGGCGAGTTCTGGTCCCGGTAGAGTTGTTCCTATTGCTCTGTTGTGCAACATTCTATTAATCGTGCTGATCTCCTCATTGTGGTTTCTGCAATCTCTTTTTAGCTGTTCGCATAGCTCTGAGGGTTATTATTAGTATGGCTGACTTGAGTGGCGAAGCCTCCAGAGGCCCTAGCCAATGAGCCCCAAAATCCACCATTCTATACCGCATTGCAGATAATGGCTTCCTCTGGGAGAGACCTCAAGGGCAGCACTTTACCCAATATCTTCTTTCCGCAGTAAACAAAAAGTCCCAGGTACAGTGGGTGTCTAAATATCACCTTGCAGGGGGGAGCACTGCAGACAGGTATGATGCCCATGGCATTTCCCATGAAGAATCCCTTTTGCTCGCCAAAGTCGTGGTATCTGGCTCGTGCAGGTCCCTGTCTGCGTTAGGTGTGGGATTCCGCGTCTTTCATCCCTATAAGGAGAATCACTATGGAGCTCTTCAGGGCCACCGGCGTTTTTACCTCTGCATTGGCCTCCTCGGTTCCATCACTGACTATAACCTTGGCTGCACCGCACCACATAAGGGTGTGAACTCTTGGAGGGAGCTCATGGTCAGCCTTATGCTTAGCCCTATGTAGAACCTCCATCATCATATGGGGTTTCAGAGTAGTGGTGTCTGCAACCGAACTGCAGCACTGTTTCCTTTGTCGTTCACTGCCGCGCCCGTCCCATTCTCCAGGGCCATTTTTCTGGTGAATACCCCACCATCATAAGCAACAATGCCTAAGTATTCCAACTCTAGATCAAATGTGTTGACACTTACATGAGAGTTGAGCCAACAAGACTCAAACCCTGGCCAAAACACGAAAGTAGAGTCATGAAAGTTGTAAGCGACATCCAAGTTCTGTGAATACAGAAGCATCATAACCCTATTCGCCATTTCTTTTCCTTTGTTGTTGCTACCTATAGAAAATTAAACATATATGAATTGATAGATTGATTGGAACATGTTATACAATTTTCTTAATGAAAAAAAAACTCCTGTTGATTAGTATTTTTTCATTCATTTGATTCATCATTCTATGATTTTTCTATTAGGCTTTTATGCTCTTTTGCACTTAGATTAGAAATAGTATCATTGACCTTGTTCATTTTCCGGCTCTGCATGACATACACCAACCAATACATACTAATTAAACTTACATATAGCACAAACATATTAATTTTGTAAAGAAATTACAAAGAACTTGCCTTCTTTGCTTTTTTTGATGTGTTATCATTGTGTTGTTTAGTATTTTTTTTACTTGGGACATTTTGAGACAATTTTTATAAATATACAATATGTAACATTCAATATAAAATCCAATAAATATATTTTACAAATAAATCAAATAATTTTCAGCCAAAAAAACTTTGGTAATCGATGCATTTAGAACATTAAATACACGGGGAATTTTATTGTTCAGCATCATCATGGCAAAATAATTTTAAATTATTATAGTGTGATTTGTAAGAATAAATGCATTGAAATTATATAATGGTTCTATTTGGAAGAGGTGTGTCAATGCGTTATATTACACCGAGAACAACGATTAACAAACTAGATAGAATAGAGAGTGTTATAATATGTCAGTGTGTTGTATTACACAGGAAGCACCTGTGCGTTATATTATAGTGGGTGCTCTGTGGAACATATATCAGTTTTAAAAAAAATGGAGAGGGTCGATATGATTTGGATCTAATTCAATAATTGATTCCCCTATTTTACATGTCAAACATTGTACATACAGGAAGTATACAAACCCATTAAATCTAAAATCCCTAAATTAAAAAAACCTAATTGTGAAGTGGTAAAGGGAGTTAAATCCTGAGGTGAAATTTTTCCGTAAGAAGCAAGGGTTTAAGGTAAGTATTTTTTTCTTTGAATTTTAAATAAATTTAAATAGGAAAGTAGATTGTAAAAAAAAAATACTATTAAAATGTATACTATTTTTTTTATTATACAGGGTTTTTTATCTTATTTTATTTTATTTATTTATTTATTTTTATTTTTATTTTTCTGAATTGTGAATATATCTAATAGAAAATTTAAAATATTTTAACATTAAGATTTAATATTTTTCTATCTAGGGTTTTGAGTGAATCATCATACCTTTCAAATTTTGATCTTTCGATGGATCCAAAATATTTTGTAGCCCCACAGTGCTCTCAGTGTGCCTCTCTTGTAAATGATCTCTCTTTTAATTAAACCCTAATAAAAATTGTAAATTTCTTTATTAGTAAAGTAAACAATAAAATTTAAAATTTTCACTATGCAGGTTTTCGAGTGAATCACCATACCTTTCAACTTTTGATCTTTTGAATAATTATGTTGCTCCAAAGTATTATGTTGCTACACAATGCTCTTGGTATGTCTCCTGGTATGTATCTCTTACAAATCACTTACTTGAAATTTTGGGTAAAATAATGAAATGGTAAATAATTTTTTACTATTTAAAAGATTTTATGAAATTAGATTTGAAAATTCAATTTCCTCTCATTTTTTTATTTAAAAAAAATGTGTTTTTTTTTTTTTCAATTTCTTCACACATCAGTGTGTTCGATAATCAAGCACACCAGTGCATTTATAAAAAAATGCACCAACATTGTTGGGGTAGAAAATTTTTTCAACGCATTGACATGATGCAATTGTTTTTTTTTATTTTTGATATCCTGAAATGGTGCGATTAATTTTTTTAACGCAGCACTGTGGTTTCTATTTAAAATCATTGTTGCTCTAATTGTTATATGAGCACTGAGTTACTTGAATTCGTTTTTATTTTTTAAAATTGGGAAATAGGTGTGTGGCGGTGCTATTTCTTTTTAAATGCATTGGTGTGTTTTGGAGAAGAGCACTGATATGATAACATATTTTTCTTCGGAATGACAGAAACTGGTGAGGGTATTATTTGAACGCCTTGGTGTTGTTAATTTATTAAACACATCGATACACTTTGTTTTGATAAGTACATCGGGTTGGTTTAAAAGTTGTATGAAATTTTAATTTTGCATAAAATGGCATTTTAATCTCAAATTATACTTTAGGATGCATCTACATGAATTACAATAATTCATAGTATACATTTTTTGCTTAAAGTCACCTTATTCTTGAAGAATGGTTTGAAAACTGTATTGAAATTCATATTATGGTTATATGGTTGTTGAGATTAATTTTGGATATGTACACAAATTTTTGTTTCTGATTTTTCTCAAATGCAGCGGAAAAATCTCAATAATATTAAATGGCCAATTCTTCAAATTCCAACTCATTCCATATTGCTGATCAAAGTCCTTCACAGAGTTCTCCCTTTCCATCTCCAACAAGTTTAGATTTTATTTATATGTTGATTAAGGAGGGAGTAGATAAAACATATCAATGGGATAATACTCGATACTTGATGCATACTTCTTAAGATTGGATGGTTTCTCGTTGAATTCATAATTATAATTATTATCATCATCATTTTATTGCTTTCTCTTTCCCCTTTCCCAATGAAAACAAGTGACTTCGTACCATTTTCTTTTTTTCAAAAGTGATTATGATCAACAAATAAGAAAATCTATTGTTCCATGATAGGAATATTTTTGGACTTAATTGTATTTTGAAGTGGGTGGTTCAAACAGTTTCTCTACCTCTTCTAAAATTGAGATCTAATTGATTTTTTTTTAATCCATGTCAATTTGAATAAAAATGTATCCAAATTTGCTGGAAGCTAATTCAGAATCAAGTTCGGGTGCATAAAATATTACTCCATATTTTCAAAAATGTTGGAAGCTCTTATCAGGAGCAACATATCGCAAGTAGTTGGTAGATGAAAATGGACAACCTCTTCACCCTGCCAATTGGAACATGGCATCTTCCAGCCACAATCCTGGATCAACAATGGTAATAATTGTTGGTATTATGTAATTTCAACAAACCAATTGCATTGACGTGCTTACTAATATTATTGATATTGTACTAATGGCGTTCAATATTTTTTGAAATTAGAATTCTAGTGATGAAGTGCAACCCACCTACCATCTTCTGGAGCACCCCACTACAATGTCAACTCAAGAGAATGTTTCATTAAGAGAAAGAATCAGAGAGGAGGCGTACAAATTGTTGTAGATCTAACCCAAGAACATTATAGATCAGATACGAAAATATAAGATAATGCAAATATACCCAGAAACAATAAGAGAGAAATAGATAGAAGTGCTTCTTTATTGATCAAACCCTTAAGGTAGGGCAACACCATACATTCACTCCTTAAGGAAGGAGAACACTCCACAAGCCATATGCCTATTCATACAATAATCATTCTCTTCATATCTCTCCATGTGGAGTCTCTAGCCTCTATATAGGCCTCATACATACAATACCATGTATCATTACCATGGTTCCCTCATACCATCAACTAATACCATGGGCCCATTACATTATTATTAACTACTTGTGGTCCCTTACATGACATGGGTTAACCACCTTATTTATTACTATGGCCCATCCCATTATTACATTATTACCTTGTGTACCTCCCTTGGTACCCCATATTATCCCCCCTAGGTATATAACATTCCACCCCCTAAGCATGTTTCGTCCCCGAAACATGGGAAGAACACACATAATAAGATCTACTCAAAAGAGTAGTCCACTGATACCATGCACGTGCATCTAGCCATCCAAGAGAAATGTGAACCCTCGATCTCGCTGGTGCCTCGCTTGCTTGAAATGGAAGTTGACCGTGGCAGTTCTTCTGTGTTGATGTGTAGTAGGTGGATCGTCTCTCCTTTCTATCCATCATGTGACTACTTGGTTTCCATCTTGATAGTTGTCTTGCGGGGTGATGTGGGTGATGATATGTTGAAGTTTTAACCCATGATGGCTTTTGCTTGACTTCACCCTGCTGTGGTGCCTGTTGTGGTGTCTTCTTTTTCAATATGACTTCAACCACTGAGCCCTCCTCTGATGTATCATTACCTGTAACCTTTTCTTCTGCAGCCTATGTTTGTGTTTGATTGTCGATCATCAAAGGCTCATCATCTAATATGTCAGTCCCTTGAACATCTTCTGCTTCAGCCTCCATGTGCTCTACCTGTTTATGGATGGAAATATCCTGTAATGTAATTTTCTTCTTTTTATACCATAGCTTCAGGAATTTCTTCTGCACATTAATATTGATAGTACCCACGGATTCCATCCAAGGATATCCCAAAACAACATCCATATTATCCATCTCTGAAGCATAAAAATCACCATGCAACACATCTTTATCCATAGAGATCTTCAAATCCTTGTACACTTGAACATCCTCATTATCAACTTGTACAGTTTCAATGAGTTTTTCTGGAACTTGCAATCTTTTTGCCAAATTAACACTTATAAGATTTTGCTTGCAACTAGGATTTATAGTCACAACGATTTTCTCCTTCTGAATCAATCCATGAACCTGCAATAAGGAGACACCTGTAGCAAATAATCCCTTATGTTTCGCATTCTCCTTTTTTCTAGCCCTAGACCATTTGTCCAAAAAGACTTTTTCAAATTTTGCATCTGAAAGTTTGGTCAACTGCTTTTGGTCAAGTGATGACCACCAATTTGCAGCCTCATCTCTCAGATTAAGCATCATTGAAACCTTCCAATATGGCCCATGTATGGACTTGTGTCCCTGTATGAATTCTTCCATAGTAGGACCATTATCTTTCCTTGTAAAATATAGCTTCTCCATGAGATAAATTCACTTACTTGGCGAAAATTTGTAATTGTCACAGTTTCGTCAATATTGCTCAGAATCTCTATTATAACCTGTTTTTGGAAATGGAACAACCATTCTGCATCTGCCCATGTGATAGAAATCCTGATTCAGACACTAGAATTTCAGATCTGCGCTGCTACTCTCCCGCCGTCACCCAAAATTTCTGAAAAAAGAGCTGATTTTAAATCAACGATATCTCCCTCATCCGGACTCCGATTCAACTGAATTTTTTTTTGAAATTAGGTGTTTTTTCACAAAGATTCCAGATCTACAATTAGATCTTGCAGATCTTGCACCAGGGCTTCTAGATCTGCGCCGCAAAACTCGCTGCCCTGAAAATTGTCTGCAACCCCACTGATTTTTAAATCAGCGATATCTCCTTCATCCGGACTCCGATTCAACCAATTTTTTTTTTGAAATCGGCTATTTTTTCACAAGGAATATAGATCTGCAATTAGATGCTGCAGATCTTGCACCAAAACGTACAGATCTGATCTGCAAATTCGCCACCCAAAAAATCCCTACAAAAATGAAAAAAAATTCTCCACGGTTTGCCCAAGAAAGTGCTCTGATACCACTTGTTGTAGATCTAACCCAAGAACATTATAGATCAGATACGAAAATATAAGATAATGCAAATATACCCAGAAAAAATAAGAGAGAAATAGATAGAAGTGTTTCTTTATTGATCAGACCCTTAAGGTAGGGCAACACCATACATTCACTCCTTAAGGAAGGAGAACACTCCACAAGCCATATGCCTGTTCATACAATAATCCTTCTCTTCATATCTCTCCATGTGGAGTCTCTAGCCTCTATATAGGCCTCATACATATAATACCATGTATCATTACCATGGTTCCCTCATACCATCAACTAATACCATGGGCCCATTACATTATTATTAACTACTTGTGGTCCCTTACATGACATGGGTTAACCACCTTATTTATTACTATGGCCCATCCCATTATTACATTATTACCTTGGGTACCTCCCTTGGTACCCCATATTATCCCCCCTAGGTATATAACACAAATAATGGTTGAATCAACCACATATTCAGTTCCCACTACGTCTAGATTTACCAATAAGGAGTGAATATGGAAATAGTAGTTCTTCATAACAAGTTGGAAATGGAGATAGTCAAATAGAGGTTGGTATGGATGATTACTTACGAAATATGACTGCCATGGAGGAAATTTTGTTAGATGCATTCCAAAATGATGAGCTAGGGGATGTTGCTCGTATCATTGAAACCTTATTCGAAAGCCTAAAATATGCTTCCACCACCTCTCTCTTTGGACCTAGAGGCAAGTCAAAGTTTACTTAGTTGGGGACAACGATGTTGTTGTACAACTTGAAAGAAAATTTTGGCATGATGAATGCATGTTTCTCGACAATATTGAGGTAATTCACCTGCATGATTGATCAAGTCCCTTATAGTTTGAGAAATATTGTCACACAATCAACATTAAAAATGGTCAATTTTATGAACATTAAATATTGACATTGTGCAATTATATTCCCCACCAACTACAGGTTATTCAAATATAAGGTTCTTTCAAGTAATAATGTCTTGTTGGGTAGCTATGAAGAGGCAAAGAAGTTTTTGAAAATGTTGGGTGTTGAGTGCATATTATATCATGCATGTTTGAGTGATTGTATTCTATATAGAGGAGAATATACAAACAAAGATATATGTATGAAATGTGGGCATGACAGGTACTGTAATTTAAAAAAAATGGGTAAATCACATGGTCCTCCTCATAAGATATTGAGGCACATGCCTATAATCCTAAGGATTCAAAGACTTTTTCGTTGCAAAGAATTAGCTATTTTGCAGGGATGGAGTGCCTCACAAAGAAGTGAGTCAGTAGTTATCTGAATCCCAATAGATTCAATAGCCATGAAGCATACAGAGGATACATGGCCTGAAAATTTTTAGGATGAAGTACGAATTCTACGACTTAGAGTAGCCATGGATGGCATCAACCCATATTCCCTCCAAAATGCCAACTATTTTGTTTGGCCTGTAGTAGTGATCAATAACAATATCCCCCCATGGTTGTTCATGAAGAATGAATATCTTATGTTGGCTCTCATAATCCCTAGTAGAAGACAAGTGAAGAATATGGATGTCTACATACAACCATTGGTACATGAATTGAAGGAATTATGTGAAGGGATACATGTGTATGATGTATCAAGACCCATCGCAATAGATAATAGTTTTACGTTGTATGGCGTATGTTCTTACACCATACATGATTATCCATGCTTAGTAGTTTTCTTTGGTAAATTACATTATTATTCATCTGTTTAGTAACAATATTGTTTCACATATTAATTTAATTCATTGTAATTGTTCATATCTTCATGGTTGCTAACGTGGCGTCTAGTATACAATAATTTCACAGGTCTTGTAACAAAAGCATATCATGGATGTAAATGTTGTGGACCTTCTCTGAAGGCTAGGTGGTCTGACCACCTACGAAAGCTAGTGTATGACTTATCTAGGGTATTCCTTCCAGAAGAACACCATTACATAAGGTCAACATCTTATTTCAATGGTAAACCAAAGAGAACCCAAAGGCCCGCAATAATGATACCAACTAAATGTCTTGGAGCATATGAGAGAGAGAAGGAGAAGGAGTTTAAAGAAATGTTTGATTCAAATGGGGAGTCAATGTTCGATGATCCAGAATTATCTGACACCTATGTTGAGAAATTGACAATTGGCATGAAAATAAAATATGTCTTTTATGAGCTCCCATAGTGGGAGCATCTTAAGAGTGCCCACTTACGAGATCCCACGCATATAATTTTAAAAAATCACCTTCTTTATGTAGGCACATATCATCGAAAGAAAGTGAGACATTAGCTATTAGGAGAGATCTTATTTCTTCAAAAACTAAAAAGAAAAATTGGCCAAGACAAGAAACTAGAGGAGAGGTTGTTCCCTCTTGGTATTTCAAAGAAGGTGATGTCCCATGGATTTTAAAGAAAGATGATATTCTTTGGCAAAGGAAGTTATAATGAGTGTGATGGTACCTTCTTTATATGGGTCTTCACTATGAAGCTACTTCACTGTGCAAGATCGTTTGTCGGGGTTGAAATTGCATGACCATTTAAACCTTCTAAGACTACGTATGTCAAAAACATGATTTTATTATTTTTATTTATTTTCATGTAATGGGATATTTTATAATTTATTTTTGTATAATGTACTATTTACTATGTACTGTCATTATCTTCTGCTCATTTGTGGCTATGTGAAGCATGACATCTTCCAAGACCTACGATGTGCCATATCTAAATTATCTGCATTTGTATGTTGGATCACACTAAAGGTGATTCATATGGATAACATTCCACAATGGCTTCAAGAGATAGCTAAGATTGTTTGTATGTTTGAGAAGGATTTGTCAACGAGTTTCATGGACTTGTAGGTTCATATTCTAATTCACCTAGTAGATGAGGTTGAATTAGTTGGGGTCATTTCTTGTCATTGGATGTTCTTCTTAGAGAGGTACATGAAGAAATTAAATGGCTTTATTCGATAAAGAGGAAAACCCAAGGGGTCTATGGCAGAGGGGTATATATCGTATGAGTCTTTCTATTATGCTAGTGAGTACATCAAATAGATTGACAACACACTAGATGCGAAGATTTGGGACGATGAAAGGGATGAATACAAAAGAGAAGGGTATCTTCTCAAAATGAATGGAAAGAGGTGCATATTAAAGAGTAAGTGTAGGCTTATCATTTTTCAAATTACTACACAATAACTATTCACTCTGAACTTCCTATTAATGCATATTTTGATCTCGTGCGTGTGTGTGTGTGTGTGTGTTGGTTTGATTTCATCATCAACGAATTCAGAAATTGAAGCCATAAACAAATTCATTCTTTACAATATGGAATCCACACAACTGTGGGTCACATTGTATGAAGAGAGGAGAAGGAAATGGGAGAATGACAGGAAAGAATTCGAACGGTTGAATGGTAGAGGTGTGCCTTATCCTGGTCATTTAAAAGAAACTATGCTAATGACATGCCCTAACAGTTGGGTTGTTGATCATGTCAAAGAGAAATATGGTGCATCTGAATGTTACCCGCTTGTTGAAGAGGATGCGCTAAACATAGGGATTGGGTGCAACAACTTGGTAATTATATTCTATTTATGTATAGTTTTAACTTCATATTACGCCTTTGAATTGTAAAATTTATATGTATTTTTTATTTTTAATTATGTTTGGGTTATTAAACACATGACATTGTGATTTTTTCACTTTTTTATAGGTGCATTTGTTCCCATATATGTGGGCATATGAAAAATCATTTTCACGTGGAGGATGTTGACTATGGATGCATGACATACGACTGTGTAGTGGAATTCAAGTTTGACCAATCTAGTCGTGTTAGCCACCGCGATCAAAACCTAATAAGGGGACATTAGGTTACAATGGAAAGATGCAAGACATCATTCAAGCAGGCTTCTCTTCGTTCCAATGTGTTATTTTTAGGTGCAAGTGGTGGGACACCTTTGATCAAAATAATGTAAAGGAAGATCATGATAGTGGGTTGATATCTGTCAACTCTAGAAAGATGTGGCATGAAGCTAGGGAGCCTTATGTTTTCCCAAAGCATTGCAACCAGGTGCTTTTTTACCAAGATGTGTTGGATAGGGATTGGCGGTTCGTATTAAGACATGACCCTAGATCAAAACATAATTTTTAGAAAAACAATGTTATCATACCAAGCGAGGAAGATAATCAGGGTGATGACAATGGAGAGTGATATGTACTTGTGTTATTTTATCATTTATACTATTATTGTGTGTTTTTGTTGTCATTATTTCACTAGTCATATTGTTTTTTATTCATCCTATTGCCATTTCATAACATAATTTGTAATATTCACAATTTTTTTTATTAAATGAAAAATGTCGGTGCACCCAAAACATAGTCATGCACTTGAGATGGTGTGGTTTAAAACACAACCACACAAAAATCAGTGCACAAATACCTTTGGCACACCACTATTGGTACACAAATTTAAATTTTTGTAGCGGTGTGTCACACTTATGTACTGTTGTTTATATATACCATTTTAGAACCGGTACCAAAATTTCATGTTATGAAACATATCGAGCTATAACTATATGTTTACATATTATTTATATGGTGTGTTTCATAAAGTTTATCACATTGGTGTGAGAGGAACATATCAAGCGCACCAAATTTGTGATGGTGATTAAGAGGCATTTGTTTGACTTTCAAATAGACTTGGTGATATAGTTATGTCTCCTATTTAGATTATGTGAAATAAATGTCTTTTTTTAATGTATTTATAACTAAATTATTTAAAGTAGACATATCTTCATCATTCTGAACGTGATGTAATATTAGCTAGGAGAAATGTGAAAAACATGAATTTTAGTGACTATCTTGTGATAAGTATGTGGAAAAAATAATATTTTTTGAGTTCATTAAGAAATAATGAAATATATTATTTGTCAAAAGTTTAAATCTAACATAATTTTTGTATTATTTAACTCATATTTATTGTTAAAAAGGGTTAAATTTAAACTAGTACAATAGCAAATAAAGAACAAAAATAACATCAAAATGTTATATCTTTATTACTAGAAAAAAATTCACTTGCCTCTTTAAGAGAGAACTTCCAATAAAGAAAATCCCCAACTACAAGTAACTTCACATGAAGCCTTATGTTACACTTATTTATCATCATCTTTAGAGATAGAAATTTCTAATTTCAATTGGTAAGAGTTTCTATAAATATTAAATTTAAACTCATAACTTTAGTAATAAATTAAATTTTACAAAAATATATATTTTTAAGTTATATTAAATCTAAATTAATTGCGCCGAGAGGTGATCTACAACTCTTTATGTGAAAGATGTTGTCACAATTCAGTATGGGAGAGATGTTGTCATGTAGCGTTACATTTAAAAATAGTAAAACAATAATTTAAATTAACAAATTAAAATAGTAATAACAGAAGAAATTAATGTCGACCATAATTACAATACTTCAATTTACACCTTAAACTTATATAACTTTATATAGAGATATAAAGTAACTAAAAGTAAAAAAGAAATTAGCTTTTATTATGAGAAAGAAATGTATTGAGTAAAAAAATATAATTTACTTTTTACTACAAGGAAGAAATGTAATTTTTCACATCACAAGAAATAGTATTATTGATATTACATTATGTGTAATTCATTATATGTTCCATTTACATGTGATATTTAAAACAAAAATATATTATAACAAAAAATATTTTACTGATAAGTAAAATATTTGGATGTCTAGATTAAATAACATAATTTTATAGATACTTTATATAGATAAAAGTAAAGTAATTTAAATTGAAAATTTTCTTATGTTTTCACTTTAGTGAGAAAGATTGAGAGAATTCTTATTCCATTAATATTTGTTTTCTAATTCAATGTATGAGGGATATTGGTAAATTTTTCAATGCTTAATATGGATTTGATATGTAATATTTAGAAAATATTAATAATTAAAATAATTAAATGTATACAAACACGAAAAAATATGAGGGGACACATTTTAACATTTTAATGTGGACAATGTGTATTGTAGATAAAATATTTCAATAGAAACTACATATATATTATACATCCCTAGATCCATCTTAATTTTGGATATACCAAGCGCCTAGAGAGATCAAATATCTTTTCACTCTAAAATATGTTTGCATCTCAAGATCAGATTTCTCAACACTTGGTAGATCCATAGTTAAGATGGATATAGGCTGCAGTTTATAAAAAAGTGTGACTTAGGTTTTTCAAATTTAACAATAGATTGAATTTTATAAACCAATATTGAATTAGTTAAATTGTATTTTTTAATAGTTTATTATTAATAATATTTTATATTAAAAATTGAATGAGTTACACATTTTCGTCTTATTAAGAACTATCTAAATTATTTTACCTTTAATTATTTTTTCTTTGCTAGTATTGAAATATTTTACTAATTAAGTTAGATTGAATATGAACAAACTATCTAAGCAATAGAAAAATATTTATCGTAATTTTACAATCAAAGTTTCAACCATACTAAACTTTGTAATTTATAAAATATATTTGCATTTTTTAAAAATCATTTTGCATGCAATTTAATATATAAAATTTTGATATAAGTTCACCAATGCTAATATATAATAAATATTATTTCATAAGAATAAACATCATGATGATAACCATCTAACTATCATAAACAATCTAAGATACAGATTTGAATTCACTACCATCATCTAATTATATACACCTCACATATAAATGTCATTAGTTAGCACAAAAATCTAATAATCTAAGAGGGTATCATCATCGTGATCACATCTAATAAAACACAGAGATTGCAATCTAACATCATCGCCACACACACACTCAAATTAATAAAAATCTCATGTTAAATAACTGTTATCACATACACATCTATCTGCAAGCACATTTTTTGAACAAACATAACTTGACCTAACAATATACACATCACCACCATCATATAAATTAAGTAGATGGTAAAAATGAAAATGACAGTCATGAGGGTTTTTTTATTTAACCCTCTAGTGCGTTAGCATTAGGTTTACACCTTCATTTCAAGTCAATGATGTTAGTCCATCTTTTTGCAAAGTCATAAATCAAGTAAAGGGGGGTATTGTATTCATTATAAGGATTCATAATCCTAGGGAAATGTGTCATTAAAACTGTTTTACCTAACCCTATGTTTATATAAATTTATCTTAGTGATTTAACCTATAGCAAAAAATCAGGTGGTGTTACGAAATGTTTTCATAGTGCTTTTCGAAAAAATTCAAAACTTCATTTCCAACCCAATAAGTCATATTTTTTTCACACTCAAGTGGTGGTTTGTGAAGTAATGGTCCTCCTCCTACATGATGTGACATTTTACAATAGTTTTGAGCCCATTTGAGACTTTTCAAGTCAAACCCTAGTTTTCCTTGATTTTCTTAAAAACGATTTTTCTAGCAAATCCAATTTTGTTATTTTCTAATGCAGAGACGGTGCTAGTTGTCTTGCAATCCTTTGTTAGGGTTTTCAAGGTTGGTGAAGATGTTGAAGGTCTTAAATCTTAGAGAAATGGATTGGTCCATCCATGTGAAGAGGTTCAAACTTGATGGCTTGTACTTCGAAGTGTACCCTGAAATGCTTGATATTTTCATAACTATAGGTTGGGAACTCATATTACAACGTTTTAATGGGTACAAACTGAACTGGTAACATATTTTGTCCTGTATTTCAATGGAAATATAGATAGAATCATGACATCGCAATTCCATATCATAAAATATTTGATTGTTGAAGCAACAGGTTTGCCAACATAAGGTGAAAGGTGGTTCAAGAAGCAGAGGTAGCTAAATGTGGATTTAAATATCTTCCTGAAAGAAGACTACCAAAATCAAGACTTGGATGCAGGGTCCTCCAAAGCAAACTGAAACCTCAATGGGCTACTTCATTTAGAACTGTCCATATTTATTCACTTGTGAAGGTAGGTATTCCAAAGCTTACCTATAGCACATGAGGTTTCTTTGTCACTTAGCAGGTTTTAGGAAAATGAATTTGCCATACTTCCTACATCATAATTTGTTAAAGATGTGCACTAAGGCAAGGAAGAGACCTGAATTACAAGCTCATGATATTTTTCATCATAGTATTATCAAGATTTTATATACCCTTAGTTGAATAAGAAAGTTGAACAATTAAGTCAAATGAGGCAAAGAAACCCAAGCCCACTTGTACCTAAAGATCAAGAAGAGGCCAAAATAGAGTTCCTTCTCAAGTTGTAGCCTAGGAAACCAAAAGATAATGTAGCCAACCCCAAGCTGAAAAACATGAGGAGGTCTCTGTGAAAATGTCAAAGGTTGAGGTTTATGAAGGAAGGACTAAAAGCCAAAGACACCAACATAGAATTATGATAGAGGAGGAAGAAACAAAACATGAAATCTCCAAGAGAAAAAAGGGTAAATAGAAAGTTGAAATAGAGGATGATGAATCTGAGACAGAGATTAGCATTCAGGGAAAAAGGCCTCACACTCAGCCTACTAACAAAATGAGGTTGAATTTCAAGGCTAGAATGAATCCTAAGTATAGATAAATAGTCTTCATCCTTGATGAAGAAGAAAAAACAGAGCAAACTACAAAGAGTAGAAAAATACAGAGAAAAAAAGAGTATGTTGGAAAGAACAAGGGTAAAACCCTAAAAATTGATAAAATCCCACAAAGGCTAACTAGAAGGGTGACAAGGAGTCTAGATAAGATAGACATTATAGATGACATAGGGAAGTGATCAGTTGACTCCAAGGGAAGGGTATAGTATAAACCGTAATTTTTGTTACAGTAAACCCTAATTTAGATGCACCAAAACTCTAATAGGTATTTAACATTTTGGTTTACCCATGGTTATCATCAAGAAATAATTATTTTGAGTATATTGTGGTAAGATATTAGATGTGTTTGTGGCCTAAGGGGTATGAGTTAACATGAGGTAAGCAAGTAGCGAAGAAGGCAGATTGTTACACATTTTTGGCATCATTTTAGGGTTCATGCATCAGTTGGCTACAAGGAGAGAATACAAGTTTAGCTATAGAGATCGAGCCTATAAAGCAACAGGTTGTTCCATATCCTATTTTGCAGCACCCACTACATTATTGTTCTAGGATACTAGTAGTTGGAGCGTATTGGTAACCTTATGCTATATTTTGACTAGGGATTATGTACTGGATTAGTGATCTTAATAGGAGAGAGGATAGGGTTTTTGTAATTTTTGACAATTAAAATATAAAAGATTATGTAAATATTTTGTAATTATTGCTACCATACTTCAAGGAGCTGCAATCTATTTTATTTTCTATATTTTTCATCAAGAATATGAAGAAAGGGTTGGTTTTCTAAAAATAAATAGTCACTGTTTGTATGCTTTGAATGCTTTATTCATTTCATTTGCCAAGATAAGTGGATTCTGACTAGTGATATAAAGACCATGTGATAGTAGGTTTTAGTATGTATGCTCTCTATGTTTTCTTTGTTTCTCCTTTAATAATATCATGAATGTATGTCTTATGAATGTTTGAAAAAGATTAATTGATCTAGAATTCATCTTTATTTTAATGCTCTGAGTAGAGTTTTTCAAATTTTCCCATTTTGATCCTTTAAAGATACTATAGGATTCACTGTGTATGCCCTATTGTAGTGGATGTTTCTCCTGATTTATCCATCCATATACAACAAATGGAAATGGTCTAGGATCTGCTATCCACCTTTCCTTTATGAATCCTGATGAGACATATAGTTATCTTGGTAAACCAATATAAACCCTAGCTATTTCACTCCATCCCCCCATGAACTATTGATTTCAGGCCCAACCAAACCCTACAACAGCACAACCTATGTAAATATCTAGCCATAGTGTAAAGGTCAGAGAGAGCACTCTCTGGATTGAAGGGGCTAGCCTTCAATCTATAAGTTGGTTTGAATGGTTACCTTAGGAATTTATGTCCTACAACCAAGAGAAATATTTATGAGCACTAAAACAGTGTGTTTAGCTAACTGCACTAGGGAGGGATATATCCAAAAGCCCCACACTATGGTGTCATTGGAAAATAACACCGTATTTTTCTGAAGTTTAAAACTACATCAATACTCCTTAGTGGTATGCACCAGGTTGTTTTTATATATGAAGGGTGTCCATGCTTTCTACTGTTAAAACACTAGTGTGTTGTGTTATTTAGCACACCATGTTTTTTTTTTTTTTTTATAAAAATAAATTTTCCATGGTGTACCATGTTATATGAAGCATTGATGCTTGTGTATTTTTTGCAAATCATATTTCTAGTGACAAAGGGAAGGATGTTGAGGGTGATGAAGTCTTGAAGAGGTATCCTATTTTTTAGTAGTTTCAGGATGTGTTTCCAACAAATATTTTAGAGTTACTGCCCCATAGGGAAGTGAATTTCTCTATTGAGTTCATTACAAGATCAACACTAGCATCAAAGGCACCGTACAGGATGAGCACCCCAAAGTTGGTGGAATTGAAGTTGCAACTTAGCAAAATGCATGAAGAGGTATACATAAGGTCAAGTGTGTCACCTTGGGTGCACTAGTATTGTTTTTGAAGAAGAAGGATGATACTTTTAGGTTATGAATTGATTACAAGTAGTTAAACAAGGTGACTATCAAGAATAGGCATCCTTTGTCATTGATCGATGATTCATTTGATCAGTTGAAGCGAGCAGTAGTATTTTCAAAGATTGATTTGAGATCAAGATATCATCAAGTGCACATCAAATAAGAAGATATTTACAACACCACATTCCTTACTAGGTATGGGCATTATGAGTTTGTGATGGTTCCTTATGGTCTTACTAATGCTCCAACTATTTTCATATGTTTGATGAAAAATGTAATGTGTCCTTATCTAGATACATTTGTGATAATATTCATTGATGAAATATTGATATATTCTAAGAATGAGGAAGAGCACGCAGAGCACTTGGCAGAAGTGTTAATATTTCTAACAGAGCATCAATTGTATTCCAAGCTCAACAAATGCAGTTTCTTTCAGATTGAAGTTCACTACTTGGGACATGTTTCCAAGGAAGGCATAACAATGGACCCATAAAAGATTAAATCTATCATGGAGTGGCCAACTCCTAGGAATGTGGATGAGGTCAGATTGTTATCACCAAAAAAGAACACCTAGCCATTTCTAACTAGGCATATCGAAATACACCATGTAGGATTAATTTTACCATAGTAAAATCACTTTGACCATGGGAAGTAACTTAGTAAATCAATTTTATTAGATTATTTCTCATTAAAATTTAAAAAAAAAAAAAAAAAACCCATGAGAATAATTGAATAAATCATTATTTATTTAATTTTCTCTAGGAATAATTATTAAATCATTGTTTGATAATTATTCCTTTCCACATTTGACTAAATCACCCAGGAATAATTAAATAAATCACTATTTATTTATTTTTCCTTAATTCTATTATTGGAATAGTTGTTAAATTAATATTTAATAGCTATTTCAATTTCACACCATTCTCAATCCCCGCGAAATAATTAATAAATCATTTTATTTGTTGACCATTTCTAAATAAAGATATTTAACCATTTTGTATATCTTTTTCCTCTCCAAAAAATATAATAAATTATTCCTAACGGTTAGATCTTGATTTGGTCAATATTATTTTATTATTTTCCATTTTCGATATGAACCCAACACTTTGTTATAAATAAGAGGGTTTTCCATTCATTCTTCACCATGATCATTATCATCGTCACCACTATTAGCTTCTTGCATTTGAGCTCCCACTTGAGTTCTATAGACTATTTTGGGTTTTTTCACATATTGAGAGAGAGAGAATCGATTACTGAAGCATCAAGGACATCAAAGGACCCGTCGAATGGAGGGGAATTTGCAGACCCTTTTTGTAGTTCTCCTTCATTGGGTGTTATCAATAAATATTATTATTCATTTAAAGTCTTTTGATATTGGGTTATTACATTGGATATATATATTTTTTTATTGTTTTGGATGACATATATATTTTATTACAATTTTTTCTTGTTTTATTATTGTAGATCTGAAGCATAAGTAGCCAAAAATTGTTGTTAGGGTCACTTGTCACCAATGACTTAAGTGAGATGTTTTTGGTACACCTTCCAATAAATTGGACGTTTATTATGTGTGTAATCCTATCCTATTTAGAAAATATCTTAGTTAATCTTTGGGCACGTGAATTTGAATCCATTATATTCAGTCATGTTCCTAGAGCCCAAAATAACTATGTAGATTCCATTGAAAATAACGTTATAGATTAGAATTTATCACATGCATATACAAGAAGACATCCATAACTTAAACAAATGGTAAAACCACAATCATCACAAAAGATGCATAAGCATATTATGTATCATTATATCCAACATATCATGTTTGGAGTCCACTAATCTAAATACATTTGACATTGTCATTTGCATGTTATAACAAAACAAAATGGGCACCCACATGCCCCTATGCCTAATCACTATCATCTAAAGGCTCCTAAGCCAATGGCTCCATCCTGTAGAAAATCTTGTAGATTCACAATCTCATGTAATGTGCTAAAGCACAGAACAATAATTTACTTCTACTTTCAACCAGCGAAAGCCAATAGATCGATGAAAACAATATGAACAAGAAGAAGATAAATCAATGGAACATAACACAAGATGTATGTAGGGAAATCCATTGCTCAAAACCCCATTATTTGTATTTCATATGTCAGAAATATGAGTGAAGATACAAAGCTTGTTCTCACTAGAAAAATTCCGCACAAGTATGTTGAACTCTCTCAGCTCACAAGCTAGCTCAAGCCAAATCCTTATCATATTCAGTAGCTCTCCAAGCCCCTAATCTCTTGTGTAATTTCTAGGTTGAATAGCCTGTATTTAAAAGGAATTCATGCTTCCAAAACTACGCAATCCAAAAATAGGATTAATCTCTGATGCATGCATGGTATTTACACTCCAGTAAATAATACAACTAATAGTACATTGTCCATGCACTCTAGTCTCAATTAGGTCTTTCTTTGAACTGACATGCATGAGTTTCTCATGAGGGAATATTCAGTTAACTGGAGTAGCACTAGTGGATGCACTAGTGCACCAACTGACTATTAACAGTCTATTAGTTCCTCAAACAGTTTAGAACTAATTTAACTAAACTTAACTCAGTAAAGTGAGTGATCTAATTTCCAATTCAATTTATACTCATACTGGACCCCTAAAACTTAGGGAGAACATATACATGATGACAGAAAGACTTCCAACTTGAAATTCCTAAGTTAAAAAAATTAACTAAACTTAATTAACTATTTACAAGTTGCTATGAGAATAGAATTCGATTTTAATTCTTAGTTTAATTCAAGGACAAATTAAACTAGAATTTCTTGTTGCCATCTCTCAACTCTCCCTCTCAACAAGAAAGGGATTATCAGCTATCATGAGTGTTTTCTCTATGAAAATCAAATTTACACCTTAATAATGCCTTTTTCAAAATGTCAACATCTTGCTCCTTCGTGGGAATGTACTCTAACAACATAAATCTGCCTCAATACACAATCTACGAGATGATGATATCATATATCAATATGCTTCAACTGATCATGAAAAACTGGATTTTCAGAGAGTTTCATACAACTCTAATTATCGCAGTAAATCACAGTTGGATCCATCTACTAACCAAAAAAACCAACCAGGATCTTTCTCATCTAGATGGCCTCACATGCTTCTTGAATTGCATCCATTTACTCTGCCTCTTCCAAACTGAGTGCAACCGATCTCAGTTTCCTGTTGTACCAATAAATTGTTGCTAACCCAATATTGAACATCCCTCCTGATGTTCTCTTCTAGTCGGATGGACTCCATACCCAATTTTCATTAGTGAAGCCTTGAAGCTTCACTCCCTCTATTTGTCTGTACCATAATCCATACTGAGAAGTGCCCCTAAGGTATCTCAACAAATGTTTTTTTCCTTCCAATACAGCTCGGTAGGCCTAATCATCACTTGACTAAGTTGGCTAACTGCATAGCATATATCCAGTCATGTGTTTACTAAGTAGATGAGTGAACCCACAAGCTGCCTGTAAACAGTTTCTTTCACTACTTCCCCTACAGTAGCATCCTCCTTCCTCTAGTTACCTACTAGAGGAGTGTCTATGGGTTTGTTTCTCTCCATGTGGAATCTCTTGAGTATCTCGTTGGCATACTTTCCCTAAGACACAAACAACTCCCCATCTCCCTACCATACCTCCATGCCAAGAAAGTAATGCATGAGCCCCATGTCCTCCATCTCAAACTCTCTTGCAAGGTCCTCCTTGCAAGACTTGATCAGCTGGTCATCACTTGTTAGTATGAGGTCATCAACATAAAGTACAATGATCAACAATTTACCTTCCACCACTACGTGGTACATGTTCGCATCTGCTTCACTCTTCGTGAAGCCCAAGCCATTGAAGTAACTATCTATCCTGGTGTACCAGGCATGGGGCACTTGCTTTAGCCCGTACAACACTCTCTTGAGCCAGCACACATGCAACTCATGGTCAAAGGTCTTAAAACCTCCAAGTTGCTCTATGTACACCTCTTCCTCAATCATGCCTTTAAGGAAGGTTGTCTTCACATCCATCTAACTTATCTTCCAACCCATCTGTGTAGATAGTGCCAATATAGATCTAATTGATGAGTACCTTGCAGCAAGAGAAAAGGTTTCATCATATTCAATCCCCTCTACCCGTGAAAATCCATGAGCCACAAATATAGCCTTATGCTTCTCCACACTAGCATATGCAGTTATCTTTACCTTATAAAGCCAATAGGAGCTCACCACTGACTTGTCCTCCAGTATGAGGACCACATCCCAAACACTGTTCCAAACTATGGATTCATACTCCTCCACCATGGCATCAACCCAAACCGATTTTTGCACTTCTTCCTTAAAGGAAGATGGCTTCGTCACAACACATTTACCCATAAGAGCCATGTATCAAATGTACCTCTCAAGTGACCTCCTCTTCCTGTGATGAGAAGTGGGTGCTCCCACATTCACCTGTGCATCATCCAACAATCTGTTAGCCTCTCTAGTGCACTTTCTTCCCTCTATGGAAGACTTTGTCTTAGTGGATGTCTCCGCTCCAGAATCCTCTGCATGTGGTTGGTCCACATAAATATGAGGCTCCTCAACCTTAGGAGATAAAATCTCCTCATCTACATGTAGCTAAAGCTCCCTCTCAAGGGAAACTTGCATGGCCTTCTCGTCATCAAATCTAACATCCTTGTGAACCACTTTCATCCTGTTGGTCAACAAGTACACCCAATAGTTATGAGGTGTATCAGTGTACCCCAAAAATATCCCCAACTCTATTGTAGGCTCAAGCTTCTTCCGTGCATCTTTAGTCACATGGAAATATATCGATGACCCAAAAATCCTGAAGTGACCAACATCTGGCCTCTTACTGGAATAAGCCTCCTTTGGTGTCTTCATCTCAAGTATCTGATGTGGGCTACAATTCTAAACATAAACCATTGTGTTGCATGCCTCAACCCACAAGTGTAGTGTTAGACCCTCATCATGCAACATTGCCCTTTCTGCCCCTACTATGCTTATGTTCTTCCTCTCGGCCACCCCATTCTGCTGAGGGTTATGGGGTGTCATCAACTCCCGTTTAATCCCTTCTGCTGCACAGAAGTTCTTAAACTCATTTGAGACATACTCACCACTGTTATCACTCTATAGATCTTTAACCTTCTTTCCTGACTCTTTCTCCACCAGTGCTTTAAACTCACAAAACTTTGTGAAGGTTTGATCATTTTTCTGCATGAAAAATATCCAACATTTTTGAAGAAAGTCATCAACAAATATAACATAATACTTGTGTTTGGCCATGGATGCTGTCAAGAATGGTCCATACACATATGAATGGACTTGCTCTAGAATAGCCTCTGCTTGAGTGTCTCTATCGTGAAAGGAAGACTAGGTGTATTTTCCCAAAGTACACCCCTTGCATTTATCAACTTGCTCAAGCATACCTTTGGGAAGACCAGTAGAGATCTGTTGCAATATCTTCAAAGCCCCATGATGTAAGTAGCCCAATTGCCTGTGCCACAACTCCCCAACGTCTCATATATGCACCCTTTTTGTTTTTGTGCTCAAAGAAATACACTCCTCTACCTTCATCTTATAGAGATTCTTCACCTGAAGCCCTATCTTCTTTATTTGACCCGTCGCTATGTGTCAAAGGAACGCCTTTCCTTTCAAGAAGATCAGATCATATCATCTATCCTCAAGCATGGAAATAGATACTAAGTTCTTCTTCAGCTCGAGCACATAGATAACATTTTTCAAGGTGAGTGGAGCCCTATGATCCCTCTGAAAAGTAATCGTGCCCAATCCAGTAACACTATACTTCCCATCGTCACCCATATCGATATGCATCTCGAGATATTTCTCCTCCAAGTCACCAAATAACTCTTTGTCACCAGTCATGTGCAATGAAGCTCCACTGTATAAGTACCATACACTTCCCATCATTGATGACACTATGCATGCAATGAGGGAAAATTCCAATTCGAAATTAGAGGCTGAAGCCTCACTCACCGCTCCTCCTAAGGACTTCTTCTTATACTTCTTGAGTGGACAATTTGTAGAAAAATGGCCCAGCTCATGACAATCAAAGAACTTAACTTTCATCATGTATTTCTTCTTACCTCCATGATAAGAATCTAGTTTGGAATGGGAAGCTTTCCCTTTCCCCTTATTTCCCTTAATATCTAACGCTCAATTCTCTTCATCATTAGTCTTTGATGAAGAACCATCCCTAGTGTTCCTCCTAATCTCCTCCTGCATCAAATCCAACCACAGTCGTTCCCAATCTAGCAGCTTCTCCCAACCATTGACAGAGTCCTGATAATTATGCCAACTCTTTGGGAGTCTTAAAAGAGAAATACTCACCATATCATCCTTGGAAACCGTGATTCTAATAGTTCCAAGTTCATCACGACATTGAGTGAAATTGGTCAAGTATTTTGGAATAGCCTCACCTTTCTCCATTTTGATTTTTCAAATTTTATCCTTTAGTGCCAATTTCCTTTGGTCACTATTGTTTTGATACAAGTTCGTCAATGCTTTCCACATAGCATACAAAGTTTCCTTGCCATGGATACTTGACACAATGTGGTCTTGAACTCCCTCAAGGATTACCCACCTCACCTTCACCACACACTTCTTCCATTTGGCCAAATTTGTGCATCTGATGCTGCTAGCTTAGGAATTTCTTGATCAATGAATTCCTTCAAGCCATTATCCTCCAACATAGCCTCCATTCTGTCCCTCCAGGCTATAAAACTCAAGCTTCCTTCAAAGGCATACTCGAGCCACAAACCATAGAATGCCATCTTTCAATCCTGAAGTATGTATTGCAAATTTAAATTTCACTTGTAACCCAAAACTCAAAACTTCGAAATCTCCTCAAGTATACTATCTCAACTCCGATACCATGTAGAAAATCCTGTAGATTCATAAGCTCATGCAATGTACTAAAGCACGAAACAAGAATCTACTTCTACTTTCAACCAATGGAAGCCAATAGATCGATGAAAAAATATGAACAAGAAGAAGATAAATCAATGGCACATAACACAAGATGTATTTGGGGAAGCCACTGCTCAAAAATCTGCTATCTGTATTGCATGTATCATAAATATAAGTGAATATACAAATCTTGTTCTCATTAGAACTATTCCACACAAGTATGATCAACTCTCTTAGATCACAAGCTAGCTCAAGCCAAATCCTTAGCGTATTCAACATCTCTCTAAGGCTCTAGTATCTTGTGTAATTCCTAGGATGAATAACTTGTATTTAAAGGGAATCCATGCTTCCAAAACTGAACAATCCAAACATAGGATCAATCTCTGATGCATGCATGATATTTACACTCCAATAAATAATACAACTGATAGTACATTCTCCTTGCACTCTAGTCTCAACTGGGTCTTTCTCTGAACCGACATGCATGAGTTTCTCATGAGAGAATCTTCAATTAACTAGAGTAGCACTAGTGTACCAACTGACTGTTAACTCTTTATTAGTTCCTCAAACAACTTGGAACTAATTTAATTGAACTTAACTCAATAAACTAAGTGATCTAATTTCCAACTCCATTTAAACTCATATTGGACCCCTTAAACTTAGGTAGAACATATACATGACTATAGAAATACTTCCAACTTGAAATTCCTAAGTTAAAAATTTTAAATAAACTTAATTAACTATTTACAAGTTGCTATGAGAATAGAATTTGGTTTTAATTCTTAGTTAAATTAATTCAAGGACACATTAAACCAGAATTTCTTGTTGTCATTTCTCAACACATCCCGCTAGTCCGTAGGTGTCGTATTACCTGACCAGCCATAGCAATGTGCCTCGTGATACCTCACAACTTTGAAGGCAGACCAATGCACTCATCTGTATATTGATATTCTAACTCTTGCCACCTGTGCTCTGTCAACAAGGTCAGTAACACGTCAAGCCTACATCGAAGATACTCCAGTATAGCATCACTACTTGATCTCTGTTGTGATGTAGAACCGCCCTCATCGACACCCCCAGGTGTTGCATATCCTCTCGTATATCTTGTCGACCTCACCAGTGCTATATCCCCATACCACAAAGTTTAAAAACTAGTACCACATACACATTTCTTAAACTAGAAATGCATCAAATATATAGCGTCTTTCACTTACCATCTAGACCCCATGCTCATCCTAGCAGAAGTGGTTAGTTATGATCTCCGTGATACTTCATTCCACTATACAGATAATCATCTATGTACAGTGGTACCTAGTCCCAATGTGTAAAAAACAATTGTTGGAACACATGTCTGACTCCCCCTCCTCCACCTCGTCGTAGTGGTTGTCCCCCATGGAACATCTTGGGCTCCGGTGTGCCCTCATCACGAATTTGTACATGAGGGTGGGTGGTCAGGATCTTCTCAAAGAAGAATGAGCATAACATTGTCCCAAAAGAACAATTATCATTGGTCCTTCGCCTGCATAGTGTCAAATGTTGTTTCAACAATGACAACATCATCTTGGCCCACCCACAGTAGGTCCCTTCCAACACACTCTCCACCAGCATCATCTACCCCCCAATGTGATGGAAGGCATGACTACCCAAGATCCACAACACTGTTGTGACTGTAGCTTGTGTCTCAAGACTCTCTAAGTCACTAATCTAAATGGTCGCACCCTTTGCACGAACACCCGGTACACAGTGATGATCCACAAACTCTCCTAATTCCTCCCATGAGGCAATACCAGATGTATCTCCCCCACCACCCCGTGGGGGGAGAAATCCTACCATAACATGTATGTCCTAGATCATGATCTCGATCATGTACTCCTATACTACAAAGGCCTCTTGTTCTACGTTCCAGTAGCTGACAATCCTTGACAGAAAGGGCTCACCAGCCCTCCTCAATGGGTTCTATAAGAACTTCAACACCCCATACCATGCTAAAACCCCTCTAGCTACTTGATTCCCCTAAATCTCAACATGAAGAGTTTCCAAATCTCTTTCTCACCGTGACACCTTTAGCTTTGATATACCTACAACACACCATTATGTTTTTTCAATTCAGAGTCAAAGGCATCCATCATGGGTTCAAAGCTTCAACTGAACAAAGACCCCATCATGTTTTTCCTCTCAGTCTAGAATGCCATTTTTTCCCTCAAAAATGGGTTGGATGCATGTCTTGGCCCTGTTTTTTCCTTTCAAAATGCAAATTAAGGTCCAAAAACTTGACTCTGATAGTGACAAAGAGTAGGGCTTTCCCCCAGTGCGTTGAAGCCCTAATCTAAAACTCCATCCACCAAAATTAATGAGTAAGGTTAGGCCACCTACCTCCAACTTGTAGATCCTAATTCGGATGGTTAGTTTTTCCACTATGGTCTCCACAAGATTTAGGGCCTTCTCCTCCTCTCCAAATTCTCCAACAACTCACTATGCAAATGAATTGGATTTCGGGGCAAGAAGCCCTTTTATAGGAAAAACCATAGTTTTGTGTCACCCATTGTGACCAAACCATATCTCGGTTTCATGAACCGTCAACACCATTAGAAAGCTCTCACTGACTTCTATAATGGGCCCCCCTTTGTTTTTGGTAATGTGACACTTCATAAGGAAGCCATTTTTCCCATGAGGTCTTTCTTTGCCACCTATTAAAATCAAATTTCTTCATTTGAGAATTCTTTATTTTGGAACCACTTTACCCGCACATTGGTTGACTCATGTGTCAATTTTTTTCATGAGTAACCATAGTTTACACATGTTTTTATGGACCCCTCCGAGCCTCCCCCATGTGGCAATATCATCGAGTCACCCTTGTTCAGAGAATCCGAGATGAGTCCCCCTTGTATCTATGGAGTATTTTCTGAGTCCCCTTGAGTCCAGTTATAGTATTCCATACATATTTGTGTCACATTCATCCATCATGTTCATATTTGGCCTCCAACTATATTGCTTCATCTTTGAAAATCCCTTGCCTGAGTAATTGACAATCCCCTCTAGAATTGAGTTAGTCACTGCCAATTCAAGCATGCATATTATGCTTTGACAAGGGAAGTCATTATGCCACCACTCATCTTGTTTCCTTCCATCATCATCCCTAGTTTTAGTCCAAAAGTCACCCTACTATGATACCTCTTGCCTTTGTTAAGGATTCCTCATTGTCTTAACTCTAGAGTGCCCTCTTCTATTGACTTCAGCACATTTATTCTAGCAGTGTGGTCTAGAGAGTGGTATACCTTGGTTCTAACCTTCATCTTTGTTCGGTGCCTCAGTTCAAGCAAAGGGAATCATCATTTCCCTTTGACTTGGTTGTTTCTCACGTGCTCAATTCCAGCTCATTATCGCATGATTCAGAATCGTACACTTGATAGTCCAGTGATCCAGACGATTGTAACAGTGATTCCTGGGTGTGTGTGAGATTTTCCAGACCTCATGAGCGAGTGGCCCATATCAGGTATCATGTACTTTGTAACTCAATCCCACATTGTTGGGCTCACCATTATTCTTTGTACTCAATTATCTCGGCAGGTATGGGTTTTCCTCCCCCACCTCATTTAAGATCTTGTAGTCCAAAATAAAATGAGACTTATATCAGTTTAGTAGGCCTTGTCCCCTCCATTCCCCTGTCCTTCCTTACATTGTTTTAGTTGTATCTTTCTCTCTCTTTCTGACTCCCCTTTGGTGTCTCGTAGAAGTGTAACCTATAACATATTTCGGTCATATGATTTTCTCCTAACACTCATACGTTGGTGGGAAATTTTTTATCACCAAAAAATGATCACTAACCATTTCTAACTAGGTGGATCGAAATACACCATGTAGGATTAATTTTACCATAGTAAAATCACTTTCACCATGGGAAATAATTTAGTAAACCATTTTTATTAGATTATTTCTGATTAAAATTATAAAAATAAAAATAAAAAAATACCACCGTGAGAATAATTGAATAAATCATTCTTTATTTAGTTTTCTCCAGGAATAATTATTAAATCATTGTTTGATAATTATTCCTTGGCACATTTGACTAAATCACCTAGGAATAATTAAATAAATCATTATTGATCTATTATTTCTTAATTCTATTATTGGAATAATTGTTAAATCACTATTTAATAGTTATTTCAATTTCACACCATTCCTAATCCTCGTAAAATAATTAATAAATCATTTTATTTGTTAATTATTTCTAAATAAATATATTTGGCCATTTTGAATAGCTTTTCCCTCTCCAGAAAATATAATAAATTATTCCTAACGGTTAGATATTGATTTGGTCAATATTATTTTATTATTCTCCATTTTTTAGATCAACCCAACACTTTGTTATAAATAAGAGGGTTTTCCATTCATTCTTCACCATGATCATTATCATTGTCACCACAATTGACTCTTGCATTTGAGCTCCCACTTGAGTTCTACACATTGTTTTGGGTCTTTCACATATTGAGAGAGAGAATCGATTTCTGAAGCATCAAGAACATCAAAGGACCCATCCCACGGAGGGGGGTTTGCAGAGCCTTTTTGTTGATCCTTTTCATTGGGTGTTATGAATAAAGATTATTATTCATTTAAAGACTTTCCATATTGGGTTATTACATTGGATATATATATTTTTGTTTGCTATTTTGGATCTATATATATTTTATTGTATTTTTTTCTCGTTTTATTATTGTATATCTGAAGCGTAAGCAGCCACAAATTTTTGTCAAGGTCACTTGTCACCAATGACGTTAGTGAGATGTTTTTGGTACACATTCCAATAAATTTCATACGAACATAGATCATTCATGTGACTAGTAGGTTATTATAGGTGGTTCATTATGAACTTCTCACAGATTTCTTATCCTATTACATCTTTGTACTGAAAAGGAAAGAAGTTTGAATGGGCTAAGGAGTGTGCAACTAGTTTTGAGCAGTTGAAACATTCACTTACAAATGCTCTAATGTTGAAGATTGCAAGTCTTGACAAAGAGTTTGTGGCATGTACAGATGCTTGCAAGAGAGGAATTGGTGGAGTCCTTATGCAATAAGGACAAATGGTATGCCATGACTCAAGGAAGATGAATGAGCATGAGAAGAACTATGTGACTCATGATCTTGAGTTGGAAGCTATCATTTTTTCATTGAAGATGTGGAGGAATTATCTTCTTGGAAAGAGGTTTATTCTGATGAGTGATCATAGCAGACTGAGGCATTTGTTCGACCAACCTAATTTGAATGTCAGGAAAGCTAGATGATTGGCTACCCTCAGTGAGTTTGAATTCGAAATCAGGTACATTAAGGGCATGGAGAATCGGGTTTTAGATGCTCTCAGTAGGAGAGTGCGGGTGACTAACATTGTAGTATTGAGTTCTTATGGGACAGACTTGTAGGAGTGGATCTTGCAGACAGGGTAGCATGATGACAAGTACCAAAAACTGAAGTAGAGGTTATAGTAGAATAGTGAAGGTGATAGGGATGAGGAGTCTCACCTCACAACAGATGGCTTGGTGAGATTCAGGAACAAGATTTATGTGTCAGACAACAGTGAGCTCAAGAAGATTATCTTCAGGGATTTTCATGTTAAGTTGTATTTAGGTCACTCGAGATATCAAAAGACATTGAAAGTAGTTAATAAGTTCCATCATTGTTCGAACTTGAAGAAAGAATTGGCTAAGTTTGTTGCGAGTTATGTGTACTGTCAGCAGGTAAAAGTAAAGTGCAAGCATGCAGCTAGTTTATTACATCCGAGTTCGATTCCAAAGTGGAAATGGGAGGTCATTTCCATGGATTTGATTACAGGTTTGTTGAGGACATCAAAGAAAATTGATTCCATTATTGTTGTGGTTGACAAGTTGAATAAGGTATCTCACTTCATTGTAGTAAAATCTACGAATTTAGCTAGTGAGGTAGCTCAGATCTTCATCAGGGAGATAGTGAGATTGCATTGTGTTCCTAAGAAGATTATGTTAGAAGATGCCAAGTTGACTTCCAAGTTTTGGAAGGAGTTATTTAAAGGCTTGGGGACAAATTTAGCCTTTATTATAGCTTACCATCCATAGACAGATGGATAGATAGAGAGGGTTAACAAAATCCTTGACGACATGTTGAGAATGTATGTCATGCATTAATAGAGGAAGTGGGAGGAGTACCTTCCATTAGTAGAGTTTTCATATAGTAATGAGAATCAAGATTCCTTGAGGATGAGTAAATTTGAGGTTATTTATGGGTGGAGTTGTAATACTCCTATCAGCTACAATGATCCAGTGAACAAGGTGTTGATTGGAAAAGACTTATTGGTAGAGATGGAACAAGAAATCCAAGTTATTAAGAAGAATTTGAAGGCAACACAAGATAGACATAAGAGTTATGTAAATCATCATAGAATGTTCAAGGAGTTTCAAGTTGGGGAACATGTGTACTTGTGCATCAAGCCCAAGAAGAGATCCTTAAGGATTAGTTAATGTGCCCAGCTGGCACTTGGTATTGCGGGCATTTTGAGGTCCTTGAGAGGATTGGACCAGTGGCCTACAGACTTGCACTACTGCCCACAGTGAAATTTCATGTTGTTTTCCATGTTTCATTTCTTAAGAAGTATGTCCAAGATGTTGATCATGTGATTGCTTTGTCTGTATTTAAGGTAGAACCAAAGGGAGAATTAAAACGGAAACAACTCATGCTCTAGAATAAATAAATTGAATAGGTTAAAGTGTAGTGGAAGCACTTTGGGTCTGATGAAGCTACATGGGAGATGTCTGATCAGATGTGGGCTTTATATCCATCATTATTTGTTGGTTCAAGAAAACGATTTTTTGGTATATGTATATGTATATGTAGATGGATGTTGTTTTAAATACCACAATGAGTTGTGCTATAAAGCTCCAATAAGTGGTATGTTTGATTTATTTTTCAGTATGATGTCATTGTAAATATTGCATTAAGTTATGTTATAAAACTCCATGGGCAGTATGTTTTGTTTTCTACAGTTTGTTAGTCATAGGTGTCAAATAACACTGAAGATAGTGTTTGCCAAAGTTTGGGGGGGGCGACCTCTGTAGCATCTCCTAGTTGATTTTCCATGTAAATAAAATAAGACCAAGGTCATATGACACTTATTCCAAGTTGAATGTTTGGAAAACACTTTAGTGGGTATCGCTTGTGATTAATTAATGGATATGGAAATTGACAAAGGAATTAGGAAATAAAAAAAGTCAATAAATGGAACTTTAATTATGAAAATAAGGAAAATAGGAGAAAAGGAAGGTGAAGAGACACATATTTGCATGCAAGGGAAATTAGAGGAAAAATGAAGGAAAATGAAGAAAATAGAGAGATCAAGTATAATAAGGATTCAGAGAATTAGTTCACAGATTTTTGTCGATTTATCTTTTCTCTCTCACATGCTTGTATGCTTAGAGAATTCTTGGAGCACTTTGGCATTAACATGGGTTTGGAGAAAGAAGGAAAAGGAAGAAAGGAGCGCAAGGAAACAGTTGGGTTAGTCACTAGAGTTAGATTGATTTTTAGGTAACATGTTGCATGTGTGATTTCATTTTTGATTTCTGGATGCATGGTATATACATGTGATTTTCTGGTTATGTGTTTGCATTGGCATGGAAATTTTCTTGGATTGGCAATGATTTTAGCCTCTCCTTGCCATTTCCTAGATAACCATGGTGTTGTGGGTTTGTCCACTTTTTTTTTTAATCAAATTGGTGCTCATGTTCTCTATGGTTGTGGGTTGACAAATGCTCTGGAAGCCCTGGAATAGTTTGGGTTGAGTTACTAGTTCTTGGAGCCGTTGGTTGAGACAAATTCTCTAGAGCCCTTGGTGGGTTGAGATACCAATCCCTAGAGCCATGATTGCAACAAAAGCTATGGAGCCTTGGAAGGTTGTGGGTTGAGTTACTAGTTCCTGGATCCCTAGGAAACTTGGCTAGAGATGGATCTGGTTGATGTTAGTGATTTCCAGACCATATAGGTGGAATCATTTTGGATGAGGGTTGAGGTGGTTTGGCGTCTGGAAGCCCTGGTTTGGTTTTGTTTGGTTATTCCATGAGATCCCACATTCATGCTTGGAACATGGCGAGATTTGGTTCAACCCAATATATGGTCAGGTTTTACATGGAAGTCCCTGACTTGGTTGACATTTTCATATGTTAATAAGAGTTATTTATCCCATTATGATTTATGAACACTCGTACTGGTTATGATGTCGAGATTATGGATGATTATACATGGTCCCTAAGCTAGTTATTTGTTTGTTATATGTTGGTTATATGACGTATGCTATCTATGGCTCTTGTCATGATTTTTAGTTATTGAATGGTTGATGAATATATGGACTAACAAGTGTTGTTGCAGCTAGCTAGAGAAGTTTTAGAGCCTTCTTGGTGATTCTTATATGAAGACTATCAATTTATTATCAATGCATTCATGACCTGTAGCTTACATGTTTTCCATATGTTTGATGAAATTTCTATTATGGATTAGAAATATTTGGGTCAAGTTCTTGCTTGAGTTTTGATTGAGTGGCTTTTCATTACCTTTGATTGCATTGTTTCATGAAATTTTGGGTAGTAGTATAGAGGCTAGCCTAGAAAGGTGGCATAGATCCCAGGACCACATGCTCAGATCTAAAGGATTTAGGCCATAACCACATTGAAGGAGACTTATGGGTTTGGTTGGACACCTATAACCACACTCTTTCCTGGTTGTGTGTGTGGTTGGGGTTCTAAGTTAGAGAAAAATGTTCTAGCTCAGGGATTGATCTCATGGAGTGGTTGTTTAGCTCCTAAGTGATCTATAGTCCCTGCAAGATGTTAATATGTGCTCAATTTGTAGGCCTCGCTTCCTTAACTAGAACTTGGATGTTGGTTCATGTCATTTTGTCACCTGTCTCATGTTTACCTTAGTAAGCTTGTCAAAATTGGTAAATGTGGGAGGGGTGGTTATAGAGTTGTATCAAAACTTCCAGGTTCAAACACTTGGTCTGGGAGGGCTAGATGTGATTGCTATTCATGCATGTTTGTTGTCGATATGTTTGTGCATGCGTTGTGATTGTCATTGTTGTAGTTCGCATCATTATCATCATGCTGGTATGTGATGACAGTAAGGTTGATGCTGATATGATTGATATGTTGATGTCATTATGTATATATATCTATATCGTGTTAATCTAGATTGAATGAGAAGATGATATAGCCTCCCCTAAACTTCACACCGAGGTATGATTTTGATTATGTTTATATTTGGTTTATGTAACATGACATGTTTGCAGGAAATAGAAGATGAGAAATGACAAGCAGAATGGTGGACTACAGTTCATGTGACTCTCTGTACATATCAATTGAGTAGCAAGGAGATGAGTACTCTCCTAATTTAGTAGAGATGTTGAGAAGTATAAAGGCAGAGATCATAATTTGCAAGGAAGATAATGATAGGATAATTCAGTTACAAGAAAGACTTACTAGAGCTCAGGAAATGTCAACAAAGGTTAATGCAATGATCCCTTAGAATTTATCAAATTTGGAGAGACACCGACAACCATAGATCAATTATGGATAGGAGGAAATGGCTAATGGGGCATATGGTAGCAAGTCTCATGGAGGGTACAGGCTGGACATGGATGATACAGTTAGAGGTGGTAGATGGATGGATACACCTCAGAGGAGAGGTAGAGGTTATGGGTTCTATTCCTGTTCTAGTTAGAGAGAAACCATGGTCATCAACGCTATCATATTTATAGGAGGAGTGAGAAGCAGTACTTTCCAGATGAGTTCAAGAAACCCAAGCCACCTTCCTTTAACGAAGATATGAAGAAACCAGAATTTCCATAAGCATGGTTGCTTGGGATGAAGAAGTTCTTCAAGTTGCATGATAATTTAGAGAATATGAAAGAGGAGATAGTTATTTTCAGCCTCAAACTGAAAGAAAATATCTGGTGGGGAGACGTGAAGCATGTCATAGGAATCAGGATAGAGGAGTTGAGTTGGTATAAGTTTAAGAGACTCTTTAGAAAGAAGTACTTATCTAAGATATATTACGATGGAAAAGATAATGAGTTCTATGTTATTAAGATGGGTTCTATGGTGAACGAGGAGTACATGACTAAGTTTCTTGAGTTGTTGAGGTATGCACCATATCTTAAGGATGAGAAGATTCAGGTTCAAAGATTCATCAATGGGTTTCATTTAGAATTCAAGGATCAGATTGAGTATGTTGAGCCTCGGTCATCAGAGGAAGTCATTGGAAAGTTTAAGCATTTTTGTGAGCAGTCTAAACATAATTCTAAGCTTAAGCGTGATTGGAAAGGGAATGAAAATATTGAAGGAAGTGGGAAAAGAATCGAGGAACACATCATGATGTAGGCAACAAGGAGAATTTAGCGTCGTACAAGTAGTTTAATGAAGTTCATAGAGGACATGGGTCTTAGCTTGAGGAGAAGAACAAGGGTGATGGCAAGAAGGCTCTCTAGTGTTGGACTTGTGTAGAGCATCATAAGAGAGATTTTCCACAACATCAAGGTGGCAGACCTTAGGCTTATAGTGCCTAGGACGCATAGACCATTGGAGATGTTGGGCAAAGTATTCCTCAAATTCATGCAGCAGTGGATAATCAGCAAGATGACCATCAAGCATCCATTATTAAGATGGAAGGTAAGCTTTGTGATCAAGTTGTTTCTATTTTTATTTATCCTATATCTAACTATAGTTATATCATTCTTGACCTCATGGATAAGTGCGGCTTGAATAAAGAAGTGCATGTAGAATCTTGGTTGGTGCAATTGGCTATAGGGACCAAGAAAAGAGTTCATCAATGGGTGATGTTAACACTTTGTAATTTCCTAAGGTTGTAAAAGAAATCCATAGGTAACCACAAAACCACTTATAAGATTTGATTCGGATTTAAACAAGAACGCAACAAATTACAGAGATAACCATATACACAAAGATGCAGCAGAAATAATACTTCATTTCATTAATGGAAAATACTGAAATATGCTTACAACCAGAAATGGAAATAAACCAGCTAGGGCGATGGTAGCTTATCTCTGAGAAGAGATGTGATGGCTACATGCCTCTGAACTGTGTTACAATGAGGCTCAAAGGCCTATTTATTGTTGAGAAACAATGGAAAAAACCCTTAACATTCCAAAACCTAACCCTAGGAGATGAAATGCCAAACTGTGGGCCCCGTTTGGGGTAAATTGGTACATCAACTTCCCGGGGTCGTAACTTTGGCATATGATCTCCGTTTGACGCGTACAATAGCTCATTAGAAAGATCTATCCGAGCACTATCATTGTTGGAACAGGAAACATCGGTCCATTCCATGGACCCATGTTGCCCCCGGATTCCCCAAAAAACGTCGTTTAGGGCCTCAAAACGGCTCCGGAAGTTCAGGACCCGAAAAACTGCTAAAAATAGTAAGTTGTGCTACAATTAAGGAAACTGAAAATGCTGAGAAAGACAATGGTGGGGGTCCAGGTGGACTTGGCAGGTGGCCACCAATATCCACCTGGATCATTCCTCCCCCCTTAGGAAGCAATGGTCCCCATTGCGTTGAGCTCCTCCATGAGATGAGGAAACTTCTGCTGAACTTGTTCCCTGGTGAGCCACTTGCCCTGCTGAAGGAGTTGGCCTGCTTTGACAACTCGATACAGTTGGATATTCTGTTGGCGAGTGTTCTTGATCTGTGTGTCCATGATTCGATCAGTTGTAGCTTGTTCCATGCAATCTGGATTTAATTCTGTGGGTTTGAGCTGTTCTGCAATGTCGGATGTGTCTAGCAATGGTGGAAAGTATGGCCGAAGGTGGTCCACATTGAACACTGGGTGCAGGCCAAGGAATGGGGGAATGCTGAGCTCAAATGCATTGTCTCCCATAGCCTTAGTAATGGTGTAAGGACCATATCGAAGTGGTCTCAATTTCCGATAGGCTCCAGTAAGGCGTTCCTTTTGCAATTGCAACCAGACTTTGTCGCCCACCTGAAACTTGTGTGGCACCCGATGTTGATCATGTCGCTGCTTGTACTTGGCATTTGATTTCTCAAGAATGTCATGGACCTGCTGGCGAATATGTTGGATGCGCTCAATGAAGCTGGTGGCCTTATCTGTTTCGGACTGGACATGAGCTGAATTCATGTGAGTAGCTGCAAGTGGCATGGCCACATCAATGGGGCATAGTGGCTGGAATCCCAAACCCACCTGAAAAGGGATATGGCCAGTGGAGATGTGAAGAGCTCAGTTGTAGCTGTGCTGAACATAGGGGAGGTTCTCGTCCCATGTGCGTGGATGCTTTGAGTTATACATGCGCAGAATGTGCACAATCATCCTATTGACAACCTCTGTCTGGCTATCAGTTTGAGGATGGAAGGCTGTGGACTTTGTGAGTTTGGTGTCCAGCATTGACCAGAGACTGGACCAAAATGTGCTGAGAAACCGACTGTCCCGATCTGAGATGATAGACTGTGGGAACCCAAAGTGCACCCACACTCATTCAAAGAAGAGTTTAGCAGTGGCTTCTGCTGTGATATTCTTCTTGCAGGCCACCATAATGGCCATCTTCGAGAACCTGTCGACGACTACAAAAACACAGTCATTTCCATGCTTAGTGGAAGGAAGGCCTGACATGTAATCCATGGAGATGGATTCCCAAGGTCGACTAGGGGTAGGCAACGGGGTATAGAGGCCTTGCTTCTTAATGGTCGGTTTGGCAATGGCACAGGCAGTACATGATCGGATGTACTTCCCAACATCCTGTCGATGATTCGGCCAATAGAAATAATTTTGCAGTACTGCCACTGTTTTCTCGACCCCGAAATGCCCAGCAGCCCGACTGTAGTGTGCTTCCCAAATCATCTTGGCACGCTCGCTTGAAGGAACACAAAGGTGACCAAGGTGGCATAATAGGGCATCCTGGAGGTGAAAATCTGCAACATGCCGACCCTCCAAGAGTGTCTGGTATGTGTGGCCGAATTCTGGGTCGCTTTTGTAGAGAAGTGGCCAATCCGAAGTCTCGTGCCCACAAGAGTTGAGCACGGTGGTCAGCGCCATGATCGGTGGTCGACTGAGGCAATCTGCAACATTATTGGTGCTGCCCTTTTTATACTTGATATTCAAGTGAAACTGTTGCAGGTATGTAGACCACTTTTGATGGCGATCATTCTACAATTTCCCTTGGGTCTGTATGAACTGCAGGGGTCGGTGGTCTGTGTGGATGACCGTTTCCTTCCCCAAAATGTAATGCTTCCATTGTCGGCAGGCCTGTACAATGGAATACATCTCCTTATCATAAGTGGGGTACTTCCGGACTGTGTCTGAAAGCGTTTCACTGTGATATGCCACTGGATGTCCATGTTGAGTAAGGACTGCCCCAATAGCATAGTCAGAGGCATCTGTCTCGACCTCAAATGGTTGTTGTAAATCTAGTAACGCGAGCACTGGTGCCGTGCAGAGGCGATCCTTCAACTCCCTAAATGCCTTCTGTTGAGATTCAGACCAAAAGAATTTTGCTTTCGCCCCTCCCTTGGTGACTTGACTCAAGGGCCAAGAAATATGAGAAAACCCCAGCACAAACCTGCGATAGAAGTTGGCAAGACCTAGAAAGCTGCGGAGCTCTGTTAGAGTGGTTGGAGAGGGCCAATCCCAAATGACTTGGACCTTGGCTGGATCGACATGCACCTCCTTTTCATCGATGATGTATCCCAGATACTGAACCTCGGTCATGCCAAAAGTGCATTTCTCCAAATTGGCACATAGCTTGTGTTGCCGCAATGTTTGGAGAACCTGTCAGATGTGGTGGAGGTGCTCTTCCCAACTCTGGCTGAAGATCAGAATGTCATCCAAGTATACTACTACAAAGGAGTTGGTGAATGGCCGCAAAATGTCATCCATCAGCCTCATCAAGGTTGCAGGAGCATTCGTCAATCCGAAAGGCATGACCAACCATTCGAAGAGGCCCTCCTTGGATTTGAAGGCAGTCTTCCACACATCTGAGGGTTCGATTGGTACCTGGTGATATCCTGACTTCATATCGATCTTGCTGAAATATTTCGCCCCCTTTAGTTGGTCTAGGAGGTCATCAATCCGCGGGATCGGGTACCTATTACGGACAGTGATCTTGTTCAGCGCCCGATAGTCAATACAGAGTCTCCACGTCCCATCCTTCTTCTGTACCAACACGATCGGGCTCCCACAGGGCGATGAACTCGGACGGATGTGACCTTTCTGCAGGAGCTCCTGAATCTGCCTCTTGATTTCATTGTTCTCCAGAACGGAGCACCGATAAATTGGTCCATTGGGTAGCGGCGCACCTGGGGTCAGATCGATGGAGTGCTTGACTTGACAGTGCAGAGGAACCCCTGCCGGGGAGGTGAAGATGTCTTCGTACTCCTCCACAATCTTGTCCATCTGTAGCTGTCGTGCAGAGGGACCCCGTTTGGAGGCCGCGGCCACTATCTTCTTCTTCCCTTGAGGGCGTATCATCAGGAAAACAAATTTCCTGGTTTTGGAAATGATCTTACTGCATTGTTTTGCAGTAATCAAAGAGATGGCAGTAGGTGGTGCTACCTCTGGTATCCTGAACAACTTATTTCCCAATGTAATAATAACAGCACGGGGCCTTGATTCATACACAGCATGTCGCTTCCACAAGTATGGTTGTCCTAGTAATACATCACAAACTTCAAGGGGAGCAATGTCACACAATACCTCATCCGTGAAGGGCTTGATGTTGTATGGAAGGCGACACTGCTGGCTCACGCGAAGATCTCGCCCTTGGTGAAGCCACCCAATGGTGTATGGTTATGGATGTGCTGTGGTCGGTAAGCCCAACCGCTTCACGACCTCTGCCGAAATGAGGTTCTTTTGACTCCCGCTATCAACAATGAACTGTATCGGGGAGCCCTTTACCCACATCTGGGAGTGGAAGAGACGCTCTTCCTCCTCTGGATCTTCGGGTTCATTTTTCTAGATCTTTGCGGTAGCAACAGTGGCGCTGGGATCCGCATCAATGATCTGCTTCCCTTTTTCATACCCCTTATCGGGTTCTGACTCAGAGTCGGAACATGCATCTGATTCTGAAACCTTTAGCTCAGCCACCAGTGACTGCTTGGCCCGACACTCACTTGTGTTGTGAGTGGAGCTCTTATGGAACTCGCACCATTTTCCAGTGTCCTTTCTCGGCTTCGCGGCATTGTTCTTTGCTTGCAGCTTCGGCTGGTTGTCTTGGGCTGTCCCGCCTTGGCTCTGTCCTTTGCTCTGTGGTTTAGGGGCACCTTTCCCCTGCTTTGGATTCGCAGATCCAAAGTCTCGGTTCTTTTGTTTAAACTTCTGCTCGACCTTGACGACATATCGGTATGCTGCGCCGAGTGAGGGGATGTTTAGGAATTGTATTTCTTCCTGGATGTACTTGTGCAGGCAGCCACGGTATTTGAGTATCAAATGTTGCTCCGAATCCTTGATACCCAACTTTGTGCGAAGGGTATGGAAAAGATTGGTGAACTCCGGCACGTCTTGGTGCCTTCCCTGCCGCAGCGTGGTCCACTTTATGTATTCATCCTCATAGCTTCCGACAGGGTAGTACTGCTGCTTGATGGCATCCCGGAACGAATCCCAGGTGGGTGCGGCTGAAAATAGTGAGCCAGTACTTTCATCCTTCTGGTCGCAGTAGGTTTCCCACCAGTCCTTGACGTGGGGGGCTGCTTTGAGAAGAGCAAAAACAATCTTTTCCCTACTCGAAAATTCATGAACAGAAAAATAACCCTCTAGCAGATTTAACCATTTATCTACGGCATCGGCGTCTATCTGACCCTCGAATATGGGGATTTCAAAATTAACTTGTACCTTAAAGGGTGTGGCGTTTCCAGAGGAGCTGCTGGAAGCCGATGCGCCGCTTTTGGGTAGCCGCTGAAGGATCTGGGCAAAGTTGTCCATCATCGCGTTCCGTTGTCGCTCGAGCACTTCTTCGAGCAAGATTTTGATGGGATCTCCTGCCCCCTCGTCTTTCTTCTCGTCCGCCATGGGAGGCCGTCGGGATTTGCGAGGCTGGTCTTGCAAAGGTTCAACCAGTTCAAGCCCTAACTCCTTATATCCCGACCTTGTTGGGGACATGCAAAGAAAAACAGAGAAAAAGCAGACCGCTCTGATACCACTGATCCGGATTTAAACAGGAACACAACAAATTACAGAGATAACCATATACACAAAGATGCAACGGAAATAATACTTCATTTCATTAATGGAAAATACTGAAATATGCTTACAACCAGAAATGGAAATAAACCAGCTAGGGCGATGGTAGCTTATCTCTGAGAAGAGATGTGATGGCTACATGCCTCTGAACTGTGTTACAATGAGGCTCGAAGGCCTATTTATTGTTGAGAAACAATGGAAAAAACCCTTAACATTCCAAAACCTAACCCTAGGAGATGAAACGCCAAACTGTGGGCCCCGTTTGGGGTAAATTGGTACATCAACTTCCCGTGGTCGTAACTTTGGCATATTATCTCCGTTTGACGCGTACAACAGCTCATTAGAAAGATCTATCCGAGCACTATCATTGTTGGAACGGGCAACATCGGTCCATTCCATGGACCCATGTTGCCCCCGGATTCCCCAAAAAACGTCGTTTGGGGCCTCAAAACGGCTCCGGAAGTTCAGGACCCAAAAAACTGCTAAAAATAGTAAGTTGTGCTACAATTAAGGAAACTGAAAATGCTGAGAAAGACAATTGTGGGGGTCCAGGTGGACTTGGCAGGTGGCCACCAATATCCACCTGGATCAAGATTAGAAGCTAGCTCTTATAAACTCAAAGAGGGATCTCTCTATTGGATTTAGATTTGTTTTTTTGAGATTTTTGCTAGCTATTAGGTTCACAGTTTGGTTTTTTCAAATGTTTTATTGAAATTGAAATAAAAGGCCATTGAGCAATGGAGTCAAAAAAAGTCTTAGGGTGATAAGATATAGAAATAACATAACAGATTGTAACAGGGCAAGGTAGGAAGGTTATTGGATCTTTGGAGGTTTGGTGGAATGAAAGGGAGGAAAAGATGTAGATTCAATTAAACATAGAGCATTTTAGAATGAATTTTATATTTAATCTCAGCTTGAAAACACAGATATTGTTTATAACCCAGAGGAGAGTGTAATTAAACAAGTTCAACCCTTAATTTTCTTTAAACAATAAAGATAGGAAAATATATGGAGAAACAAAGAAATACCAATTGTACAAGAGGAAAAACATCACCAATTTTCCTAACACATGAATCATGGAATGAATTTATGTATTAATGAAATGATCACTTTAGCTCCGCACATTGCTTTACATCAAAGGTTTTCTTTCTTGGTACAAGTTCCAACCCTTTGTACTTCGAATTATGAAGTATTTATACAAAACTTATCAAAATATCTTGATTTGAAAAATCAAGATTTTTACAAAATATCCTAAAAGACTATTTACAAAAATAGTATAGAAATATAGGCAAATGAAACTATTGTAGCTTTCTAGCACTATCTTTGAGGATTCTGGTTTTGACTTGGCTTGAAAATTGTCACTTTGTTGTTGAAGATGAACACCTGTTTTACTCAAGTAATTGGCATAGTTGATCCCATCTATCTTCATCTAGGGTGGAGAATTTAATTAGCTTCCTATAGGTTTCATCCACCTTGGTATATTTCTAGAAGGTGGGCTTTATTAAAACAAATTTTTTATCTCATGCTTGATAAGTAAATTGAATTTCAAACCCTCTATGAAAGATTTTTCTTGTGAGGTCTCCCTTGATGGTAGAAAAATTTGACTTATCTCTGGCTATGGAGTATAATTTTTGCTGATAGTTTTCTAACTGAACATATTTATCTCCAATTCCTTTCAAACCTAGCAACCCCTTTTGATTCATTACACTGAATGTTTTGCGGAATTTTTGGATGATGGCCTCCAAGTTATCACATTTGTTCTCAAGATATAACATCAAGTTCCTTTTTGTAAGGACTCTTCTCACCTCAAGGATTTTTTATGTCTTGACTGCAATCTCAAATTCCTCTAGTTCCTCCTTTGTCTTTGAATTTGGAATCCTTATTGGGGTAGTGGCTGTAGAACTATAACTAGGGTCTCTCACACCACCAATTATACTACATTATTAAGTCAATCCGGGATCGTTTTGTTCTTTCAAGGAGTAACTCAATCCGAGGCTATTCTGTCCAAGTAGTGCTCGGTAGTATAGCGTTCTAATGACTTGAAAGGAAACAAACACTAAGCTGTAACTAAACCAATTCAGAAAATGAAATCACACAAGGCAAATGATCAGTCAAGGGTACGGAACCAATAACCCTTCCCTTTAGAAACTGATAAAGAAAGCAAACCAAAGCATGGGCTTATAGGTCAGGGAGCTAGGCAGCGTCTTGCTGGGCTCACGACAGCCTTAGGCCTGCTATCACGCGAAAGCAATAAAGGCAGATTAATGAAAGTAAAATGGAACAGCAATTCTTAAAATGGAACAGCAGTAATGAAATGGAACAACAGTAATGAAATGGAACATCAGTAATGAAATGGAACAACAAACTATCATAAACAGGAAACATCAATCATATAAAATGGAACAGCAAACCCAAATGGAACAGCAAACTCAAATGGAACAGCAACTCCAAATGGAACAGCAACTCCAAATGGAACAGCAGATCCAAATGGAACAGCAGATCCAAATGGAACAGCAACCCCGAAGTATGTACACGGTCTATACTACTGTAGCGATCCGAGAGCAATGTATGATGCGACTATGTTTCTGAACAAAGTGATATTATCTTCAAGTCTCACAAGTACTTATTTCATATGAATCCAATAATGATAACATTCATACCAATAACTTACTATAGAAATGGATGCAATTCGAATAGATTCAGTTTGTGTCATACAGAGACGTGAATTACAGAACTTATTCAGATTCAGATATTAATTAAGAAGCATAGTCTATCATATAAGAAATGTATCGGATTACTGTAATGAAAGAAATAAGAAAACCACACAAATCACCGTATGATACAACAGCAAGTGACCGTCGGAGCTGGGCCCTTGGCTACGATGGTACACTGCTTAGAGTTACTTCAGATACAGAAACGAAGTGAACACCAAATCCTTTATATTGATTGCATAACAAAAGTGTGCAAAATCAGATATTACAAAAGCTCAGTGATTCCCCCCACGCTCGATGGCGTGGTACCTTTATATAACATAACTGACGGAGATGTCTAGATACAAAAGATAAGCTTTAAAGCAGTGATCCCTCAGGATCGAAGATCCTGAGGGATTCGCTAATCGTTCAGGTCTCTTGCGTTCTCCGTCACGGTATCCTGCGCTCTTTTCCTGGATTATTCGGCTCCAATTTTACTTGATCTTGTCCGCATCCGGTTCCCTGTCGACGGGGCAGCAGTTACTTTCCTTGCGCTTCTCGTTTTTACTCGATAATCCCCTATTTCCACGTCCTTCTGCATAGAAAACATCGATTATTAGTGATTGAGCTTCGTTTGTCTATTTTCACATAATTTACCAAAACCCTTATGTTTTTAGGCTCAATATGCAGAAAAGATTAGAAATAGTATTTGAAAAACCACTAGATTACTTATCAAAAAGCATACCTTCCAGGTGCTCCACACACCCCCCTGCTTACCCTGTTTCATGTCCTCATGAAAACGTTGTAATTGACATGCAAGGTTGTGAGAGAGTAGGCCGGAGAAGGGATCTCTCGAAGAGGCCGACAACCATGATTAGCAACTAGATGGTCAAAGAACTGGTCTAACTGATCTGCAGGCATCTCATATAGAGCCTGATATCCAGGTGCAGGATGCCAAACAATTGGGCTGCGAAACCGATACCCCAACCAAAATGGTCCTGCTCGCAGAATCCGTTCCCCATAAAGACTCAATCGACTGGCAGCCAATTCAAAATTCTCAAAGTTAAAGGGTTCTCTGAGCTGGATGTTTGGGTTAGAGGTTCGGTATTGAAACTTTGCAGCATGGAAGGCCTGGTCTTTAATAGTCAGGAAATACTCCAGACCGTTTCGGATCAAGTCTTCATGCATGGGACCTAATATCTTCATGACACCTGGGATCCTCATCATACTCATATGCTCTCTCCATAATGCTGCTGGGTCCCTAGGTTCAGCTCGTACCCAAAGGTCTAAGCTATTTTCTTGCCTCTGGAAGATGTTGTAAGCTTTAAGCCATTTTAACTGATTCACCCCAAATGAGATAAAGGCTTGTATATCGCCAACGAAAGGGCCAGGATTCAAATCAGTTTCCTGGTCTAAGACAAGATTGTGCAAGTAGAATTCACATAACAATCTTTGAACTTTAACTCCATAGTGCTTGCAGCAATCTATAAAATCATTAACAGTGTTGATATGGATGGGTGCTCCTGCCCTAACAGCTTTTATTTTTAATCTCAAATAACGTTCAAGAAAAAACAAAGCATAATTTTTAGCAGGGGCTCTACAAGTCAAAACATCAGTATACAAGGAACACAAGGTGTCCATCTGCTTAACAACACTATCTAGTCGACGAGTTACCTTAGCAACCTTTTCTTGCTCCTTCTGCCATCCTTCAAAGGCCTGGCTCTCAGACTGACTGATGTTTCGAAGTTGTTGTTGGAGTTCCTCGTATCTTTCCTTGGGGACCGTCTATTCTCGCAACCGCTCGGCCTCCTGCTGGGCTTCCTTCATCATTTTATGCAAGGTCCTGGTCTTCGGGTCTTTCTTCCACAGAGCCATAGAAGCTGGAAGTTTAACCTGGACCTTCCTATTGCGTTGCTTGGAATTTAGGACCCGAATTACACCCGAGGGGGGTGTTTCCGTTTGAACTTCTTTGCTATCTGTCTCCTTTTTGATGCGAACAAAGGGTTGGTGTGGTCTTCCTACCACCGGAGCCTCTTGCTGTTCCATTGGAATGTCCATTCGTTCCTCCGGGCCAAATGGAACAGCAGTTTCCATTGGAACAGCACCCTGTTCCTCATTGACATTCGGAACAGCGGACTGTTCCTCAACAGTAGGTCTCCTGATGGGGTTTCGTCCTTCAAAACGAACCCTAACCCTCGGGGTCCTCGCTGTCGTGGTCCTTTTCTTTTGCCTTGCAGTTTTTTGTATTCTCAGACTGGCTTTCAACATTCTGATTTGTTGCCGAAGTCTGGCTATCGTGCCCAGCATCCTCTGGTGCTTCTTCTTCAATTTTGCAATTTCCCTAGCCTCGGCAGAGGGTTTGGCCTTTAATTTTACTTCTTCTTCCTCTCCCGGAACATCTTCCGGTGCCCTGGGGACAGATTGTCCTGAATTGATGTCCTCTGCTTCTTTACCGGGCAGGTTTTCTTCCCCTGCTTCTTCTGCATGCCCTTCTTCAGGTAACTCTTCTTCTGCGGGACCGTCAAGAATGCCTCCTGGACTGGAGGCTTGGCCGTATTCTCCCATATTGGCCAGAACTGCTGCCAATTCCTCTTCTCCTGGATGGTCTTGCAACGGGCTACCCAACGATTGTGCATTTTCTTCCTCAATTCCTTCTTCTGGCTGGTTAGTTCCAGCCTCTAATTGCTCAGCATTTCCTTCGGGTAATTCACCTTCCTCTTCCGAAGGTTCGTCCTCGATTTCGATTGGTTGGGTCGCAGTTTTCTGAATCTTTTCCAACCTTCCCCTTATTCGAACCAATCGAGCTGACTTCCTGGGTCTTTCAAGCAGGTTGGGAGTGCCAACAGGTTCTCTAGGTTCCTCTGGTCGTTCCGGCGTATTGGAGGATTGCTTCCGTTTCGACACAGCATGTTTTTCTGCCGCCGACTTCTTACGTTTCTCTGATTGTTCCGGCGTGCTAGAGGACTGATTTCGTTTTGAAACAGCATGCTTTTCTGCTGCTGGCTCCTTGTGTTCTTCTGAACGTTCCAGTGTGCTGGAGGTTCGAGGTAAAGCCAGTCCCACTTTGACTGTTTCAACCAATTCCTCCCAAGTGTCTTGCTGTTGGGCCAGACTGTGGCTTATTATTAGCCGAATCAGTCCGTGGTGGCTAACAACCGTCTCTTTGTGCTGAGCTTTCTTCAAACTTCGGGCCACATCATGTAATAATGAATTTAAAAAGGCAGGGAGATTTACAGAGCATTTTCCCTTCAAAACAGCTAGAAGTTTTAAGTGACGAGCCCTTACCACATCTTTTCTCCCCTCGCAGGTGATATAGCTCTGCACTATTTTCGCCAGCTCGGTCCAGGGTTCCCCCAGTGTTGTCGGCAGAACTCCTTTTCCTTTGACTGTTAGACTTTGGCCTTCGCTTTGGAAAATTTCCATTGCTTTCTGCAGTCTTTCCTTCTTCAGCTCCCATCTGGGTCCAACAGCTGGTAATCCTGAGGTTTCTGCAATAATGTCCTCCGTGACTTCTATCCGCTTTCCTCCGACTATAGAGTGGTTTTCCTGCAGATTTTGCAGGAATTCCAATGCTACAGCCTCGTTCGATTCTTGCAGGCGGTTGAAGTAATTCAACCAACCTGCATTTTCCAGAATTTCGCGGGCAACATCAGACGCGATCAGCTTGTGCGGTTCACTTCGGATTGTTTTCCCGCCCATAGCTTACTCTCAGGAATGAACTCGGGAATGACACAGCAACTGTCCGCGGTATTTACCGAACAGAGAGGGTACTTGATGCTATTTTTAGGAAGGATTTTCGCAGAGCATGCAGCAAAGAGAAAGACCGTGGGTGGCAGTCCGTAAAATGAAATCATCATACCATTAAATCGTGTTATTATTTTGCCCGAATGGTGTGCAGCCACGTAACCATTGGAGTAATGAGGTCACCTCCCCCCCCGCGATCTGATAGGCTGCCCCCAGCCGTCAAAGAGAGGAGCAGCAGCCAGTCGGGAGTCAAATCATAAAGTACAGCAGGTGGAAATTATGCCATGTTGTAAAAGGACAATGAAGTACCGAAACCGAGGCAGAAAAATGGATCGCTTTTAAGATAAGCCAGTGTGATATAATGAGGAACCGAGGGTTGGACATCTGTCAACTGTACCAAGTCTCCAGTAGTCATTGTCAATTCCGTTGCCATGATTGGTGATAATGCTCATGCGATAATTATATCAGGGTGTGACATATGATACATGCGAAGGAAATAAAAGACAAACAGACTTAATATCATACCTGTTGGTGTAAATATTACGACTCCAATGCCATTAACAGAGCTCTGCTGCCAACAGGTGTTCATAACCTTGGCAAAGTTGTTTATCTCACCCTCCGGAACCATTATCCTTTGTGTATCTACTGAAGAGTGCTTTGTCAAAATGCAGGCCATTATGCTGGCTTGGTGACCAGATAACCATAATGCCATTCACAAGGTAGGCACGAAACGTGGTCAGGCCGGCTCGTGATGAGACCTCCTGTTCCAAGGTTTGCTTGTTATTTTACCTTTGGACCATATCCCTGGTGTGGTGGCCGTAATGGGTATGCCACTTCGTTTCCATCCTTATGATCATGGTAGGCTGGCTCTGAATGAGACCCCCTATCCTGCATTTGACAATTTCATATCTTGTTTTTATATATTTTTTCTTTTTTTTTTTTTTTCTTCTTTTGCAGCACACTTCTTTTTTCTTTGTTCGATTACACATAAGGGTGGTTCCGCACTCCTTAAGAGCGGGGAATGGTGGAAGAAGTCTTACAATCCCAACAGACAGATATAAATTGTTTGCTCATATTCCTCAGTAATGATCAAGGAAGTTTTTAGGGAAATCGACATGATAAAAATTACCAAACCATGGTTCAGGAACAAGATAATGACAGTAAAGACGAAAGTTAATGTCCTTCCTCTTGACTTCTTATATATACTGACTGTTAAAATAATAGCGATTTGTGATATGCAGGTTTCGGTATAACATGTTTTTATGTTCATTGCATAATGTCATTGCTATATCTAAAGGATTTAGGAGAGCATAATCGCAAAACGTCCAAATAGAAGCAGAAAGGTTCTGATGGTGTCTTCTTTGAGCGAAACATGCGAATGACTCCTCTTGCGAAAAAGAAAAACCAAATTCTGCATCTTGAAAAAAAGAAATATGCGAGTGTTGTTCCTTTTCACAAAGGAACAGCAAAAATCCACACGGGCTGTTCCTTTTCGCAAAGGAACAGCAAAAATCCACACGGGCTGTTCCTTTTCGCAAAGGAACAGCAAAAATCCACACGGGCTGTTCCTTTTCGCAAAGGAACAGCAAAAATCCACACGGAAAAGGAACAGCAAAAATCCACACGGGCTGTTTGTTTTCGCAAAGGAACAGCAAAGCCAAAAAGTGCTGTTCCTTTTCGCAAAGGAACAGCAAAACAAAAAGTGCTGTTCCTTTTTCCAAAGGAACAGCAAAAATTCCAAAACGTCAAAGTGTTGTTCCTTTTCACAAGGGAACAGCAAAAATTCCAAAACACAAACGTGCTGTTCCTTTTCGCAAAGGAACAGCAAAAATTCCAAAACACAGAAGTGCTGTTCCTTTTCGCAAAGGAACAGCAAAAATTCCAAAACGCAAAAGTGCTGTTCCTTTTCGCAAAGGAACAGCAAAATAAAAAGTGTTGTTTCTTTTCGAAAAAGAACAGCAAAACAACAAGTGTTGTTCCTTTTTGCAAAGGAACAGCAAAACACCAAAAGTGTTGTTCCTTTTGAAAAGGAACAGCAGAATCACACGAGTGCTGTTCCTTTTTTTTTAAAAAGGAACAGCAAAATCAAACGAGTGCTGTTCAAAATAAAGTAACCAAAATACTACAAAACAAGAACAGATATACAGGATGTTATGTACAAATTATGAAAAACAAATTACTTAAGTTATGGGTGAGGAAGATTTCACTTCCTCTGTTAGGATCTCCAAATCAGTATCTTGCTGAAGCTGTTGACAAAAGGATTCCCGAGTAAGAGGTCTTCGATAGAGACGAACTCTGTGGCCATTTACTTTGAACGTATGTCCAGAACCGTCAATCGTGATCAGAGTGAGGGTCCCATTTTCGTGCACCTTTTGGATCTCATATGGTCCTAGCCAGCGAGTCTGGAAGTCCTGGAATCGAGAATCGTATAACAGAGCCCAGTCTCCTTCATGGAAGACTTTATTCTTTATAAGTGCATCGTGCCACTTAGCTCGCTGCTGTTGGATTAATGCTGTGTTTTGTAATGCAGAGAGCCTAATCTCATCCAATTCGTTGATTTATCGTAGTCGATTGATCTGTGCCTCATTCAGATCTAGGCCAACCTCTTGTGCAGTTCGTAGTGTTTGGATCTCGAATTCGATAGGATAGATTGGTTGTTTCCCAAACACCAATTGATAAGGTGAATATCCTGTCGTACTTCTCCATGTGGTTCTATAAGCCCACAGTGCTTCAGGTAGCCGAGCAGCCCAATCACGCCTGTGTGATGCGATGGTCTTTGTTAAGATTGACTCAATTATCTTGTTACTGTTTTCTACTTGTCCATTTGCCTGCGGATGGTAGGGGGTAGTAATCTTATGTTGGATATGATAATTGTTAAGTGTTGCGGCTAGTTTGTTTCCAACAAATTGTGGTCCACCATCTGTAATCACTTCTCTCAGAAGTCCATAACGTACAAACAAATGGAACAAAAATTGTATTACCGAATCTTCTGTAGCCCTAGCTAATGATTCAGCCTTGACCCATTTAGTAACATAGTCTGTTGCTACCAGGATGTATGTCCTTTGGTTTGATGGTGGATTAATGGGCCCGACGAAATCGAGAGCCCATCGTTCAAATGGCTCAATAACCACTTGTGGTCTCAGAGGCATTTCATCAGCTTGACCAGGGTTTCCTACTCGCTGGCAGCTATCACAGGCCTGCACAAACTTTTTTGCGTCCTTAAAGATTGTAGGCCAATAGTACCCTGCCTGTAGTATTTTATGTGTTGTTCTCTTGTCGGCAAAGTGCCCCCCGCATGGTCCACTGTGACAAGCCTTTAAGATGTCTAGGATCTCATCCTCTCGAATACACCTTCTGATTTGCATGTCTGCCCCTGTATGGAATAAATGGTCTCCAATCCACGAAAATCGTGTGCTTTTTTGAACAATTTGTTTTCATTCCTGAGGGGTTAGGTGTTTTGGTAACTTACCCACTGCAAGGTAATTGGCGACGTCAGCATACCAGGGTGTGCGAACGGCAATGGCAAACAGATGTTCGTCAGGGAATTGATCTTCCACGGCTGCTGCTTCGCTTGATTTGGGTATTCTTGAGAGGAAGTCGGCTACAGGGTTCTCCTTGCCGGGTCGATCCTTAATTGTGATGTCAAACTCCTGCAACAGGATCAACCATCGAGTTACTCTAGCATTCGTGACAGGTTTGTTTGCTAGATATTTAATAGCAGAATGATCTGTATATAACACAACAGGGTAACCTGTAATATAATGCCTAAATTTATTAACAGCATGAATTACAGCCAGAAATTCCTTTTCAGTAGCAGTATAATTGAGTTCAGCAGAGGATAAATTTTTGCTAATATAGTAAATAGCGTATGGCTTCTTATCCTCTTCTTGTCCTAGGACTGCACCGATTGCTGTATCCGAGGCATCCGATGAGATCTGGAATGGCAGATTCCAGTTTGGTCCTCGAAGGACTGGAGCTATAGACAGCAACTTTTTCAATTCTTTAAAAGCTTGGTCGCATTTATCTGTCCACAAAAAATCGACATTACCTGTCAGGGCATATAGAGGTGCTGCAATTCGTGAATAATGTTCTATAAAGCGTCTGTAATATCCAGAAAATCCAAGGAAACTACGTACCTCTGTTTGAGTAGTGGGGGTAGGGATGAGCAAAAGAATCTGAATTTTAGCAGGGTCTACCTGGATACCAGCTGCTGAAATGTAGTGCCCTAGGATGATTCCTTCCGTCATCATCATGTAGCACTTCTCGTGGCTCAGGCAGAGTCTGGTAGCAATGCAGCGTTGTAAAACTTTTTCCAGGGTATCCAGAGCTGGATCAAATTCATCCCCATACGGTGTGAAGTCGTCCATATACACCTCAAGTCCATCGTTCATTAGATCTGCAAAAATACTGAGAATAGCCCTTTGAAATGTAGCAGGGGCGTTACATAGGCCGAAGGGTAATACACGATAGGCAAACGTTCCCCAAGGGCACGTAAAGGTAGTTTTATCCTGGTCTTCAGGGGCAATTTGGATTTGGTTATATCCACTGAAGCCATCCAAAAAGGAGAAAAATTTCTTCCCTGCTAACGTGTCCAATACTTGATCTATAAATGGGAGGGGAAAGTGATCCTTTTGTGTAGCCTTGTTTAACTCCCTGTAATCGACGCAGATCCTCCATTTTCCGTTTTTCTTTGGTACCACCACAAGGGGAGAGACCCATTTACTGTCAGAGATAGGGTAAATAAAGTTAACATCTAAGAGCTTCTGAAGTTCATCTTTCACTATCTATTTTAGGTGCGGGTTGAGTCTCCTTTGTGGCTGACGGACAGGTCTTGTGTCTTTCTCTATATAGATGTGATGGGTGCATAATTGAGGATCAATCCCCTTCATGTCGGGGTAATCCCACGCAAATGCATCTTTGTATTTTTGTAACAGATTAACAAGTTTTATCTCTTGATCTGGTGTAAGATTGGCGTTAATATTCAGAGTTTTACCAGGTTCAATTTCCACTACTTTAGTATTAGCAACAGCAGTTACTGGTATTGTCTGATCATGCGGATCTTTTAAGGGATCTTCTTCTAGGTCATTGTCAAATGCTGCCTCTATCATAAGGCACTGCATATGTTTTCTAGCTTCAGTTTGACTAATAAAATTGTTAATGGCGTCGTCTTCTGTTTGATCTTTGAAATCTAACGCCTTCTGTATAGTTAATGGAGATCTAATATTGTTAGCGAGATATGATACAGGATAAGGGTTAGTTTTAATCATTGGCAGGCTTGGCTGAGCTGGAGGGTACAGAATTAAATTTTTAACATCGGGTCCTTTAGCTATAGTCATGTTTCCCTGCCGGCAGCCAATGTAGGCATCGGTAGTAGCAAGCCAGGGTCTGCCTAGGATTAACGGATGTCCATCTAGTCGGGTTTTAGGATTAATTACCAGGAAATCTGTGGGATACTCCCATGAATCTACGGAAACCATGACATCATTTAGAGTACCTTCTGGTCGAACTACAGATCGATCTGCCAATTCTAACAGAGTAGAAGTAGGTTCTACTGACGTAATGCCAAGCTTTTGGCAGGTGGAGGTTGTCAAAATGTTGATTGCAGCTCCCAGGTCGACTAGAGTGTTAGTCAGGGTTTGGCCATAGATTTGAACGGTCACAATTGGGTTCCCGGGATCTTCATATTTGATAGGTGTCTCCTTTCCTGATAATAGGTCGGATAAAGTACCAACTACTTGGACTCTAGGATTAGTATTTGTATTCCTCCTTGATTTTTTGATGCATAATTCCTTTATGGTTTTCGCATATATAGGAATATCTTGTATAGCTTGGAGGAATGGAATCTTTATATACAGATTTTGTAATTCTCCCAGAATGTCAAAGTCTGGAGGTTGTATAGGTCGAGATATGACTAATCGTTCTGGGAAAGGAGGAGAGGATGTGCTTGCTTGCTTATTGTTTTGCTCTTTGTTTTCATCCTCCCGTTGTGGGGGTTGTTCTACAGGTAACTGATTTTCAATATGAACCATTTTGTCTCCCTCTGTTTCTACTATTCGTCCCGATCTTAACTGAAGATCGTTGCACTCCCTTAGGTCAGACTCAATCTCTGATGTGTTTATGATTTGAATAGATTGGACTGGCCTATTATTAGGGTTGGGATTGGGTTGGGCTGGGAGTTGCGGTCTCAGATTAGACTGGGGATTTTATGGTAAAGCTGGCAGAGTTGGTTGAGGGAGTGGTATTGATCCTGCTGGCTGATATGTCGGTCTTGGCCGGCTTGTCTGCCAGGAGGAGCTTTGCGAAGTGGAAGGGGTCCACTGTGGAGGATAGGAACTATTCTGCCAATATGATGGAGGATAAGGGCAGTTTGGCCAACCAAATTGGGACATCCAAGGATTTGGAGTAGGAAACATTTGAGGTGACCAATTTGAAAATGGGGGTTGGGACTGATTTTGCCACATGTTCTGCTGCTGAGTACTAAACTGCGGGGGTTGAAAAGAAGAGGAGGGGTCTGAAAACATACCTGGTTGCCTAGGCTGCCATTGGCGACGCTGGTTAACAAAATATGCTGGTTCTGACTCCTCTTCTGCTTCTTTGTATACTGCCTTCAAACCAGGCAATGAAGGGCAGCTTTCGGTCAGGTCGTCCTTGGTACAGATAGCACATATTTGGACTGTATCCAGCGGGCATTCTTTGTGGTTGTGTTTCTTCCTGCATCGTGGGCAAAAGATGGCTAGATTCTGCTCTGCCTCGGCTTGCTTTTGTTTAGCCTGCACAATGTCAAGTTGTGTAGTTAGTGTTCCCAGGATATCAGTTTTAAAATTTTCTAGCAAATTTCCAAGTTCTACCCGTGTTACTCCCTCTGTTAATGTTCTGTTATCTCTGGGGAAGCGATCATATTCCGTTGGTTTTATCCTCGTACTGCCTCTTGAGCTCCTGATACACAGATCAATGATATCAGCAAAATTTTCCTGATAAATGTCTCCTTTCCCCATGATGTTTAACGTTTCGATCCATTGCTCTCTCATACCTCTAATTAATGCAGTTTTCAACACGTTATCTGGCAGAGGTAGTGATGCATAAGGGGATCTCTGCAAGTTATATTGGAAACGTTCCACATATTCTTCTAAGGTTTCGTTTGGTCTGGCTGACATTTGAAAGATTTCATCTTTTAATTCCCTCGATCTACAGTAATCTTGGTATTTCTTTAAAAAGGCTTCTTTCATTTGATCCCAATTGTTAATAACCCCACCACCTAAGCCCATAAACCATCTCAACGCAGCCCCTTTTAATGTAGAGGGGAACAATTTCAGTTTCTGGGGGTCGGTGGTGTAATCGTATCCTCTACATAATACATCAAATTCGAACAAGAAGGCGTCCAGATCTTCTGATGTGAGGCCATGAAATGTGGGAATATGCTGGAGAGGGATGGCTTTCATGGGCGCATTTGCTGCAGAATCTACTATCGGATATTGCAATGTGGAGGTCTGGGTGTTTGGCTGGTTCTGCGCCATGGGATCAAATATATGCCAGTAATCTTCAGGAATTTCCAAGAGAGTGTTCCTTGGTTGAGGAGGGGTAGTCTTAACAGGGATTGTCTTGACACCACTCCCTTGATCAGGGATGATAATGGCCCCAACTGTCTGCGGTGAATGAATTCCTTCAACAAGGATTTTTACAGCGCTTCCCTTGTCCGGGCTATTCAAAGGCTGGTTCAATTCAATAGGAGATCTAGGTTCCTCAACTTCCCCTGTTTCTCCTTCTCCTTCACAAAGGTTACTTTGGGTCCCTTCGTGCAATGGTCCAGGAGTCAAATTTTCAATTTCTTGAAAATCCTGCTCCTCTGTTCGACTGTGCACCTCAGCAAAGGCTTCGGATGGTGATCCCGAGGCCTGAAGGGAACTAGTAGGCTGTTTAGAATTGACTTTCTTATAACCTACTGATGGCTGAGAGTCGGCTTTCTTATAGATTTCGTCTATGAAGGTCGTTCGTCCAAGGGTCACCGGCCCCTTAGCTTTGGATGGAGGCTTTTGATCTTTTTCTAACTTTTTCTGCTTAGTCATGCACTCCAAGTAAACTGCTAAATCCTATTTAACCAGCAATTCTACTAAGAGAGCAGACGGTGGAGCAGGGCTTTTACATGCTTCGTACGCAGGTTCTTACCTTCCGTTTTTAAAATCCAACTCCCTCCTAGCAGATTTGCGCACTACTCTATAAGGGACAAATGGCTATTACCCCTTCCCCGGCAACGGCGCCAAAATGTAGAACTATAACTAGGGTCTCTCACACCACCAATTATACTACATTATTAAGTCAATCCGGGATCGTTTTGTTCTTTCAAGGAGTAACTCAATCCGAGGCTATTCTGTCCAAGTAGTGCTTGGTAGTATAGCGTTCTAATGACTTGAAAGGAAACAAACACTAAGCTGTAACTAAACCAATTCAGAAAATGAAATCACACAAGGCAAATGATCAGTCAAGGGTACGGAACCAATAACCCTTCCCTTTAGAAACTGATAAAGAAAGCAAACCAAAGCATGGGCTTATAGGTCAGGGAGCTAGGCAGCGTCTTGCTGGGCTCACGACAGCCTTAGGCCTGCTATCACGCGAAAGCAATAAAGGCAGATTAATGAAAGTAAAATGGAACAGCAATTCTTAAAATGGAACAGCAGTAATGAAATGGAATAGCAGTAATGAAATGGAACAGCAAACTATCATAAACAGGAAACATCAATCATATAAAATGGAACAGCAAACCCAAATGGAACAGCAAACTCAAATGGAACAGCAACTCCAAATGGAACAGCAACTCCAAATGGAACAGCAGATCCAAATGGAACAGCAACCCCGAAGTATGTACACGGTCTATACTACTGTAGCGATCCGAGAGCAATGTATGATGCGACTATGTTTCTGAACAAAGTGATATTATCTTCAAGTCTCACAAGTACTTATTTCATATGAATCCAATAATGATAACATTCATACCAATAACTTACTATAGAAATGGATGCAATTCGAATAGATTCAGTTTGTGTCATACAGAGACGTGAATTACAGAACTTATTCAGATTCAGATATTAATTAAGAAGCATAGTCTATCATATAAGAAATGTATCGGATTACTGTAATGAAATAAATAAGCAAACCACACAAATCACCGTATGATACAACAGCAAGTGACCGTTGGAGCTGGGCCCTTGGCTACGATGGTACACTGCTTAGAGTTACTTCAGATACAGAAACGAAGTGAACACCAAATCCTTTATATTGATTGCATAACAAAAGTGTGCAAAATCAGATATTACAAAAGCTCAGTGATCAAAATCGTTCTGAGTTTTTAATTATAATAACAGTCATTCCCCCCACGCTCGATGGCGTGGTACCTTTATATAACATAACTGATGGAGATGTCTAGATACAAAAGATAAGCTTTAAAGCAGCGATCCCTCAGGATCGAAGATCCTGAGGGATTCGCTAATCGTTCAGGTCTCTTGCGTTCTCCGTCACGGTATCCTGCGCTCTTTTCCTGGATTATTCGGCTCCAATTTTACTTGATCTTGTCCGCATCCGGTTCCCTGTCGACGGGGCAGCAGTTACTTTCCTTGCGCTTCTCGTTTTTACTCGATAATCCCCTATTTCTGCGTCCTTCTGCATAGAAAACATCGATTATTAGTGATTGAGCTTCGTTTGTCCATTTTCACATAATTTACCAAAACCCTTATGTTTTTAGGCTCAATATGCAGAAAATATTAGAAATAGTATTTGAAAAACCACTAGATTACTTATCAAAAAGCATACCTTCCAGGTGCTCCACAGTGGCTTCACCTGGTTTCTATCCCAAACATTCTTTTATTTCTTCAATGACATTTTTTTTATCTCTGCACTAATTCTTCCTACTTGAAATTCTTTTCAATGGAAGGCCAAATTTCAATCATAGCTTCATTGATTTCCACCCAAATGTTCTCCTTTCCCTGTGCAATTGTCTGGACCATGGAAAATTCATTCTCTAACTGTTCAATTCTCTAGGTTAATTTATCAGTCTTTTGAAGCTATGTTATGTACACCTTATCAATCTTTAATTTTTGTTCTTGATATTGTTTATCTGAGCTTTCATCTTTTCAATCTCCTTCCCTTTGATAGACAGGTCCTCCATGGCTTTGACTAGTTCTCCTGATGAGTCTGTAGACTATCCCTCTACTGTGATGGTTGTTGACGTCGAAGTTCCTACTGTTGATGTACCTGCAATCAAAACTATTGTGAGTGGAATGACTGCTGACTGTGTTGATTGTTATTTATCCTTTAGTAGTTTCTCCATTTCAGTCCTCATCTCTTTGATTTGCCCATTCTATTCAATGATGATCTTGAACATGTCTTCTTTCTCTTTCTCTAGTTGTCCAACTTCCTTGTTCTGTGGATCTTCAATGGATGGAAGCTTGAGTTGCTTCTTTAGAGATGCAATGTGAACATTCTCTCTTTTAATAATTTCCTCTGAAACTTTCACATTTGGGATCATATCCTAGTTTGATTACTAGATCCTCTAAAGACTTAATCTTAGTGTATTTAGCTAAAGAAGATATATTTTCTATTTTGAGTTGGGACTTAATGTTGTTGACCGAAGATTGCAGCCTGGAAGCTACCATTACTGAGTTTGTCAAGGTTGAACACAACATATCACATGTTTGTTTGTGTAAGTCCATCTGATCAATGGGATGGATATGATCAACATTGAAAGAAAAGATAGATTTCTTGTAATCATCTAGATTTTTGGGAAAAGGAACCTTGGCCTGGAGGAAGGTTATATGCATCTTTCATTTCTTTATGTCAAAGACAAAAATAAGCCTATGTTTTGAGGATGTTGTCTGTTTACAAAAATAAGAATAAGTGGTAGATTTTAGGAGTTCATTTTTCTTCATAATTTCCTTATACCTGGAAAATATACTTGGTTCAGCTTGGTCATGAACCAATTCTCCTGACTGAGATGTGTCCAGTGACTCTTGGGAAGATGAATATGATGGAGATCCTATGAAAATATATTCATTCCTGGTAGAAGTATAGGGGCCTATGAAAACTATAATGGATTGTACATTTTCCTTTTGAAAGAATTCTTCTACCGGATTGGTCTTCAGTCTCTTCTTGTAAATCTGAAACTCTTTCCCCTAAATTTTTGTGACTCAAGGGAAAACATCCTCCCTTGTTCTTTTCTCCTGCTTCTCCTATGGCGTTGGATTCTATGATGTCGTTGTATAAATTACCTATTCTTCTGCCTCCTGCAAAGTATTTTCCCTCCATTGATATTGATTCATATATTTTTCTATTTCTGGCTTGGGAGTATGAGTGTAGGGAGTAGTCTTCTATTCTACTCTTGGTTTTGAAATTATTCCCAAAGGGTAATATGACCAGGTGAAGTTGAGTTTAAAATTCATCTACTTGAGGAGAAGATCTGGTTCATTGGATGTTGTCCCAGAATTGCAAATAAAAGGCCCAATCTGTGTTTTAATATTGAAATGAGATTTCTTCTTAGTTTCCACAAAGTGAAACTCATCCATATTAATCATTTGTCTATTATACTCTAGTGACAAAAATCTGATAGGAACAAATATAGACAGCCTGTATGGAGGCAATTCAGACCCCATACACTCCAATCTTAGTATAATTTTGTTACATGTACCAGTCACCCTTCTCGATTTGCTCACTGAGATGAAGAAATATTTTTATTTCAAGTCCTACCCTTGGTTGAACATTACTATTCAATAGGAAGAGACTGTATACAATAATTGATCAACATACTCATTGAAGGTGAATTCATTAGTATGCTTCCTTACCAAGGAAGTCCAATGAATCATAGATTGGGCATTTCCTTGCTCATCCAATTTCTGTAATGAAAACTGAAACTTGTCTGCCTTATGGAATAAAAACAAATAGACTAGAACTGAAACATACTTAAAGGTGCCTACTGTAGAAACCTTTAGGAACTATTAATGGATGACATCTACTTGGAACTCACTATAGTCAAATATGATTGATGGATTTTCACCTGTTGAAAAGACTGATAAAAATCCCATGATGGCCTCATCAACCTACTGATCGAATTGATAGCCCAGTAGGCAAGAAACTGTGGAGATAATCTGCTTTGTCATTTTAGGGAACATGGAGGATGAATAGGGGGGGATTTTTCTTAGGAGATTGGGCATCCTCAGGGACAAATGTTTCAAATATCTTTTCTCTGTGAGGGAAAGTGAGGTTCTTGTAGAGTTCCATGAGGGAATCTACTAAAAAAGGTTTCAGAGAGGTAAAACTCTGGATCTGCGGCATTTGGGAAATGGGGTTAGAGGTAATTGTGAAAAGGATACCATTATTTTGGGCTACAACTGCCATCTGACTGGGAATGTACCTGAAGTGCCACCATGAAACAAATTCAGGGAAATGGTGGATCTGAGGAAAAATTAATTTGGTTAGGAAGGAGTCCCACAAACTGAATTCATCACTGAGATCAATAAACTTTTGTCTTAACTAGTTGTGGAGTTCATAGAGGTTGAACTCACAACTAGTTTCAATAATTTTATATTATTGCTCTACTAGGGACTAGTGGTCCAACTCAATTACAGGGGGCAAAAGGGGGTTTTCTTCAATATATTTAGATTTACCTTTAGGATCCATGCTGGAAAGAAACAAACTAGAAAATTGAAATTACCTTGGAATTGTGTGGATGACAATGGGTTACAGTGGCAGTTTGATTGCTAACAAGTTGTGGTGGCAATTTGGTTTGCTGACTGGTCACTGTAATAGGTTATGTATTTCAATGCATTTAAACAGTAAAGGGAAGGGCCAATAGAACGATTTTGGGCTTTATTTATAAAAAAAAATTCTTATCATTGAAGGATTATCCATTTAACAGAGCAGGTTTGTTAAGCTGGGCTGAAACAGTTACATGACGAGTGCATAGACGTGCCCTATGGAGGGAGTGAGTTGAAGTGGAGCAGGAATGGATGTGACATTAGAGGGAGCGGAGTGGAGGATAAGTGGATGAGGAGGTGCCATGTGGTAAGACAGGATGGAGTGGAGTGGGGATGGGAGGTGCCACTTAGTTGAATAGGAGTGGAGCGAGGGAACGCAAGGTTAATGATCATTTTAGGCAAGAGGTGGAAAAGGTGGATTTCAGGGGGGGGGGTGCATGGTAAGCTATTTTAGGTGAGTGATCCAGGCAGATCTCCAGATACCAGTGGCATGGTAAAAGGCACAAAATTCAAAGTGGCGGAAAGTTGATGAACTTGACACTAGATTGAGGTGCTCCTCCCCCTAATTCCAACGACACAAACAACACTCTAATCTGAATCTGTATGAGGAAGATAGAGGCACTAAGAGTTTAAGGTTGACTTCCACATGTGGCATGCTTAAGGAGGGCGCAATTTGGTAGAAACTAGGCACCAAACTCTAGCCAATTTTTCAGGAAAATTTATAGGATGATTATTTCATCCAATAACCCTAGGGTTCGAGAAATTTTCTAACAAGGGCTATAAATTTAGAAAAATGGTGGCATGCCATAACCCCCGCCACCCCAGGCAGAACCACGACTGTTTTTTATTAAAAAAAGGGGCAAACAGCCATGACCACATCGCCCCAAAACCACAACAAATGTCATATTGAAAAAGGGGTGGGCGGCCATGACCCCACCGCCCCGAAACCACCGTAACACATATGTATTAAATATGGTGTTGGGGGGTGGGCTGTCAACCCCGTCACCCCTCCACTTCATAGTGTTTAATGTAAACACCAGTGGGGAATGGGAGACCCGATACAACTATTATAATGGTTATGTGATAAAAACAGGAGGGGCGGAATTTTATCCCCCGGCCCCTCCTCAACCACACTACGTTTTTCACCACTGCGCCAACGGACTCCATTGGGAGATCCGCCAGCCCAAACACCATATAAACCTTCTTGCACAGTGCAGATGAGGAGGGTGGACCCAGCACAGAGAATCAACAATAAACAAAATTAATTACAAAAAGGGTAGAACCTTGAGCGGCCAGTGGCAAGGGTCAGAACCTTGCCTAAGCACAATTTTTCAGAGGGTCAATTTTGTCCAATATCATAATTAGGCAAGTCTTATATCGATTTTGCACCTCTTGGTGACAAAAACTCAATGGCAATGTCAGTCTCTGCAACAGAGCTCTCCATTTTTTGGCCATTTTCTAGATTGGAGGTATAAGACTTCTTATGTAAATGTTGATTGTACTTCTTCCTCTTTTATGCCAGTTATTGAATGGAGGCCTCCCCATTGATCGAGTAGGGACGTAGTCCAAATTGGAGGAACTCTGTTATCAAGTTTCTTGGCTTCTTTTCATGCCTTTATGTGTTTCCTCTCTTCTTTCATGTGTACATTAAGTTTCTATGGTTAAGCTACAATTTGTGCATGTAATTATTTAATACATCTGTAACAAAATGATCCTGGATCAAGTGGTATCAGAGAAAGTCTTTGTATATGTGAATTGCAAGTTCTTATGCTAACAAGAAATAGGTTCCGAAGAGGCGAATAGAGACTAAAGTATTTTGATCATGAAGCGGGGTGTGCACATCGAAGAAGGAGCATGGCCGATGATGAGGCTTGCTACGAGGAAGAGCACAATTGCCGCAAAACCTTCTATACAATGGAGGAAAGGGTTGAAAATTTATTCTCAAGGCTTGAGAAGATAGTAGAAGCAGAGGAGAATGGGCTAGAAGAACAAGTTTCGGTGCATGGAAATGATGGAGAGGAGCCCCCTCCTTCTCCTTCCACAAGTGAAATTTTGTCTTCTTCTTCTCACCATCATCATAAGAATTCAAGAAATGCACCTAAGAAACTTTTCTTTGAATTAGATGTAAAATTTGATCTTCCCATGTATAACGTTGAAAGTAATGCAGAAAAAATTAACAATTGGATTACGAAGATTAAAGTCTACTGCAGAATTCAACATATCAAAGAGGACGAGGCAAATATCCAGTTGGCATTCCTTCGACTAAGTGGCACCGCTCTCGTTTGGTGGGAGAGAAAATTGCAGGGCAAAAATAATCTGGGTAACCTTCTCTCCTCATGTTCAAATTTTGCGTCTACATTGAAAAAACAATTTTACCCCTTGGGCTATAGGAAAAACGCATTAATGGAATGGAAACACCTAAGGCAAAGCAATGGTCAAAATGTGAAAAAATTTACTGAAGAATTTTGAAGACAAGCATTGAATTTGACTATTTCCTTAGATTCACGAGAGATTGTAACCAAGTATATTGATTCTTTACATAGTTACATAAGGCATTCATTATTATTGTTTGAGCCTGCTACTGTCAATGAGGCCAGTGTGAAAGCCATGCATCTTGAAAGCAGTGGGATGCATGCACAAATTGACCACCCAAAAAGAGCCACAACAACCAAGAGAAGAGGAACAAAACCATCTTGTACACATTGTGAGAGAGAGGGACACAATGAAGAGAATTGTTGGAAACTTCAACCTGAGTTGATACCTAAGAGAAATGACAGAAAGGAGAAGCAGAAGACAACTAACACCATGCAACAAGATCAAACATCTGAGTCAGAAGAAAATGAGAGGGTCACAACTACGGGTTTTTCACGAGGTAGACCCATTGACTTGGGATCAGATTCCAGTGACAAAAAGAGGATTGCATCTCTTGTAATAGCAGCAAACAAACCCATCTATTTGGGTTCTGATTCAGGTGATGAAGAAAAAATTTCAATAGATATTGTACCAAAGATGGAAAAGGCACCTAATGTGGTAGGGCTCCAGGAACTTGAGGAGGCCAACCAAAACCTTCAAGCCGAAAATGCTAAGCTAAGGAGGCTCGTACAGGAAGCAGAGGAGGAGAAACAGAGGGGTCTATGCTAGTTGCAAGCTAAGAATGAGGCCTTGGGAGGGCTACAACCTAACCCCCTTGAGGTAAAAAACAGTTCTTCGATTCCATGTAATTTTCCTAATGATTATTTCTTTGCTTTAGAAAAGTATACTACAGGTATCGGGTCCATGTTGTTGAAGAAGATGGGATATCAGGGGAAGGGCCTCGATGTTAATAGCCAGGGCATTATGAACCCCATCAAAGTAGAGGAAATGCCTCATCATGCAGGACTCTGTTATGTTAGTAAGGATGTTGGGGAAGTCTCCAAAGCAGCTAGTGACCAGTCAGCTATGGACGACGAGACTTCCTCCTCCTATTCCAGCGATAGTAAGGGCTCCGTGAACCCTTATTAGAGGAATTCCAAGGGGAAGCACTTCAAGAAAACCTAAAAGGTTTGGAGAAAGAAAAAAATTTGTAGTCACTGCAATGAGGAGGAACACCAAGAAAGCACGTGCCAAATGCTCCACAACCAGAAAGCAGCAATAGAGAAGCCAGCTGGAGACAACTCTCAAACACATTCATGGTGGTCCGCTTTATTAAGGAAAGGACATTTCTCTTAATAGTACTTTGTATGGCCTCAGTTTGTAAATCATGCGTTACAAGTAAATGTGATGATGTGTTTCCATCACTTCAAAATGCAACGATAATGTTTTGGGCCTTCTTATGAGTAGTTGAGGTATTGGTTGTTATTGTGTAATCCTTGACCAAGAGTGTGTGCTATAAACTCTTGACAAGTGAGGGATTGTTGAGTAATGAGTGGTTGTATATGAGTGCATAAGATGTATTAGTTTTGTGTGCAGATGATTGAAAGTGTGGTTTGGCAAGGACATAGGTTGTATGTTGAATGGTGTTAATGATTTTGGTGGTCCAAAAGCTCTTAATGGGAAGGATTGATCTAGATGGATCTCCAGATACCAGTGGCATGGTAAAAGGCTCAAAATTCAAAGTGGAAGAAAGTTGATGAACCTGACAATACATTGAATTTCTCGTCACCCTAATTCCAATGGCGTGAACAACACTCCAATTTGAGTCATATGAGGAAGATAGAGGTAGTCAAAGTTTAAGATTGACTTGCACATGTGGCAAGGTTAAGGAGGGCGCAATTTTGCAGAAACTAGGTACCGGAATCTGGCCAGTTTTCTGGGAAAATTTGTAGGATTATTAATTCATCCAATAACCCTAAGGTTTGAGAAATTTCCTAATAAGGGTTATAAATTTAAAAAAGGGTGGCAGGCCATGACCCCCACTGCCCACGGTGGAACCACAACTACTCTTTATTAAAAAAAGGAGGAGAGGGGGGCCATGACCCCGCTACCCTAGAACCATAATAAATATCATATTGAATAAGGGGCAAGCGACTATGACCCTGCCGCCCCTGGAACCACTGTAACACATATGTATTAAATATGGTGTTGGGGGTGGGATGTCAACCCTGTCGCCCCTCCACTTCATAATGTTTAATGTAAACACCGATGGAGAATGGGGGATGGGCCACCATTATAGTGGAACCACTACCTAGTAAAACTATTATAATAGTTATGTGATTAAAAACGGGAGGGGCGAGATTTGATCCCCTAACCCCTCCTCAACCACTCTACATTTTTCACCATTGTGCCAACAAACTCCGTTGGGAGATACGCCAGCCCAAACACTATATAAACCTTCTTGCACAGTGTGGACGAGGAGGGTGGACCATGCGCGGAGAATCAGGAATAAAAAAATTTAATTGCAGAAAGGGCGAAACCTTGAGCGGCCTATGGCAGGGGTAGAACCTTGCCTGAGCACAATTTTTCAGAGGGTCTAGTATTAGAATTGGGAAAGTTTATATTGATTTTACACCTCTCGGCGACAGGAACTCAACGGTGAAGTCAGTTTCTGCAACATAGCTCTCCATTTTCAGCCATTTTCTAGATTTGAGGTATAAGACTCCTTATGTAAATGATTGTACTTCTTCCTCTTTTATGCCAGTTAATGAATGAAGGCCTCCCCATTGGTCGAGCAGGGCCTGGAGACGTAGTCCAAATGAAATTTCATGTGTACATTAATTTTCTATGGTTAAGATGCAATTTGTGCATGTAATTATTTAATACATTTGTAAGAAAAAGATCTTGGATCAGTGGGGGGGTCTAAAGTCGTCTTGGGGGCGAAAAGTTGCACAAATGGTATACAGGGAAACAACTTTTCGGACCCCCCGCCCCCTTGGTTAACTGTTGGTGAGGCGGGGACGGGGTGTCCGAAGTCATCACTCGTTGTTGATTTGGGTGGGTGAGATCATGACCCTTCATTGTTTCTCGACACTTATTCCAAACGACAAATGTGTCATATCAAAATAGCTTTATTAACACTATTAATCACGATTTATACAATGTGATTAACTAATTTAAATAACTTTATTAAAGCTAATCTAACCATGCTTAGACTGTGTGATCATACTAATTCACTTGTTTAACTAAACACATTTTATTCAACTAATCTATTTGCGCTTAAATGGTGCAATTAAATAATTAAACGTATTTATTTGAATGTAATGCGGCATTTAAAATAGCTGCACTTTTTTTTTTCTAAAGCTTTTTTTATCATATTTTTATTTTATGAAATGAAGTGGCATTTGAATTGCCTCACTAATTGGGGCTATTTTCATTTTTTCATATTTTTTTTTAATTTCTTTTCATTTTTTTATATCTTTTTTTCCATATCCCCTTTCATTATGTTTTTCTTTTCTTTTTCATTTTTCTATTTTCTATTTTTTCTTTTTCTTTGAAATAATTTGCAGGATGAAACATTATTTACAATATCTCATACGTAAAAATCAACAGATAATAATCAAATTATCCTATAAAATACAAGAACCTAATATTTCCTCCAATGGGGATGACATCCTCCTTATGAGGTGTCAAGAACATTGTAGATCACCAGCCTTTATCCACTAGGCATCTTGTCTTTATCCTACAACTGAATTGATTGCTTGTTTTATTATAAATACTGGCAACAACTCACCAGAACCTTAGGGCCTTCTCTTCAGGCTTCAATTCTTGATTTTAGCCACCTACTCTTGCATTAAAATAATAAAATGATATTTACAATGACTTGAATGAGAAACTTATCTATTCTGGAAGAAAATAGTGCTTGATTAGTTTTCCATTGACAGGGACTCCTGACATTCCTTCTCCATTCAAGTCTTTCAGAAAGAATACATTGTTGCCTTGGAAAGATTCAATTTTATAGGGCCCTCTCCACAAATTAAAAATTTCCCATGCTTACCTTTTTCTTCATTTGTTGAGTCACATCTCCACACAAAGTCATCTAGTTGGAATTCATCTTCTTCAGTTCTTCTATCATGGATCTTTTTTATTTTGTCCTAAATTATCTGAGTTTTGCTATAGACTTCCTCCCTAGTTTGTTGCAACTGTATTGTTTGATTCATCCTTCTCTGTACATCATTTGGCTTGACTTGTGATTCTCATAATAATCTTAGCACAGGGATTCCTAGGAAAGTAGGAAGAATTTCATCCACTCCATATACTAATTGGAAAGGAGATATTCCAATAGACTTATTTGTGCTAGTTTTGTGAGCCCACAGAGAATTAACCAACTTCTTTTGCCATGATTTCATTTTCCTGTAATAGTCTCTTGATAATGTTGACTAAACTCTTATTAGAATACTCATCTAGCCCATTCCCTTATGGATAATAAGCAGTAGAGTATCATAACTTTATGTTATGCTTATGGAGAAAATCAATCATTCTCTTTGATTTGAAAGCAACAACATTGTCAGTGATGATCTTATGTGGAAATCCAAATCTATAAAGAATATTACCTTCTAAGAATTGAATTATTACAATGTATGTAGCATGTATGGTTGGAATAGTCTCAATCCACTTGGTGAATTAGTCAGCGGCTGTCAAAATCAATCTATGTGGAGTTGGAGACCTTGGATGGATCTCCCCAATAAAATCTAGACCCCATTGTTGAAAAGGAACCTCAGCTGAAATGGGCTTCAAAGGTAGTGGCAAAAGGTTTCTCTTGCCTTCAAAAATTTAGCACTGGTGGCATGTTGTAGCTTTGTTATGAACATCTGTAAACAAGGTAGTCCAGTAAAAACCATCTCATAGGATTTTTTTAGTTGTGGCTTTCCAGTACAAATTTCCTCCACAGTCTCCTTGATGAAATTATTCCATAGCCTTGTCTACTTCATCCTTCAATAAACAATTTAGCAAAATACCCCCAGCATCTTTCCAATACACATTCTGATCTAAAATGCAGAATTCCATAGCTTTTAACTTGAGAAATCTAGATTTTGTCTTTGTTAAACCAGGAGTAGCTTGTAAATTTTGTAACACAAAGATAATATCCACATACCAAGGAGAAGTAGCAAATGCTTCTAATACCTATGGAGTTTCCATCTCTTCTTGTTCATCAAGTGCAACTATGAAATCTATATCTAATGCATGGAAATTGGGCTCAACCATTAGATTAGCCAATCCCTAACCTTTGAGGAGCTTAGTAAGTCTTATCTCAATGTCATATTGTAGAATAACCACAATCTGTTTGCCTCTTTTCCCATCTGGATCAGTTTTTGTAAGGATATATTTTACTACAACACTTGGGACAAATGAAATAATAGGGGAATGCAAAGTGTAAACTCTAAAATATTTCAATGCCTTCACTAAATCAAAGGCTTATTTCTCCGTGATATTATACTTTAATGAGGCATCCCTTAAAGCTCTGCTGAAGAAAGATATAGGTTGTTCATTCCCTTCATTGTTTTTCTACAACAAAACTACTATAATAGAATGATCAGATGCAAAAGAAAAAATCATGAAATCCTTTGTAAAGTCAGGGCTAATTAAAATGGGAGAAGTTTTCAAAGCTAACTTTATTTGACTAAAAGATTTTTTGGCTTCATTATTCCATTTTATTTCAATATCTTTCTTTAACTTGTTTCTAATGGCTCTCAAGATCTTGGTCAGGTTTGAAAGGAATCTTCTTAGGAAATTGATCCTACTGATAAAAGATTGAACTTCTTTCTTGTTCCTAGGAGGGTCAATTTTCATTATGGCTTCAACATTGGTGGGGTCTATTCCTTTTTCGAAATAATGTGACCCAATTGTTTTCCTTCCTCTAATCCAAAAAGAGTTTTCTTGGGGTTCAAGGAGATACCATATTTTCTGCATTTTTCAAAAACCTTTCTCAAGTGTAATAGGTGCTTTTCATCTATTTTTGAAAAGATACTAATATAATCCAGGTAAATCACAATGAACCTATATTTCTCATCAGCAAATTCAATGTTCATTTCTCTTTGAAAATTAGCTCCTGGATTCATAAGGCCAAAGGGGATTTTATATACATAAAGGTCACCCAAGGTGTAGTAAAAGTTGTTTTATGTTGATCATTAGGATGAACCAAAATTTGGTTGTATCCTAAGAAATCATCCAGCAATGAAATTATGTTGGAACCAACTACTTTCTGTAAGATATGATCCATTTTGGGTAGAGGGTAGTTTTCCTTGAGAGAAACTTTGTTTAGATTCTTAAAATCTACGCAGAGCCTTATTTCTCTTGTTTCTTTCTTATTGGTACTAGATTAGAGACCCATTTTTAAAATCTTAGGGGCACAATGATTTTTTCATCAAAACGTTTTTTTACTTTTTTCTATCAAAGTTAACAAAACTGGATTTAACCTCCTTAATTTATGCTTGAAGTATTTTTGGTCTTCTCTGATGGAAATGGTATGTTGTATGCTCCTGGTATCATATGATTTCATATCTTCATAGCTCCAAGAAATCACATCAGAAAATTCTTTTAATAGCTCAATGCATTTATGATTTTATTTAGGAGGCAAGGACTTGGAAAACTTTATAATTTTAGGACTTTCTTCAGTACCTATATTACAGTCCTCTACCTCAGCTCCTATAGGTTCTATTTTTGGCTTTTTGGCTACATCGTTAAAATCAAAAAGCTCTTCCAATGGCACCAATCCTCTTGGCAACACATTGTCTTTTAATTGCAAAACCTCAAGTTCTTCTAGATTGTCATCGGTTTCATTTAACACTATTTCCTTTTTATTTTCATCTACATCATTATTTGTATCAATATGTACATACTCAAATTCATCTTTCAACTGTAAAAAAATTTCTACCTGTTTATCACTACCAAAAACCTACCAATATCTCACATTATCTAGAAGAGTTGTCCTATATTTTACTTCCACCTCGACTTATCTATTGGGATAGAATGACATTTTGCAAGTACTGGATGAAGTAGCTATAGGTTTTAACCCCATACAAAAATTACCTGCATACGAATTCTAAAACACAGAAAATAAACAATGCGACAGCATAACACATAAAACACATATACACATAGATTTCCCCTAGATCCCAAAACCAGGACTACCATCTTGATTTTTCACTATGTTCCTTTCAATGTTATAATACATATTTATACATGTTGAAGCATCCAATACCATGGATTGAAAAACATCGCGTCCAATACCATGGACCGAAAACCATCGCGTCCAAAAAACATGTGCAAAAATCATGCATAAAACCATAGGTGGGTCCACCCAACCTAACATAGGATCCAAAACCAAAATTTTCCTAAATTGGGGTTATGGGTAAACCTCAAACCCCCTGTGACCCCCCCAACCCCCACTACACAATCGGCGCAATGAAGGGGGGCTCTGCCCCCCCTCTAACCCTCCAATTAACTACATGGACTAGTCGTGGAAAGAATATAACACAGCCCAACATTCTCTCACTTGTTGTTTTCTTTCCACAAGGGGCAACAAGAGAGCTTAGTCATTTTTACAGCCCTGAAACACCCATTGTCTCTCTACACCAAGAGAAATTCTCAGAGCTCACAGATTTTGTCAATGCATCTGCAGTATTCTTCAAAGTGTCCACCTTTACCAGCAACACCTTTTTGTCTTCTATCATATCCCTCACACAATGATACTAAACATCAATGTGCTTTGTCTTTGAATGATATACGGGGTTCTTGGCTAAGAAAATGCACTTTGGCTGTCACAGTCTATCCTTATAGCTCCCTGTACTAACCCCATACTTGAACACAATCTCTGCAACCAAACTGCTTGCTTGCTTGCATGAGTGGTTGCCATGCATTCTGCCTCTATAATTGATAGTGCCACTACAGATTGTTTCTTACTCATTCAACTGACTGCACCTCCAATTAGGTTTAACACATACCCACTTGTAGATCTTCTCTGATCCAGATCTCCAGCCCAGTCTGCATCAACAAAGCCATGAATATCCAACACTCTGTGAAATCCTAATCTTCCTTGGTAGCACAAACCATAATCACTAGTGCCATGCAAATACCTGAAAACTCACTTCACTGATGTCTAGTGCTCTTTCCCTAGTTTTGACATAAACCTGCTTAATACTCCCACTGCATGTGCAATGTCTGGTCTAGTACAGACCATTACATACATCAAGCTACTGACTGCACTTGCATATGGAACACGGGACATGTCCTCTTCCTCTTCTTGAGTCTTGGGACACTGTTTAGTAGATAACCTCACACCTATAGGAATAGGAACCTTCACCAATTTACTATCCTACATATTAAACCTCTGCAGTATTGTCTCGACATACTTCCTCTTGTTTAACCAGAGCTTACTCTTTGCCCGATCTCTTTTTATTTCCATCCCCAAAATATAGTTTGCAGCACCAAGATCTTTCATGTCAAATTTGGAGAACAATTGGGTCTTCAAATCCTGGATAATTTCTTTGTCATTTCCAACCAGCAACATATCATCCACATACAAGACCAGATAAATAACACGGTCACCAATTAATTTAAAATACACACAATGATCTGCTTTGCTTCTGGTGAAGCCAAGTCCTCGTATAAATGTATCAAATTTCTAATACCACATCCTTGATGACTGTTTTAACCCATACAGAGACTTCTTTAACTTGCATACTAGTTCTTTCTTACCCTTCACCGCAAAGCCTTCAGGTTGCTTCATGTATATTTCCTCTTCCAGATCCCTATGAAGAAATGTTGTCTTCACATCCATCTGTTCTACCTCAAAATCAAAAGCAGCAGCAACAGATAAAAGTAATCTAATAGAAGTTACCTTGGCAACAGGAGAAAAAAATATCACCAAAATCAATTCCTGGCACCTGGGAATAACCTTTTGCTACCAACCGAGCTTTGTATTTCCCCACCTTTCCTTCTGCATTTGTCTTCTTCTTGAACACCCATTTGCTGCCAATGGGTTTCCTTCTAGCTGGCAACTCCACCAGATCCCAAGCCTCATTTTTGTGAAAAGATGCCATTTCATCAACCATGGCCTCTTTCCAGAGTTTGCCATCTTCTGAATCTACTGCTTCCTTCACAGTTCTGGGATCATCGTCAGTAATAGATAAAGCAAAATTTGAACAGAAAGTAGATGGACTATACCTTTCTGGCCACTATCTTTCTCGAACTAATCTTCTCACACCCAGAGTTTGTGGCTCTTCATCTTTTGATTCCTCCTCTGCTGTAGAGTCTGATTCTTCCTCCTTAAGCTCAAACTCTATCTTCTTAGGTTCCTTTGGTTGAACTTCATGTTTAATAACATCTTTTACCTCTCTGAACACCACATCTCGGGTTGTACACAACCTTTCATGTGACTGAGTTCCAAAGCTTATAACCCTTTAAACCATCCTTACACCCAATAAAGATGCACTTTTCAGATTTACTATCCAACTTGGTTCGTTTCTCCTTTGTAACATGTACATATGCATCACATCCAAATACCCTCATATGTGAAAAAGAGGGTTTCTTACCAGTCCATACCTCTTGTGGAGTCTTATCCTCCAACACTAATGAAGGTGACCTATTGACCAGGTAACATGCAGTATCCACCGCCTCTGCCCAAAATTCCTATCATAACCTGGCACCACTAAGCATGCTTCTTGCCCTTTCCATCAACATCTTATTCATTCTTTAAGCAACTCCACTTTGTTGAGGTGTATATGGAGTAGTCTTCTGTCGTGCTATACCACACTTCTTACAGAATTCTTCAAATTGCTTGCTACAAAACTCTCCACCATTATCTGTCCTCAGCACCTTTATCTTCTTCTCTGTCTGATTTTCCACGAAAGCCTTAAGTTCTTTAAACCTGTCAAAGGCTTCAGATTTCTTCTTAAGGAAATATATCCATGTATTCCTTGAGAAGTCATCTATAAATGATACATAGTACACAGACTTACCCAATGATGGAACCTTCACAAGTCCAAACACGTCACTGTGCACAAGTTCTAATATCGATTTCGCCCTCTTACTACCAGAGGGGAAACTCACCCGATTCTGCTTCCCATATACACAATTTTCACAGAAATAAAAATCCAGAGAGCTATTACTCATACCTTCTACCATACCTTTACCATGATGTATTTGAAGGCCCTTCTCTCCAATATGTCCAAGCCTTTAATGCCATAACATGGTCTTCTCTCCAGAGACCACTAGATTTTTTGCTCCACTTTCAAGAACCACAGAACTGTTGCACCCATCAATAATAGTGCTACCTTGTAGCTTGTATAGAGTTCCAATTCGAACTCCCTGCATCAATACCAGTGCTCCCTGAACCATTTTATAGGTATCCTTCTTGAACACTATTTTTACACCTGCATCATCCAGGTTGCTTACAGAAATCAGATTTCTAGCTAATGCAGGAATATGCAGAACACCCAGAAGTGTTCTAACCCTTCGACCTTGCAACTTCAACTTTACTTTTCCATGGCCAATGATTCTAACCTTCCTATCATCCCCTAAGAAGACATCACCACCATCGTATTTCTCATACTCATAGAACCACTCTCTATGGGGAGTGAAGTGAAAGGATGCACCTGAGACAATCAACCATGCCTCATGATCTACATGTGTACTTGAAGAAGCCAAGTACACATCTCCACCTTCATCTGAGGTGGTTTTCTCCTCTGTAGAAGGAGCATCATCAGATCCCTTTCCTTTATCAAGAGCTTTAGATTTACAATCCCTTTTGTAGTGCCCTTCCTTTCCGCATTTCCAGCACACCACCTTTACAGGTTTTCCTGGATATTTAGATCTCCCTCTAGATTTAGATCTCCCACTTGATGACTTATTTTTGTTTCTATTCTGGGACCGTCCTCATACAGACAAGGCATCACCATTCTGGCTCTCCATATTTTTCCATCCCATCTCCTCCGTTAGCAAGGATGAGACTATTTCATCAAACTGCAAGGTAGTTGCATTGCTACCTATTGCAATAACCAGACTATCCCACGAATCTGGTAGAGAACACAACAAACTGATGCACTTATCTTCATCTGAAATTTTAATATCAATAGATGCTAACTGACTTACCACAGTATTAAATGGGTTCAGATGCTCTATCACTGAGTCTCCATCTTTCATCCCTAGGTTATATAGCTTTTTCTGTAGGAACAGTTTATTCACCAGAGACTTAGATTGGTACAAAGTTCCTAACTTGTCCCACAAAGCCTTCATCGTAGCTTTCTCTGATACATTCAGCAATACTGAATCTGAGACACACAATCGTATTGTGCTCTTTTCCTTCCGATCCAACTTCCTCCATTCTTCATCAGACACTCCTATTTGTTTAGTACCCAGATCTACTGCAATCCACTGATCTTTATCCACCAACAGATCCTCCATCTTGAGTTTCCACAACTCAAAAATCTAACCATTAAATTTCTCAACCTTTGTCTTTCCACTGCTCGCCATCTTCTTTCATCACCAGAATTGATCTCCCAGATATCCCACTGAACAGGGTCTACCACAGGCCCGAGCAAAACTCCTTAGCAACAAAGGCGTCCCCTTGAAGCCAAAACTGCTTTGATACCAAATGTAGGTTTAACCCCATATAGAAATTTCCTGCATACGAATTTTAAAACAGAAAAAATAAACAATGCAAGAGCATAACACATAAAACACATATACACATAGATTTCCCTTGGATCCCAAAATCAGGACTACCAGCTTGATTTTTCATTATGTTCCTTTCAATGTTATAATACATATTTATACATGCCGAAGCATCCAATACCATGGAACAAAAACCATTGCGTCCAATACCATGGACCAAAAAACATGTGCAAAACTCATGTACAAAACCATAGGTGGGTCCTTCCAACCTAACGTAGGGTCCAAAACCAAAATTTCCTCAAACCCCCTATGACCCCCCCCACTACACAATCGGCGCAATGAAGGGGGGCTCCACCCCCCCTCTAACCCCCCGGTTAACTATGTGGGCTAGTAGTGGAAAGAATATAACACAACCCAACAGTAGCCAAAGCATCAACTAAGATATTTTTCCCTCTAGGGATAACAGAAAATTGGTATTCACGAAAACATTGTAGAAAATCTAGGACTGTTTTTATGTAACCTCTTAGTCTATGGTGTTTATCCGAGTACTCATCTTTAATTTGGTTAATGACGAGTTCATAATCCCTATGTACAGAAATTATTTTAGCTCCCAACCTCTTCAAAATTTGCAGCCCCAAAATCAGCGCTTCATATTCAGCTATATTATTTGTACATTGGAGATTAAGCTTGTAAGCATGTCCCTTTGCTATATTTGTTTGTGTGTTTGAGATGAAAACACCTGCGCCTTCTCCTTCCTTGCTCACTGCCCCATCAAAATCTATATTCCAAAGGGCTTCTCCCTCTTCATATTGTTTCTCAGTATCTAATTGTATATCACATGTCTTACTCAATTCAACTTCCAAGTGTGACACTTCCTCCTCTACACATTCATCGTTATACAAAATAAAGGAGTCCATATCTGAATGCACAGAACACTGGGGATAATTATTTAGTTTGTCTTAACTACTAACCATATGTTTCATTAATGTTTCCCTATATAACCTCCTTTGCTGACCAAAAACAAGAATGGTAGCACAGGTCATGTCCATCTGCAAATTACCCTGTAACTTTTCTCCCCATGATCTTGATAGCAACATTTCATAATTGGGAGGTATGTCTACCACTACAATATCCATTACCAAACTCCTTGTTGGTATTTGGACTAGTGTAACACATAAATATTTGATGAGACCTAAGAATCTCACTTTGCTAGAGTCAAAAGAATATAGATCTTTTTAGGGTCTTGTTATGTCTAATCCTAGTTTTTCCATTATAACTCTGGGCATTAGATTGTGGGAAGCACTAGAATCAAGCATTGCATTGTGCAGAATTTTGTCATGAATGTTTAAATTGATATAAAAAGGTGGCACACTACCATCTTAAGACTTCCCTTCAACTTGAGGTCCAAACAACAACTAAGGTTGGTCATTAGTTAAGTTGACTGTGTTTGTCCCTTCCCCTATCTTTAGAGCCTTCATGACTTGAGATCTATATGCATTTTTGTTGATTAATTCTGTGAGAGGAATAGAAATTTTCACCTTGGCCAATTCATTTTCAATGCTGAAATATGCCTGAGGTTTATCTATCTCTTTTATATTTAGATCCTGTTTTTTAGAAGTCTCCTTTTGAGAATCATTTTTTGACTTGCTAGTAGAAGGGGTGTCATTCTGAATTTTCTTGGGAGGATTTTCAGCAGCCTTTTTACTTCCCTGGGCTAGTAGTCCTTCCTAGCTGGAAGTACAAATTGCGCAATCCCAATAGTCAACAGCCAGACTGGACTATTCATTGCGCAGTTCCAGCAACCCAGACTGTGCCTTGTGCAGTCTTGGCAATCGGTCTCCTGACCTCCCAGCTGAAATTGCGCAACCTTCACGATCACCCACCCAGGTATGTTGCAAGTCAGTTCTCATGTTCATTTTGGTTTTCAACTGACAGATTGCTTTCTATGAGTGTTGCCATGTCTCCAGGTATCACAGGTGTTCATCTACCTCTCAGCAGTACAGGTACAATGGTTTCTAAGAGAGCAGAGACGAAGACACCATTCAGAGCATGCTTGGGGATGCAGTCGATCAAGTGTCCATGGGCTTACCTACTCACGAAGACATCAAGTTGTTCATGGACAAGGACATCAAGCAGCAGCATCATAGTGAGCAACATCATGAACAACAGTTGAAGGCAGCATATCGAATGCAGTGAACGCAGTGAATGCAAGAGGAAGGTTGTTGACAACATAGAGGCGGAGCAAAGTTGCAAGATCAAGCAGATCCACTGATAATGAAAGAAAATTTGGAGACTCAGGCTATGAAGTGATGACGTGACATGAAGATTGCGTGAAGGTAGAAGATGGAACAAAGAAGGAGTTGCATGTGTTAAAGCAGGAACTCAAGAAGAACATGAAGCTGCACAGACATTCCAATGAGTTACAACAGGAACGAGAACAACAGTGGGTGCAACATGCACTCGTAGATGGAACTGTGCCAATAAGAGTTAAGGATCTATCCCAGCAACTGACATAGAGAAAACATGGTGAAAAATTTTGTTGATCTCATGCAAGGGATCCAGCAGCATGCATGTCATTGAGTGCATGCATGCAATCCAACCCGTTCAACACACTCACCAAGGATAAGACAAGAAGCAAGTCCAACTAGGGTTGAACATGTACTTCGACAATTTTATGTGCATGACCAAAAGCACACACTTGAATATTAGCATGGACACTATGCATTAGTGTGTTGTTGGTTCAACCATACTCAAGAATACCATGTGCATGTTAGTAGACGAGTTGGATGAAGGGGCCGAACTAATGCACCGGTTGTAATGGAGGCAAGAGTTCACTTCAGCAAGATGTCACCATGAGGTGCATGCACATCATCACGAACGAACAAGCTTGGCATTAGCTCACCACCTTCACCATCACAAGCATGTCAAAAAGTTGGTCTCATCACGGCGGATTGAGTGTCAGTGATGTCTTGCAAAGCTTGCTCAAGCCATGTTGTCTCACATGAGTACATGTGCATTGTAATGTTGAGTCATGTCAAGAGTAAGTCGAGTGTCAACAGTTGGATGTAACAGGCATAGAATAGGTGAAGAGTCATGAGGGTAGTTGAACTGTCATACATGGGAATGTTAAGGGTCAACCCACCCTTTGCTACAAATATTCCCTCATAACTCATTGTATGGGCTTTTGGTCAGCCAAGCTTCTACTAAGACTATCTTGAAGAAGGCTTGCACAATACTGTAACACGCCTTGGTTTCTCCACTGCATGGAGCTAGTACATATCTTTGGAGGAGCAGGCAGATGTGGCTGTAACGTTCCATTGTTGGGGCTAGCAGGTTTACATGGTGTATTAGTATGATTGTGACTTACACTTCTTTAAGCCAACAAATTTTCATGTATATGTTGTTATTGTAGTTGGACTGTTTCGATTGCCTTAATGATATATGTTGTTTAACTTACGTACTTGTATATGAACTGATGTGTATGCAATTATATGAATCTTGTTGTTAATGTGTTGCATATGTTTTTAATGTTGTCACCATCCGTGTCGACTACTCTGTCAGATATCATATAGACCTTTCTCATGAACCTTGCTATATCAACCATCACACTCGTCTCAAACTAATCTGTGAGTGTTGTTCATGTTATCTTACCTTGTATGTTGTTGCTGTCGCATCTGAGCGGACTGCTCCGACGAAATTTGTGCATGTCCTTTGTGTGGTGTGCTCCTAGACGAGTTGGAAATGATCCCTTTCAACCTGGAACTCACCTTCACCTTCCTCTCCCTTCGAAGTGTTGTAACCTCTCGTACACATTCCTTGACTCTCTGAATCAATCACACCCTTGCGACTAACAGAGTTATCTTACTTGCATTTGCACGACATCGCGGTCAAGGCATTACTTTGCGACCAACTACTAGGACTCCTACACTAAATGGTCTGAGGTCTAATTGGGATTTCTTACTGGGGAGATCCCCTTGGCATGTTGGTGGGTCCAACACCATCAACACCATCAAAATGTTCTCCTTTATCTGTGCAATTTTGGCATATTCATTCTCTAACTATTCAATTCTCTGGGTTAACCTATGAGTCTTTTGAAGCTCTACTATGTACACATTATCAATCTTAAATTTTTGTTCTTGGAGTTTGTTTTTCTAAGCTTTCAACTTTTGAATCTCCTGCCCTCTGATAGGTAGGTCCTCCATAGCCTTGACTAGTTCTCCTGATGAGTTTGTAGATTTTCCCTCTACTATGATGGTTGTTGAAGTGGAAGTTCCTACTGTTAATGTACCTACAATCAGAATTGTTGTGAGTGGAATGAGTACTAACTATGTTGATTGTTCTTTCTCCTTTAGCAATTTTTCCATTTCGGTCTCCATCTCTTTGATTTTCCCATTCTGTTCAATGATAGTCTTGAAAATGTCTTCTCTCTTTCTCTAGCGATCCAACTTCCTTGGTGTGTGTATCTTCAGTGGATGGAATCTTTAGTTGCTTCTTTAGAGCTACAGCGTTAGCATTATTTCTTCTAATAATTTAATCTGCAGATTTCACATTACTGGGATCATATCCTAGTTTGATTACTAGATCCTCTAAAGACTTAATCTTAGTGTCTTTAGCTAAAGAAGATATATTTTCCAGTTTGAGTTGGGATTGTATGTTGTTGATCGAAGCTTGCAACCTAGAAGATGCCATTACTAAGTTTGTCAAGGTTGAATACAACCTCTCACCTGTATGTTTGTGTAAGTCCATCTGATCAATGGGATGGATTTGATCAACATTGAAAGAAAAGAAATATTTCTTGTAATCATTTGGAGTTTTTGGAAAAGGAACCTTAGCCTAGAGGAAGGATATTTGCATCTTTCCTTTCTCTATGTAAAAGGAAGAAAGAAGCCTATGTTATGAGGATGTTGTCTATTTCCAAAATTGAGAATAGGTGGTAGATTTTAGGAATTCATTTTTCTTATTAATTTCCTTACACTTGGAAAATATACTTGGTTCATCTTGGTCATGAACCAATTCTCCTGACTGAGATGTGTCCAGTGGCTCTTAGGAAGCTGAAGATGATGGAGATCCTATGAAAATATCTTCATTCTAGTAGAAGTATAGGGGCTTGTCAAAACTATAGTGGATTGTACATTTTCCTCTTGAAAGGATTCTTCTACTGGATTGGTCTTCTATCTCTTCTTATAAATCTGAAACTTTTTCCCCTGAATCTCTGTGACTGAAGGGAAAACATCCTCCCTTTGTCTTTTTTCATGCTTCTCCGATGGTGTTGGAGTCTATGATGTGGTGTAGAAATTACTTGTTGTTCTACCTCATGCAAACTATTTTACTGCCATTGATCCTGATTTATATATTTTTCTATTTCTGGCCTGGGAGTATGAGTGTAGGGAGTAGTATTTTTTTTTACTCTTATTTTTGAAATTATTCCCAAAGGGTCATATGACAAGGTGAAGCTGAGTTTAAAATTCATCTGCTTGAGGAGAAGATCTGCTTCTTTGGATGTTGTCCTAGCATTGCAAATAAAAGGCCCAAATTGTGTTTTAATCTTGAATTGAGATTTCTTCTGGGCTGCCACAAAGTGCATCTCATCCATATTAATCATTTGTCTAATGTTTCTAGTGAAAAAATTCTCATAAGAACAAATTTGGGCAACCTATATGGAGGCAATTCACACCCATACACCCTGATCTCAATATAATTTTGGTACATGTACTAGTCACATGTCTTGATTTTCTCACTAAGATGAAGAAATATTTTTATTTTAGGTCCTACCCTTGGTTCAACATTACTATTCAATAGGCAAGAGATTGTAGACAAGAATTGTTCAACATACTCACTGAAGGTGAATTCATTGGTATGCTTCCTTACCAAGGAAGTCCAACGAATCATAGCTTTGGCATTTCCTTGCTCATCTAATTTCTGTAATGGAAACTAAAACATGTCTGCTTGATGGAATAAAAACAAATACACTACAACTGAACCATACTTAAAGGTCCCTTTTGTAGAAAACTTTAGGAATTATTCATGGATGACATCTGCTAGGAACTCACTGTAGTTGAAGATGATTGAGGGCTTTTAACCTGTTGAAAATACTGAAAAAAAAAATCCTATGATGGCTTCATCAACCTGTTGATTAGATTGATAGCCCACTAAGTAAGAAACTATGGAGATAATCTTCTTTGTCATTTCAAGGAACATGGAGGTTCAATAGGGGGTTTTTCTTAAGAAATCAGGCATCCTCGGGGAGAAATGTTTCAATGATCTTTGCTCTGTGAGGGAATGTGAGCTTCTTGTAGAGTTCCATGAGGGAATCTACTAAAAAAGGTTTCAGAGAGGCAGAATTCTGAATCTGGAGCATTTGGGAAATGGAATCAGAGGTAATTCTGAAAAATATATCATTATTTTGGGCTACAATTACCCTATGACTGGGAATGTACCAGAAGTGGCAAAATGAAATAAATTCAGGGAAATGGTGGGTCTGAGGAAAAAGGAATTGGGGTAGAAAGGAGTCCCACAAACCTAATTCATCACTTAGATCAATAATTTTTTTCTTAACCATTTGTGGAGTTCATAGAGGTCGAACTCATAATTGGTTTCAATAATTTTATATCCTTGATCTACCAAGGGTTGGTGGTCCAAGTCAATTACAAGGGGAAGAAGGGTTTTATTTATTAGATTTAGATTTACCTTTAGGATCCATGCCGAAAAGAAATGAACTGGAAAATTGAAATTACCCAGGAATTGTGTGGACGAAGACTGGTTACAGTGGCAGTTTGCTTGCTGACAGGTTGCGATGCCAGTTTGTTTTGCTGACTGGTCACTGTAATATGTTTTGTCTTTCAATGTGTTAGAACAGTAAAGGGAAGGGTCAACAGAATGGTTTTTGGCTTTGTTTATAAACAAAATCACTTATCATTGAAGGAATAGTTTTTTATGGAGCGGGTCCATTAATATGGGATGAAATGACTACATGACGAGTGTAGAGACGTGCCATGTGGTGGGAGTGAGTTGAAGTGGATCAGGAAGGGATGTGACAATGGAGGGAGTGGAGTGGAGGAGAAGTGGATGAGGAGGTTCCATGTGGCGAGACAGGATGTGATGGAGTGGGGACGGGAGGCGCCACTTGGCAGAAGAGGAGTGGAGCGAGGGAGCTCGAGGTTAACGGTCATTTTAGGCAAGAGGTGGAAAAGGTGGATTTCCAAATGGGGGGGTGGTCTGAAGTTGGCCTGGGGGCAACGTATTTCACAAACAGTATGCGGGGAAACAACCTTTCAGACCCCCCCCCCCCCCCCCCTTGGTTAACTATCATAGGGGTGGGGGGGGGGGGGGGGGGGGGTCCGAAGTCATCAACTGTTGTTGATCTAGGCGAGTGAGATCACGACCCTTCCTTGTTGCTTGACACTTATTCCAAATGAAAAATGTTTCATATAAAAATAGCTTATTAAGACTACTAATTGTGTTTTATACAATGCAATTAACTAATTTAAATAACTTTATTAAAGCTAATCTAATCACACTTATACTATGTGATCATACTAATTTACTTATTTAACTAAACACATTTTATTCAACTAATCTAATCACACTTAAATGGTGCGATTAAATAATTAAACCTATTTATTTGAATGTAATGCGGCATTTAAACTAGCTGCACATTATTTTTTGATTTTTCTAAAGCTTTTTCTCATCATATTTTTATTTTTTGAAATGAAGTGGCATTTGAACTGGCTCACTTATTGGGGCTATTTTCATTTTTTCATATTTCTTTTATTTCTTTTATTTTTTCACACACACAGATATATATCCTTTTTCTGTATCCCCTTTCATTGTGTTTTTCTTTTCTTTTTCGTTTTTCTATTTTCTATTTTTTCTTTTTTCTTGGAAATAATTTGCATGATGAAACATTATTTACAATATCTCATATCATAAAAATCAATAGATAATCATCAATGTATCATATAAAATATAGGACCCTAACAGGTGAGAGCATGCACATTTGAGTTGAATGGTATGTCTACATTAGCACATATAAATGTGCTTCCTTTGGGATCATATAGTATGCTTTTGGGCATGGATTGGTTGTACATTCACAAGAATAAGGTGGAATACAATGATAAGGATATTGAGTGCCTTGATGATGATTGGGAAAGAATAATCTTGTAGGGAAAGAAGAAGCCTACATCAATGAGAATGGTTACAACTATGCAAGTAAAGGGTGGTTGTAGGAAAGGATGTGTATTGTTTGTAGTTGATATTTCTAGTGACAAAGGGAAGGATGTTGAGGACAATGAAGTCTTGAATAGGTATCCTATTTTGTATTAATTTTAGGACATGTTTCCAACAGAGATTTCAAAGCTACCACCTAATAGGGAAGTGTATTTCTCTACTTAGTTGATGTTAGGAGCAGCACCATCATCAAAGGCACCGTACAGGATAAGCACTCCAAAGTTGGTGGAATTCAAGTTTCAACTTAAGAAAATGCTAAACAAGTGATACATAAGGCCAATTGTGTGGCCTTGGGTAGTATTGTTTGTAAAGAAGAAGGATGGTACTCTTAGGTTATGCATTGATTACATGCATTTGAACAAGGTGACCATCAATAAAATGTATCCTTTACCATGGATCAATGATTTATTTGTTCAGTTGAAGGGAGAAACAATATTTTTGAATATTGATTTGAGATAGAATCAAAGAAGAAGATATTTACAAGACAAAATTCCATACCAGGTATTGGCACTACGATTTTGTGGCAGTTACTTTTGGTCTTATTAATGCTCTAGCTATTTTCATTTGTTTGACGAACAATGTGTGCATCCTTATCTGGACAAGTTTGTGATAGTACTCATTAATGACATGTTGATATATTCTAAGAATGAGGAAGAGCATGTAGAGCACCTTGTAACAATGTTAATATTGTTGAGACAACATCAATTATATGCAAAGCTCAAAAAGTGTAGTTTCTTGCAGACTGAAGTTCACTACTTGGGACATTTTGTCTCCAAGGAAGACATAGTAGTGGACCCAGAAAAGATTAAAGCTATCATGGAGTGGCCAAATCCTAGTTATGTGGATGAGGTAAGATCAGTCATGGGATTAGAAGGTTATTACAAGAATTTCATTAGGAACTTCTCATGGATTTCCTATCCTATTACATATTTGCGGTGAAAAGGAAACAAGTTTGAATGGACCAAGGATAGTGTAGCTAGTTTTGAGTAGTTAAATAATTTTCTTAAAAACGCTCTGATTTTGAATATTGTTGATCCTGATAAAGAGTTCATGGTATGTACAAATGCTTGTAAGAGAGTACTTGGCAAAGTCCTAATGCAAGAAGGATAGGTGGTATGTTATGAGTCAAGGAAGCTGAATGAGCACTAGCATAACTATGTGACTCATGACCTTGAGTTGGCAACTATCATTCATGCGTTGAATATGTGGAGGCATTATCTTCTTGGAAGGAGGTTTATTCTAATGAGTGATCATAGTATATTGAGGTACATGTTTTACCAACCTAATATGAATGTCAGAAAAGCTAGATGGTTGGCTACCCCTCAGTGAGTTTGAATTTGAGATCAGGTACATTAAGGGAAAGGAGAATCAGGTTGTAGATGCTCCTAGTAGGAGAGTGTACATGAATCACATTGAAATAGTGATTTATTATGGGACATACTTGCAAGAGAGGATCTTGCAGGTAGGGAAACATGATGACAGGTGCCAGCAGTTGAATAAAAGGTTATAGTATTGAAGTGAAAGTGATAGAAATGAGGAGTATCACCTCACAACATATGGCTTGTTTAGATTCAAGAACAGGATTTATGTGTCAGACAACAGTTAGCTTAAGAAGCTTATCTTAGGGGAGACACATGTTAAGTTGTATTTACGTCACCTGGGATTTCAAAAGAAAATTAAGAAGTTCTATCATAAGCCAAACTTGAAGAAAGAAGTGGTTGAATTTGTTGTGAGATGTTTGGACTATCAGTAGGTAAAATAAGAGTGCAAGAACCCAGCTAGTTTTTTATAACCAATTCCAATTCCAAAGTGGAAATGGGAGGTCATTTCCATGGAATTCATTATAGGTTTTTTGATGATTTAAAAACAACATGATTCCATCATGGTTGTGGGTGACAGTTTGTGTAAGGTAGCTCACTTCATTGTAGTAAAATAATTGAATTCAATTGGTGAGGTAGCTCATATCTTCATCAAGGAGATAATGATATTGCACGGTGTTCCCAACTCTGTTCCCAACTCCCAAGAAGATTATATCATACATATATTTCAAGTTCACTTAGCATTTTTGGAAGGAGTTGTTTATAGGCTTGGGGACAAAGTTAGCATTTAGTACAACTTACCATCCATGGACAGATGGACAGACAAAGAGGGTTAGCAAGATTCTTAAGGACATGTGTGAGTATGTATTCCATTCATCAACAAAGGAAGTGGAAGGAGTACCTTCCACTATTATATTTTTCATAAAATAATGGGCATTAGGAGTCCTTGAGGATGAGTCCATTTGAGGTTCCTTATGGGCAGAGTTGTAATACTCCTATCAACTGAAGTGATCCAGTGAACAACGTGTTGATTGGAATGGACATGTTGGCAGATATGGAACAAAAAATGAAAGTTATTAAGAGGAATTTTAAGGCAACACAGGATAGGCAGAAGAGTTATGCAGATCAACATAGAGTGTTCAAGGAGTTTTAGGTTGGAGAGCATGTGTACTTTTGCATCAAGCCAAAAAAGATCTCCATCAGGATTGGGTCATCTGCAAATTTGGCACCTTGGAACTATGGGCATTTTGAGATCCTTGAGAGAATTGAAACAGTGGCCTACATACTTGTACTGCCACCAAAAATGAAAGTTTGTGATTTTTTCCTTGTTTCATTGCTTAATAAGTATGTCTAGGATGTTGATCATGTGATTGATTGGTCTATATTACAAGTGGAACCAAAGGGAGAATTCCATCCAAAACGACAATTCATATTGCAGAGGAAACAACTCATGCTTTGGAACATAGCAATCAAGTTGGTTAAAGTGTAGTGGAAACACTTTGGGCCTGATGAAGATACATGGGAGATGGATTATCAGATGCAATATTTATATCCTTCATTATTTGGTTAAAGTGCAGTGAAACACTTTGGGCCTGATGAAGATACATGGGAGATGGATTATCAGATGCAATATTTATATCCTTCATTATTTGGTTCTTTATTTGTTGGTTCAATAGAATGAGTTTTTGTTATATGTATATGTATATGGGTGTTGTTGTAAATACCACAACGAGCTATGTTATAAATCTCCAATAAGCGGTATGTTTGATTTGGTTTTTAGGAGGATTTCACTGTTTATACTGCATCAACTTGTGTTATAAAGATCCATGGGAAGTATGTTTTATTTTTAGTGGTTTTTTGGTCATAGGTGTCATAGAAACTGAGGACAATGTTCCCCCAAGGGGGATGGGTTTGTAACAGCCCCTGGTTGATTTTCCATGTAAATAAAATAAGACCAAGGTCATGGGACATTTATTCCAAGTTGAATGTTGGGAAAACACTTTAGTGGGTATCACTTGTCATTAATTAAGGGCTATGGAAATTGGCAAAGGCATTGGTAAAAGAGGAGGCAATAAATGGAATTTTAATTATGAAAATAAGGAAAATAGGAGAAAATAAAGGTGAAGAGACACATATTTTCATGTAGGGGAAATTAGAGGAAAAATGAAGGAAAATGAAGAAAATAGAGAGATTAGTGATAAATAGGCTTTAGAGAATCAGTTCACAATGTTTTGTCAGTTTAGCTTTGTTGTCACATACTCTTGAACACTTAGAGAATTCTTGGAGAATCCTTGAAGCACTTTGCATTCACTTGGATTTGGAGAAAGAAGGCAAAGGAAATCAAGGAGTGCAAGGAAACAGTTGGGTCAGCCACTACAATTGGATTTCTTTGTAGGTAATAGGTTGCATGTGTGATTTCCTTACTAATTTTTGAATGCATGGTATATGCATGTGATTTTCTATTTATGTTTTTTCATTGGCATAGGGATTTGCTTGGATTGACAATGGTTTTAGTCTTGCCTTTCCATTTCCTCGATAACCATCGTGTTATGGGTTTTTCCAATTGTTATTTTTCTGATTGGTGCTCATGTTCCCTATGGTTTTGGGTTGGAAAAAATGCTCTGGAAGCCTTGGAACAGTTACATTTGAGTTACGAGTTCCATGATCCTTTGTTTGGGACAAAGGCTCTGGAGACCTTGGTGGGTTGACTTATTAGTCCCCGGAGTCATGGTTGAAACAAACGCTTTGGAGCCCTAGAAGGATGTGGGTTGAGTTACTAGTTCCTAGAGCCCTGGACAACTTGGTTAGAGACTAATATAGTGATGTTATTGACTCTCAAACCATAGAAGTGGAATCCATGTGGATGAGGGTTGAGGTGGTTGGGCCTATACAAGCCCTGGTTTGGTTTTGTTTTGGTTATTCCATGAGATCCCACATTCATGCTTGGGATATGGTGCGTGGGTGATTGGTTAAAAGAGATATTTTGTTTAGCCCAACCTATGGTGAGGTGGTACTTTGAAGTCCCTGACTTGGTTGGCATTTTGATATGTTAATAAGAGTTGTTTTTCCCATTGAGATTTATGAACACTTGTACTAGTTATCATGTTGACATTATGGCTTATTGATCATGGTCCCTATGCTGGTCATTTGTTGGTTGTATGATGTATGCTACCTATGGCTCTTGCCATGATTCGTTTATTTATCAAATGGTTGATTGATATATAGACTAAAAAATGTTATTGAAGCTATATAGAGAAGATTTAGAGTCTTCTAGATGATTCTCAAATGAAGACTATCAATTTATGATGAGATATGCATTCATGACCTATAGCTTACATGTTTTCCATATGTTTGATAAAAAATTTCTATGGACTAGGCATCTTTGGTTCAAGTTTTTTCTTGAGTTTTGATTGAGTGGCTTGTCATTGCCTTTGATTGCATTCTGAAAGTTTTAGGCAATTTTGGGTAGTGGTCTAGAGATTGGCCTCAAAAGGTGGCAGAGATCCTGGGATCACATGCTCAGATCTAAAGGATTTAGGCCATAACCACATGGAAGGAGGCTTGTGCATGTGGTTGGAGGCCTATAACAACACCCTTTCCTTATTATGTGTGTGGTTTGGGTGCTAAGTCAGAGAAAAAGGTTCCAACTGAGTGATTGATCATGTGGGGTGGTTGTTCTATTCTTGAGTGATCTGTAGTCATTGTAGAATGTCAAAATGTATTCAATTTGTAGGCCCCACTTCCTTAACTAGAACTTGGAGGTCGAGTCATGTAACAATGACCCTTGTCTAATGTTTACCCTAGTGAGCTTGTAAAATTGGGTAAATGTAGGAGGGGTGGTTACAAAGTGGTATCAGATCTTCTAGGTTCAAACACTTGGACTTGATGGGCTAGATGTGATTGTTATGCATGCATGTTGGTTGTTGATATGTTTGTGCATGTGTCGTGATGGTCATTGTTGTAGTTTGTGTGATCATTATGATGTTGGTATGTGATGATGTTGGTGATGTTGATGTTGATATGATTGATATGTTGATGTCATTATGTATGTATATCGATATCGTGGTAATCTTGATTAAGTGTCCAGACAAGATAGTCCCCCCTTGAACTTCACACCGAGATATGATTTTGATTATGTTTATATTTGGTTGATCAAACATGACATGTTTGTAGGGAGTAGAAGATCAAATATGACGAGTAGAAGGGTGGACTAAAGTTCAAGTGACACCTTGTAAAGATCAACTGAGTAACATGGAGATGAGTACTCTCCTGATTTGGGAGATAGGTTGAGAAGTCTAAAGGCAAAGATCAGATGTTGCAAGGAAGATAATAACAAGATAATTCAGTCACAAGAAATACTTGCTAGAGATCAGGAAAAGAAAACATAGGTCAATGCAATGATCCTTCATATATGTAGAGACAAGGACAACAACAAATCAATTATGGATTGGAGGAAAGGACTAATAGGGTGTATGGTATCAAGTCTCATAGAGGGAACATGTTGGACAAATATGATACAATCATAGGTGGTAGATGGATGGATACACCTGAAAGAAAGGCAGTGGTTATGGGTTCTTTTCTAGTTCTAGTTTAGAGATAAATCATGGTCATCATCATTATCATCCTCATAGGAGGAGTGAGAAGCAATACTTTCCACATGAGTTCAAGAAATCCAACCCTCCTACCTTTAATGAAGAGTTCAAGAAACTAGAAGATGCATAAGAATGGCTACTTGGGATGAAGAATTTCTTCGAGCTGCATGATTATTCAGAGAATATGAAAGCGAGGATAGCTATTTCTAGTCTCAATCGGAAATCAAATAACTGGTGGGAAGACATAAATGGTGCTAGAGGCATCAAGATAGAGGAGTTGAGTTGGCATGAGTTTAAGATACTTCCAAAATAAGTACTTGTCTAATAGATATTACGATGAAAGGGCTAAGGAGTTATATGAGCTTAAGATGGGTTCTAGGACGAAGGAAGAGTACACAACTAAGTTTCTAGAGCTATTGAGGTATGTACCATATCCTAAGGATGAGAAGACAAAGGTTCAAAGATTCATCAGTGGGTTGCCTTTAACATTCAAAGATCATATTGAGTATGATGAACCTCAGTCATTGGAGGAAGTCATCATAAATTTGAAGCATTGTTATGATTATTCTAAGCATAAGTCTAAGCCTAAGCGTTATTGGAATGGGAATGAAATGATTAAAAGAAAGTGGGATAAGAAGCAAGGAACACCTCGAGATGCAAGTAACAAGGAGAATGTAGTGTCATACAAGAAGTTCAATGTCATTGACAAAGGACATGGATCTCAGCCCAAGGAGTAGAAAAAATGTGATTGTAGGAAGGCTTTGCAATGTTGTACTTGTGGTTGAAAGCATTGCAGGAGAGGTTTTCAAAAACTTCAGGGTGGTAGACCTCAGATATACAGTGCCTAGGAGGCATAGACAGTTGGAGATTTTGGGTAGAGTATTCCTCAAATTTATGTAGCAGTGGATAATAGGCAGGGTAACCATCAAACATTCATTTTTGAGATGGAAGGTAAGATTTGTGATCAAGTTATTTATATTTTGATTGTTCTTGGATCTAACTATAGTTATATCAGTCCTAAACTGGTGGATAAGTGTGGCTTGACTAAAGAAGTGCATGTATAATATTGGTTGGTACAATTGTCTACAGGGACCAAGAAAAGAATTCATCATTGGGTGAAAGCTTGTACATTTGAGATGAATGGTATGTCTACATCATCACATCTAAACGTGGTTCATTAGGGTTCATACAATATGATTTTGGGCATGGATTGGTTGTACATTCACAAGACTAAGGTGGAATGCTATGATAAGGCTATTGGGTGTCTGGTTGATGAAAGGGAAAGAAGAATCCTACATTAGTGAGAATGGTTACATTTATGTAGGAAAACTGCAGTTGCAGGAAAGGATGTGCATTGTTTTCACTTCATATTTCCAGTGACAAAGGGAAGGATGTGAAGGATGATGAAGTCTTGAAGAGGTATCCTATTTTGTAGTAGTTTCAAGATTTGTTTCCAACAGATGTTTCAATGTTATCGCCTCAAAAGGAATTATATTTCTCTATTGAGTTGATGTCATGGGTAACACTAGCTTCAAAGGCACTATATAGGATGAGCACTCTAGAGTTGGTGGAATTGAAGTTTCAACTTAGGGAAATGCTCAATACAGGATACATAAGGCTAAGTGTGTTTCCTTGGAGTGCATTGGTATTGTTTGTGAATAAGAAGGATGGTATTCTTATGTTATGCATTGATTAGAGGCAATTGAACAAGGTGACTATCAAGAACATATATCCTTTGTTATGAATCAATGATTTATTTAATCAATAGAAGGGAGAAGAAGTATTTTCAAAAATTGATTTGAGATCAAAATATTATCAAGTGCACATCAAAGAAGAAGATATTTAGAAGATCACATTCCATACCAGGTATAGGCATTATGAGTTTGTGGTGGTTCCTTTTGGTCTTACTAATTCTCTAGCTACTTTCATGTGTTTGATGAATAGTGTGTTGCATCCTTATCTAGACAAGTTTGTCATAGTATTCATTGATGACATCTTGATATATTATAAGAATGAGAAAGAGCATGCAGAGCATCTGGCATCAATGTTAAGATTGTTGAGAGAGCATTAGTTGTATGCCAAGATCAACATGTGAAACTTATTTAGACTAAAGTTCACTACTTGGGAACTGTTTTTTCTAAGAAAGGCATAGCAGTGGACCCAAAAACGATTAAATTTGTCATGGAGTGGCCAACTCCTGGGAATGTGGATGAGGTCAGATCATTTATGGGACTAGCAGGTTATTATAGATGGTTCATTAGGAACTCTCACAAATTTCCTATCCTATTACATCTTTGCAACAAAAAAGAAAGAATTTTAAATGGACTGAGGAGTGTGCAACTAGTTTTGAGAAATTGAAGCATTGGCTTACAAATGCTCCAAGTTTGAAGATTGCAAATATTGAAAAAGAGTTCGTGGTATGTATAGATGCTTACAAGAGAGGACTTGGTGGAGTCCTAATGCAAGAAGAACAAGTAGCATGCTATGAGTTAAGGAAGCTCAATGAGAAAGGGGTAGTGTTAGGCCCCTATACTACTAGTGTAACCCCTTATTGTTATTAGTACAACCCACTTATTATACTGATGTACCCATGTAGTGCCCATATTGTTACTAATGTGCCCCATAGAAGCCCACTATTGTTATTATTGTGCCCTTACATTATTATTGTTATGTCGGCTCTGACTATGTTATGACCCCTTAGACTCCTATATATAGAAAGGAGGTATTTTCATTTGTATCATCCAAGAATTGCTCAGTTATGTAATTTAAAGGAGGTTTCCCCCTCGAAGAGGCTGAATTCTAAGGCGTTGATCAATTTTTTCTATCTTTTCTTGAGCTGGTTTCATAACATTTGGTATCAGAGCTTTGGATTCTAGGGTTTCGCTGCTCCAAACAGGTCATTGTGGAATTTTCGCTATAACTTTTTTTTTGTGACGTTTCAGAAGTTGCAAAAAAAACCCATTTGCGAAGAAATCATGCTGAACCTTGGTTCCAAATTTAAGAGCTTTTCGCGCTATATTTTCGGAGATATGATCTGAGGAAGTTTGTTTTTTTGCAGACTCCTGAATTACATTCCAAACAGGCGACCTGGGGAAAATCGTCATAACTTTCTTTCTGAGCATCGGATTGAAATTTTGTAAGAAGGTATAGAAAGAGGACGGATTGTAGTATTCTTGCATATATTTTTCAGAGTCAAAGGTCGAAACGGTGACACGTGGCACTTCATACAAGTTTGCTCTACTGAACTAGTCTATAATCAAGTCACTGCGGGAGATTGTGTATAACTCTTTCTTGGAGAATCCAATTTGGATCGGACTAGTGGCATTGGAAAGAGGACGCAGAGGGCTACTACAGGTAGAAATTTTAGAACTTAAATATCTGCAAGTACAGAGTTATAGTCGTTCCAAGATCGAGGTCCTAAAATCAAGAAAAAGCAAGATGAGGAAGTTTGATGGCAAGGATCCGGTAAATTGGATACTTCAGATGGAGCAATATTTTGATCTACATGGTGTACCACTGTTACAAAAGGTATGTATTGCATCTTAATATTTAGAACCGGATCAATTTTTATGGTATAAAGGGCTTTGTTCTCGTAAACAACTTGTTACGTGGTCAATTCTCACAGAGGAAATGATAGCACATTATGAGGATACAAAGAGCAACGCCTTCTTTAGAGCAACACCACAACAATTGGAAAGAGTAAAAGGGCTTTGTGACATATTTGAAAGTAAAATTATGGCAACAAGGAAGTCTACCCCTCACAACTTTAAATATGGACGTGTTGTTTCTCCTAGTCTTCCACAACCTACAAGGGTTACACCACAACAATTGGAAGAAAAAAGAGAAAAGGGCTTTGTTACAATTGTGACAGCAAATGCACTAAAGGTCATAAGTGTGCTGAGAAGAAATTATTTTACATAGAGTATGAAGAGGAGGAAGAAAAGGATCAAGAAACATCAAAAGAAGAGGATATATGCTAGGACCCGACCCCAGAGGAAGAAGAAATGAATCAGAACATATCTTGTAAACTATTGGCAAGAATGACCACTCCTCAAACTCTCAAGATAGAAGGACATATCAAGAAGAAAAAGGTGCAAGAAGTGAAAGATCACATCAAGAAAGAAGAAATGAATCCAGCCATATCTTGTAATTCACTGGTCGGAATTACTACTCCTCAAACTATCAAGATAGAAGGACATATCAAGAAGAAAAATGTTCAAGAAGTGAAAGATCACATCGAGCGTCAAGAAATGAATCCGACGATATCTTGTAAAGGATTGGAAGAAATTACCACTCCTCAAACTCTAAAGATAGAAGGACATATCAAGAAAAAAAAGGTTCAAGCAGTGAAAGATCACATCGAGCATCAACAACAAGTTCTCCAACTTTTAAAGGATAACGCCACTTCAGTGCAAAATCAAATGAAACAACAGGTAGATCAACATCATCGTGAAAACTTTTTTGATGTAGGCGACTGGGTATTTTTACTGCTACATCTAAAGAAAGCTATTTATGAGAAGGAAATGTTGGCAATACTACATGCACTTAAAAAATGGCGACCTTACCGAATGGGAAGACTCTTCAAAGATGAGGATGTGGAAGCATTGTTTTGTGTTATTTCTATTATCCAACCAGATTGGTTAAACAAAGCAAGGGATGAATGGAAGAAGGACAAAGAAGTATGGCCACTAATTCAAAAGTTGCAAAAGATCCCAATTCAAGCAATATTGCCAGATATTGAAAAGGAAGGAAAAATCATATTGGAACCTGGAGCAGTCACAGAAACAAGAACCCGACAGCTACGAAATCGATCAATTTCAGAGTATCTCATCAAGTGGAAGAACTTACCCGCTGAAGATTCCACATGGGAGGACAAGAATTTTATACAGAAGCATCAAGAACTACTCAAGCGTTGAGGACAACGCTTTTTGAAGGAGAGGGGCATGTTAGGCCCCTATATTACTAGTGTAACCCCTTATTGTTATTAGTACAACCCACTTATTATATTGATGTACCCATGTAGTGCCCATATTGTTACTAATGTGCCCCATAGAAGCCCACTATTGTTATTATTGTGCCCTTACATTATTATTGTTATGTCGGCTCTAATTATGTTATGACCCCTTAGACTCCTATATATAGAAAGGAGGTATTTTCATTTGTATCATCCAAGAATTGCTCATTTATGTAATGTAAAGGAGGTTGCCCCCTCGAAGAGGCTGAATTCTAAGGCGTGGATCTCTCTTTTCTATCTTTTTGTGAGCTGGTTTCATAACAGGTAGAATCATGTGACTCATGATCTTGAGTTGCCAGTTATCATTCATGCATTGAAGATGTGGAGAAATCATCTTCTTAGTAGGAGGTGTATTTTGATGAGTGATCATAGCAGGCTAAGGTACTTGTTTGACCAACTTAATTGGAATGTCACACAGGCTAGATGGTTGTCTACCCTTAGTTATTTTGACTTAGAGATTAGGTACATTAAGGGAAAGGAGAATCGGGTTGCAGATGCTCTCAGTAGGAGAGTGTAGTTTAATCACATTGTAGCAGTGATTTCTTATGGGACAGACTTACAGGAACAAATCTTGCAGGAAGGACAACATGATGATAGGTACTAGCAGCTGAAGTAGAGGTTACAATGACAGAGTGAAGGTGATAGGGATGAGGAGTATCACCTCACAACAGATGGCTTGGTGAGATTCAGGAAGGAGATTTATGTGTCAGACAATAGTGAGCTTAAGAAGCTTATCTTGAGGGAGTTTCATGTTAAGTCATATTTAGGTCACCTAGGATATCATAAGACATTGAAAACAATTAAGAAGTTCTATCATTGGATGAACTTGAAGAAATAAGTGGTTGAGTTTGTTGTGAGTTGTTTGGACTATAAACAAGTGAAAGAAGAGTGCAAGAACACATATGGTTTATTACAGTTGATTCTAATTCTCAAGTGGAAATTTGAGGTCATTTCTATGGACTTCATTACAGGTCTGTCAAGGACATCGAAATAACATGATTCCATCATGGTTGTGGTCGAAAGTTTAAGTAAGGTAGCTCACTTCATTGCAGTAAAATATATTAATTCGGCTAGTGAGGTAGCTCAGATCTTCATCAAGGAGATAGTGAGATTGCATGGTGTTCCCAAGAAGATTGTATCGTACAAAGATTCCAAGTTCACTTCCAGGTTTTTGAAGGAGTTGTTTGTGAGCTTGGGGACAAAGTTAGCCTTCAGTACAACTTACCATCCACTGACAGATGGATAGATAGAGAGTGCTAACATGATTCTTGAGGACATGTTGAGGATCTATGTCATGCATCAACAGAGGAAGTGGGAGGAGTACCTTCCACTATTAGAGTTTGCATATAATAATGGGTATCAGGAGTCCTTGAGGATGAGCCCATTTGACGTTATTTATGGGTGGAGTTGTAATACTCCTATCATCTAGAGTGATCTAGTGAACAGGGTGTTGATTTGAAAAAACATATTGGCAGAGATGGAGCAAGAAATGTAGGTTATTATGAGGAATTTAAAGGCATCACAGGATAGGAAAAAGAGTTATATAGGTCAGCATAGAGCGTTCAAGGAGTTTCAGGTTGGGGAGCATGTTTACTTTCTCAAGCCCAAAAATATCTCCTTGAGGACTGGGTCATGTGCCAACCTCACACCTTAGTACTGCAGACCTTTAGAGATCATTGAGAGGATTTGACTAGTGGCCTACAGACTTGCACTTCCGCCAATGTGAAATTACATTATGTTTTCCATGTTTCATTTCTTAAGAAGTATGTCCAGCATGTTAATCATGTGATTGATTGGTCTGTATTATAGGTGGAACCAAAGGGAGTATTTCATCCATAACCAAAAATCATATTGCAGTAGAAACAACTCATGCTTCAAAACATAGAAATTGATCAAGTTAAAGTACAATGGAAGCACTTTAGGCCTAATGAAGCTACATGGGAGGTGGGTGATCAGATGCATGCTTCATATCCTTCATTATTTGTTGGTTCAAGCAAATGAGCTTTTTGTATATGGATATGAATATGGATGTTTTTGTAAATACCACAATGATTTGTGTTATAAAGCTCCAATAAGCGGTATGTTTGATTTGTTTTCAACAAGATGTCATTGTAAATACTACATCGAGCTATGTCATAAATCTCCATGGGAAGTATGTTTTGTTTTTAGTATGTATTAGTCATAGGTTTCATAGAACACCAAGGACGGTGTTTCCCCAAAGGGGATGGGTTTGTAATATCCCCTAGTTGATTTTCCATGTAAATAAAATAAGACCAAGGTCATGGAACACTTATTCCAATTTGAATGTTGGGAAAACACTTTAATGGGTATCTCTTGTGATTAATTAATGGCTATAGAAACTGGTAAAGGAAAAGAGGAAATAAATGGAATTTTAATTATGAAAATAAGGAAAATAGGAGAAAAGGAATGTGAAGAGACACATATTTGCATGCAAGGGAAATTAGACGAAAAATAAAGGAAAATGGAGAAAATAGAGAGATCAATGATAATAAGGCTTCAAAGAATCAGTTCATAATTTTTTTTTGGTTTAGCTTTGCTCTCTCATACTCTTGTATACATAGAGCATTCTTGGAGCATCCTTGGATCACTTTGGAATTCACTTGGATTTGGATAAAGAAGGAAAATTAAAATAGTGAGAACAATTAAATAGTTGGGTCAACCGCTATAGTTGGATTACTTTGCAGGTAACAGGTTGCATGTGTGATTTCCTTTCTGATTTCTGAATGCATGGTATATGCATGTGATTTTATGGTTATGTGATGTCATTGGCATGGAGATTTTCCTATATTGACAGTGGTTTTAGCCTTGCCTTGCCATTTCTTGGATAGCCATGGTGTTGTGGGTTTTTCCACTTGTTGTTTTTCTTATTGGTGCTCATGTTACCTATGGGTGTGGGTTCAAACAAATGCTCTGGAAGCCTTGGAATAGTTTGGGCTGAGTTACTATTTCCTCGAGTCATTGGTTGGGAAAATGCTCTAGAGCCCTTGGTGGGTTGAGTTATTAGTTCCTGGAGCCACGATTGGAACAAATGCTCTAGAGCCCTGGAGGGTTGTGGGTTGAGTTACTAGTTCCTGGAGCCTTGGACAACTTGGGTAGAGACTAATCTAGTTGATGTTAGTGATTTAAAAACAATAGAGGTGGAATCACTATGGATGAGGGTTGAGGTGGCTCAGCCTCTAGAAGCCCTGGTTTGGTTATTCCATGAGTTCCCAATACATGCTTGGAATATGGCGCGGGGGTGATTAGTTGAAAGAGAGATTTGGTTTAACCCATTTTATGGTCGAGTGCTACGTGGAAGTCCTTGACTTGGTTGAAATTTTCATATTTTAATAAGATTTATTTTTCCCATTAAGAATTATGAACAATTGTATTGGTTATCATGTTGACATTATGGTTGATTGGTCATGGTCCCTATGTTGGTTATTTTTTGGTTATATGTTGGCTATATGATGTATGCTATTTATGGCTCTTGTCATGATCTATTTAGTTATCAAATGGTTGATGAATGTATGGACTAACAAGTGTTTTCGCATCTAGCTAGAGAAGGTTTAGATCTTTTTCGATGATTCTTAAATGAAGATTATCAGTTTATGATCCAATATGCATTCATTACTTGTAGTTTACATGTTTGACGGAATGTATGTTATGGATTAGGCATCTTTGGGTCAATTTCTTGCTTGAGTTTTGATTGAGTGGCTTATCGTTACCTTTTATTTCATTCTGGAAAGTTTCAAGAAATTTTGGGCAGTGGCCTAGAGGTTGTCCTGAAAAGGTGGCATAGATCCAGGGACCACATGCTAAGATATGAAGGATTCAAGCCATAACCACATGGAAGGAAGCTTGTGTGTGTAGTTGGAGGCCTATAAGTACACCCTTGCCTTGTTGTGTGCGTGGTTGGGGTGTTAGGTCAAAGAAAAAGGTTCCAGCTCAGGGATTGATCACCTCTAGTGGTTGTTCAGTTCTTGAGTGATCTATAGCCCCTGTAAGATGTTATTATGTGTTCAATTTGTAGGCGCCACTTCCTTAATTGGAACTTGGAGGTCAGGTCATGTCATAGTGACACATGTCTCATGTTTACCTTAGTGAGCCTGTGAAATTGGGCAAATGTGGGAGGGGTGGTTACAGAACAAATGTTATAGCAAAAATACTAAGATGGATCATTTGAAGCAGCAAAACCCTAGGATCATGGCTCCAATACCAAATGTTATAAACAATGCACCTTAAAAATGATAAAAAACCAATAATTATAGTCCACTTTGAGGGGGAACCTCCTTTTACAATGAATACAATGTGAGACAATATTTGATGACCCTAAGATTAGGTCTCCTAAGAGTATATATATAGCAGACAAAGGGTATAGTTATGATAAAAAGGTACAATGAAAGGTTTTATCCAACATAACAATATAATAACTAAAATGTAATAACTCAATATCTAGGGCTTAATAAGGGGTTTTGGGGTCAACAGGGGGCTTATATAGGGCTTAATAGTGGGTTTTGAAGAAAATATAAGTTGTTTCTTTTAGTTAGAAATCCTTGTTTTCAAGCATTAGAGATTCGTTGGTCACTTTTTACTTGAGCACTAGAGGGAAGGAGGATAATCTAATGGATTATTTAGAAGAGAATGGATTCTGACTAATTTTGTTGTGCAACGTGAAGAGGAAGAGTGTGGTTGGTTGAAATATGATTGTTATGTCTAGGAAGAGTTGTAGTGTTATACTAGAGCTTTGGAATTCAATCAAGTGAGAAAAATTATAGCCGATTGGTAGGCATTTTCCATTGTGGATTTATAGCCTTAGCTTAGGGGTGGCCTCCATGATAGAGTGCTTATGGTTGGGTGTAATGTTCTTTGTTTGCAACTAGTTGGTGGATAAATTCTTTGAAATATAAATACCTCCTTGTTGTTTATTGACATGTAAAATTTACCGTGTTTACTTGTTATGATTATTAATTATCTCATGTATTTATTTTGCAATAAGTTCACGTTGGCTTTGACTCATTGGAATACGTAGAATGATATATCATGTTGAAATGAACACTAAATTTTTGAAGAAAGCTTTGTATTCATTCTTAGCTTCCATAAATTGAATTGTTTTCCTTTGTTAGCAATGCTTTTATCTTTGAATTCATTGATTAGGCAATTGGATTTTTTTGGAGTACCATCTCTCTTTGATAGTAGTATAGAAAGTTTTGAGTACATTACAACTTTGCTATGCACATAAGAGAATTCATTAAAAAAATATAGCATATACTATAAATAAATAAAGGATGAAATCCAGCATCTAATCTTAATATTAAAGTACTATTATAATTATTAGAATAACCAAAGTACAAAACAATACTAATAAAATAACTAGTTAAAAAAGGGGAACAAAGACATTTGCACTATAATGATTTGCACTTACACATCCAAATAATTATTAAAAAAAATTCTAAATAAACCAATTATTATTAATAATAATTATAAAAAATTACAAATAAGTAAAAAAAAACTTATTTATACTCTTAAAAAAAAACCATTAATTTAAATATGTTAATCTTAATTAATAGAATTAAAACTCACTTATTAGATATAAATGATATTTTTCAAACATTAATATAAATTACAAAATCATATATTATACATTAAATTTAATATTCAATAAAAATGTCGTGGTAAGTTACATACCCTGGGTAAGATTTAGTTATCTTAATTTGAATTGGATTTATTGGATAAGTTATTTCTCAACACACAAACAAACAAGAAATCATTAAAAGCTTGAATGTTTTAAAACTAAATTTACACTTTAACTTTTTAAAGTTTTTCGAAATCTACAATAAAGAAAAAAATATTTGAATTATGATACTAAATATTAGTGTCTTTCCGTACACCAAAAATATTAAGAATGCTTACATATATAAAATGGATCACACTTGCCCATCCAGATAAGTATGAAGGAATATTTTTCTAAATTATTAAATTTAGTTATATTAGTAAAATGACAACCTATTATAAATGAATAAGCACAATTTTTATTCATATTAAAAAAATGTAAAATCTCTAATTTAACTTTGTAATAATTAAATAAAATGATGAATTATACCTTTAAATTAAATATAAGTAACATTTTCTAATATTAAGATATAAAAATTTAATGTTATCTGCACGCTTGCTGAAGGAGCTGCGCAACCCTAACCAATGAACGCAAAAAGAAGCACGCAGCTGCCCCCCAGCAGCCTCTTGCTGCTGGGGCTTGAGCTCCATGGATGCATTAGAGGACGGAGAGCTTCCTTCATATCAGTAGCAAGAAAATGAAGGAACAACAAAAGCTTTTGCCTCTCTCATTTCTGCAATGGGCTCGGCAAAGAACAGACCATCAATCACCAAGTTTGTTAAAATATTGGAAGATATTCCTGAAATCTCACTCCCTCTTGCCCTTCCCCACAGAGCAGCACTTTCTCTGGCGGAGCATGGATTAGTGGGGCAGTTCACTGGGTTATGGCCATCACCCAAAACTATACAAAAATGGGTAGAAAGGAACTAGACTACGTCAATAGATGGGAAAATCTCAATCAAGTTTTGTGGAAGAGGTTACTTCACCTTCCACTTTGAAACCAAGGAGGATCGAGATCTGATATTTAGGAATGGACCTTATTTTATGGATACTAGGGGTTTGTATCTAAACATATGGATGCCAGATTTCGACCCAGAAATGGATGTTCCCAATGTCATCCTGGTTTGGGTAAAACTGCCACACCTTCCCCTTCATTGCTGGGGGGACAATTCAGTCAAAGCAATAGGAAACACAGTTGGGAAATATATAGACAGGTGTGAGCCAAAGGAAATATGCATGCATGCGCCAGAATATGTGTAAAAGTGGATATTGGGAAAGGACCACCAGAAGCCATCAAAATCAAAGTGGACCAATGGATGCACATACAACAGCTAGATTATGAAAAATCCCCTTCAAATGCAAGGTATGTCACGAATACGGTAATTTTGCAAATAGATGTACACAAAAAAGAAAATGAAAATGAAAAGAGTGAAGATCCGAAAAACAAATGGGAACAAGTAAAAAGAAAGAAGATAGTCCACAAACAACCAAATCTCTCTTCCTCACAGCCCTCCACATCCTCTGACCCCCATCCTCCATTAGCAAAAGTTAATAACCTTCTTGCTAGCCCTAATCCTTTTGAACCTCTGGATCATTCAACCCCCCCATCCCCTAGACCAAGATCCAAATCCAGATCTAGATCCCCACAACATACCCCCAATCCCCCCTCATCCCTTTTGGTTTCAAACACTCATACCCTTCCCCCCCCTCCCCCCCAAGTAGACAGAATCCTAACTAGAAAGTAGTGAAAGGAATTACCCCCAAATGTAGAATACCAAAAAAAATAAAGAAGAAAGACAAACAAAGAAATCAAGGATGAAGCAGCAGCAAAGGAAATGGCATTAGGAACACAGCAACCTATGGAAACCTTCTTAGGAAGGAGTTCAGGAAACAACGAAAAAAGTCAGCAAAGAGGGAAAGGAGCCATGCACCACCCAACAAGCAAATAATGATAGTGGTCTCCTGGAATTGTAGAGGAATGGGATCACCCATCAAGGAAAATGCCACAAGAGACATTCTGGAAAAAGAAAACCCAGACATCCTTATGATTTAGGAGACAAAAACAAATAGCCAAGAAACTGAAAATATCAAAAAAAAATCAAAAATTATGAAGGGGAAGCAATACAGGCAACAAGAGCGTCAAGAGGCATATGCACAATATGGAAAAAAGGAACTTGGGAATTAATAAAATACAAAAAAGATCAGCACTGGATCCAAATGGATCTAATGCAAATCAGTACAAAAGAGAAGTACAGTGTCATAAATATATATGCCCCAAATCATTACAAGGAAAAAGAGCAATGCTGGGACACCTTAAAAGAAGCACTAAAAGAAGTGCAAGATGGGAAAATAATACTAGGAGGAGATTTAAATTTGGTAAGAAGCATAGAAGAAAAGTTTGGAGGAACATATCACACAGACCCATCCAGGGATACTCTAGAAGAATTAATGGAACAACACAACTTGATAGATATCCCACCAAACAATGGGAAATACACTTGGAGCAATAAAAAAGTGGGCAAAAGTAACATAAAATAAAGGCTAGATAGAATTCTAATACAAGAAAATATAGCAGCAGTGCACAACTCCATAAAATCAAAAATTTTACATACCACAACATTTGATCATAAACCAATGATAATGGTCATGGGCAAAATGGAAAATTAGGGACCGCTCCCATTCAGATATAGCTCAATTTGGGACAGCAATGGAGAAATCAGTGAATAAGTCAAGGAAGCATGGGAGACAAGAGTAATAGGATCACCACAGTATATTTGGGAAACAAAATTAAAAACTGCAAGAAACAAATTAAAGGAATGGGTAAGAGCAAATGAATTAAAAAAAAAAAGAGAAAAAAAGAGAAAAGAGTTACAACAGAAAATGGACAGCATGCAAATTGAAAAAGAAAACAAAGAAGAAAGCAAGCAAGATTATCTAAGAGAGAAGGAAATCTTTTGGGAAATATATAGGGAAAACAGGAAAGAAGAAGAAGAGGCAAGATTGAAATCAAGAAGTTTGTGGCTCAAGGCAGGGGACAAAAACACATCATTTTTCCATAACACAATGAAGATAAGAAGAGCAAGAAACCAAATAGAAAAAATTCAAGTTGAAAGCCAAGAGGTCAAAGGAGCGGAGGAACTAAAAAAAGCAGCCTATCAGCACTTTAAAAACCTACTTTCAGCCAATGAAGAAATGGTTGAAAGTGAAGACTTCTTAAAGCACACAAAAAGAAAAATAAAAAAAGAACAAAATGCAACAATGTGCAAGGATCCCACAGAAGAAGAGGTAGTGACAGCCATATGGAGCCTGCATCCAGACAAAGCCCCAAGGCCAGATGGCTTCACAATAGCATTCTACAGATTTCATTGGTATACCATCAGAAAGGATTTCTTAAGAATGGTGAAGAATGTTTTCAAAAAAAAAAAAAAATAGGAGGCAACACCAAATCCTCCTATCTTGCTCTTATCCCAAAAGAAGCAAACCCCTCAACTTTCAACAGGTTTCACCCTATCTCTCTCTGCAATTCATCATATAAGATAATAAAAAAAATAATTGCAAATAGAATCAAGGAAGTACTTCCAATAATCATATCTGAAAATCAAGGAGGATTTGTGCCCAACAGGAAAATCATAGATAATGTAATTATTGTACAAGAAGTGGTTCACTCCAGTATGCTAAAGCAAGAAAAAGGCCTCATAATCAAACTAGATATGGCAAATGCATTTGACAGGGTCAATCATCCATATCTAATGGCTGTCCTCCAAAAACTTGGATTCTCAAGAGAAATAGTGGAAGTCATACAGGCATGCATTTCTACTCCATGGATTGCCCCCCTCATAAATGGAAGGCCCAGTGATTTCTTTCAAAGCACAAGAGGCCTTAGGCAAGGTTGTCCTCTCTCCCCCTTCCTATACATTATAATGGCAAAAACATTAAGCAGGGCTCTGTAAAATCAAAGAAAGGAACAAAATATCATAGGGATCAGAATAGCAAACAAAGTAGAAACAATAAACCACTCACTCTTTGTTGATGACGCACTAATGCGGGGAGGGGCATCAACAATAATAGCAAGGAGGTTCAAAAAAGTTCTAGATGACTTTTTACAGGTTTCAGGTGGGCTATTAAACAATACAAAATGCAGGATATATGGATGGAATACCCCTCCCAGAACTATGCAAAGGATCTCACAAATCTTAGACATCCCTGTACAGGAAAAATGGACACACTTCTTTTATCTAGGACTTCAAATCTCAAAGAGAACATGAACATAGGAATATGGACTAAACAAATTGAAAAAATGAAAAACAAACTACAAAGATGGGGTATGTTGTGGCTGAATATCGCAGGAAGGGTAATTCTAATCAAAGCACTCCTTGCATCACTACCTATCTACCAATATGCCATAATCATGGCCCCAGCAAGTGCCCACAAACAAATGGAGCTTATCTTAAGAAGCTTTCTGTGGCAAGGGGGGAAGCAAGAAAACAAAAAATTTAGCCTGGTCAGGTGGGAGCAAGTAGTACTACCTTATGAACAAGGAGGCCTATCAATATGGATACCTGGGCTCATGAATGCAGCACTGGGAATGAAAATAGTATGGAGACTAATTACAGGAAAAGAGAGCTAGTGGAAAAAGACTCTTATAACAAAATATATGGATGGCACCAGGAAAAGACTGCTCAATGGAAATATCCCAATAAGACCATGTACCCAAGTATGGAAGTTGGTTAAAAAAAAAATTCCATTAATGAGTAGATATATTTCTAAAATCCTAGGCAATGGAAAAACAATTTCAATTTGGGAGGACAGAATCATGGGAAAAGAACCATTACAGACTCATCCAGAAATTGAAGACATACAAGAGTGGATGAAAGATAAAGGTTTCAACACCTTACACTCTATATCTCTTTGGAATCAAAAGGAGTGGCAAGATTGGAAAATCTTAGCAATCCCGACAGATTTGGAAGGGCAATGGAGCAAAATCAGGCAGCTCTTAAAAGGGGCAGCACCAATCCACTTTGACGAGGAAGATGCTTATCTTTGGGACCCAAGCGGTGGACACTACATAGTTAGGACTGGATATAAAATCCCTTAGGAACAACCAAATCAACAAGACTGTGATTCTTGGAAAATAGCTTGGAAATTAGAAAGTCTGCCTAAGATCAAAATGTTCATCTGGACTCTACTAAAGGGGATAATATTGACCAGTGACAACCTTAAAAAAAAGGGCTTTCAAGGCCCAACTAGATGCCCATTATGCATGCAGGCTGAAGAAAATATTCAACACTTATTCCAAGAATGCACCTTTGCCAAAGAATGTTGGCAGCAACTGATAAGTCCTTTGGAAATAAGAATAAATTTTGAAAAGTCCTTGCCAGATTTTCTTCAGACCCTCGAGAAGGCCTATCCATACACAACAAAGAAGAAAGTCACAATTCAGAGAATATGGAAGTGCATTCCAGTAGTTCTATGTTGGCAAATTTGGTTGACATGAAATAAGTGCATATTCAAAAATAAAATTCCAAGGATAGGGAAGACCCTCTCAAAAACGTGGGGTTTAACTTCTGAAATCCTCAATGTCAAAGGAACAGCACCAACAGATTATAGCACTCTTCAGCAGGAAGAGTGAGATTGGCTCAGCAAAGCCATAATAAACAATAATGGACAAAAAGGAAACAGGAAGATAAACTCATGAAATATTTGGAAAATAAGAATGAGTGAAGAGGAACTGACAAACTGGACGAAAAATCAGAACCAATATTATCTATACTTTGATGGGGCCTCAAAGCATAACCCAGGAAAGGCAGGGGCAAGGGGAATAATCCTAGATCCTGATGGGAAAGAAAATGTCACATATGAATCAGGATTGGGACAAATCTCAAATAATAAGGCAGAAGCATACAGCTTGCTGATGGGAACAAGAATAATAAAAAGAAAGAAATTCAAAATCCTATCATAATAGGTGACTCAGCCATAATAATAGAGGCAATGGCAAGAAACAAAAACCCAAGCAATGAGTTCATGAACAGAATTCTTAGAAGAATAAGGAAGAAATTGGAAGGCTCTGGCAATGTAATCTTCAGACATGTCTTGAGAATTCACAATCAACAGACGGATTATTTTGCAAACCAAGTAATGGAAAAAAATGAAGGGCACATTCGTGGAAACCAGGAAGAATATCATAACTCTGTTCCTTAATGCGAAGCAAAAAGCACAAGTATAAAGATCACCAAAATCAAGGAAAAACCACAAGGATCAAAGAAATAAATAAAAAAATAACAGTCAAAAAACAACAAAGGACTCATCACTGCAGTAACAGCCAGGAAGTCATGGAAATGCATAAGAAAATCCATGAAAATTTAAACTCTAGCATGAGAAACAATAGGAAGGAAGATTGCAACCATGGTCACAAGAACCATGTTGCAAACTATTTCATCAAAGGTAGGGATCAGGCGGCGTTAAAGCACTATAAGAATAGAGGGTGCAATCATCACAGAAGCAATCTCAGTGAAGAAATCTTCACCTTCCAGGTCAGTATAGTGCTTCTTTGGCTTCAAAGCCCCTTCCTGCCTTATATAATAGCCCTCAATGTTACCCCTACTAAGCGAGTAGACTTCATATTAAGCCCCCTCCCCTCTTCTTACCCAGCTCGTTCATCCCATATCCCCCCATCCCCTCCACCCAGCGCCCCATTACAGCGTAAAGCCTCTGTTATGTCCAAATTTTGGTCCTCTCTCTGGGACCTCATTATTACCGAAATACAATGGAAAATCAGGACTGAGTGCTTAATACGGACTTCAAATAAGCTTTCATTCGCACCTAAATATATCGTCGGGTCCGCCCCCCCAAGCCTTCACCGCATCGCTTTTCTCTCCTCTCTCCGATCTCCGATCAAAGTTAGATCGTTGATCTGGCACCTGATCTGACGATTGGCGATCAGCCCGTCCATCCAAACTTGTGCGACTTTCTCCCACCGTCAATCTGTCCCCATCAGATCTGACGGTTCTTATTGATATTGGGCCGACAACAAGCTTGGAGATTACCCACCTGAAAAGTGGTTTTCTCTCTCTCCTCCACTGCTACGTGTCGCCCGGTCAATGGAATCGGGCGTCCTCCCCTTTTTACCACTCATAGTTTCTTATCCGCCCGAAATACCACCTTCGCCTTTAAACCTGCCTTTCTCATTGATTATTGTTCGAACCTTTTCGCGCCCGATGACTGTTGATTTGATTCATCGACGGCTGCGACGGCTCCTCTAGACTGCAGCGCCTTTGGAATCTCTACCATCCATCCCATGATTCCAAACTTTTCGACTTAATCTTGGCAGTTATTAAACTGAAAACCCTATTCGTCGATTCCAATGGCCCCCGTGCCCGACAAAAGGAAAGTGGTCAACACCAGAAGAAGAAAAAGCACCTCAGGCATTACAAATCCAAGGAAGCACAGCAAAACAAGGAGCAGAATGCAAAGCCAAAGGAAGAACAGGAAATCAACTCAAATGGAACCACAGTGGCATATTACAAAATCAGCAGCACAAGTAATGAAGGAGAGAACTCGGTCAAATATGAAAAGAAGAAACAACCAACTCAGGAGCAAATAGTCTATAAGCCTTGAAAAATTGTCAGAGAATCCATGACATGTAAATTTCTCTTTCTAATAGGTCAGTTTGTTAGGCAGTACACTAGAATACCCATAAAAATACATGAAGTCTTGAACACTAGGCTAGGAGAAGACTACGTTCCTATTTCATGACTTAAATGTTTATCTTTTTGTAGTTATTTGTAATAAGAGCTTGCTCCAACAAAACTTTTGATAATATATCAACTACCCGACTTTGTTAAAAAAATAAAAATTTAATATAATTTAACTTTTTAATAATTAAATAAAATAATGAATCATACCTTTAAATTAAATATAAGTAACATTTTCTAATATAAATACATAACATTTTCTAATATTAAGATATAAAAATTTCACCTGTACAAAACGAAATCATATGAATAAAGTTTAAAATCCAATAAATATGTTTTATTGAGAGACATAACAGGTACCCTCGGATAAGATCTATTTATAGTAACTCAAGTTTCCTTGTTGAACAAAATAATCATTAATAGACAAAATGTGATAAAGTGATTATATCAAAGAATACATTTAAGATATAAAAATTTAATACTAAAACACCCGGACAAAACCAAAGCATATGAATAGAGTTTAATATCTAGTAAATATGTTCTATTGAGATACATAACAGGTTCCATGGGATAAGATTTATTTATAGTAACTCAAGTTTCCTTATTCAACAAAATAATCATTAATAAAATAATTATTAATAGATAAAATGTGATAAAGTTTTATATGAAAGGATACATTTAGAGTTGCTATCCAACATGCTTTTTTAATTGTATAATAAAATTTGGAAAAAAAAATTAAAAATATATATATATATATTAAAATTTCAATGATTAAAATTTTATATATATAATGGAATTATTCCTATCGCTATTAAAATCATCACATAAAAAAACTAATAACTAATAATAACCAATCTAATGGATGCAAAGAAAAGTGACAAATGAAGGATTATATTTTTTGTTAATTACATTTGGAGTTGCTATTTAACATTTTTTAATTATATAATTATTTTTTAGGAAAAAAATTAATATAAAAAAATTTATGCTTTATTTATAATTAAAATTATTTTTATTAAAATATAAGCAAAACGTTAATGATAACAAATATAATGGGTTGAAAGAAGGTAAACTATACTTGTGTGCTTGCTCATTTGGGATGGACTAAACATAGATATGTAAGTCATTATGGAGAAAAAAAAATTTAGATAAATTAAGTTTTTTAATTAATAAAATGTTAAGAGATTATAAGCGAAAAAAAATACATAAAAATAAATAAAATCACCAACTTAATTTTTCAATAATTAATAAAAATATTAATATTTCATTAAATATAAGTAACTATTTTCTCATTTTAATATATAAAATTATAAAATCTCAAATTAAAATACTAAATTACAAAATCATTAATGTTCAATCTTTATTGATGAGTTACATTACATAAGCCGTGGGATAAGATCTATTCAATCTTAACTCTAGTTTATTGTATTGAATAAGCTAATCATTAATACACATACAAATAAGTGGTTAAATAGAGAGCATGAAACTTTTGAGAATGATTTTTGATATACTTTTTTGAAATTGGAAAATAAAAAATAATAAAATGAAAAATATAAAATTTATTATTTAAAACCACCAGCGGGTTATTTCAGGTGGCGTGGTTTTTCTTGATAACAGTGATGTGTCAGACATTTGCGGATAGCAGCCAGAGATGGCTGTCCTCACTGTTGGTTTGACAAACTGAGTTTGATAGGTTTTTCCACCTTTTGAAAAAAAAAAAAAAAAAAAATATATATATATATATATATATATATATATATATATATATAATACAATTTGAGTGGATTTAATAGTTAAAAGTATATATTTTTTTATTAAGAGATCACAGGTTTTAAAATCAAAAAAATAAAATATGTATACGGTCTTAAAATTTAATACACTAATTTAATCGTTGACTTAATTGTCACTTTAAAATTAAATAATAATTATTATTACTATTTAAATAAATAAAATAAAAATGTTAAGGACACTTGTATATCTAGGATGAATAAATTGTCTTTCCAAATCTAACTATTATAACTATTGAAATAATTCCTAAAAAACACACGTATTGATGACCAAGAAGACAAATATAAATAAGATAAATATAATAACTGAACTTTTAAATAATAAATAAAAATCACTGAATAATTATGAGATGCATTTAGTTTTAAAATATATATTACATTGTTTTAATATTAAAATATATAAAATTATATAATGATTACTAAAATACTATTTCAAAATCATAAATATATATTAAAAATAATTCATATATGTAAAGTTTCATGATTAATTAAGACATTATTATAGATATATAATAGGTTTTATATAACCATTATTATCTTAAATTTACTTCATTATTATTAATAAGATAATTAAACTGATAAACGTATTATATATATAATAAAAATTATCTATTATATTTTATAATATATTATTTGATTCAAAATATTTTAAAAAATTATATAAAACAATATATAAAAATAAGTTTAGGTGTTATCGATACTAACTAGTGTAGCTATATAATTAAATGACTAGTACATATTGATAGTCATCGATTCATAATAAACACTAAAATATATTTCATGATACATTTCAAGTTGTTAAAATTTACAAAAATATAAGAAATAACTAAGATGTAATAGCCTTGGCTTAAAAGTCGATGTAATAAAGCTAATAAAGGTAAAATAAGACCAAGGTCGTGGGACACATATTTCAAGTTGAATGTTGGGAAAAACATCTTAGTGTGGGTATTTATTTAGTTTATTATGGCTAAGGAAATTGGCAAAGGCAATGGAAAAGGAGATGAGAGATTGGGTGGCATCGAAGTGGAAAATTCTCCTTAGTTATTTACCCACGATGAGCAGACTTATGAACTTCTGGTACAACTTTCATTTCCTCTATCAAGAAGACCTAGAGAAAAATCTCAGATTACCATGGGTGTGCAGGCGTGGTTTCCTGTCGTTACACTCATGGTACATAGGATTCAATCCACACAGGGATACTCCATGCAATAAGTTCATATGGGTTAAACTATTTGGTTTACCTATCCAATTCTGGATGAGGAAGGTCTTCATCGAGATCAGGAATGCAATTGGAAAACTCATTTACATACCGCTAAAGTGTTTAGGGGTTAGGGATAAACGTGTTGCCTGGATTTTAATTGAAAGAGGTTTCTCCAGTGGCTTCCTTGAGCCCATCGACTTGGCTTGGGACAGGATTCACATTCATCGGTGGCTAGACTTTTGGTGCATTCCCTTCCATTGCCTCATCTGCCATCGCACTGGACATCTCATGGCGCAACGCCCTTGAAAGCACTGGAGGAAGAATAAATTGAAAGAGGAGGCCTGAACCTGGATGTTTAATGAATGAAATGGTTATCGACCACCTAGAGAGCGAATTGTGGTTACTGACTACGTCATGGACCCTATTCGACAGCATATAATAGGTACCCCTCCTCTGAACCTACCTTCTCCTTTTGAATTGAAATCCTTGGACTATCCATCTTCTACTTCTCCTATTGCAGTCCCATCCTCCCCCTTTTGGTCATATGGGAATGCTCATGACTCAAATTCCCTCTCCCTAGACGTGCCCCCACTCCATTCCATTTCCACTACTATCCCACTCGCCCTTGCCTTGACTGCTCCACCACCTCCCTCACTAGATTCTCGGATACCTCTGCCCCTGAAAAAATTAGGGATCTTGGTAAATGGGGTCAAAATTCCATGCACTACCCCTCCACTGCCACTCCCCAACATTCCGACCCTCGATGTACCTCCCTTCTCTCCTGGTTCACAGTTCTCCTCCCCCCAAAACTCGGTTGATAGTGACATTGATTTCCTCCTATCCAACAAGACACTAGATATCAGGTCACTTACTATACATCGATTGCACCACCCTCCCTCTCCGAAGATTAGCCCCAACTCTGCTCGTAACATTACGGTGCAGTGTAGGAACAACCGAGACAACATACATTTATGTGGGAGGCCCAGGATGTTGTCTTTCTCATTTGTTGATTCCTCCACTCTTATTGACATTTCGATCTGCTCCACCTCTGAACCTCAGGCTCTTAGAGAATTGCATCCCGATCATCGAGCATCATGACCTTTTGCCTATCCCTTAATATGCGGGGATTGGGGAACTCACACAAATTCCTTTCCCTCAGAGAACTCTTTTCTTCTGTTGATCCTCATATCATCCTATTACAAGAATATATGAGAAATTCTCAAACGGCGATTGATTATTTTCGAAAAATGCTACCTGAGTGGTATATGGTGGCAGTAGACTCTATTGGCCTCTTCAGGGGGTTTACTTCTCTGTGAAACCTAAGATGGGCTGGATTCAAAGCTTATAAATGTCTTGCTGGTAATTTGTTATTAGGTAGTATAAGGGGGCTACTAGGGCGATTGCATATTCTCAATTTATACACCCCCATATCGGGACATGACTATTTTTTGGGATGGAATGGAGCTGGCTAAGATCCTCAAAATTGACTCTCTCATTGTAGTGGGTGATCTTAATGCCACCACTGGCTTGGATGAATGTTGGGGTTCGACATGTAAGATGGACCCTCTGGTGAACAAACTTAGAGAAACTATCTACAGTAATAACCTAGTTGACATTCGACCACAGAAATTGGTCCCCACCTGGCATAATGGTTGGGTCAGTTCACAACATATTGCTAAGCGAATTAACCGATATTTGGTTCATGTTGATCTAGAGGAAAAGGTGGGCATACTACAATTGGAGGTTATTAACACTGTTATCTCTAATCATCATCCCATCACCCTTATTTGGTGCGGGGATTAGACAAGGATGGGAATTCCATTCAAATTCAATCAGATCTGGCTGGAAGATTCATACTTTAACAATCTAATTAGAGATTTATGGGCAAGACATAGAGATTCAGAGGAATCCCCCATGGTGGTGATCTTCAGGAAGCTACAAGCCCTGAAATCAGTGGTGAAGGAATGGGAACGTGGGAAGAAAAAGAGGATGAACATAGAGCTCATAGATATCAAAGAGGAGCTGGATAGATTGGGACCAACTCTGAATTTGGGAATTCCATCTGCGGACCTTTTACTCAAAATCAAGAACCTTGAGGAGGAGAAGAAAAAGATTCTACATATACAGGAGGTCACCTAGAGGTTGAAGAGTTGGGCACTATGGATTCAAGAGGGGGACAGGAACACCAAATTATTTCATAGATACAAAAATCATAGAAGGATGGTGAACACATTTGGGAAATCAAGGATCCAAATGGCCACATAGTTCATGACCTTCCAGAGATATAACAAGTGGTGACCATATTCTTTGAAACAACTTACAAAAAGTGAGATGATTAACGCTCAGAAGACTAGATCTATGGTACTGATACATATCCTACCATGTTTGATGAGGAAAAAAATGAAGAATTATACAAGGTTGTCAATTTGGAGGAGATACATGTTGTCCTTAAATCTTTCACCAAGGACAAATGCCCTGGCCCAGATGGCTGGACAGTGGAGCTATTTTTGCATTTCTTTGACATTATGGGACCAGACCTGCTGAGGATGGTTGAGGAGTCTAGGCTGGGGGGTCACATCACATCTGAAATCAACTCTACATACATTTCTCTTATTCCTAAAAATAATTATTCAGGGACTTTCAACGACTACTAGCCCATTTCATTATGTAATCTGATATACAAATTGATTTCCAAGATCATAGCTCTTAGAATCAAGAACACTATGTCCACTTACATTACATAGGAGCAATATGGATTCCTACAAGATCGATAGATTCATGATGTTGTTGCTACAGCGCAGGAGTGTTTACATTCCATACACACTAAGAAGTTGAATGTTATTGTCATGAAGGTGGATCTCCAAAGGGCATATGACTGTGTTGATTAGGCATACCTACATATTGTTCTTCACAAAATTGACCAACATGTATGCAAAAATGAATGGATCTTGGCTTGTGTTACTAATGTTAGATATGCAGTCATTATTAATGGATTTCCCACAAGATATTTTGGAGTTGGCAGAGGATTGAGGCAAGGTTGTTCACTCTCCCCACTTCTATTCATTTTGGCCATGGATGGCCTTAGCCACAAATTAAATTAAAAATGTGTGTTTGGGGGGCGATTTCAATGCTCTCAAACTAGGAAGAGGAATCAACATATCACATAACTTCTTTGTAGATGACATTCTGATTTTTGGTATGTTATTGAGGATGGCATGGGAATCCCTACATCATATATTACAGGTTTGGGAGAGCTTCGGTACTTCTTATGAATAAGCATAAATAAGTGATTCTATTTGGGGAGGGATGTTTGGAGGACATAGAACACATCAAAAATATATTTGGGGTGGAGGCTAAGCCGATTGGTGTTGGAATGAAATATTTGGGATACAATATCAAACCAAACAACTACAGAGTTAAAGACTGGCTTTGGATCATTGATAGATTTCATAAAAAATAATTTGGATGGGAACACAGATGTCTAACACTTGGAGGCAGGGTTACTCTCACTCAAGTGGTCCTACAACATCTTGCAGTTTACTGGGTACACTTATATTGCCTCCCTGCTACTATTATTAAGAAAATTAACAAAATTATGGCTAATTTTATCTGGGCTGGTTTTGAAAATGCACATAAATTCCACCTTAACAAATTAGATAAGATCACATTGCCAAAGAGTCGTGGGGGATGGGGATTATTGAACATTAATTTGTTTGGCTAGGCCTTGCTCATAAAAACATTATGGTGGGGATTGTTTGGTAAATGCCTATGGGGGGACGTCATTTGATCCAAATACCTCTAGGGGATCAAGGCCACACACTAGATGAGAGAGGGGCTTGTTGGGAAACTGACTGGTTTTACTATCTAGATCATCTTAAACAAGGTCAAATTCTGGCTACTTAAGAGTACTTGCTAGATTTTTGGCTCGGGAAGCGATATTATCATTGGCAGGGATCACATCATTGGCACGCACATTGTAAAGTTCTTCTTTGATAAACTCACTTGTTTCTTAAATAACAGAGGATATTTCTACTTGGATCAGAGTATCAGTTCATGGAATGACACCATTCTGATTTGGAAGCAGGCAAAGGAAATCAAACTTTCAAGGGATGTGGCTGAAAGTTGGGAACAAATTCTAATAGAGCTACACTAGTTTGGTATCTGCAGGGCAAAGCTCGAAGATCATATGGGTTGGGAAGGAATTATGAAGTGAGGATCTATCTCTTTCTCGGACACCTATCAGTACATGAGAAGATGCATACATAACACACAAGAGGTTTGTTGGTTCTCTAGATTTTGGAAGATTAAGATTCCAATTAAAATCATCTTATACACCTGGCTAGCATGGAAGAAAAAACCCGTCACCTTGGACAATCTAAGGAAGCGAAACATGCAAGGTCTAGGTATATGTGTGTTATGCAGGTAGGAGGAAGAAAGCAATTTACATATCTTAATATGTTTCCTGGTGGCTATCCAGATCTGGCAAGAGATCTTTGGTAAACTCTCTTTCCCTTATATTAATCATGTCTCGATTGAAAATTGCTTGTTATGGTGGAGCAGGAAGACTAATCCATGGAGGGCCATCCCTCTAGTGACTTTTTGGGAAATCTAGAGATCTAGGAATTTTATTATATTTGAAGGGAAATCTCTCAATGTGGATCACATTGTCAACAACATATTATCTTGGATGAGACCACTCTTGAATTCCAATCCTCGGGCTAATCGGGACAGAATCAGTACTACTAGCCCAATCATATCCTACCCAGTGGATTTCTTCGATGGCGCAAAATAGAGAGGTAAGTGTGGATGTGAGGTTTGGATCTTCTTTGAAAATAACTAGCAATATAAGATACATTGGGCCAGAGGCAAAGGAACCAACATGAAAGTAGAAATGATGGCCCTATGGGGACTACTATGGTTCACAAAATTTTTGAACATTCTGAAACTAAAAATTTTTGGGGACTCACAATCCATCATTAACCTGGATGTGTCGGGAGATGCCCATATAAAACAACCACAACTACAGGGCTAGCTCCGCAACATTGAACATCTCATGGGCACTTTTCAAGAGGTATCCATTCAGCACATTCATAGGAATCACAATTCCATTGTTGATGCTATGTCCAAGCTTGGTATCACTACCTCACAGGATGGTCTACATATTGAGCTAGAGATGGAGGGTTGTTCCTTTGATGTTGGCTTCCTTCCTTTCTCTTGATGAGGAACACAGATGGCTACATTTATACTTACTTTATGTTTGTGCAACTATGGTTTCTATATCCGCTTTTCCTTTCATATGATTGAAATTTCTTCTACATGCAGTTTTAGACTAGTGTATGGGCTTTTTGTAGACCATTTTCTTTGCTATATGCATACTTAGAATTATATGTGGTTCATATGTTGACTGTTCCCATGTTGGGATTCAGACTAGTTGTCTTAATGTATAGATGGTGGCACACATATGCTGCCAATAATATGGATTACATGTACTGGTTTATATACTAATACAAAGCTAACATTTTTTTCACACTGAAAAAAAAGGGTTTGAAAAGGAAAAGAGGCATTAATTAACATTTTATTTATGAAAATAAAGGATAATAGGAGAAAAAGAAGGTGAAAGGTCACAAAATGCATGTGAGGAGGAAAATGAAGGGAAAATAATAGAAATTGAAGAAAATAGAGGCCTCATTGATAAAAAGGATTATGGGGATCAGTTCACAATCTTTAGTTAGTTCAGTTTTGGAGCTCTCTCTCTATTCTCTCTACTCTCTCATACTCTCATACACTTAGAGTATTATTGGAGCACTCTAGCATTGGAGGAAGGAAGGACAATAAAGCAAAGGGAATCAAAGATCAAGTAAGGAAAAGCAACAGCAAGTGACTACAACGGGATTACCTACAAGTATCGAGTTGCATGTATGATCTCCTTGCTAGTTTTGGGATGCATGTGTGTATTTGATTCTCTTGTTATCATTGGCATGGGTTTTTCTAGGTGTGGCAGTGGTTTTCTGCCTTGCCTTGCCATTTTCGGATAACTATGGTGCGATCGAGTTCTTTTACTTGGTTGAGTTGGATTGTTGGATGGCTTTGAAACTGAGTGGGGTGGTCTTATGAAAAAATTACAAGGCCTAGGATTCCCTTGACTGGTAATGGTGCGATACACAGTAAAACCTAGTTGTAAATACCCTCGTTGGGCCTAGGAATCCCTTGACTAGTAATGGTGGGATAAACAGTATAGCCTAAAGGCTGGAGATGGAAAAATTCCTCACGATTTAGGTGGAGAAATCTGGATGTATCCATGCTTGTTAGGGCCTAGTGATCCCTTAACTAATATATAGCGGGATTGTAGTAAAGCCTGTAGTGTATGTTTATTGTTTGGGCCTAGGAATCCCTTGGCAAGATACACGATAAAGCCTGGTTGTATAGATGAAGGTTTCGAGCCAAGGAATCCCTTGACCGGTAATGTTGGGATACACGATAAAGCCTAAGAAGCCCTGGTTTTTTTGTTTTGAGTCCCACATTCATGCTTGAAATATGGCATGAGGGTGATTGGTTGAAAGAAAGATTTGGTTCAACCCAATGTATGGTTGGGTGGTACGCGAAAGTCCCTGATTTGGTTGGCTTTTGCATATGTTAATAAGAGTTCTTTTCCTCTTGTGTATTATGTGTAAATGTACTTGTTATTATGTAGCTTTAATAGTTGTACTATCATTGTTATTTTGCTAGTTATATGATGGTTATAAGAATGCTTTATGACATACTTTGGTTATGACTCTCATCATGTTTTGATTAGTAAATGAAATGTTAATGAATATATGACCTAATAGATGATAATGCAACTATTATGAGAGGGCATCATACCTTCTTGACAAAACTCATATAAGTATCAGGTCCTTATGTTCAAATGTTTTTATATGACCTGTACATTACATGTGTTATGACATGTTTGACAGAATGCCTATCATGGTTGTTAGGGGTTAGGTTAAGTCCTTATTCAATTTTTTGTATTAGAGGCCTTACTTCTTGTAAGTTATCATTTCTGAGAATTTCGTGAAGTTTTGGGCAAAGACCTGAGTCCTAGCCATGAAAAAGTGGCTTAGAATCTAGGGTCGCTGGTACAAAACTGCCTAAAAAAGGCCAAAGTCGCATGGGTTCCTTTCTATGGGAGCAACAAGAGGGTCCCAATCGCATGGTAGGCTTGTCATGGGAGCAAATGGGGGTCTAGTTCAGCAAAACATCAAATTGGCTCAGGGGTTGGACACCTAGAGGGGTTGGTTGGATCATGAAGGTTCTGAAGCTCCTGAAGAAGGTCAAATTGGTCTTGTCTTGTCATTTCTACTTCCTTAACTGTACTTGAGGAGTTGAATCATATCATAGTAACTATTCGTCACATGTTTACCCTAGTGGACTGATTAGCTTGGGTAAATGTGGGAGGAGGGTGTTACATAAAATATAACTTTATTTAAAATATAATAATAATTATTAATGATAAAAATAATAAATGTAAAAGTTAAACAAATATACATTTAAAAAAGTATGTAACGAGATTCTTATATATGGAGATTCACCCCACTTTATTATTGAGGTTCTCAATTTGTAAATAGGTTTTGTTTTCTTTTCACAGGGAAAAAATAAAACACTTCTATTATAGAATGAAGTTGTTACATCAAGCAAAGTTTCATGCATCTTATCCTACGTCTACAGATCCTGCAAGAACAATAAAAAAGGAGAAACAAAGACATTCTTCCAACAGTTGACAAAATCTACTGAGAGAATAGGGGTCAGGGACCCCACCCAACTGAGCCAAAAATACAAAACCCCTACAAATGACAGAGGAAGACCCAAAGAGGTGGGTCAAAGCCCAAGAAAAATAACAAAAAACATATCTTGCAGCCTAAAATAGATCAGGGGAGGAGGCAAACCATCATGCAAAAATGAAGAATCTTGAGTTTATGATAGAGTCTTGAACCATACATTCGAAATGAAAATACCCAGGAAATGTCGATGTCCTACGCTTGGAGAGCTGGTTCGCCAATGTATTATGCTCCCTAAAAAAATGGCAAAAGGATGAGGAGCAAAAACTAGCCCTCATTGTGTCCATGGGTCAATACTTGCTTATCAATACCACATGCTCAAAAAACCATAACTCATTTCATATGACATTGTTTTTAATTGATGAATTTAAATAAAAAGACAACAAAAACATATCTACTTTGGAAATAAATCTCACCCTTAATTTATGTATACTACTAAAAATATTCTAGAAATATTTTATGGAAATTAATTCTCATCATCAAATTAATAATTATTAATAATTAAATAAAAAATTTAAACATTTTATTTCCAAAATAAAGATACTGATTAAAAAATACCAACATAAAATTACATAATTATTATCATGATTCTTATTAATTTTATTAAATAACATAATCACCCATTAAAAAAATTGAGTGAAAAAATTAAAATTTCTAACTAATCACTTCGTTATTATATCCCATTAAATTACATAACAATTTAAATTACATAACAATCTAAATGTAAAAAGATAACATAATCACCTATTAAAAAGAATTGAGTGAAAAGATTAAATATTTCTACTAATATCTTCGTTATTATATCTTATTAAATTACATAACAATCTAAATTTATAAGGATAACATAATCACCCATTAAAAAAAATTGAGTGAAAAGATAAAAAAATTCTAACTAATCACTTCGTTATTATATCTTATTAAATTACATAACAATCTAAATGTAAAAGGATAACATAATCACCTATTAAAAAAAATTGAGTGAAAAGATTAAAAATTTCTAACTAATCACTTCGTTATTATATCCTATTAAATTACATAACAATCTAAATGTAAAAGGAAAATGTATGAGATGTAATGTCGTTAATGACCACCTTTATGGGATAACTAGTAACCAGTTTCAAGTTGCCATTTTGTATTTCCAATTTGACATTTTACGTGTCGTTTTTTTGTGGATTTGTAAGGTTTGTGAATATGGTTTTGGTTTTAATTTAACAGATTTTTTTTCCTAATTTTGATTTTTTAAATTTACAAATAAAAAATAAATATATTTGTTATCTTAAATAAAGAATGATAAATGAGTGAATTTTTCAATGAAATTCAGAGATAAAAGAAAATAGCCATTTGATATTTAAATTTATATAAACTTCATTTTAAAACATTTCTCAATCAAACTAATTTTTAACATTAAAATGCTTATTTATAACATATAAATTAAATAACAGTTATGATAACTCGAGAAATTTGATATCTAAATTTATTTGTTGAATTGAGGCTTCTGTGATCCATATTAAGTTAAGAGAGATTTTTCGACCTCTGTGACAAATGAATTATCTTATGATTTACGCCGAAAAATCTCTCTTAATCTAAATTTATATTTATATGAACTTTATAGTAAAACATTTTTCATTCAAACTCGTTATAAATAATAAAATATTTTATTAATATATCTTTTTAATTATAAATGATAAAATATATTATTAATATCTCCGTGAAAGGAATTTGACCTTTTACCTCCATTAAGCCTCATATACAAGGGAGAGAATTCAACTCAATATTATAAACATTCCACTTTCAATAGTATAAACATTTCGCTTTTTAAAACTGGTTTTGAACATATTTTCTACCCCATTTTACATTTCAACCCATAAAAATACATTTATAGTTACCGAAAATAATAATAAACAAATATTATATATAAAAATCACATTTATAGTTACCGAAAATAATATATAAACAAATATTATATTCTCATTTGACTCTTTGAAATAAATATCAAAATACTTAAATATTATGTATATGAATGTTATTGGTTGGTTATTAATATATGGGAAAATTTATCATAATTTATTTGTCAACTCAGTAGTGAGAACAATTTACTAATTATTTTTAGTTGCTAATCGTAAATAGAGTCTCTTTTTTATTTAAGGAAAACAATTCCACCTGAAATAACCACAAGATGAGGGTTCAAATCTCATTGAATATATATATGCCTTGTTGTGTCTTGGCTAGAATCCCATGACTCTTGTTGAGGCATAAATTTCTTGCACCAGTTACCGAATAAATAAGGGAACAAATTTTCACTCTTACCAAATACCTCATATTTCATTACGTCCAAAAATATTCAACCCTTAAACAAACAAACCCTATTTTAATAAACACTCCAAACGCAATATTCTTTTGTTTTTATTTTTTCTCTCGCTTGAACTCCCACTATATTTTTTTTGCTATTCATCTAATAAAATATAGTATTAACATTCATTTTGACTATTCATACACGTGTTAAGCTTTTCATTATTGCTCTGCTAAAGTATTTATTAACCTTCATTTATATCGATTTGACTTCACATACACGTGTTAAGTTTCTCGGGTAACTCAGAAAAATGAGTATGTTGTGAAACGGCCAAGAACTATTAAAAAGTACGGTCTCACTTCCAAAGTCGCACTATCATAACCCATGTAACTTGTGTTACTGTCCGGAATTTCCACCGCTGGCTAACTTGTACTCTGCTGCATAAAAGTATTTACAGAGAGCCTCGGATGCTATATTCTATGTATATACACACAGAATATGTATATGTTGTCTGTATATATATATACACAGTGGTTGTCAACGGTCAGTGAGTTTAGATAAATCAATCACCCACCCACCCACTGCGTTGCCCTCTCGAAAAGTGTAAACTGCAGAAAGGTACCTAAAGTCTTCGAGGCATGAAAATATTTTTAATATGGATGCAAAGTTGTAAGTTAGCGCGTAGCAAATCGCGCTTTTTTAACCTGTGAACGTAGCAGGGGGTGCATCGTTGGAAGTTTATCATTGTAATTTTGTCCATCAATTAGATGCGAATTTAACTTCACGTGGTCACGGGTGCCAATTCCCCTGCCTTTACTCGCGGGATGTTCCCCCTTACGGCAAATGCGAAGCGCCCTGCGACAAAACTCCACCATTCCGCTACGCAGATCGATCATCCACGGAACAAAACTACAAACAGCATTTAATGGTCTCTCAACTGTAGACACCTACTACTAGTCCTTTCAGTCAATTTCACGTCGTCACCTCCGACTTTGACATTTGACTCCTCATTACTGAACTCCTCCTCCACCTCTGCTATTAAAGAAATCTCTGCTGCGCTGCGTTCCACATTCATCCCCAATATTGATGCTCGGTCGGTCGCGTTGTTTTCTGCTGAGATTGAAGAACTGTTCTTCAATGGGTCCGTGGCACCAAGATATTCTAGTGGAGGTCCTGAAGCATCTGGACGCCAAGTCCCTGGCCATGGCGGGCTGCGTGAACAGGCTGTGGAAACGAGTTTCGCAGATGGAGTGTGTGTGGGAGGGGGTTTGCACTAAGCACTGGCCCCTCGCTCACCCTCGTTCTCATTCCGTTGTGGTCGCTCTGGGAGGATACCGCCGCCTTTATCTCCTCTGCTTGCGCCCTGTTCTTTCTTCTTCCTTCCGTTGCAGAACCAACAGCTGGACAAAAGATGAAGTTCAGCTGTCACTTTCACTCTTCTCCATCATCTGCTATGAACGCATGGCGAAGCTGAGTGATTCTGCGTCCTCCTTGATGTTTCTGTATAAGCCCAACTCTCAGAATGTCCACTGCAGTCCCATCTATAAACAGTATTTTGATTGATGGCCAGTGGCGTAATTTCATGGATGTTTTATTCGTTAAACATTAATCCATTATTTTTTCTGAGCGTTAATGTTGATGTTGGATGTAATACTTCTGTGTAAAGCTTTCTAGGGTTTACAAGTACTTTGGATTTTTTTTGGTATTTAGAGGAATTGGTAATGAGATTCCTATACACAACAGTTGGCTACCATTATAAACTTTAGCAACAGTGGGATACCATTATAAACTCTAGCAGCGTAGGTATGCTCTTTCATGGTACACTTACACATGGGTGGATTTTAATCACTATTACTATAAATTCTATTTAAGCTGAATAGGTATGGGTGGATTTTAATCACTATTACTATAAATTCTATTTAAGCTGAATAGGTATGCTTTTTCTTCATATGATAATAAATGAAAGCAAATCAAAAATCACATGAAAGTAAGCTAAAGTAAATTAGGGAATTTGAACACTACTTTCTTACACATAATACTTCATTTATATTGTTATCGCTAGAAAACCAAACCTCCTTACACATAATATTTCATTTACATTATTATGACTAGAAACTACAACCTCCTTACCCATAATACTTTATTTACACTGTTATCGCTAGTTGACCCACTAGATTCTAATGTTTTCTGTTTATCCATTCTACATCTTGGCAATTCGAGTATCTCATGTGATGTTACAGGGAGGGCAACTCATTTTCACCATGAAAATGCCCATGTTATGGCCAATCTACGGATAATTCTTTAACATGCACAGAATGAAATCTTCAAATAACGGAATACTTCTGCATGATATTGCACAAAGTGAAACCTTCAGCTCACCAATTTTTTTGGCATACTTCCTGTGGCCGAAAATGGAATGAAATATATTAGAAAACGAGAGTGGCAGAATTGATTTAACATTAGTCTGCTAAATTAGGGACTGTAATTTTTCATTTCTCTGCCATTCTGATCCGTGAGTTGACAAAGATGTTCTTGTGTCCATATTATAAGATTGTTGTTATCAATAATATTGCAGATTCCCTCGGTGACTGCGAGCCTTCCAGCCCGTGATCTTTCTAAGTCACGTGCAATTTTGCAAGCCCCTTCTGATCTTGGCAGTCTGCAACATATATTTATACGACAGTACGAACTTTTCATCTATAACTGTAGAGGTTCTCTTATATACCGGGCCCCATTTTATATGAAAAACATAGCCACGATGTTTGTTCACTGAGGTTCTTTCCAACGTCCAGTAGACACAGATGCGTCTTTGTCCGTCGATCATCTTAGAAAGTATCAAACCTTTTATGAAACTTCGATTTTCTCCGATATTAATCAATCTAGTTCATATTAATAATACTTTCTTCTCTTTTGGAACAGTATTAATATCGAAAACATTTGTAAATTAATATAAATAAATATATATTACTAAATATAAATAAAATACATTATAAATATTTTTATTAATAAAATCTATATAGTTATATAAAAATAAATGAAACGTATTATGATGATGATATTAAATTTAGTTTATTCTAGTTTTATTTATTTTTATAAATTTTTTCCTTATTCTCTAATGTTTTATGTCAAAATTAGGGATTTTTATGTCAGGGAGGGATCTTTATGCCATCTCTGAGTGAGTAGAGAAAGTTTCTAGTGTTCTATGTGGTTTAAGTTGTTTTTATACAATAGGTACTTTCTCATAGTCACTTTTTTAATGGGTAAAAGACTAGCTTTTAGGAGGAGGATAGTATAAAGTGCATATATGTTAAAAAACTCTCATAGCCACCCTCTCAATGGAGAAAATACTCTTAAGAGGAGAATAGCATAGAGTGCATATATGTTCAAAAATTATTTTGGATTTGCTCTCTCTTTTTCTAAGACTCTTTAAAGATAGCGCATCCCCAAACCTTCCATATAAAATAACCAAGAGTAATCACACTATCAAAGGGGAGTATTTCTCAAAGGGGAGTATTTTGTTTATTTAATCCCAAATCCAAAGATCCATTGATTTATAATTATTTTCAAACCCATAATAAGCATTCCATCCTTTGCTTATCATTTTTTAATTTTATAATTTAAGTTGAGCTTGCCATAAATATAAATTACAAGATATTTGTATGTAGGAACTTCCTCTAAGTTGTTGTTGTCATATATGAAAGTATCGCATGTGATCTTTTTTTATTTAATTATCATAACTTTCATTCTATCAATATTAATAGTCATACCAGTATTGGAGCAAAAATTATGGAGGATTCTTAGTTGCTTGCTGAGATTGTAGGGATTGTTCATTAGAAAAACAACATCATGAGTGTAAAGAAGAGTGTTGGTTATATTAGTGAGAGTTGGCTAACAGACAATATGCTTCTTCCATGCATCCTTCTAACTTGTAAATGCATATATGGCAAAAATGGAAAGGGACAAGGAACAAGGTTGCTTGACTATGATATTACAATTAATTTCTTCCAACTAGCCCTCATTGTTTTTAAACGTAAAAATTGCATTTTCATACAACCTTGTCAAAGTAGCCCTCAACTTAAAAAGAACCGTTATAGCTTCCAACCTTTTTAAAAGTTTTGTCTTGGGTAATGTATTCAAAGTTTTTTTAAAGTCAATGAAACAACACAAGATAGTGCAACACTTCTCTGCAATGATCCTAAGAGCAACAAGGTGGCCCATAGGTGAATGATATCTTGTAAACCTAACCTAGTACTTATTTGTCTTTCCATGGTTTTCTAGTCATAAGCTAAATGCCTTTACCAAAATAATTTGTATAACATGGCTAAAATGGGGCTAATAATAATGGTCTAATAATTAAAGGGAACGTTTTTGTCCCCATTTAAAAGAAGAGGTAAAATAAGGTTTTATGTCTAGGGATCAGGGAAACACTCTTTCACTACTAAATTTAAGAGCACGTGTATGTGAGGAATGAGAATAGACCTTTCAATTTTAAATATTTCAGCTTGATAGCCTTTAATGTCCTTAGCATTCCAATTTGTGAGTCACTTAGCCTTGATCCCTATGTATTCCATAAAAAAACTTCATCCTCTATAGGAATGTTGGAAATGGTGCCCATCACATTAGGGGATTCATAAAGATTTTAAGGGAAGAATTCCAATCATTGAAGGGAATTATATTACTTTCTTTATCTTTAAGAGTTCCATTTTTCCTCCCAAATTTGTTAAGGATTAAGTTTAGACAGGTGGAAAAATAACTTTTGCTTTTTATATTTATCACACATTCCCCCCTTTTAATTAGGGTTTTATATGTATTTATCTTATTGATTTCTAAGGACTCATTAGAAACATCCCTAATATATTTTCTAACCATTTTACATTCATTATCAAAGACTTGGTTGTTCTATTATGTTTTTTACATGACAACTCGCTAGAGGGCTTGTTAAGGGAAGTAGAAATGGTTGTTGAAATTATGATAGAGGTCTTAGACATTGTCCTTATAAGTTAGGATATTTAAATCACTATATAAATCCTTTGAGAAGAGATCAGTTTTTCTTTTTTCAAAAAGTAGGTGTCTTTGATTATCAAAATTTTCTTTCATGGGACTTTTGTGCATGACAAAATTTAGAGTTAGTGTTACATATCTATGATTAGAGTTAGGTTCATGGTTTTTTAAAATGTCAATATTTACTATTTGGTTGGATATATGGATATCAAACTATACATAATGCATGGCACTACTCCCAAGCCCATGAATACAAGTCATCAGGTTGGACTTTGACCACTTAATTACACCATTACAATTTATTAGGCCTTGAGAACTACAAAACTTGACTAGTTTTCTACCAAACAAATCCTTGATCAGGTATTTAGAGTTTCTTTTGTATCTATTAGGTTAAAACAAGGTCCTCATCTAGCCTTAAATGATTAGAATTGCGATCATTGCTTAAAATAATAGCTTGGGTAGCTATAACTATAGCACTAAAGTCTCTTAGCAAGGCGATATTATCTTCATTCCTTAGATTATAAATATTTTGTTTAGGGTATTTTAAGGACAATATTTATCTAGATTGTTTTTTGATAAGAGGTGGAATTTATAGGTCTGAAATAATAAATTGAAATAAATATTTTTAGCATTGATGTTTGAGATTTCTTTTCAAATGTCCTAAATGAGAGGGTCTATGTAGAATTAATAGGTGTGAAATAATAAATTACTATATAAATCTTTCTATCATTAATACTTGAGATTTCTATTCAAATGTACTAATTGAGAGGGTCTATCTTATGAAGCTAAATATGAGGAGAAATGTTCTTTTTTCATATAGTAGGCTATACCTCGTATTCCTCTATGATAGTATTTATTGTTCCATACCAACTACAAGACAAGTCCTTATGTGTTAGAAATCTTCAACTCTTCATGATCCAATGTTTCAATTAGAAAATTGCACTCACGATTCAACTTAACAAAAAATCTTTGCACCATGGAATGCCTTGACAAGTCCATAAAAGGATTTTCAGTGTCCCAAATTCCTATTTATTATTATCATTTTGGTCTCTATTTCTAATAATAATTTTTCTATTTCTAATTATTGCGAGTCTTCTTTCCCTCCCAACTTTCTTTACCTTTTAACTTCCTTAACTTAACATGATATATTGAAATGAATTCTTAAAACTTATATTAAATACATTCTGTAGGATAATCAAAAGATTTACAAATAAAAATAAAAATAATAGTAATTTTTTTATACATTTTAATGTTATATCTAAATAAAATAATGTTTTATTTTTATCTTTATTTTTTTTAAATTTTAGTAGATTTTATGAAAATAAATTTATAATAATTTTGTTTATTTCAAATAATTGATAAAAAAAAATTATGATTCTTTCTATTTAAGTTTAATGGTTACATTTGAGATATTATTCCATTCATACCAATAGCCTGTTGAATTACTTCAAATAACCTCAAATAATTAAAAATTAAGTTATAAATTTTCCCATTAGCTTAAAAAAATAATTAAACTATATTTAACACCAAATTTAAAACCATAATATTTCTATTTCTATTCCTTTGACTCTTTAAAACAAAAAATGAACCAGCCTACTTCTCTCCATGTTCAAAGTCGCTTTACCCATTCCTTCAAATTTGATATATCCTTTTAAAAAAATTAGTTGGTTAAGTCCTTTCTGCTTTTACACCGGCCTCCCTGCACCAGTTTTAAATTCTATATGGTTAGTAGCCATCCCTTTGATAACAACACAACTACATAACAACCGACCACATACCGACAAAATGAATTCATGGTTACCATTCTACCAACGAAAAGAATTCATGGTTAATCATTCTAACAAATGACATCAGTCATAGCTTTCGAAAATGGATTCAATTTAAATAAGAAATCATTCAACTCAATATTAAAGGATATATAAAGAGCTATGCTAATTAGGTAACACTATAATATGTAGATTTATAGTAATAGAAACCATATAATTTATTGTCAATATGTATTTCTATATTAAAAGGTATATGAATAATTTTTGATAGAACTTTTTAATTGCTTTTTTGCATATTCATATATATATATATTATTACTATGATTTGTTTTCTTTATGACAAATTGTTTGAAAATTATATGGTCTGATATATCCCCAATCTTCATATCAACTTCCAAAATCAATAATTTGTATAAAAAAACTAGGGAAACATTGCTCAATAGATCGATTTTATAATGCATGCCCATTAAGTTAAACTACTAAAGGGCCATAGGAATGTGTAATTGTAATCTATAGAAATATTTTGTATCCATCTACTAAAGATGCTATGTTATGCAAACATTGAGATGTTGATGGCTCAAAAGCTAGTTTCCCTTTGTTATTAGTTTTTTTTGTTTGGTTACTTCTTTTGGAAAGAAAAGTGAATAATGCCTAATTGCGGTGCCTTGCATTTTAAGTGAGAGAAAAGTGAACATGTTATATATTCCTTATTTAAAGCTTATAGGAATGGTGTCAGCGTATTGTGAGCAAATTTTTTGAAAGGTGTCTAAAACAGAATTGAAAAAATGGGTACTTTGTGTATATATTAAATTAATATTTTTTTTAAATCATTATATTAAAAAATATATACATATCGAATATTTTAATATTTAATTAAAAAAATATTAATATACATATAAATAAAAAGAAATAAATATTAATTTCATGATTTACTAGGAGAAGAATTGTAATTTTTATGTGTTTAATTTGTTATATATATATATATATTTGTATGTTGTATTTAAATATTAATTTCATGATTTATTAGGGAGAAGAATTGTAATTTTTACGTGTTTAATTTGTTATTTATATATATATATATTATTATATATTTGTATGTTGTATTTAGAAAAGTTAAGTGGATTTTATATATGAGAAAATATATCCCGATCGGGGTGTGAGTTGGAGGGCAATGCTATTATGGTGAATTAATGGGGTCTCCTCGAGGTACAAACCCATCACCCTCCACATGTTCGAGGCATATGGTGTGGTGGCTACATGCATGCGAGGTATTAAGGTTCTCACTGAAGGTGACAATGCCATTGCATTTTGGCAATTGGTAAGTTGCTCTGCGAGGGAAGTCAGTAATCGTGTAGTGTATGGTAAAGGATTGTTGAAGGGTGGTGGTGTTGGGTTCTGTGGATCGACACAAGAGCAAGCAAGGTGGCAGTCTTGGCTTCTCCCCACGCTGATTAACGAATATGTGGTTTGCCATCTTTTTCTCTCTTCCATGCATCAAATGAGCTATTTGATGGAATTGGGGATTGTATGGTTTTGAACTATCATGGTTTCAAAGGAAGAGGGTCTCCATGATCTGCATGCATTTGTATGGCATCTGAAGGAGGTCCAATCGTCTGGTATTGTTTTTGTGTCAGTTGTTTTTGGGATTTTTCTATCTAGGATGGGGTTATATTAGTAGCTTGTCTCTAGGGTCCATATCTAGCTTTACCTTCTGTCTCGACCCAAAATCGAAAGGGCTTGGGGAATGGTAGGTCTCGGTTTTGTTTATGGGTTATGTATTTTTCAATTTCCTTGGGTAAGGTCGGGGTTTTTCTTGTGGATATATTGGAGCAGAGTTAATCTCTGTGGGTTTCGTCTCTATGGGCTCTATGGTCTTTGCCCTTGTGGGCGCTCTGTCTGGCATATGTTTGTGCCTCACCTCTAGTTTGGGAACAAGTTTTTTTTCTATGGATTAAGCTTATGTGTTTTCTCCATACCAATTATCGATTGTTATGTTAGATGGCTCTTGTAAATGGGGGTCACATCTCTGTTCAGGTCGGTTAGTAAGGGATGTCTGCAATGGAAGAGGAGGGGGGTGATCCCCCAGGTTCTATACTGGAAATTATTGGTTTATGTTTCTTCTATGGAAGGTGTGTAGGACGGTAGTGTCTCCTAGAAGATGGAAGCTTCTAGGCTCGGGCTACCACCTGTGCAAGTAACTAGATTAGTCATAACCCCCGTAGCAAATTGTAGGCGTAAAATAATGGTTCGGTCGATAACAATAAAGGCAAGAAGCCCATCCTTGAGGGGCCACGGTAGAAGAACCAGGGGGGCCTCGATGGTAGGGCATCCTAACTCCTCTGGGGGCAGAACACAGGATGAATCCAATCTCCAAGATCATAAATGATGTTGCTACAGCCTATCTTGAAGGCACGTTAGAAGAAATTCGACAGTTGATGGAAGAATGGGAAGCAGATCTGAACAGGCAGGACGACACAATGGAAATTGATGTAGAAGACTGGTGAGCTATGGTGTCGGACACAGCGCACACCTGAGACCACGTCACTTAATTTAAAAAAACTATGTTCTTGTATTCATCTATGAAGAGTATCGAGGCAAAAGCTTTGGAACATATTTTTGTGGGCATGGTAGCAACAATACAGGATTTACCTAACTACAAACATGAATTTCAAAAGCTTCAGTTTCAGATGCAAAAGTAGGATAGCCACCTTCGGCGTATTAAGAAAATCTTCCTTGTATTCTCCCATAGATAGAGCTCTTGAGATCCAATGCTAAGGACCCGGCTCTGGGGGAGTCTGTGTCTGCTAATGTTGTAGAGTAGTTTTTTTTACATGTGGGAAGCATTTAGTTTTCAATATGTTGATAGTTATGTTTTTAGGTATATACAATTCGGGCAATGCAAATAAAATCAAACTTGTTTAGCTTGGTTAGAAAGTCTTGTTATTTTTTATTACTAGATGACATATCACACTGTTAGGTGGCTAACAGACTTGGTTTCCCTCTGGGAAAGTTGAGGCCAACTAACGATCTGTATGTGGATGTAACTTTCTTTTTATATATTAATGAAAAAGTAAGGACCTACCAAGATTACAAAATATATATATATATATAAATATATATGAGAAAATATATGATATAAACTAGTTTAAATGAATGAAAAATTGATATTAATAAAATAAAAGTTCTCTCTCTCTCTCTCTCTCTATCTCTATATATATATATATATATATATATATATATTTGTTTGGAAATTTTATTTAAAATTTAGGTGGCAGAGGATGAGGTTAACTATGAGGCAACACACCATAGATGCTCAGGTCCTTGATAGCATAGTGCGAGTGCTAGAATCACTACATACATATTGTGGATTTATATTGGCATGTCAAGTTGTTGTTGGGTAATATGTTGATTGAAACCTAGGATGACTGAGATAATCTGTTGCACAAAATGGAGGAGCTCAAGGAGATGTTGATGGTAATATAATGGCATCTATTCTACCTGGAGTGGGATAGCCCCCTAAGTGGAGAGAAATGTTGCATTGAGAGGATGGAAGCCCTCCTATAGACTTAGATACCTCCATTTACTTAGGATTGACATGTTTATATCAGTGTATTTGATTCACTATCTGATTATTATGGTACCTGTATGTATGGCTAATTCTCAAGTTTATGCAGGACAACCTTTTTTCGTTATAATCTTTTCATTTATTCTATCCCTAGTTTGGTTTTCCTTATAGGAGACAAGGGAGGCATAATATATATATAACCCTCATTATAACAAAAACTTCAAAATAATGTACCATAAGTCCATTTAATTATATGTTTTTAAATAATGAGAATTTTTTTTTTGTTAATTTTTTTTAAATGCTTTGAAGTTAAAATGACTATAAATCCATCTTAATGTTGGACTTATTATATAGTGAAAGGGATAAAATATTTAATTATCATTTAGTAAGAGGGATCTCTCAATGCATAATAGATATGGAATTAAAATGCATATCTATCTCCACCCAAATACATGTCCGGGGGAAACTTTCAATCACTTGGATACACAAGGGCTTATCAACATGCTATTTATCAAAGGTGCTACCACGACGGACAACTTCTAGAAAATTAAAAACAATAATGATTTTGTAAATTAATGTTTTAAATGCATATAATGATTCAAAACATCACAATAGTCATTTTGTAAATTGATGTTTTGAATATATATAATAATTCAAAACATGACACAAAATGACCATTGTGGATTATTTTCCAAAAAATTTGCATTTTAAAAATACATGCTACATGAATCTTAAAACATCAATTTATCACATGCACATTCTACAGTCTAGGGAGATGTATAATTCTTAGTTGTTCAATCTGGAGTTTACAAATGTCCCTTTTAAAATAAAAATAAATTATTAGCTAAATAAAAAATAGTTTCAACTATAATAAAGAAAACACAATTTAATATACATATTGGTTATTTTTAATTAAAATCATTATTCATAAATTATAACCTAGTATGGAGCAACATTAATTAAAAGAATTATTGATATTACAACCTAGTATGAAAGAGATCTGTAATTCCTTTTATGCTTAACATAGAGTTAACATATGATTTTAGAAATGTACATTAAAACAAAAAAATATTTCACCCTCAACCATAAATATAATATTTCAATATCCATATTAAGTAACACAATAAATTATGTGAACTCTATATAAAGAAGAATAAAGTAACTGAAACGGGAGAAAAAATCTTATACTTTCACTTTCCACCATGAGAAACTTTTGTAATTCTTTTACTTAATAAAAAAGGAAACTTTAATGTGGGTCTTAAATAAATATTTTAATATCAATTATATAGAAAAATAGATAAAGAAATATCAAACCTATAGAGAGATACCTCGTAATATAAGGGAACCATATATTTAAAAATTCATCAATAATCAAAAAACATTTTAATGTATATAATGTGTACTATAAATAAAATATTTCAATGTTCATGTTAAGCAAAATGTTTTAATGTCATATATATATATATATATATATATATATATATATATATATATATATATATATATATATATATGTATACAGGTAAGATAAGAAAAATTATTTTACTATAAAAACATTAGCATACATTGATGGTTGTCAATATTGGTTTGCCACTTGGGAAACCATACCAGTAACATAGGCACACATTTTTTTAATAGTTCATTTTGGTTTTGAATTGAAAGTATGATAACGAAAAAACTGAATAGAATACAACATAAAAATGCATAGATCGGTCTTGGAAAACATACAAGGACTATTGGAAATTAAATTTATGTTACATAATGGTGCCTTGTTGACCTTAATTCTACAAGAGTGTCCTTTGAACTAGGTGGTTGTGGCTCTCTATTAGAAAGGTCCATGTTTGTTAGAGTCTTAGTTAACAATGTGACCTTTCTATTGATTTCGTCCACTTTCCTTAGAAGCTTTGCCATGCATATGATGATTTCTTGCTATATGTCTGCCTCGTCGATAAGGGCTCTTGCCATTAGAGTTTTTATGTGCCAATATAAATTGAAAATACACATGTAGTAGGAGGCACTAGATTTGATCTAGTAGAGTTACCAATGTCTGGGACCAAATCTCTAGCTTGCTGTTCCATGTGTGTGTCAAGTATGAACCTCTAGGATTGCCTGACATATTCTTCCACATTAGATATAGCTCTCTGAATAGTTGCAAGGATGATATGCTTGTATCTTTCCATTTCTTCTCTAATAATTGATTAAGTACGAGTTTCATGAGTGAGGGAGGAATGAAGCCGGGAGGAGAGGAAGGAATGAATCAACCTTTCCTACCTATGTGAAGTGGACCTGATGATTTGCGTCTAGCTATGCAAAGGGAAAGGAAAACAAGAGGTTGTGAAAAAGGGAAGAGTGATCTGGGAGGATAGTAGGGAAGGGGGAACGGGAGATGAGGAGGATAAGAGAGGAGCTAGGATGCACAACATATGGAAGGGGATATAATTATAGTAATGGGAGGGGAGAAGAGTGACAGGGGAGGAGAAAGATGTGGGGATGATAGGGGTGAAGAAAAAACCAACTATAGAGATAAAGGAAGAGACCATAAAGGGAGTGAGGAGGAGAATAGTGTGAGATACTAGGAGAGAAAATTAGGATAGAAAAAAACCCCTATAATGATTAAACCCAATAAAGAAAGAAAAAACTAGAAGCCTATAAAGTATGAGAAGAATGAAAACCACAGATAAAATAATTCAAGAATGAAAGTGAATTTTAAGGGGGTAAGACCAATAAACCAAACCTATGAGTGTTGGTTGCTATGCAAGAGGGCATCTAAGATGGAGTGAAGAGTTTAAAATAGTTGTTGCTTAATATAAGGACAATACCCTAGCCAAGTAGTTGTGCTATGGATTAACTCTACTAATATGAGAGCTCAAATTTTTTTCCTCCTGCCATGATTGGATACTTAAAATCATGCAGAGGAACTCTCTCCTTACAATCGAATCTCCTTCTCACCACCTTTTAACATTATTTTCCTACCTCTGTCCATGAACTCCCATAATAAGCAACCTCCTTCCTTCACTATATGAAAACCAGTGTGAGTGTACCTTCCCTAAACTTCGTACAAACTAGATCTACATCTCTGTAAAATCTACCAACTTACCACACACCCATCTCCTCATGCAACATCTTAATCTCCATTTAGACTACGAGGTGGAAGACATCCTTCCCTCCCTTTTATTTGTAGCTACTCTCATCTCAAGGCCGGGTGAGGGGTCTCATATCCACACCCACCATGGGGATGTAAACTATGTATATTATGTAAAACAATTGAAAATAAAAAAAATTCTTATGGTTAAAAAATTTATTGATATGCAGTCAAAATGAAGAAGATGTATAATTCCTTCCATTATTGGAATAGAGTTAATCCATTGTGTGTGTGTGTGTGTGTATATATATATATATATATATATATATATATATATATATATATATATATATATATAGAGAGAGAGAGAGAGAGAGAGAGAGAGAGAGATCCATCTTAACGACAAATTTATCAAGGGTTGAGAGGAATCAAATCTCTTGAGGTGCAAACTTATTCAAGAATTGAAAGTGAAAAATATTTTATTCCTCCCAGTGTTTGATAAATCCACGGTTAAGATGGATCTTGTAGATTACAAACCAACCTAGATCCATCTTTACCCAAGATCTATCAAGAGCTGAGAGAAATAAGATGAAAACCCCTTTTAGAGCATAAAACATGAAGAAAGATTTGTACCTCAAGAGATTTGATCCCTCTTGAGGCTTAATAGAACATGGGTTAAGATGGATCCATGATGATTCTTTATTGTGCCTAAATAGACTCTAAGGGGTCCAATATGAGTGGGATGTGTAATTTTCATGCAAAACATGGAGTGACACGTGCATTTGAAAAATATATCAATAATTAGATGTCATTTCAATCTCCATATTAAGGAAAATTTATAGAGAATATTTAGAAGTAATAAAAGTATTACTCATGTACATTTTACATTCAAATATGACAGAGATATGTAATTCAAAATGGAATTGAAGCGTGTCATTTAAAATATATATGTTAATAAAAAATAAAATATGTAAGAAAATTATATTTTTAATAGAATTATATGTATGTATATATGTTGGAAGTCATTGCAAGTAGAGAAAATTCTTATTGCAAAATAGGTGTTTCATATACTTTAATGATTAATATAAAGTTGATGCCTAAATTTTTTAAAAAATATAATAACAATAAATATTATTATTTCAAAATTATAATTATAATTATATATATATATATATATATATAAAATAAAAAGGGTAATTGGAAGCAAAACATTTCGCATTATATTCATATTGGAAATTGGGAAAAGACTAGGAGGGGGTGAATCAATATTTTAACAGTTTTACCAATCAATTAGCTAATTAAACTCATTCAACAAGACAACAACACATCAATCACATCAATATTTGAACACCAAAAGTTTACATGGAAATCCATACGGGAAAAAACCACAAATTCTTTTTGATTATGGTGGAAGTGAGCTTCAACTACAAATTACATCAAATTATGTAGGCATCAACCTACAGGAGGCTACAACCACCTTTTCTTTGCAATCACCCACTTGTTGGAAGAAACAACTTCTTGATCTTTATAGGCAACAACCTAAAGGAGGCTCCAACCCATTACATTTGCAATGCCTACTTGCTGAACCTTTCAGATCTCTCTTTCATCTAATTTTCAAACTCAGATCCATGGCAATTAAAATACTTCTGAAACAACTATTTAATTCTCATATTTTCTCACTCTTTTCCATAACAATATTTCTTCCTTTAGTTCACTTATTCAATACATATTACTTCAAATTTGCAATCTTTAAGTTTAGTTTTGGTTCCCAATTCTTCTCTTCATCTAGATCAAACTTCTTATTCATCTTTTTGTCAACAATAACTACTTATCTTAGTTTTGCATGGGTACACTAAGTTATTACGTCAACTAATTTACTTTTATAGATGCTACACCTTTAATTTTTCCTTCAAAATTTCCTTTAATCACTTAACTATATTTTGGCACTCGAACACAAATTTTTTATTCACAGCCCTTGATGGTTAGCTCCCAGGTGCACATGACCACAAACCCAAACCATGGGCTTAAGCTCAAAAGGAGCATAGCCCTGGACCAAAGCAGTTCACCTAATTGTTAAACATCTAACAAATCTACTTGTGTGCTAAGTGCTTTTCTTTCAATCGAAAGCTAAAATGTGATCGCAATCCCCCCTATCCATTCGAAAATTAACAAAGGGGGTGTCTACGATTTTTCACATATACAATTAAATGACCCCTACCCTTTTTGAGCATGCTAAACTGATATTGTGAGGGGATTACATTTGAAAACTAGAAAATCATCGTATCCCTCCATCTAACAATTAACTAGGCGGGGGGGAGGGTATACTATCTCTCACTTGCCATATACAACAATTGATGTTCTCAAGTCTTCATCTGTCAAACATCGCCTAAATTCCTATTGTCTACAATCTTGAAGCCTTGTCTATGTAGAAACTCAATATGGGCCTTCAACACTTGATTAGATCCATATCCTTGAACTTGGTAATAGTGAATGTTGTGTGTACTTCCAGATCACTAGATTATTTGCTAGAACCATATGTACTTGGAAAAAAATTCTATGGGGTCCACCTTACCTTGAGAATGGTGCTAAGTCATGGATTCGAGGATCCAACATCCAATCCATCCACCACATATCAAGTTGCTTGCACACTTCAACTCCTAGATGCTTGGATAATATTTTACCTATGAACTCCAAAAACAATTTTTTTTTAACATTGGGAAGCTTCATAAAAAAATATATTTTCTTCAATCCCGAATCTCTACCACAACAACTACCATATCATTTCCACCTCATCTACTATGTCAACTCTCTGCCATGTGACAGTCCATGTTTCCACCACATGTCACTCATAAAAGGTCCAATTGGTCACTCAAAACATCCAAATCCAACTACCACATGTCATGAACATAGAGTTCCATGTGTCATCTTATGCGCATCACCACTACATGTCATCATCTGATTAGGGCACATCATCTTCTTTCCACATCATGTTGGCCCGCCACTCACTGATCATTGTTATTGTGTGCATGCCGTTAGACCCGGTGGTCAGATAAGCACTTGGGTGATTAGGTCAAGTACCCTATGATCAAGGGTTGTGGCCGGGAATGTTGTTGACCATCCCTCACTACTCATTTGTTATGACTAGGTCCTTTTGATCCAAGAGGTCCGAATAGCACTTGGGCGCTTGCCTCCAACTCCTTGGTAATCGAGCACTGTGACAAGTGCCTTGCCACTCCACTTCCTACCACTCCTCATTGTGTTCATCATTTGATATTGATATGGGGATGGGTTTGGATTATAACCATGAGCCTTTTGAACCATGATTGAGCATCAAACCCTTATTTCTCCTTTTCCCTTGGGAGTTAGGCTAAGTGTTGTATATCATTGGAAAGGTATTTGACAGAAATATCCAACCAAGAACTTCTCATGTGCTTTTGAACCTCCCCCTGAACTTAACATCAATGACTATATTTATCATCAATGACAACAACTACCAGCTTTCTCAATAATCCGCCTTTGGCATTGATGGAAATACCACCAAACATTGTAAGTCATTGATGGAAACGCCATCAATTGGAAACACTAACTCTATAAGGTTAAAGAAAGTACCACTATTTTATCACTCTCCCCCTTTTATCATTCTCAATTTTCAATATCTCTGTGCACATTTCATCTAATGTTTTCTCACTCTCCCTATTTGACATCAATGGAAAAGGGGATTAGGTAATCCCCCTCTTACCATTCCCTCCATAAAGGATATAACAAAATGTTGATTATTCTTCACCTTTGACTAAAATCAATTGATATTAATTCAATATTACCATGTTAGTACCCCTGAATTTTCACTTTGCACCCCCTAAACTTATACTACTCTTGTTGATATGAGAACTCCCCCTGAGCTTGGTCTATTTTCTGTTCTCTAATCATTACAAACATCCTTTGAAATATTTGGACAACTATCATCTTTGCTTGTGAAGAAAGATAGTGAAGAGAAGAGTGAGACATCACTCCCAACTTCTGCCTTAAATACTCAAAAGGTTCGTGGGAAGGAGGCTTGGTAAAGGTATCAACAACTTGTTCCTTTGTGGAGATATACTCTAACTTCACAATATGATCAATCACCTGTTCTCTAAGAACATGGTACTTTATGGGGATATCATTGGTTTTTGAATGAAGAATAGGATTATTAGATATAATAGTATCACTTGTGTTATTGCATACCTTCATGTCTTCATGATGAGACATGAAGCATGAATGGGTTCATCATAAGTTACCTTCCTACCTTGTAATGTTTGATTCATCCAAAAAATATGATCAATATAATTTGTTGCAAATTCTATGTACTTTGTTTCACCATTAGAAAGGGAGATATAGGTTTTATTTTTTCTTAACAAGGCCACTAAGAAATTTCCATGAAACAAAGCACAACCCCTTGTGTTTTTCATATCATATACACTTCCATCCTAACCAACATCTGTGCGTACAATTAATGATATATTTTGACCCCTTGGATACCATAGAGCATAGTCCACTATGGCTCTTAGATATCATAAAATCCTCTTGGAATCTAATATATGACTTTATGTTGGGGGTTGAATGATACCTTGTAACTATGCCTACATCTTCCATAATGTCTGTCCATGAGCTAGTTAGGTATAAAAGGCTTCCAATTATCATTTTCATAATTGATATACAGATTAATATCAATTGCTCCTATTTTAAAGCTTTTTTGTTGTAGGTGTTTGTCTAATATTGAATACCATGCTATAGGTGCTTGATTTAGTCCATACAATTTATGTTTTAGTCTACACACTACCTCGAGATTTTCTAATAGCTGAAAACCTTCAGGTTGTTTGATATAAACCTCTTCTTCAAGCTCACATTTCAAGAATGCCGATTTTACATCCATATGGTAAACTTTGAAATTATTGTGACAGGAAAATGTTAGAAACATTCTAGTTGCCCTTAATCTTGCTATAGGAGAAAAAGTTTCATCAAAATAATTTCCTTTAGTTTGAGCATAGCCTATACATACTAATCTAGCCTTATTTCTCACAACTTGTCCATCCTCATTTAATTTGTTCCTAAAGATCCATTTTGTGCCAATGACAATTTTATCTAATGGTCTTATAACCAATTTGAAAGTCTGTTTTTTCTCAATCTAATCCAATTCCTCATTCAATTCTTTTAATGAATGCTCATCTTAGCTTGCCTAAGAAAAATATTTTGGTTCAATCATGGAAAACATAGCAACGTGTGCTTGACTAGAGGTATTCATTAATATTCTTCAATTTTGAAATCTTGCTTCCTTATTACCAATGGTTTGACTTGAAGGGTGATGATTTTGTGCATACCTCAAGATATTTTTTGGGTGAGTGCACTCAACTTCATCTTCTCTTGATTCTTTGAGTTTTTCAACTTCATCTTCATCGCCAATATGATTAGGTAGGATTATATATTTTGGCTCCTATTTTTGAGAGGTAAATTCTCATCCACTTTCACATAATTGGTGTCAACAATTTTGTGTAATCTTTTATCGTAACATTGGTAACCTTTTCTCTTAGCTGAATACCCTAAAGATATTCCTTCATCATCCCTTCGAACTTACCAAGATTGTAATCATTATTCCTTATGTAGAACTTGTTGCGAAGACTTTGAGGTGATTTATTGTGGCCGATTTTCCATACCACAATTCGAAGGGAGTCTTGTCATTGTTTGGCCTAAAGAGACATTTATTTAAAATATGGACTACTATATGAACAAATTCAACACAAAATGTCTTCGGAAGATTTTTCTCATCCAACATTTCTCTTGCCATTTGTTGTACTAATGAATTTTTCCTTTTAACCCTAGCATTCTATTGTGGAGTATTTGTAATTATGAATTTCCTTCTTATGCCATGCTCTTCACAATAGTCTTCAAACTCATTTTAAGTAAAATCTCCACCCTTCTACAATATTAGAAATTTTAATTTGTAGTCGGTTTGGTTTTCAACCATGACATTGAACATTTTGAACTTTTCAAACATTGCATACTTCTCTGTTAAAAATACAACCAACATAAGCCTATTTAATCATCGATGATTAACATAAAAGATCATTCACCACTTGTAGTCTCAGTTCTTGAAGGCCCTCACAAGTCTATATGAACTAGTTGTAAGGGTCTCAAAGTTTAGTTTTCTTTGGTCTTGAAGGGAACTTGAACTTGCTTTCAAACTTGACATGATTTACATATCGTATTGTTTGGATTTGAAATTTTTGGAAAGTACCTCAAAAATTCCCATTTGTTGATCTTCACAATATGGTCAAATTCCAAATGTCCCAATATTTTGTGCCATAACCATATCTCATCATACTTCCCCAAACAATTTTTTTTATTTTCTTCATTTATTATGTATACATTACTTTATGTTCTTGTATCTTTAGCCACTACTTATCCTATGTCTAATGTTTTTATTTCACAACCTTGAGAGTGAAAGATGACATCATACCATTGGTAACACATTTGGTTGACCCTAAATAAGTTGTGTTTGAGTCCATCTACAAAAAGATCATTCTTAGCTTTTCCACTTCCATTTACCAAGTTGATTATGCCTTTGCCCATGTTCTAGATTGGAGCATCATTGACAAAATCAACACTAACAATCTTGCCTTCTCTTAATGACAAGAATTTATTCCTATCACTAGTCATTTGCTTGGAGTATCCTTTGTCTACATACCAATGGCTGCCTTGTTTTTGGGCATATAAGACTGCCACACTCTTCATTTTTTTCCTTCCCTTTTCTTCTTTCATGTCTTGAGTTCCTCTTGAGTTTGCTTGATTTGAGGAGATGATTTGAATTTTCTAGTTCTACACTCAACCGCCTTATGTCCATAGTTATGACAATTATAACATTCAACATCATCAATTAAATGAACAAAATGATTGTATTCCATGAAGCTATTCCTTTATGAATTTACAAATTGACTATCTTTGTTTGACTGGTAATATTTATTTATATAATTTCTTATTTGATTATTTCCAAGATATGCTCTATAATTTACAACTTTATGTCCAAAATTTGTACATGAAAAATTGTAAACATAGAAAATATTTTGGTACCCGAGTCCAATTTTTATTTAAGGATATGATTTGTAGATTCTTTGATGACTTTCTCTTTGAGGGGGACAAGATCTTTATTGATTTATCACTTGATCATTATGGCTCTTCGAATTTATATTATAACCTTTCTTTTGTTGTTGTTGAGTCTCTTCATTTTCTTTGGCTACATTTCCATTTGGTCCTTTAACTACTTAAAAAAAGCTAATTAGTTATGTCTTCAACTTTCTTCATTCTTGATTTTACTTGATAGCCCAAATCAATTTTGATGAGACAATATCTATGGATACTTAGGATCTCATCTAATTTGTTAGATCCTTTAATAAAATTTAACTTCTTGTTTAAGTGAGTCTTTATTTTCTCTAATTCCTTTCTAAGAGAGGCTATTTGTTCTTCTATCTTTTCACTTTCCTTTCCCTTCTGCTTCAATTGTTGTAACAAAGTGTATTCAATGTTCTTTTCTTCTTCCAACTTAACTTTCAGAAGAAGAAGTTATAGATATTCAGAGCTATCCTTTTCTTTTTAAAATTTTACCAACATCTCTTTCTTCTTCTTATTCTTTCTCCCGGCCCTTTGAAATTAATATAAGGCACTGATCAGTTCACCTTCTAAATCTACTTCAACATCTTCTTCATCAAACTCAACTTGTCCTTCATCTAGAGTTTCTAAGGCCATGAGCATGAAGTCTTTCATTATTTCTTCATCAGAGGATTGTTCATCTTCATATTTTGAGGAATTATTGTCTTCTTGGCTATAACAACTCTTCTTCTTGAACTTATTTTCCTCTGATTTCCTATATTTATTTTTCTCTTCATGATCATATTCATTATTTTATTCCTTATGTGGACATTTAGATGCATAATGACCTACTTTTCCACACTTAAAGGATTTGAAAGGTAACTTATCTTTGTAATTTCCCGTTCTTCTTTTCAATCTTGTGACAAGCTTTTCTTCTTCTTTATGAAATACATAGCTCAAGTCTTCTTGATCTTGTTTTCTCTTCATGCCAGTTTTGAAGGCTACCTCCTTTGATGTAGATCTTCCTTCTGAGGTTCTCATTTCATAGGATGTTAGCGTTCAATGCAACTGATCCAATGTTAATGTGTTAAGATCTTGTATATCCTCAATGGTTGATACATTGGCATTGCATATGGTAGGAATAGATCTAAACAGCTTTTGAACTACAAAGGAATCACCTGTTAGTTCATTAAGTCCTCTTATGGTGTTGGCTATTGTTGATTTGTGTAGCTTGGGAGGTATTCCAAGCTCTAGGGTTCAGGCTTTGGAGGGAAAAGTGCCACAAGAGTCACTTGTGGGCTTGGAACCCAAGTATGGGGTTTTCCACCAAATCGTGTTTTAGGCATTTCCATGAGCACATTTCTACATGTGATTGCATGAGATGATAGAGGGAGGAAAGAAGAATCCAATGCTTCAATAATTGTCAAATTCTGAGTTGTAGAAGTGGAGATATGAATTTTTGAAGTTAATTTTTGGGGTTGACACCATAAGTGTCAAGGTCAACCTAAGGTGATTTTAGTCATGTGACAGTTAGAATCCCCTAAAATGTGACATTTTGGAGCCTGTCTTTATGGTATATATAGAAGGCGGTATGGAGGACTTAGGTGCATACAAAAGTGAAACGCATACCTTGGATAACATCTTGTGGAGGAGAGGGATATCTCCGATTTGGGCCGCATCAAGAGAAGCTAGGGAAACGAAGGGTTGAAGAATTGCTTCAAAGGTTGAACAAGGGTCTAAAGGATGCTGAAGGAGGCCGAGGATGCTTGCTAGTAGATCGAACCCTTAAGAGCTGAAAATAGATCTGTTTGAAGGCTAATGAATGGGTTGCAACATTGTTTGAAGGGTGTCGTGAGAAACAGTAGTGTGGGATAGCCCGCGGGCCATACCACTACAACAAGGATAGCGTGGGAAAGATTAAGGGTTTTTTTGTGCCCTTAACCTCAGCATGGAGGAGGAGCATCTATCCTTGCCTATAGCACATATTTTTGAGGTATGTTCATGGACTGTTGAGAGGAGTTTAGGGCTATTGCAGTGTGCCAAAGTGCCCTAACTAGAACAGTCAAGAGAAGCAAGTTATCAATAGATTTGGAGCGGAATTAAATGTGCATTGGGTCAAGGAAGTGACCAGATTTGGATCAATTGTATTGCAGCCTATGGAAGCCATGAATTGAAGTTGTCTTGAGTGGAAAGAAGACTTCAATTAGGAGAATATTTTGAAGTGGAGGATTGGACATCATTGGTCTGGTGGAGGGAAACATGTTGATAGCCCAAAGTAGCCCTAGACGAGCTATCTTGAAGTGACTATGAGGATTTGATGGTTGGGTAAAGTTTGGTGTCAAAGTACAACACCTTGATGGACAAAGATGACTACTAGCCTGGAAGATTGAAGCTTGGGAATTATGCCTACCCAGAGAGAAGATTGGTTCAGCCCGTGTACGTAGTGAGAAGTACAAAAGCAAAGGACCAACATGACAAGATATGACATCGAGTTTTCATAGCATGTTTGTCATTGTATCATGTATACCACAAACTATTTTATTATTTAGATTTGATTTAATATAATAGGGTTTGGGTTGTACATTATTGTACAATATTTGTTAAAAATTGTGTATACTTGTTGTTATCACTCAGGTTGTCCCCCAGGTTGGAGTAAAGGGATACGGCCGAGGTAACCACAAACCAACTTTGGACTGCAGGTTCTAGCCCACCTGCAGTCAGAGAGGGCTCTCTCTTTCTGATTTAGCTTTGTTGATGATGATTTTAGGCTAGCTATTGAGTTCAGGGGTTTTGTTTATGTTTTGGAGGGAAGATTGATGTTTTCAGGTAAAGAGGCAGGTATAGTGTGAAGATTTCAAACCATTGGGCATGGAGTCAAGGAGTAGGACTGCTGGTGCGTTTTCTTTGTCACAGGAGGAATAAGGAGCAAGGTAGCTGCACATGGAACAAATTTTCAAGTTTAAAGGATGGAAAGAATGCTAAGGAAGGAGAGGCAATTAAGAATCTCTCAGTCAGCTTAACAGAGAAGGGTGGATGAGCTCTATCTAAGGGCAGTAAAGAATCCCTAGATAACTGTCAAACACATGTGAATTTGGGTAAATATGAGCCACGGGGAATTCATATTCATGTCCAAGTCATTTCAGATGAAAAACATAAAGAAACAATAGAAATTGAGCCTAGAGTGCAGTTAAACAAGTTCTAAGCTAATCTTTCTTTTTGCTATTTAGATGGTGAAAAATGAAAACAGAGGTAAGAGGCACTTATTGATTCATGTTGCAGCACAAGAATTTCATCATTCGGTCTCCAGAGACCATTAACAACACATCAGACAACCATTCCTCCAATCTCTTCAACAATATTTGATTAAAGAAAAAGTATCAGACATACAGTGCAAGTCTCTAATGAAAAGTTTTCAATCGACCAACCCTTGAAACAATACAGAGTGTGGTATATATAGGAAAAGTTCTCCAAAATTGTTCACTACAGCTTTGACCTAAACAGGTCTGAAAGTAAATGATCACTTTAACCTAAACCTATCAGAAATAAATGCAAGAAAATATCTATGGGCTACGCTGAAGGCAGCCATATCAAAACTGAATTAATGCGTTGTCCTCGGTGGCTTGGTGCAGTGCTTCTGCAATAACTGTGCATGGGCCTCTGTTCCATTGTGGTTCGATGGTTTTAAGTGCCTTAACTGTGATTTGAGAGCTGGGATGGACTTACACCACCTGATTTGACTTTGCTGGAGGCCATTCAATGCTGACCTGCTTTGGGAACTGAAGATTTCCATTAAACAATTTAACTGATACTCTTTGCCGCTTCATCTTTCCTCTGATACTCTTTGACAAATGAATCGGGCTGGTTCTCTACTTTGCTGTGGGTCAAATCAAAATTCAATGGTCGCTGTTCGGCCATCTGTTTGCTTTAGAACTGTCTTTTGCTCCGTTCTGAAAGCTTCGCGAAGAAAAACAGGTCATTCGGTGCCTTTCGGGCTTGCTGGGGGCTGCATGATCAGGGGCTTTCCACTTTGGCCCTTTTTTCGTAGCCAATGTTATGGAACATGATGAAATTAAGAGGCTCAATCAGATCTTGATCTCTTTAAGGAAATTAGTGAGTGATTTGGGGAATAAGAAGAGAGGGGAGTTAGTTATGTCCAGCTTGAGCTCCTCTAGATGAAAAACTGCATCCTGATTGTGATCTGAAAATATATAACACTTTGAAACAACAAAAAAAATCATAAATCATCATTCTGCAACCTCAACACTACCTACCCAGCCTACTTTCCTAGCATTTTTTCCTTCTTTTTGGTTTGGGTGCACTTAGACTTGCAGACCCAGCTTTACAATTTTTCTTTTTTCTGTCCTCCTATCTAAGTCTACACTTATTTCTGCCAAGGGCCCAGATTAAGCAGTTGGGCTCCTTTGTTTCTCTACCTATCTACAAAATCTGCCAAGATTAAGCTGTTTGGACAGATATCATTCTCTATATTCTAAAACAAGAAATTGAAACCTAGGGAGACCAAGGTTAAACTGTTTGGCCCTCCCTTTTATAGAACATTCTTTAAAAATGGTTAAGTCATCAAAATTGGAATTCAGCAGTGGCATTTGGACTAGCACACTTTATGGTTTCTTCTTTGGTCTCTTCTGGAAATATGGAACCTTGCAGCATGAAAGATGACATATTTGGCATGTAAAAATGTCAATCATGAAAAATGAACACCTGTTGTAACAGGAGGCTAACAGTGGCTCCACTTGGGGATGGCTTTTCCCTGTGAAAAGCCAAGAATAGCAGGTCAGACTGCCTTGATCTTCTGTTGTTGTTGTAGATTGAAGAAACTTCTTTGTGCTGGCTGTTAGATAATTGAAACTTTGTAATATGAACAACCTTCTGCTCAACTGAAATATTGTGAAATGCATAGCACTGCCTGCTTTCTTCTGCGTGCTTGCTATTATGTAGAATGTTGCTGTAGCATTGTACCTTTGAAATATTTTCACAACATGGATCAAAACTGCGGTGTTTTCTTTACTTTTGCTTTGACTAAGGGTGCTGATATGAAACTAAAAAAACTCCTCTGTTTTGATATTTTTGACTGAAGACTGCAAACAACTCCCCTTTACCATGAATTGCTGTGATGTGACTATGCCACTCTTGTTGTTTTGTTGAAATTAGTACAGAGACAGAGCTTTTAAAACTGGAACACTTGTATTGGCTATGTATCCACAAGATTTATTGCTGCTCCTCTAATATTCAGAAAAATAAAACAAAACGTTGATATATACAAATATTACTGTACAAAAGATATATACAAAGCTGCACTATATCCCTTAAAAGGGATCATGGTAATGTTTCAGCATACGGCCATTGACAGGGCCTTCTTCAGCAGAACTATCCTCTACAGACTTGAGAAAATAAGTGTTATTTCCCTGAACAACAGAAATAACGAATGGTCCTTTCCATAAAAAATCAAACTTGGCATGTTTTCCCTTGTCTTCTCTTCGTGAGTCCCACCTTAGAACTTTGTCACCAATGTAGAAATCCTCAGCCTTAACTCTCTTATCAAACATCTTTTTGAGTTTTTCTTGCAAAATTTGAGCTCTGTCATAAACTTGCTCTCTGGTTTGTTGAAGATGAATGGTCTGATTAATCCTTCTTTGAATGTCATTTGGTTCAACCTGAATTTCCTGTAACAGTCTGATGGTCGGAATGCCCAGGGATGATGGAAATCTGGCTTCCATGCCATATACTAGCTCATAAGGGCTCATTCCAATGGATTTCTTGCTTGAAAGTCTGTCTGCCCATAGGGAATTTACCAGCTTTTTGTGCCAGTTCTTCTTGTTCTCTTCTAGCACTTTCTTTATGATGTTGATGAGGCTCTTGTTAGAGGATTCGGCCAAGCCATTGCCTTGAGGGTAATAGGCTGTAGAGTGGCCCAAGGTAATATGAAATTTGTGGCAAAAACTAACCATCTTTTTGGATTTGAAGGTAGCAGCGTTGTCAATGATGATTTTCTCAGGGCAGCCAAATCTAGAAAGGATATTGCACTCAAGGAATTGGATAATGATGGTGTCATTGGCTTGCCTGCAAGGAATGGCTTCAACCCACTTAGTGAAATAGTCGGTGGCTGTTAGGATCCATTTGTGCTAGCCTGAGGAAGAGGGATGGATTTCTCCAATGAAGTCAAGACCCCATTGTTGAAAAGGTTTTTTGGTTGAGATGGGTTTCAGGGGCAAAGGTAACAGCTTTCTCTTGCCCTCAAAGATTTGGCATTTGTGACACGACATGGAAAACTTCTTTACATCTGCAAAAAGAGAGGGCCAGTAAAAACCAGCTCTTAAAATTTTATCAGCAGTGGACTTCCAATATAGATGTCCTCCACAGTCACCTGCATGGAATTCTTTCATGACATTGTTAATTTCATTCATGGTTAAACAATTAAGCAATATACCTTCATGATTTCTCCAAAATAATGCACCATCTATGACAAAAAACTTTAAAGCCTTCATTTTCAAAAATCTTTTCTTGGTTTTGGACAATCCTTGGGGAGCAAACAGGTTTAAAAGTACAAAACATACATCAACATACCATGGGGATTACAAAAAGGTTTCACTGATCTATGGAGTCGCCAGCTCCTGTTCATTGTCCAGTTGGTTAATGTCCAAGGCTTGAAAGTTTGTTTCGGACATCAGTTTGGCTAAACCTTGTCCCTTTATCAGTTTGGTTGGTTTTATTTCTATGTCATACTCAAGGATGTTTGCAATCCACTTGCCTCTTTTGCCTTCTAATCCCTCTTGGGTCAATATGTCTTTTACAACAGCATTTGGGACATATGCAATCACATGTGAATATAAAATGTACACTCTGAAATCCTTGATGGCCTTAACGAGTGCATAGGCCTGCTTTTCCATGATTGGGTACTTCAAAGGGGCATCTCTTAAGGCTCGGCTAAAAAATGCAATTGGCTTTTCAGCTCCCTGTTCATCCTTTTGCAAAAGGACAACAGCTATAGTATGATCAGATGCAAAAGAAAAAATGATAAAATCTTTGTCAAATTGTGGGCTGGTGAGGACAGGGGTTTGTGTTAAGGCAGATTTGATACTCTCAAATGCCTGTTTGGTTTCAAGAGACCACTTTACCTTGGCATCTTTCTTTAGCATGTTGCTTAACAATCTTATCAGCTCGGCTAGATTTGGAATGAATCTCCTTAGGAAATTGATCTTTCCAAGGAATGCTTGCAGCTCTTTTATGTTTCTTGGATATGGGATTTGGAGGATGGCTTGGATTCTCTCAGGATCAATTCTAATCCCATCTTTTGATATGATGTGGCCAAGTAATTTGCCTTCTTCAAGGCCAAAGAGAGACTTCTTGGGATTCAGGGAAATGCCATATTTCCTGCATGTCATGAATATTTGCCTTAAGTGTTTGAGGTGCTCTTGATCAGATTTGGAAAAAGGGGTTAAGTCGTCAAGGTAAACAACTAGGAAATCATGTATTTCTTTGGCAAATGCAATATCCATTGCTCGTTGAAAGGTTGCACCAGCATTTTTAAGTCCGAATGGCATCTTTACGTACTTAAATGTTCCCCACGGTGTGGTAAAGGCTGTCTTGTCTTGGTCATCCGGGTGAAAAAGTATTTGATTGAAACCTGAAAAGCCATCTAGCAAAGAGATTCTAGATGACCCCACTACTCTTTGTAGGATGTGATCCATCTTGGGCAAAGGATAGTGGTCTTTTAAGGAGACTTGGTTTAAGTTTCTCAAATCTACACAAAGTCTAATCTCACCTGTCTTCTTTCTTGTGGGAACAATATTGGATACCCATGTAGAAAATCTGATGGGTGCTATTATGCTTGCTTCAAACATCCTCTTTACTTCCTTCTCAATCATGGGAAGAAGCATAGGGTTAATTCTTCTAAGTTTCTGTTTAAAGGGTTTCTGGTTTGGTTTTAAGGGAATTGTGTGTTGGATCACCGAGGTGTCATAGGATGTCAAATCCTCATAACTCCAAGCAAATACATCTTGGAATTCTTTGAACAAATCAATATACTTGGGCTTTTGATCAGGTGGCAAATTTTTGGATAGTTTGATCATTTTTGGCTCCTCTGCTATCCCGATATTGTGTTCTTCTATAGCAGCGTTTAATGGTTGTAATTTTGGCTTTCTGGGAACATCATTGTCGTCGAACATGTCTTCTAGTGGAGTTAGGCCAGCAGGCAAAAAGTTATCCTTTAAGTCAATGATCTCTGTCTCTGTTTTGGCTATTTCTTCCAAATGCATTTGCTTCAGCTGTTCTATGTTTGTTTTGTCAAAAACAGTCGGGTTGAGGAATTGTTTGGCTGTTGCAGCTGTTACAGCCTGCTGTTTTTCATTTGTTTGCTGTTCTAAATCGTTCATAGCATCCGTGTCGATGTTAATATTTGAAAACTCGTGCTCTAGGGTGAGGAAATTATAAATCTGGGCATCATTTTCGAACACTTGCCAATCTCTAATGTTATTTGGGATAGTGGGCCTATGTTTTATTTCAGCTATAAAGTGATGGTTTGGCTCAAAGGGAAGTTTGCATGTACTAGCAAAGGTGGCTAGGATGTGTGCATGAATGTTATGATTTCTTGAAATCTTGGTAAGCTCGAGTTCGGTGAATTCATTGAGTATATTAGTGGCAGCAGTCCTATAGGCTCTCATTCTATTGTCATTGGTAACAAAATTATCTTTCATCTGTTGTATGATTAGATCAGAGTCACCTAGAATGGACACTTTTGCAGCTCCTAAAGCTTTGAGCAGTTTAAGGCCTAAAAGCAAAGCCTCATACTCTGCCATGTTATTTGTGCATTTGAAATTCAGTCTGTAGGCATGTCCTTCTGCATGGTTGTTATATGTATTGTGAATCCAGACACCTGCCCCTGCTCCTAACTTGTTGACAGAGCCATCAAACTCTAAATACCATGTGATTTCTTGCTTGTGGTTGGTACTAAGAGTTTCAGTCATTCTTGCAGCGGGCAGATTTGAAATTTCTGTTTGGGGAGGTTTTTCTAGCCTGCTGGTTGCATTAACTGTTGTGACAGTCTCACAAGTATGTGCAACCGATTCTTCATTGATTTGTGCTTGTTGTTCTAGAGCCAAAGGCTCATCATCAGTTGGAGAATTTGTATTATCATTAAACAAAATAAAAGAATCCATATCAGAATGGATTGAGTAAATGGGAAAATTTTCAGGCTTGCTCTCACTACTTACCACATATTTCATGAGTGTTTCTCTGTAGAGTCTCTTTGGTTGCCCAAAGACTGAAATAGTAGCATAGGAGAGGTCTAGTTGAAGGGATCCTTGGAGCTTTGCTCCCCATGATCTTGACAGGAGCATGCCATATTTTGGCGGGATATCAGCCACCACCACATCCATGAGGATGGTCTTGTTGGGATACTGGACTAAGGAGACACATAAGTCTTTGATGAGGCCTACACACTTGACTTGACTTGAGTCAAATGAGTACAAATCTTTGTAGGGTCTTGTAATATCAAGGTTCAGCTTTTCCATAACTGCTTTAGGCATCAGATTGTGTGATGCTCCTGAATCAAACATGGCATTGTGCAAGATTTTGTCATGTACATGTAAACTGACATAAAAGGGCAAGACAGATCCATATGTCAACTTTCCATTAACCTCTGGACCAAATAGTAGTTCAGGGGTATCATCCAAAACATTTACATCGTCCTTATTCTTTGGGATTTGAAGTGATATTTGAATTTGTTGCCTATATACATCGTGTTTGGCTAGTTCTGAGAGGGGGATGGATATCTTAAGTTTTCCAATCTTTGCTTCTAAGTTAAATGGCTTTTCCAATGGAGTCTTGGTGTTGATAATGGCAGTTTTTTCTTCTTCTTTTGAATTACCAGCGATTTGCTCTTGTTTATTGGCGTTATGGGAATTGATTGCTTGCGGTTCTTCAGTTTTAGGAGAGCTTTTTGGAACATTGGTTGAATTTTGCTCAGATGAAAGAGGTGGCAGAGGCTGACCAATAGAAGGCTGCATTTCTGTTATGTCTTCTACAGTCACATGATGCGGATTTGGGACAGGTATATCAGCTGGTTCTGTTACAACAACCTTGCTTTTAGTCTTGTTGGGCTGTTTGCCATCCTTTGGTTTGCTAGGTTCAGAAATATCAATGGTCCTAGTTCTCAGCTTATATTGTTTGTGGACCTCATACACAGCAGTATCATAACCTTGTTTAAAATCAAAAGGCTCACCGGACTTAGTCTGAAATTGACTGAAGTCATGCTCATCTTGGTCTTCTTGGCTCAGAAAGGTTTGATGCTCACCCTTTAGATCCATCAGATTCATGTGAGTGTCTTCTATGGGTTCACTAGAAGTGGATGCTTCTACATAATTTTCATGGAAGGGGGGTCTTATATCATGAGTGGGCTTGACCTACCAACATTTGTGTTCTGCGTTTTCCTAAAATTTGGGTTCCTTATGGTATTGGGCTATTGTCCTTCCCATGATGACTTCCTCTCAACATTTTCTACTCTGTCTCCCAGCCTTTGCATGCCACTGATAATAGCATCAAGCTTTTGTTCTAAGGCTGAGGGTTCTTCCTTAAAGGTGGTTCTTCTTTCCATTCTAGCTCCGTTTCTTTTGGCAATTAGGTTTTCCTCTACGCTGACAGCAACATTTTGCATGTCTGCAAGGGTATGAGGAGCTCTTTCTTTTAACTGGTATGCCATATCTGGGTCGAATCCATCAGGGAATTTATAGAAGGCAAGGTCAGGTGGGGGTCTTAAGTTCTGTGGTATTGCATTATAGACATTATTGAATCTTGCACAGTACTCCAAAACAGTCTCTTGAGGTCCTCTTTTAATTGTATCATATTCAGCTAGTATGTGCAAGGGGTCTTTCTTCTTTTCCCATCTGTTGGTAAAGGATTGGTAAAGCTCATCAGGAGTGGTTATAGAATTTGCGGCAAGTGATCTGAACCAAGTTCTTACATCACCTGTTAGACTTTGAACAAAAATTTTCATTCTCACGCTATCATCATCTATTTCATAGTTTTCAAAATAGTCCTGCATCTTCTTGGTATGTTGTAGTGCAGTGAAAGGACCAGTACTGTCAAAATAGGTAATTTTAGATTGGTACTCCTGAGGTAAGGCCCCAGGATTAGCAGGTAGTTGTAGGGGTGCATATCTATTAGCCATATTGGCAGGGATAAGTGGAACAACGGGGATAAATGGAACAACAAGGACAACAGGGATAACAGGAGTAATTGGAACAACAGTAGTGGTAGTTGTAGTATGTGCAGTGAATGGAGGTGTGGAAGGAGTGCTTTGAGATGTGGAAGATGAACAAGGGGAAGTAGGAGTTGAATAGAATAAAACTTTGACTGGAGTTGGAACACAGCTTGGGTGAGCTGTTTCAGGACTCAACTCAGCAAAATCTTCTTGTATTTCTTGCTTCCTAAGAATCTTTGGGATTAAGTTCAGATTTTCAAAAGCAACTGGGGATTTGGGTCTGGATTTGACCTTGTGTATCGTGGATTCTTCTTAGGAGCCAGCTTCCGAATTTGTTTTTTGGTATTTTTCTGGGAATACTTTTAGAGTCGGCAATGGACTGATCAAATTTTGGAATAGCTGTGTATAGCCTAAAACTAGCATGAAGATTGACTGAAGCAGCTTTTATTTACTTCTGTTAATGCAAAGCAAAAAACAGTTTCAAAGGCTTCCTGGCTGATATTCAGGCTTCATCTGTAGTTTTAAGGAATATACAACAATTAGAAAATCGATTTTTCCAACCTGTTTTATAAAATTAACTGAGGATGTTCCCCAGTGGAGCTTTCCAACTTGGTTTATGAAATTATCTGAGGATGTTCCCCAGTGGAGTCGCCATTATGTTATCACTCAGGTTGTCCCCCAGGTTGGAGTAAAGGGATACGGCCGAGGTAACCACAAACCAACTTTAGACTGCAGGTTCTAGCCCACTTGTAGTCAGAGAGGGCTCTCTCTTTCTGATTTAGCTTTGTTGATGATGATTTTAGGCTAGCTATTGAGTTCAGGGGTTTTGTTTGTGTTTTGGAGGGAAGATTGATGTTTTCAGGTAAAGAGGCAGGTATAGTGTGAAGATTTCAAACCATTGGGCATGGAGTCAAGGAGTAGGACTGCTGGTGCGTTTTCTTTGTCACAGGAGGAATAAGGAGCAAGGTAGCTGCACATGGAACAAATTTTCAAGTTTAAAGGATGGAAAGAATGCTAAGGAAGGAGAGGCAATTAAGAATCTCTCAGTCAGCTTAACAGAGAAGGGTGGATGAGCTCTATCTAAGGGCAGTAAAGAATCCCTAGATAACTGTCAAACACATGTGAATTAGGGTAAATATGAGCCACGGGGAATTCATATTCATGTCCAAGTCATTTCAGATGAAAAACATAAAGAAACAGCAGAAATTGAGCCTAGAGTGCAGTTAAACAAGTTCTAAGCTAATCTTTCTTTTTGCTATTTAGATGGTGAAAAATGAAAACAGAGGTAAGAGGCACTTATTGATTCATGTTGCAGCACAAGAATTCCATCATTCGGTCTCCAGAGACCATTAACAACACATCAGACAGTCATTCCTCCAATCTCTTCAGCAATCTTTGATTAAAGAAAAAGTATCAGACATACAGTGCGAGTCTCTAATGAAAAGTTATCAATCGACCAACCCTTGAAACAATACAGAGGGTGGTATATATAGGAAAAGTTCTCCAAAATTGTTCACTACAGCTTTGACCTAAACAGGTCTGAAAGTAAATGATCACTTTAACCTAAACCTATCAGAAATAAATGCAAGAAAATATCTATGGGCTGCGCTGAAGGCAGCCGTATCAAAACTGAATTAATGTGTTGTCCTCGGTGGCTTGGTGCAGTGCTTCTGCAATAACTGTGCATGGGCCTCTGTTCCATTGTAGTTCGGTGGTTTTAAGTGCCTTAACTGTGATTTGAGAGCTGGGATGGACTTACACCACCTGATTTGACTTTGCTGGAGGCCATTCAATGCTGACCTGCTTTGGGAACTGAAGATTTCCATTAAACAATTTAACTGATACTCTTTGCCGCTTCATCTTTCCTCTGATACTCTTTGACAAATGAATCGGGTCGGTTCTCTCCTTTGCTGTGGGTCAAATCAAAATTTAATGGCCGCTGTTCGGCCCTCTGTTTGCTTTAGAACTGTCTTTTGCTCCGTTCTGAAAGCTTCGCGAAGAAAAACGGGTCATTCGGCGCCTTTCGGGCTTGCTGGGGGCTGCATGATTAGGGGCTTTCCACTTTGGCCCTTTTCCCGTAGCCATGCACGATTAGCACTAGGTGCTAATCGCACATGAAAAACTGCCTCGGAATTTGAATCCGGGCTTCCTAAGCACGATTTTCGCCTCTCGCTCCAAGAATTGATGATGACGTCAGCGGGTGGGACCCAGTATGACGGATTATGTCAGCATGTACGGCGGGTGATGTGGCAGTGACACGGTGGCAGTGATGTGGCAAGGGTGACTCGGCAGGAGGCCGATGCTGTGCAGATGACGTGGCACGGTGACGAGGTAGACACGTAGAACAGGATAGGTGACATGGGGCACGCGTACAGAAGGCGGAAAGCGGTTTCATCGGACCGCTTTCTGTACGGGAGTGGTATCCGTCAGAGCCCTTCCGATGCAATAGAAGGTGGATAGGTGTCTTTTGTACGACGGAGAAACCGCCTCGCCATCGGAAGCTAACGGTCGAGCAGCGGGGCGCCTCCGAAATCATCGAGAGCCGTCAGATGGGGAGGGCCCGATCCGACGGTGGATGGGACAGGTGAATCGGCGGGGGAATAATGGACGGGCGTGCGAATATTCGGATTTTGATATAGCGCGGCGGGGGGGGGGGGTAAAAACTTTAGGACATGAGGGTTTTCGTGGGTTAGTTTAGGCGGGGGGGACATAACTTGACGTTCAATCAAGCTTTTGAACATTAATCTTTGGAAAAAGACCGCGGAGGGGTAAAATGTGGGGTTTTTTAAGGGGTAAAGGTTCTTGGTCTAACCAGAGGTTTAGACCAATCCCAGTTTCATGACACGGATGGGTTCACAATAGCCCCAGGTGGACTACTATGTCCCAGGACTGAAAAATACATAGCTATAGTGCTATAAGGCGGAATATGTACATAGGGGAGTTTATTAACATAGATTTAATAGGGGAAGGGGAAAACAGATAGGGATTTACATAATAGAGTCAGTAGTTAATATGAAGATGATGAGAAAGCGCTAAGGTAAGGAACCTTAGGCTATTTTGGGGGAATAGAACTTTGTAAAAGAAGAATGGAAATCCTCAAGTGAAGCAGATCTTCACCAAGGCCAATGTTATGGAACATGATGAAATTAAGAGGCTCAAGCAGATCTTGATCTCTTTAAGGAAATTAGTGAGTGATTTGGGGAATAAGAATAAAGGGGAGTTAGTTATGTCCAGCTTGAGCTCCTCCAGATGAAAAACTGCATCCTGATTGTGATCTGAAAATATATAACACTTTGAAACAACAAAAAAATGATCATAAATCATCATTCTACAACCTCAACACTACCTACCCAACCTACTTTCCTAGCATTTTTTCCTTCTTTTTGGTTTGGGTGCACTTAGACTTGCAGACCCAGCTTTACAATTTTTCTTTTTTCTGTCCTTCTATCTAAGTCTACACTTATTTCTGCCAAGGGCCCAGATTAAGCAGTTGGGCTCCTTTGTTTCTCTACCTATCTACAAAATCTACCAAGATTAAGCTGTTTGGACAGATATCATTCTCTATATTCTAAAACAAGAAATTGAAACCTAAGGAGACCAAGGTTAAACTGTTTGGCCCTCCCTTTTATAGAACATTCTTTAAAAATGGTTAAGTCATCAAAATTGGAATTCAGCAGTGGCATTTGGACTAGCACACTTTATGGTTTCTTCTTTGGTCTCTTCTGGAAATATGGAACCTTGCAGCATGAAAGATGACATATTTGGCATATAAAAATGTCAATCATGAAAAATGAACACCTGTTGCAACAGGAGGCTAACACTTATGTACATGTGATTTACTAATTTATTATTTTCCAATGTGAAAAGTAGTTCTTGTTGACATTCTTAGTTTGGTAGCATAAGACATTTTAAGATTCTGTTGATGGTGCTGGACCCGTCAACATGTCAGGGGATCTCCCCAATAAGAAGTCCTAATTAGACCTCAGACTGTTTGGTGTAGGACTCCTAACAGTGGGTCGTACGGTATCATCTTGATCGGGGTTTTGCATAGAGGCAAGTAAGATGTCCCTGTTGGTAGCAAGGGTGTGACATAAGCGACAAGTCAAGGAAGGTGCATGAGAAGTTCTAACACATGGAGGGTGAGGTGAGTGCACCCCTTGGAAACTTGTGATAACACAAAGTTAAGAAGGGAACACATGAGCAAAGATGCACCACAACATGGAAGGAAAGTTAGCTAGCAATCCAAAGTGATGGTTAAACCAACAACACATTTCAGTAAGATTCATACATACATATACAAAAAATAGCTACACATGCATGCGTAAGAAAATAGATACATATATCATTTAGAGTAAACAGATAGCTGAAATACAATATGACATATGCATGAAGCGTGTTGTCTCTGTTATATTAAGAAGTTTAAGTTCCAGTCCTACAATACATCCATAACCAACCACTAGTTCCAACAGAAAAATGTTACAGTCACTGTTGCCTGCTCCTCTAAAGAGATATACCAGCTCTGCGCAATGGAGAAGCCAAGGCTCGTTACAATACTGTCCAAGATTTCTCTAAGATACTCCTATTGGAAGCTTGGCTGGCCAAAAGCCCTTACAATGAATTATGAGGTTCTATTTATAACAAAGGGTGGGGTGACCCTTGACATTCCCCTTTGTGACCGTTTGTCTATCCTCGTGACTCTTCAACTACTCTATGACTGTACCATTCAACTATTGACACTTGAACTTCCACTTGATAAGACATTACATTATAATACACATGTGCCCATGTGAGACAAAATGGCTTGAGCAAGCCATGCAAGCCATCATTGACACTCGGACATTGGGGTGAGACCAAGTCTTTGACATCCTTATGATGGTCGATGGTGGCAAACTGATGCCAAGCTTGCTCGTCCATGATGGTGTCCATGTGCTCTATGGTGACATCCTACTGAAAGCGAACTCTTGCTTTCATTGCATCTGGGTACACTGATATGGCACCTCTGTCCAACTTGTATGATAGCATACACATGGTTGTCCTGGGTGTGACCGGACCAGAAACATGTTGATGCATAGTGTCTATGCTAATCGCCAAGCATGTGTTTGTGGCCATGCGCATCAACTTGTCAAAATACATGTTCAACTCCAGTTGGAATTTCTTCTTGTCTTCACCTCGATGAGTGTGCCAAATGGGTGGGATAGCATGCATGCACATAATGACATGAATTCTGCTGAATTCCCTTGCATGCGATCAACAACACTGCTCACCTTGTTTGCTCTGTGCCAACTACTGGGATGGATCTATAACTTGTACGAGCACAGTTTCATCCGTTTGTGCATGTGGCGCCCCCTGTTGTACCTGTTCTTGCTGCAACTCATTCTCTCATCTATGCAGCTTCTGTTCTTCCTTAAGTTGCTGATTCAGCACATGCAACTCCTTCTTTGTGCTTTTCTCTACCTTCACATAGTCTTCGTGTCGTGCCATCATCTCATAGCCTCAGTCTCCAAAGTTTCTTTCATCACAAGTGGATCTTCTTGAGCTTGCAACTTTGTTCTGGCTCTGTGTTGTCGACAACCTTCCTCTTGCATTCATTGCATGCAGGTGTGTTGCCTTCTACTTCTGCTAATGTTGCTTCTTGCTATAATGCTGCTGCCATATTATCTTGATGTCCTTGTCTATGAACAACTTGATGTCTTCATAGGTAGGCGATCTCATAGATACTTGATTGGATGCAAACCCCGTTGGGCTCTCAACGATGTCCTTTGACTCTGCTCTCCTGAAGGCCATTGTACTTGTGCTGCTAAGAGACAGATGAACACCTATGATGCCTGGAGACATAGAAACACTCATGGCAAGCAATCTATTAGTCAAAAACCAAAACAAACTTGAGGACTGACTTGCAACATACTTGTGTGACTGATTGTGAAGGTTGCGCATTTTCGCCGGGAGGTCAGGGGAATGACTGTTAAAACTGCACAAGGCATAGTTCAGGAAGTCAGAAGGATTCTTGACTACTAGAACTACACAATGCACAGTCCATCCTAGCCTACTGAGGACTGAAACTACGCAATGCACAATTTCAGTCAGTAGTGACATGCAACCAACAAATTGCATTGCGTAGTTTCTAGGGCCAGCAGGACACTGCCTCCAAGAATTGCGCAATGCAAGTCTGGAGGTTAGTTCTTGGCCAAACTTGTGCAATTTCAGGAGGGAAAGCAGAGCCTTCACTTCTGAAAATGTGCAGTGCTAGTCGAGCAAGGCACGGTCCATGCCAAGGTAGCACAGACCGGCTGATGGGCCACTGAAAACATGAGAAGCCTAAATGCATGGTGAGATGAGTGAAAACAAGAGTGAATGATCATACATGCAAACAACAAGTGTAGGATTTAGAAAACAGGCAAGCATGCATGTGTGTGAAGCGAGTCGCCGCAACAACGACTGTCCGTGCAAGAACAGTGTCATGCATGCGACAATAGTGAGATGTGAACGAAAACTGAAATGATGCTTCTACAAGCTAATATACATCAAAAAAATATCAAGTGCTCATTTAAATCAAGAAGACAACATTCACATGAGTCGAAACACAGAAAGTGACAAAAACACAATGCAAGACATGAAAAGAGAGATTACCCCAAAACAATTGAGATGAATTTGCCGACAACTCCTAGATGCAATGTGGGATGTCAGAGCTGCAAGGTCAATGTGAGGAATGAGCTCTACAACATCTGGTTGATGAGTTTCAATCAAATCGAGGTTCTGACGCACATGCCACAAATCTAGGAAAAGTGACACTTGGCGGGAGGTTTCTGAAATAATCATTGCATGTAACCTCCAGCTGCTAAAAATAGATCCCTGAACCAAGGGATTCCTTTGCATGTTGCCTTGGTAGAAGTATCCCACGCATGCAAATTAGTTTTTCTTGGTCCCAGAGGGAACCGGTGAACCTAAAGGCACATGCAACAGCCTGTTTGACTGATGGGGAAAGTTTATGCATTTATGGGAGGGAGTTGGGCTAGCTGCCCAGAGGGATTGCGTAATTTATGGGCTAAGAAGCTGATTTTTGCCCATAATTGTGCAATTTATGGGTTGAGAAGTCCTGCTGGGATAGACTGAGTAAGTTTTCCAGTGAAGCTTGATAGGCATAATTGCACAATTTTGGAGCCTAGAAGACTTCCAGTTAGGATTGCGCAATTTCTAGAGGGAAGGCTGGTTCCCCTCCATAATTGTGCAATTTATTGAGGGAGCTACTCAACTTGTAGTTGGACCAAATCTAGAGAAACAACCTATGAGGGGGATGAAACAAGCTATCATGCACAAGCTAGCAATCTGCTAGAAAACCATTGAAGCTCGTGTACTTGACAGTCCAAGACATGTTGTTGAGGATGGTTGGTAGGGAGGCTCCAAAACAAAGCTAAGGAAAAATTTTGGAGGGTGGTTGTAGCCACTGCAATAGATTCTAAACTAAACCCAAGATCATGGAAATTCAACAGGTATCATAACATGTTTGAGCTACTTTGGAAGTCAGTGAATCAAAGTTGTGCACAATAAAGTACAACTTAAGAGGGAGTTGGTCACATTGTAGGTGAAAATGTCGAAGTTGCAGGCTGGTATCAGTATGAGGACAGGTTGGAGGGGTTGTCCAATTATATTCAATGGAGGGAAAGGATCAAGTTGGTCTTGCAGGTCAACAAGATCTTGAAGTTCGCCAAGAAAGCCATCAGGAAGCCAACTGACCCAAAGGAGTTGTAAGTGTACGAGGAAATGGATACAAGGGTGAGATTGATCATCCTTGATGGTGTGAAGGATGCCCTAATACCTCATTCTTCCGGGAAGAAAACTGCACATGAGATGTGGATGGCTCTTCAGAATTTCTTCTAGAATAAGAATGAGAACTGGGTATTGGTATTGGAGGATAAGTTGAAGTCCACCGAGATGATAAAGGGTGAAGGAGTGAGTTCATACTGATGTGATTGTCTTAGGTCAAAGATGAGCTTTCTTCCATTAGTGTGACAATTTTAGATGGAGATATGGTGAGGATTTCCTTGAAATGGTTCACTGAGGAATGAGAGCCCTTCATCAAAGGAATCGCCACCAAAGAGAAGCTACCAGACTAGAATATGTTATGGGACGAATTCATTTAGGAAGAGTTGTGAGACGAGGATCTTCATCCAAAGAAGAATACTTTCGATGATGACATGGCACTTGTAGCGCAAATGAAGGGTAAGAAGAAGAAGGACTTGAGTAAGGTCAAGTATTTCAATTATAGTGAGATGGGTCATTTTTCATCAAGATGTCTGATGAAGAAGAAGGGAGATGATGAGATGAAGAAAGGAAAGTAGGTCACCTATGTTGCCACTTATACTACGATAGATGATCTCACCAGGAGATTGGAGGAGGAGGAATTTTCCATGATCTCTTATTTCTCGCAGGGTACTATCGATGAGGATGGATGGTATATGTACAGGGGTGCGATGAAACATAGGACAGGGTCACAAGAATTTTTTGAGACTCTAGCTGAATGGGACTCAAAGTTGCACATGGTGTTGGGCGACAAGAGTCAGTTGGAGATCCGAGGATTGAGTACCGTACCATTCAAGATGGAGACAGGATGCGTGATGTGAGTCCATGATGTACTGTTTATACTAGGACTTAGATATAGCATGGTTTTTGTCTCGATGATCGAGAGGAAGGGGTTTTAGGTATTGTTCAAGGATGGGAAGGAAAGACTCAGGCCTAGAGGTTCTACCTCTGAAATAGTTGTTGAATTTCCATGATCTTGGGTCTAGGTTAGAATCTCAAAATATCTGATGCTATCAAACCAAGAATCTCAACAAGAACTACTTTGCACAACTGAAAATATAAAGCAGTAAATCACATATGCACAAGTATACGCATTTTTTAACAAATATTGTACAATAATGTACAACCAAATCTTCGTTATATTAAACCAAATCTGAATAATACAGGTCTATGGTATACAAGATACAATGAAAAACATGTTGCGCATAATCGATGTCGTATCTTGTCTTTCCGGTCCTTCGCTTCCGTACTACTCACTAGCTACCCCTTAGTCCTTCAAAGGAAAACACATCGAGACTCCATGAGGGCTACCACCTAACACTACTTCACATCCTTTTTGTAGCATGTACACAGGATGATCGTATCTGCTATTTGGGTAGGCCTAATTCCCGAGCTCCAATCTACCAGGCTAGCAGTCACCTTTGTTCATTAACATACTTTACTTTGGCACCAAAATTTACCCAACCTTCAGCTCCTCTTAGTCACTTCAAGATAGCTTGTCTACGGCTACTTTGGGCTATAAACACACTGCCCTCCACTAGACTAATGATGTCCAATCCTTCATTGTGAAATATTCTCCTAACTGAAGTCTTCTTACCACTCAAGTCAACTTCATTTCATGGATTCCATAGGCTTAAATACAATTGATCCAAATCTGGTCACTTCCTTGACCCAAAGCACATCTAACACTTCTCCAAATCTATTTTTCACTTGCTTCTCTTGACTGTTATGGTTAGGGCACTTTGGCACACTACAATAGCCCTAAACTCCTCTCAACAATCCATGAACAACCCTCCAAAATATGTGGCCTAGGCAAGGAGAGATGCTCCTCCTCCATGTTGAAGGTAAGGGCAGAAAACAACCCTTAATTCGGCCCATGGTATCCTTGAAGTGGTGGTATGGTCCATGGCCTATCACACAACACTAATTTGCTCATGACACCCTTCAAACAATGTTAACTCCCATTCATTAGCCTTCAAACAGGCCCATTTTCAGCTCTTAAGGCCTCGGCCTACCACCAAGCATCCTGGGCCTCCTTCAGAAGCCTTCAAACCCCCGTTCAACCCTTGAAAAAATACTCCAACCTTTCTTTTCCCTAGCCTCTCTTTCTGTGGCCCAAATTAGACATATCCCTCTCCTCCATGAGTTGTTCTCCAAGGTATGCATTGCACCTTTGGATGCACATAAGTCCTCCATATTACCTTTTATATATACCATAAAGAAGGGCTCCAAAATTTCATATTTTACGGGCCATCAATTCTCACATGCCTAAAATCACCCTAGGTTGACCTTGACACTTATGGTGTCAACCCCAAAAATTAACTTCAAAAATTCATATCTCTACTTCTACAAGTCAGAATTCGATGATTCTCGAAGTGTTGGATTCTCCTTTCCACCCTCTATAATCTCGTGTGATCACATGTTGAGATGTGCTCATGTAAATGCCCAAAACACGATTTGGTACAAAACCCTATACTTGGGTTCCAAGCCCACAAGTGACTCTTATGGTGCTTTTCCCTCAAAACCTCAAACCCTAGGGCTTGGAGTACCTGCCAGGCTACACAAATAAACACTCCCTCTTAGCAAGGGAGGTACTTCGAAGACTAGGAAGTAACTCATCATCATCATCACTTCTTGCAACACTTGCCCAAATCTTGGCACTCACAATCGTAGCAATCCTTGTTCTGTGAACTATGCCTTTCTCGAAAGTCTCACTTTCATTATTGGAAGAACCCTACTTCTTCTTATTTTCTTGTAATGTCTTCCACTCTCTCCATGATTCCTTCTTAGTAGTTTTAGGAGCACCCTTGCTCCCCACTGACCATGTGTTGTTCTTCGACGGAAGAGTCTCCCTCTAAACCTGCAAGTTCCCTCACGAACTCGACTCCCTCCGAGTCTCTAGAACCTACACCTTCTTCTAGGGAACCTGTGCCTACTATTCTAAAGCCTACACCTGCACCTGGTTCTCTGGAACTTGCACCTGCTTCTCATTATATATAGGCTTTCCCATCAGCTTATATAGACCATGCTCTATAAGTCCAAGTACAATATCATCATCCACAGAGAGGAGAATTTTGGCAATGTCATCATCCTCATTCAACTTTAATGATTCAAATTGCATTTTATAGACTTAGAGTTTCGATTTGTCTTACCTTATTTTTTCCTTCATAACAACTCATCAACTTATCCCATATTTCTTTTGATGTTGTGCAGTTCATGACTTTAACTATCTCATATTTAGGCATATCACCAAGGTTGAATTCATTGTTTTAGCATTGTAAGTGAATTCAAGCTTATTATCTTTCTCAATCAATAAGTTTGAATGTTTATAGCCATTCTGCATTATATCCCAGACATTTGTACCAAGAGACATTATGTAAGTTTTAATTCTTACCTTTCAAAATGTATAATTTGTTCCCATGAATATAGGAACCTTGTTGGTGAAAGTTCCATCATGGTTAGCAATTGTCGCAGATCTACCTTCTAATTGTTAGACTACTATTGAAGGAACCAAATTTAATATCAATTATTGGAAACCAATAAAATATTAAGAGGGGGGAGGTGTTAGAGTCCTATAGTGATGGGATTCATAATTTTGAATTGGCTAAGGTTAAGCCTTCTAATATTGTACATACCTTTACTTTCTGCAAATGTTTTCTATATTAAAAATTAAAAAATGTAAAGAGGGTTTGTCCTAAAAGAAATATCAAATGACAAAAGGAATAAGAAAAGATAAAAAAATGAAAATATATGAACCCCAAAAACAAAAACAGATCATGAAAGTGTGCAAGTCTAAATTCCACTGTTATTTTACTACTTTGTTGTCTTAAATATTGGTTGTGTGCAGCTTGTCATATATGCCACAACCCATGGTAGTCAAATTGCTTAATCTTGACTATTTCATGCTTTGAATTTTATGTTTATAGTTAGAGAATAAAATCTGACCAAACTGCTTAATCTTGGCAAATCATTAGATAGGTAGAGAAAATAAAAGGAGCTCATCAATTTAATCTAAGCCCTTGGATGATATAAGGTTAGAAGTAGATAGTTTGTTTTATAATTTATGAAAGAAAATGATAAGGGTCTGCTAGCCTAAATGTTAGGGTAAGTAATGGGTAAGTAGAAGAAAGGTTTGCTGAAGTATAAAGTTGATTGGACAAAAGCTCATTTATCATGCTTAATCATATCTTTCAAAGTGCATGAGCAGTTAAGAAAGCAAAGACAATGCTTTACGAGTTCATTTAATTAACTCCCCCTCATTCATCTCATCCTAATACTTACTAATTTCCCCATCCATAAGAATGTTCTAGTACTAAAAATCATTCAAGCCATAAAGGCTTAGAGCATTTCTCTGACTTTTGGTGGGACTGGACCCTCAATTTAATGTCTTATAGACATCAAGTGTTAGAATTCCCTTCATAAAATTAATTTCCCATCATTACCCTAATAAAACCCCTTTTCCTAAGGTTAAACTCCATTTGCTTATGAAATGTAAACAACCTCATGTTAAATTCCATTTCATTCAAAATACCCATAAAAATCATTTTATTCTAAGTATGAAGTGTATGTGAATAAAATGCGCAACTATTACATTTATGCTTAGGGGTATGTTCACTCTGCTCATTTCATATTAATTTTTAACATAATACTATAGCTCCCAATATATCTTTTCCCGTATATAATTAAATCCCGTATATAATACCCCAACCCTTAGTTTATAAACTATACTTTTACCCCATATTCCCGACAAAACCCCCTTAATTCACCACTTCTCGATAAAGCTAAAGTAATCCCATAATTAAGCCCTTCTCGATCATTTAAATCCATGATTAACTTGTAATTAATCCCAAACCACCAAGGATTAAATCCTTGGGCCCCCCGAAACCTCTGCCCATTTCATCCATGCACATCTGTCATCCGATCATCAGCGCTCAAATCCAATGGTCCACATCCATATTGGGTTCACCCGATGTCCGACCATTACCTGCCCAATAAAGTGGTTTTGCCCAACCCGTCATCTGCTACGTGTCAAGTGCTAACATAGATCAGGTGATCCCTCCAAAATACCGCCTCCTCCATAAAGGCGGTGCAATGGCTTAGGAAACCACCACCCTGCCCAACCCGAAAAACCGCCAACTATTCATTTGTAATTTACCTGCCAAAAAGTGACCATTGTTCAATAAATAGGCCAAGAAGCCCTATTTCGCCTTTTTCACTTATTTTCTTTGTGAACCTCTGAAAACCATTGCAACACCTACAAACCCTGAAATCACCAATTGACCTCAAATTTCACTCCTGAAGAAGTTGCAGAGACCCCAATCAACCTCTCAGTCCGTAACAGAGCCATTCAAACTTCTATAGTTTCCAAAACACCGAATTTGAAGTTAATTCAACCAAATTTCTAGGTATTTGAAAACAAATTACCAGACATCCTTTCAAATTTGAAAACGTTCAGTCTTTAAAGTGTTTTAATTAAGTAAAATTAATTGAAATTACTTTAAATTTAAAGCGCATACCCAAACCCTTCTGAAATTTTCTGAATTGCTTTTAAACCTCTGATATAACCCTGTATTGCCAAATTCAAATCCACAAGAACTGAATTATGGCTGCCCCCATTGCCATGGATGTCATACCTATCACAACTCCCCATTTGGGCCTTGACCACCTACCCCTGGCGGACAGGGATTTTCAAATCAAAGAAATAAGTGCCTATATACTCCCGCTCAAAATTCATTGTTTGATTAAGGACAAATATCTAAACCATAATGATGGCATTGGCCTTTGGGACTCCAATTTTCCGAAATACCAGTTTCCACAAGTACATATCTTTCCTAAGATTGTCCATATGTGCTATGTCTGTTACATTCCCAGCCAGAGAACTATAATGTCCCCTGACCAAAAAGTCTTGTTTACTATTATAGCTGAGTCAATAAATGAGATGTTGCAAGTCCAACCAGGTCCAAACCTGACCCCACTCTCCATTGGGGAACACCAAATTGAGTCTGTATATACTGGCCCAAATATTCCAAACTTTCATTTTAGAAGAGAAACACATTCCTAAAGATGGCCCTCCATATGTTTCTTCCATTTTCTCTGAAAAGGGCAAGCACATTGTAACTATGATATCATGTATTCTGGGCTATACCACAAATGAATTTGGTGATGAGTTCATCTTGGCCATCATGTCCATTTTCACCCCAGGAAAGCCTCCTGCTACTTTGTACAATTATGCCCAGTTCATAGCTGAAAGGAGGCATGAATAATTTACCGGAATGCATAATGAAAGAATATTCAAGTATTCATCCATACTATACCACATGTTTTTGTATTATTAGTCAAATAGATTTCCCTTCACCATCTAGAAGCTGGATACTAGAGGTCGGCCCAGGTCTGTCATATTTTGGACACCATTATTCCACAGGTATTCATCACCATACACCTACACAAACTTCATTGAATCTTTTGTCCACCCAGTAATGACCATGCTGACACAAAGCCCTCCACCCAGGATAAGCCAAGAATTCAAAAGAGTGCTCCAATTTCCCAAGCAAAGTAAGGTGGGAGATTGGTATCTTTACCAAAATTATACTGAAATAAGAATCTATGGTTGCCATCTTGCCCCATAAAAACTACCCAAATACCTCCCCATGAGGTTATTTGCTCTAGAGTATTATAGGCAGATAATGAAATCTGATAATGTCAACTTTGTATCAACCAAGAAAAGAACTCAGTTCAAGGTCGAAAATTAGATAGGCCCTTTCATTTGCAATTCTAGAGAAGCGGGAGAGGAAGCAGATCAAATTCTGCAACAAATGAAGTTCCAGAACAGTTTCATATGGAGTTATGACCCTTAAGGGTTTATGACCAAACTAAGACAAAATGTCAAATTGGGACCTTACATTCATCACCCCATACGCGAAATAGAGAGATACACCAATCAAGCTGAGTGGTTAGAAAACACTCTCATAGACAGGGATAGTACAAAGGTAGATGTTGAAAATGCCTTGTTTGATCTAGATAGATAGCTTGATGAAAGCTCATTCCTGCAGGTACCAAAGCAAGATGGAACCATGAGTACTCCTACTATTTTGCAGACTCCTCTGAATGAGGAAAAGAATCCCAAAAGGAAGAGAGAGGAAGCCTCTAGTTTAGGTATGGACACATCCAATGTACAATATGAAGTCAGCCAGAGTGAAAGGCCAAGGCTCAATCCTGTTTCAGAATAGGAAGACACATAAGGCTCAATAGAAATAACTAATACTAATCTAGACATGAGCAAGGGCACAAATCCATCTGGAGAAACACATGAGCCATCTACATCACAGACTCAAATGTTGGAAAGGCAGCTCAGTGTAGAAGTCTCCTCAATTAAACAACCTGCTGATAGAGATAGGGACATTAAGGACAGGTTCAAGAAAATCAAAATGAGAAATGAGAAATCAAAGGCACAATCCTATGCACAGTATCTCAAACTTACACCCACCAATCAAACTAGGTTGATGTCAGCTTTTGACATCAAGGAAGGCAAGATGCAAACATCCTTCATAGAGCCAATTGTACAACAACCAAGGACATCAGCAGATTTCAAGAAGATCAATTTTGAGGTATTGGCAAGGGATATTCATCCCATTGACCAAATTGAATTTCACAAATAGGCTGGAGAAATGATTTACTCCACCCTTACAGGAAAAGCCATAGCTGCCCATCAATTGCAGAATTCATTGAACAACATTTCAACCCAGTATCAGTTGGAAAAGGCCTCCTCACAGGCCAAAGACACTAGAATCAAGTCTTTGGAAGACTTGGTAATTGAATTGAGACATGACCCCAAGGATATCAAGGCTACTAAACAAATAATCAAGAAAAAGGATGATGACATTACAGCACTCAAGAATCAATTGAAGATACCTCAACTATAGCATCCCCAGACATAGGGAGTATTGGAAAACCATAAAAGGCATGAAGAGTTGATGGACTTAGTCATTAAACTAAATGATCAGTTGAGGGAGATAGAAAAGGAATTGAATAGCCTAATCCAATTAAAGAAAACTGATATTGGCACTATCTCAGTGAATGTCATCCCAACAGTTACCACTACTATTCCTTTCACATTAGCAGCTTCATTGGCTCCCATAGCTCCAATTGCCACAACACAACTAATTTCTACAAAATCTACATCAGAAATAGGTGTGTCAGTTGATGAAGAAACAAAGTTGGTTAAAGCTATGGAAGAAATGTCCATACAGACAACAAAGATGAATAAGCTCAAAGAGAAAGTGACAAGCTTGGAAACTGATTACAAGCTTGCCAAAATCATGCACAAAGAAGAAGTGCAAAAAGATGCCAGGATGAGTGAGAGATTGAAAGCCATGGAAAAGGACCTAACACTAAAGGAACCCCTTGGGCAGGCTAAGGAACTACTATGGGCCAATATCATTGACTCTGTCAATGATATTTGGCCATCTATTCAGGTGATTTTTGAGCAAATAGATTTAATAAAGATGGCTACAGAGGCCATCCAAAAAGTAAAGGAAGAATTGGGACAAATGCCAGAAGAAGCTACCAGAATTATCCAGTTCCTTAACAGCAAGAATAAGTATGAACTTCAAGAATTGGAAATAGAGGACAAAACAGAGACAATTTTGGAGGTCAGAAAGGTCCTCTCCAAGAGAAACTTAATGCAAAACTTGGAGGACAAGTGTCAGAATATGCATGTAGCCATTGATAGATTTATTGCTAAGTTCCAAATTTTTAGAGAGAAGGGATTACCCAATCACTTAGTGTTAAATGATAATCTCATGACATAGGAGGATTACAATAAGAAAATTAGAGAGGTAGCAATGGATCAGGTCAATACATCATCAATGAAGGCATTGCCAACAAGAAAAGTACTTTACCATACATTTGAAAATTTGTTTTACCTCCAGCATGAGGTAAAACACTTGTTTATCAATAAGCCTACTTTTGCCAAATACATAGAGGCAGATGAAATATATAGGAGGATGCTAAAAATCCAATTACTTGATGCTGAAATGTGGGATAAATTAACTGATTTACTATAGAAATATGGAGTAAAAAGATTAATGTGCAGTAAAAGTAAAACAACATGGTAAAATGATGAAGACAGATCAGCAGGGTCAAAGTGTATCAGATGAAAGCCTAAAGTAAATAAAGCTTCCAACGTGAAAGATCAAACAACAAAGTAGCATAAATGGCTAAAAATCAAACCATAAAAGCCAGCAGTACAAAAATAAAAGGGACAACATGAAGCAATTCAATATCTATCTCTATCTTCTTGCAAGAAGATATTTTTCTTTCCTAGATTAAATCTCAAATCAGTTTGAGATATTTTGTAATAAACTTTTGTATAAATACTTCACAATTCGAAGTATGTAGGGTGGATTCTATTAGACATTTCTATAAACCATTTGATCAAGAAGACCCAGAAGGTTATTATATCGGTTGATGAGCTAGCACGCTGGATTGATTAATAAATATCAGACTTTTCCAAGGATTCATGTGTTGAGTGAATTTCAGACAAGTATTTTCATCTGTTATTGTCATTTTTCTCAAAGTTATTCATAATCTTATATTTGTTTCAATCTAAATTCTATAACTAGAATAATATTTCAAAACTTGTTTAAATCACACTGTGTTTTAACAGTTAAGCATTTGAATGTTTTCTTATGATATTTAAATTAAAGAATTCTTAATTGCTCTTTGGTTTAGATTGATTTCATGAATAATTCTTGTTAAAGGATTCTTAACTGCCCTTTGATTTAAATTACCCCATCCTTCCTCATTTATTATCTGGGTCTGAGAACCCTTTACTGCTCTCTCATCCCAAGTGAAACCCTTTCACCCCTTTATTTCAAACATCTGAAATACACTCTACTATCTTGCCCTTGGAATATCCCCTTTAGTGAATTAATCCAGTTTTTCTTCCTTATTAGTTGACTCCATAGCCCAATGGTCTAAAGGTCATCAATTTATCCATCTATCTAAGTAGATCCCACCACCCAATCTCAAAAAATATCAAACACCCTTTGAGAAATCATACCTAGCATAAAAACATTTTAACTAAAACAAAGTTATATTTTAAAGAGGGAGCCAACTCTGAGCATCAGGAAGGGTAGGTCCTAATCTCCAAAAGTGGTTTGTGGTTACCTTTGGTTTTTCCTTCTTATTACTTCAAATGAATTATCAAAGTGATAACATTTATGGCGACCATACTGGTGACCTCGACCCTCAGTCTCATAAAAACTTTAAGAAAACCTTCAATCAAATCTTGAACCCCTTAAGGTCATTACCTGAAGTAATTTTTAAGAAAATTTTATAAAAATAGTTTAAAAACTTAAAATTTTGGCTCCTAAAAAGATTCACTATACCAGGGCCAACCCAGATCTAATCCCTGCAACTATAGTGGATGACCCAGAGAGGATTTTTAGACAACCTAAAACAACAGAAACTTAAGCCGGTAGTAGCAGGTTATTTAGATCCAATTCACTCCATGAGGAGTTATCAACTTTAGAGGACATCCCTTTCGATTTGTCATTTGACCTCTCATTATTCAGAAGTAAATCTGAGAATTCAATCCACGAAACAGTCTTAGATCCTGAGTTCCTTCAACTCATTGAATCAAAAAGGTTTATTCACTCAGATTTAGATAAATTAGTAGTTGAGACTTTTGATAAATTAGAAGCTTAGGCCTCTAAATTGATAAGTAATGTAGGTGATTCTTACATTCAACAATCTATTGAACTAGCTTCCCTTAATACTTTTGTCCTTGGAGTTTCTTCACAAACTTCACTCGCTGTAAATCCACCTTCCTTTACCACAACTTCATCAATTGTATCTACCACAATTCAATCACCTAAATCACTTATTAATCAATCATCTTCATCATCATCTAGTTCACCTCCATCAGTTTCAAGCCCTTCTTCAACCACCACAACTTTACCCCCAAGTCAAACCAGAATCACAACAATGGCAAACAAATATGCTCCTATTGTTTTACCTGCCCAACTCCATCCCATGCCTGTAGATTATCAGAGTAAGATTTTCCTGTTTGATGCTACTAGTCATTACACTGCCTAACAACATGTAAACAAGATGTCTGACTTTTTTGAATTACATGAAATAGATGAGGCAGATGTCCAAATGAGACTATTTGCCCAAAATTTAATTGGTGATGTCAAGAAGTTGATCCAGGTGGATGTTGGTGGCCACCCACCTATCCCACTTGGACCCCCACAACTGTCTCTTTCAGTTTTTCGGTTTCCTTAATTATAGCGCAGTTTACTAATTTTAGCAGTTTTTCGGGTCCTAAACTTTCGGAGCCGTTTTGAGGCCCTAAACGACGTTTTTTGGGAAATCTACCGCCATCGATTTTTCTGATAAAAATCGTCTTTTACGTCGTAGTCCTCGGAGAGATATTTCCAACGGGCTATCATGTGCGTCAAACGGAGATAATACGACCAATTCGCGACCCCGGGAAGTTGGCTGTCCAACTCACCCCAAAACGGGGCCCACAATTTGGCGTTTCATCTTCTAGGGTTAGGTTTTAGAATGTGAAGGGTTTTCCATTGTTTCTCAATAATAAATAGGCCTTCGAGCCTCATTGTAAACACAGTTCGAAACAGTTCAGAGGCATGTAGCCGACACATCTCTTCTCAGAGATAAGCTACCATCGCCCTAGCTGGGTTATTTCTATTTGTAAGCATATTTCAGTATTCTCCATTAATGAAATGAAGTATTATTTCCGTTGCATCTCTATTTTTTATGGTTATCGCATCTCTGTATTTATGGTTATCTATGTAGTCTATTGCGTTCCTGCTTAAATCCGGATCAGTGGTATCAGAGCGGTCTGCTTTTTCTCTGTTTTTCTTTGCATGTCCCCAACGAGGTCGGGATATAAGGAGCTAGGGCTTGAATTGGTCGAACCTTTGCAAGACCAGCCTCGCAGATCTCGACGACCTCCCATGGCGGATGAGAAGAAAGATGAGGGGGCAGGAGATCCTATCAGAATCTTGCTTGAAGAAGCCCTCGAGCGGCAAAGGAACGCGATGATGGATAGCTTTGCGCAGATCCTTCAACGACTACCCAGAGGTGACGCATCGGCTTCCAACAGCTACTCTGGAAATGCCACACCATTTAAGGTACAAGTTAATTTTGAAATCCCCATCTTCGAGGGTCAAATAGACGCAGATGCCATAGATAAATGGTTAAATCTGCTATATGGGTATTTTTCTGTTCACGAATTTTCAAGTCGGGAAAAGATTGTTTTCGCTCTTCTCAAAGTAGCCCCCCACGTCAAGGACTGGTGGGAAACCTACTGCGAGCAGAAGGATGAAAGTACAGGCTCACTATTTTCAGACACACCCACTTGAAATGACTTCCGGGATGCCATCAAGGAGCAGTACTACCCTGTCGGAAGCTATGAGGACAAATACATCAAATGGACCACACTGCGGCAGGGACGAGACCAAGATGTGCCGGAGTTCACAAACATTTTTCATACCCTTCGCACACAATTGGGTATCAAAGATTCTGAGTTGCATCTGGTACTCAAATACCGCGGCTGCCTACATAGATACATCCAGGAAGAGATGGAGTTCTTAAACATCTCCTCACTCGGCACAACATACCGATACGCTGTCAAAATCGAGCAAAAGTTCAAACAGAAGAAGCGAGACTTTGGATCTGCAAATCCAAAGCCTAAAGGACAAAGCCAAGGCGGGGTGACCCAAGACAACCCGTCGAAGCCGCAAGAAAAGAGAAACACCACGAAGCCGAAGAAGGACACAGGAAAGTGGTGTGAGTTCCACAAGAGTCCCACTCATAACACAAGTGAGTGTCGGACCAAGCAGTTGCTGGTGGCCGAGTTGAAGGCTTCTGAATCAGATGCATGTTCCGACTCTGAGTCAGAACCCGACAAGGGTAATGACAAAGGGAAGCAGATCATTGATGCGGATCCCAGCGCCACTGTTGCTACTGCCAAGATCCAGAAAAATGAGCCCGAAGATCCAGAGGAGGGGGAACGTCTTTTCCACTCACAGATGTGGGTGAAGGGTTCGCCGCTGCAATTCATTGTCGACAGTGGCAGCCAAAAGAACCTCATTTCAGCAGAGGTTGTGAAGCGGTTGGGCCTACCAACTACACCACACCCACAGCCGTACAGTATCGGTTGGCTTCACGAAGGACGAGATCTCAAAGTTCGCCAACAGTGCCACCTTCCCTACAGCATCAAGCCCTTCACAGACGAGGTATTGTGTGATGTTACACCTCTAGATGTTTGTGATGTACTATTAGGCCAGCCATACTTGTGGAGGTGACATGCTGTGTATGAGTCAAGGCCTCGCGCTGTCATCATTTCTTTGGATAATTCATTATACAGGATACCGGAGGTAGCCCCACCTACCGCCACCTCTTTGATCACTGCTAAGAAAGGCAACAAGCTCATCTCACAGACTAGGAAATTTTTTTTTTCTGTCTGGTTCGCTCCCAAAGTAAGGGGAAGATCGTTGCTACATCCATGACCCTCGCAAAGGGTTCCTCCACGCAGCAGCAACAACATAGGGATACAGTCATGACAGAACACAGGAACAACTTCTCCTTACCTAGAGGGGTACCACACAAGTTTCAGGTGGGCGAAAAAGTTTGGTTACATCTGCAGAGAGAACGCCTTACCAGAACCCATCAGAAACTCAGACCGCTTCGACATGGTCCTTACACCAGTAACAAGGCTGTGGGCAACAATGCTTTGAAGCACAACATTCCTCCATTCCTTCGCTTGCACCAATTGTTCAATGTGGACCATCGCCGACCATGCTTCCCACCATTTCTGGACACATCAAAGATTGCAGAACGGCTCACTAGAGACCCAGCTCAGCAGAAGCTTCCTCATCTCAAGGAGGAACTCAACGCAATGGGGACCATTGCTTCCTAAGGGGGGAGGAATGATCCAGGTGGATGTTGGTGGCCACCCACCTATCCCACTTGGACCCCCACAACTGTCTCTTTCAGTTTTTCGGTTTCCTTAATTATAGCGCAGTTTACTAATTTTAGCAGTTTTTCAGGTCCTAAACTTCCGGAGCCGTTTTGAGGCCCTAAACGACGTTTTTTGGGAAATCTACCGCCAACAATTTTTTTGATAAAAATCGTCTTTTCCGTCGTAGTCCTCGGAGAGATCTTTCCAACGGGCTATCATGCGCGTCAAACGGAGATAATACGACCAATTTGCGACCCCGGGAAGTTGGCTGTCCAACTCACCCCAAAACGGGGCCCACAATTTGGCGTTTCATCTTCTAGGGTTAGGTTTTGGAATGTGAAGGGTTTTCCATTATTTCTCAATAATAAATAGGCCTTTGAGCCTCATTGTAAACACAGTTCGAAACAGTTTAGAGGCATGTAGCCGACACATCTCTTCTCAGAGATAAGCTACCATCACCCTAGCTGGGTTATTTCTATTTGTAAGCATATTTCAATATTCTCCATTAATGAAATGAAGTATTATTTCCGCTGCATCTCTATTTTTTATGGTTATCGCATCTCTGTATTTATGGTTATCTATGTAGTCTATTGCGTTCCTGCTTAAATCCGGATCAGAAGTGGTTCAAAGCCTTTCCTGCCAACCATATTACAGACTTAACAAGTTTTCAAAGGTTATTCATTGATAGGTAGGAAAGAAAGAAGAACCAATTGCAAATACTTTTTGAATATGAAAATATTAGGAGAGATCTCAACAAGTTAGTTCAGGACTATTGCACTAAGTTTAATAATATCTATAATGCAATTCTAACTAACATTAAGCCTCCACCTGACCTAGCATTAATTAAGTTCCCTCATCGTTTTGATGTTGACATATCATACCAATTAAGGGAGAGAAACCTTGAAACACTTGAACAAACGGAGAGCAATGATGTCAGTGTAGAGGCCAACCTGTTAGCTAAGAAAGCACGAATGAGGAATGCAAAGAAAGTTGCATTTAAAGAAGAAGCTTCAACTTCAAATGGAAAAGTAGACGTTTTAGCTAAAAGTTTAGAAAGAATCATGGATAGGTTAGATATCATGGATAGGAAAAATCAATGGGAGAATCAACAACAACAACCCCCAATAAGAAACCCAAATTTTAGGAAGAACCCTAATACTGCAAAAAATGCTACACCAGACCAACAGATTAGGCTCCCCTTCTAAGAAAACTATGTTGAGGAATCACAAAACCAAGAAGCAAAGGATGATACCTAGATTAACTCACTAAAAACCACAAAGGAAGACACTATTTTTCTTACTTAAGAAGAACATGAGTTATATATGCTTCAGTAGTTATAGTTAGAATCTGGTGAATCTTTTGATTTTAAGCAGGGATATGGGTCAGCTATATATGAGGTAAATAAACAATATAGCTTAAGAAGTAAGAATAATAACAAGACTCCCATTAAAAGATCCATCCAAACCTAGACTAAGATAATAAAAGAAGCTCTAGTTAACAAAGTATTGAAAATTCTCCCTAGGGGAACACCTGAAACTTCAACCCCTAACATTGTAGATATAACCTCCACTGAAACCCAAATAGAGCCAATCATTGAAAACAATCAAGATAAAAGAAATCAAGGCAAAACAGTAGAAACACAGACTGAAATTCCCATCACTGATAAACAGGATAAAGACACTCAAACTGCACACATTAAGGAAGATTTGAATCAAACAAGAAAACCTCAGCTCCCTTTTAATATTAAAAATGAAATAGCTATATTGCTCTGTGTGCACCTTGCTCTGTTCTGCTAGGTTATCCAGCTGCACGTTTGCCTTGGCTTTCGGCTCTCTGCCATGGCCCCTCCGGAAGCTACACCGGAGGTGGCTGATGCTCAACAAGCTTTCTCAAACCTGGTTAAATCTTTGCCTCCGCAGTGCCCTCGTCCAGCCATTTCCAAGTTCGTCAAAAAGCTGGATGTGTTACAGGAAGTTAATCTACCTCCAGCCTTTCCCCACATGGCTGCCCTTTCTCTGGTAGAAAAAGGACTCATTGGTCAATTCACGGGCCTCTGGGCATCTCCAAAGACTGTGCAAAGATGGGTTGAAAGAAACTGGGCCAATAAAATTCAAGGAAAAATATCCATTAGATTTTGTGGGAAGGGGTACTTTACCTTTCATTTAGAATCCAGAGAAGACAAGGACTTAATCTTAAGGAATGGGCCCTATTTCATGGATTCCAGAGGTCTATATCTCAATAAATGGACCCTTGATTTTGACCCTGAACTGGACGTCCCCAGTGCTATTCTGGTTTGGGTTCGGCTCCCTCACCTCCCTCTTCATTTCTAGGGAGACGAATCTGTTCGAGAAATTGGAAACGCAGTTGGTAGATTCATTGATCGCAGCGAGCCAAAAGATAATATGCAAGCCTATGCGTGTATCTGTGTTGAAGTGGACCTAGGCAAAGGCCTTCCCGAAGCCATCAAACTCAAAGTGGATGATTGGAGCCATATTCAGCAGCTGGATTACGAGCAGATCCCATTCAAGTGTAAGGTATGTCATGAATATGGCCATTTTTCCAATCGCTGTACTAAACTCGTTGATGTTGAGAATGGCTCACAAGATGAACAATGGGAAACAGTTAAGAAAAAGAAGTCAGCCCCCATGGCCAAAGCTCCCCCTGAAGCAGGCCCTCCAGCCTCCAATGCAGCTCGCCCTTCCTCTTCCTCCCCTTCCTTTTCTGCCCTCCCCCCTCTCTCTCATCTCCCACCCCCATCTTCATCCAATCCCTTCTCTATTCTATCCCCTCCCGAAATCCCTCCCCTAGACTCCTCCCCTCCTCCTTTGATCCAAACAAATGCCACTGAATCCTCTCTTCCTTTGGTTATCTCCTCTCAGATTGATCCTCCTCTTATTAGGATAACCAGGAGTTCCTCCAAAGATCATGGAGTTGCTAGTGATTCTTATAAAAAACCTGGGCCGGGTAGGAAATTTGCTAAGCAACATAGAGACGAGAATGCTAAAAAAGATATAGAAATGGGCATCTAGAACCCTATAGAATCTTATATTCTAGGGCAATATGATAAAGAGACAGTCCACAAGGACCAAGGGGGGCGAGTACCTCCCCGTAGCCCACATACTCAATGACGAAGTTTGTCTTGGAATAGTAGGGGACTAGGGCACCCCTCCAAAATTGCAGCCCTAAGAGATCTTATTCGTTGTGAGAAACCAAATTTTTTTATGTTACAGGAAACAAAACAGGGCCAACAGGAAATGATTGGAATTATTGAATAGTAGAGTCAACATAATGGCATAATTAGTGAATCAAGAGGAGCCTCTGGAGGAATCGCAACTCTCTGGAACCGCATCACATGGAATTACATATCGGAAACTGTTAATCAACATTGGATCAAAACTGTATTAGAAAACAAAGCAGATAATAAAATCATAGTCATCTATAATGTCTATGCCCCTAATCACTACAGAGATAAGGAGCGCTGTTGGGATGATCTCAAAGCCAGCATAGATGCAGAAGGAAGTTATACCATCATTTTAGGGGGAGACTTCAACCTTATTCTCCACTCCAATGAGAAACGAGGGGGTAGTTTCTCCCCTGATCCCTACAAAAATCACTTAGAAAACATTATGCAAGATCATGATCTCATCGATGTAGCTCCAGAAAACCGAAGATATACTTGGAGCAATCGTAGGTTGGGAAAATGCAATATTATGGAAAGGCTTGATAGAATCTTAATCAATGTTATGCTTCTCTCCTCCTCTATGGGGTATGCCACCATCCTTCCCTTCTTAGTCTCTAACCATTATCCTATAACTCTTATTCTAGAAATCCACTATTCTCTCTGACCCATTCTTTTCAAGTACAGTTCCTTGTGGAACTGCATTCCAGCAGTCAAAGAAATCGTTCAAAACACTTGGTGCCAACATGTTGAAGGGTCCCCTGGTTTCATTTAGGAAACCAAGCTAAGAAAAACCAAGCAGGCCTTAAAGGAATGGGAAAAAAATTTGTTATAAGGAGCCTGAGAAGACCAAAAAGGAGATCAAGAGCAAACTAGACTACATTCATAGAATAATAGAAGAGCACGGCCTCTCCCAGGACAACAAAGAACAAGAAAGAGATATTTATTTATAGCTGTGTCGCGCAAACAGAGAAGAGGAACTTAAATGGAGGATAAAGTCGAGGCAACTTTGGCTGCAAGGATGAGATAAGAATTCAACCTTTTTTCATAAGCAGACCACCGCTCGAAAAATAAGGAATAATGTAAGCTCTATTTTGGATGCTGAGGGAAATCAATAGAGCACACAAGCTGCCATATGAAAGGTATCCACAGATTACTACAGAGCTCTGCTAACTGAAACAAAAGAATAAGAGGACTATTCAGATCTGCTACAATATCTTCCCAGCAAGATCAGCAAGGAAATGAATGACAGTTTGAACAAGGAGATCGATGAGGAAGAAATAAGAAGAACGATTTGGACCCTCCATCCTGACAAAGCTCCAAGCCCAGATGGCTTCCCCATCTACTTCTATCGAGCTTATTGGGGAATTATTAAAAAAGATTTAACCAAAATGATCAAATGGGTCCAACACAAGGGTAAAATTGGGGGCTTCACCAATGCCACTCACCTTGCTCTCATTCCCAAAGAAAATCGACCCTCATCTTTTGCTCGATTTCGGCCCATCTCCCTTTGTAACTCATCTTACAAAATCCTGACCAAAATCCTTGCTTCCTGCCTCAAATCCCTCCTCCCTTCACTTATTTCTGAAAACCAAGGGGGGTTCTTGGCCAATAGACAAATCTCTAATTCTATCCTCCTCGTCCAAGAAGCTATTCATTCGAGTCAATCTAGAAATGAGAAAGGGTTTATTCTTAAACTTGATTTGGCTAATGCATTTGACAGAGTCAGGCACTCTTTCCTCCTGGCTATTCTAAAGAAGATGGGGTTTGATGTGGTCTTTTTAAACCTCATCAAAGCTTGCATTTCTGGGCCCTGGATCTCCCCTCTTGTCAATGGAAGACCTGGAAATGCTTTCCAATCAACTCGAGGTCTAAGACAAGGGTGCCCTCTCTCACCTTATATTTTTATTTTGATGGCTGAATCCTTTAGCAAAGCTTTGGATTTCAATCGAAGGGTTGGCCTCATCACAAGCATTAAATTTGGGAATGGGGTCAAGAATATAAATCACTCACAATTTGCTGATGACACTTTGCTAATTGGAGGAGCTTCCACCATAATAGCTCGGCACTTCAAAGTTCTTTTAGATAAATATATGCAATACTCTATAGGAATGGTCAACTAGTTGAAAAGTTGCATTTATGGATGGAATGTTATAGCTTAGGTCCTTCACAATATTGCCAATATCTTTGGAGTTTCTTCCAATTATGATTGGACACACTTCACTTATTTGGGCATGCCAGTGAGTGTAGGTCCATTAAAGGCAGAACTTCGGGATACCATAATTGACAAGATGAAAAGAAAAGTGCTGCAATGGGGTTCCATTTGGCTCAATCTAGCTAGCCGCCTCATCCTTTTAGAATCAGGTATTTCCTCTCTGCCCTTATACCAATTCACTCTCCTCCAAGCTCTGGCCTCTTTTCATCATAAAATGGAAATCATCCTCCGCCAATTCCTTTGGCAAGGAGGGAAAAAACAACAAAAAGAAGTTCAATTTGGTTAATTGGAAGCAAGTCATTCAATCCCAAGACCGAGGAGGTCTTGGAATCAGATCTCCCAAATTCCTCAATCTAGCATTTGGAGGCAAGATTGCTTGGAGATTTATCACCAGCCTTTCTGCCTGGTGGACAAGGGTGTTAGAAGTTAAATATTTAAACTTCCCAAGGTAGCATCTTCTTAACCACGACATTCCTAATAGAGATTGCTCCAAAATTTGGAGACTATGCAAAAAAGCAATTCCCTTCATGGCTCAAAATACTTCTAAAGTCCCCAAGGGAGGTGCTAATATTAAAATTGGATCTGATAAAATTATGGGCCAGCAACCTATGAACAGTCATGATGGAGTCAATCCAATTCTCTCTTCTTTTGACAACATAGGCATCCAACACTTGGATCAGATCTCCCAGTGGGATCCTCAATCCCAATTATGGTAAGGTTTGTCCTTTCTAGCCATTCCCAATGATCTCAAGGCAAGCTTCTCTATTCTCCAAACTCATCTTCATAGCATAGCTCCTATAAAAAAGAATGAATTAGATGACTTTCGCTGGGATTGATCTAGATTTAAATAGGAATGCAACAAATTACAAAGATAACCATAAACACAAAGATGCAGTGGAAATAATACTTCATTTCATTAATGTACAATACTAAGATATGCTTACAAACAGAAAATGGAAATAAACAGCTAGGGCGATGGTAGCTTATCTCTGAGAAGAGATGTGGTGGCTACATGCCTCTAAACTGTGTTACAATGAGGTTTGAATGCCTATTTATTGTTGAGAAACAATGGAAAACCCTTAACATCCCAAAACATAACGCTAGAAGATGAAACGCCAAATTGTGGGCCCCGTTTGGGTAAATCAATTTCCTGGGGTCATAACATTGGCATACGATCTCTGTTTGATGTGTACAATAGCTTGTTAGAAAGATCTATCCGAGCACTACCACTTTGGGAAGGGAAATGTTGATCCATGGACCCATGTTACCGCCATATTTCCAAAAAAACGTTGTTTAGGGCCTCAAAACGTTCCGGAAGTTTAGGACCTGAAAAAATGATAAAAATAGTAAACTGTGCTACAATTTAGGAAACTGAAAAAACTGAAAGAGACAGTTGTGGGGGTCCAAATGGGATAGGTGAGTGGCCACCAACATCCACCTGGATCATTCCTCCGCCATTAGGAGGCAATGGCCCCCATTGCGTTGAGTTCCTCCCTGAGATGAGGAAACTTCTGCTGAGCTGGGTCTCTGGTGAGTTATTCTGCAATTTCTAATGTGTCTAGTAATGGTGGGAAGCATGGTCGACGACGGTCCACATTGAACACTTGGTGCAAGCGAAGGAATGAAGGAATGTTGTGCTCCAAAGCATTGTTTACCATAGCCTTGGTAATGCTGTAAAGACCATGTCAGAGTGGTCTAAGCTTCTGATGGGCTCTTGTCAGGTATTCTTTCTACAGATGCAACCAGACTTTGTTGCCCACCTGAAGCTTGTGTGGTACCCCTGTGGGTGAGGAGAAGTTGTCCCTGTGTTCTTTCATAACTGTATCCCTCTGTTGCTACTGCTGCGTGGAGGAACCCTTCGCGGGTGTCATGGATGTGGTGACGATCTTCCCCTTACTTTGGGAGCGAACCAGACATAAAATAAATTTCCTAGTATGTGAGATGAGCTTGCTGCCTTTATTAGCAGTGATCAAAGAGGTGGTGGTAGGTGGGCTACCTCTGGTATCCTGTATAATGAAGCATCCAAACAAATAATGACAGTGCGAGGCCTTGACTCATACATAGCATGTCGCCTCCACAAGTATGGCTGGCCTAATAGTACATCACAAACATCCAAAGGTGTAACATCACACAATACCTCATCTGTGAAAGGCTTGATGCTGTAGGGAAGGCGGCACTGCTGGCGAACTTTGAGATCTCGTCCTTCATGAAGCCACCCGATACCGTACGGATGTGGGTGTGGTGTAGTTGGTAGGCCCAACCGCTTCACGAACTTTATTGAAATGAGGTTCTTTTGGCTACCACTATTGACAATGAATTGCAGTAGCGAACCCTTCACCCACATCTGTGAGTGGAAAAGATGCTCCCCCTCCTCTAGATCTTCGGGTTCATTCTTCTAGATCTTGTTGGGGGCAATAGTGGCGCTGGGCTCCGCATCAATGATTTGCTTCCCTTTGCCATTCCCCTTGTCAGGTTCTGGCTCAGGGTTAGAACATGCATCTGATTCGGAAGCCTTCAAGTCGGCCACCAACGACTGCTTGGTCCGACACTCACTTGTGTTATGAGTGGGACACTTGTGGAACTCACACCACTTTCCTGTGTCCTTCTTCGGATTTGTGGTGTTTTTCTTTTCTTGTGGCTTTGACAAGTTGTCTTGGGTCACCCTGCCTTGGCTTTGTCCTTTGGTCTTCGGATTTGCAGATCCAAAGTCTCACTTCTTCTGTTTGAACTTTTGCTCGATTTTGATAGCATATCGGTACGCCGTGCCGAGTGAGGAGATGTTCAGGAACTCCATCTCTTCTTGGATGTATTTGTGAAGGAAGCTGTAGTATTTGATTACTAGATGCAGCTCAGAATCTTTGATACCCAACTGTGTGCAAAGGGTATGAAAAATGTTTGTGAACTCCAACACATCTTGGTCCCTTCCCTACCGCAGCGTGGTCCACTTGATGTATTTGTCTTCGTAGCTTTTGATAGGGTAATACTACTCTTTAATGGTATCCCAGAATGAATTCCAAGTGGGTGCAGCTGAGAAAAGTGAGTTTGTACTTCCATCCTTTTGCTCTCAGTAGGTTTCCTACTAGTCCTTGATGTGGGGGGCTGATTTGAGAAGAGCGAAAATAATCTTTTCCCGACTTGAAAATTCATGAACAAAAAAGTAACCCTCTAGTAGATTTAACCATTTATCTATGGCATCTGCATCTATCTGACCCTCGAATATGGGGATTTCAAAATTAACATATACCTTAAAGGGCGTGGCATTTTCCAGAGTAGCTGTTTGAAGCCGATGTGTCGCCTCTGGGTAGCCGCTGAAGGATCTAGGCAAAGTTGTCCATCATGGCATTCCTTTGTCGCTCGAGGGCTTCTTCGAGAAATATTTTGATAGGATATATTGCTCCCTCATCTTTCTTTTCATCCACCATGGGAGGCCGTCATGTTTTACAAGGCTGGTCTTGCTAAGGTTCGACCAGTTCAAGCCCTAACTCCTTATATCCCGACCTCATTGGGGACATGCAAAGAAAAATAGAGAAAAAGCAGACCGCTCTGATACCACTGATCCATATTTAAACAGGAATGCAACAAATTATAGAGATAACCATAAACACAAAGATGCAGTGGAAATAATACTTCATTTCATTAATGTAAAATACTGAGATGTGCTTACAAACAGAAAATGGAAATAAACAGCTAGGGTGATGGTAGATTATCTCTGAGAAGAGATGTGGTGGCTACGTGCCTCTGAACTGTGTTACAATGAGGCTCGAAGGCCTATTTATTGTTGAGAAACAATGAAAAACCCTTAACATCCCAAAACCTAACGCTAGAAGATGAAACGCCAAATTGTGGGCCCCGTTTGGGTAAATTGGTACATTAATTTCCCGGGGTCATAACTTTGGCATATGATCTCTGTTTGACACGTACAATAGCTCGTTAGAAATATCTATCCGAGAACTACCACCATGGGAAGGGAAATATCGGTCCATGGACCCATGTTGCCCCCAGATTTCCCAAAAAAATGTCGTTTAAGGCCTCAAAATGGCTCCGGAAGTTCAGGACCTGAAAAACTGCTAAAAATAGTAAACTATGCTACAATTTAGGAAACTGAATAAACTGAAAGAGACAGTTGTGGGGGTCCAAATGGGATAGGTGGGTGGCCACCAACATCCACCTGGATCAGGGATATATCTAGATCTAATTATACTATCCAACCCACCCATCAGTACATCTGCAACAGTAACCATCCCATGCCCATCTGGACTCACTGGAAAACTATCTTAAAATCTAAGGCCCTTCCTAAAATTAAATTCTTTCTTTGGACTCTTCTTAAGGGGAAAATCGTTACTGCAGAAAATTTGCAAAAGCGAGGCATTAGTGGCCCTTCACACTGCCCCAATTGTCAAGCTGCTAAAGAATCCATTCAGCATCTCTTCATTGCCTGTTCCTTTGCTACCACCTGTTGGAGAGATTTATCCTACACCGACTATATTCCTTGGAATACTCAGAACACCATAGGAGAAGTTTTGCATCAATGGAAAAAGAATTATCCTTGGTAACATAAGAAGAATAACATAGTTAAAGGGTCTAGGATACCCTTCCTTATACTATGTTGTGGAACATCTGGCTGGCTAGAAATCACCAAGTTTTCAAAGACAAGGAATCGACCACAAGAAAAGTCTGCAACAAGGCAAGGAGCCTCAGTCTAGAAGCCATCTCTATCAAAAATCAAAGAAATATTGATGTCACTGATCTCAGCGTTGAAGAGCGGAACTTAATTGGTTACCTGCTAGATAAAAATAACAGTAACCAGAATGGAAACATCACCAGTAACAGGTACAACAATGCAAGTCATAATTGGAAAATAAGATTAAAGGAGGAAGAGTTTTCAACATGGCTCAAAAATTGCAACAACTGTTATCTCTTTTTTGATGGTGCTTCAAAATCAAATCCCGGAATTGCAAGAGCAGGAGGAGTCATTTTCAATTTCAATGGGGAATGCATAGTCACTTATGAATGGGTACTTGGTCCCATCTCCAAGAATAGGACCGAAGCCTTGGCTCTATATCAGGGACTCGTCCAGCTCTGTAAAATTGGCATAAGTACAACTTTGATATTCAGTGATTCAGCTGTAGTCATCAGCTTAATGGCTCATAATAGAAAATATCCCAATGTTTTCCTCCAACAGACCATTATTCGATGTCAAATTATGGGCCAATCAATGATAGAGCTACGTTTCATCCACATCCTCCACACCCTCAACAAGGAAGCCAACTTCCATGCCAACAGAGCTTGTACCAGACCATTGGGTAGCCTCCTTTGCAATGCAGTGGAAACCCAGCACCATTTACCATGACAAAAAAATATTTTTGTTTCAATCAGACTTGCAGTAATTCTGAGAATTTTGACATATGTGACTGGTCAAAGATCCATCAGATCCACTTATCTACCAAAATCTGCCTTGAGATTGGGTAGCTCCTAGAATACCTCACAAATCTGCATGCAATCATTCATTTAGCCGCCTTATCTCCTTTCGCCCATCCCTTCCTGCCTCGACCTTCCCTCACCCGTGATCTCCCTTGCTTCTTCTCTGCTCCTCCCTTCATTCCCTTGACGGGCCCTCTGCGCTCTTCCCTCTTCTTATACCCCCTTTCTCCCCCCATTTCCCGCATCCTGCTATCTTCTCTACCTTTCGCCCTGAGCCCTCGTTCTGAGTCCTCCTACCTACATTCGCTCTCTCTTCTATCATGCACTAAAGAATTTAAGCTGCCCCTCGAATTTTTGGCTTTACTTCCTTGCATCGTGTTTTTCCTTGTTCCCGCAACGCGCTTCCAAGTGCAGCGTCTTTTGTCAGCTCCCTAGTATTTTCAGTGCTCCAAGTATCATCTTCCTTCTGCACCAATGGCAAGAAGCGAGGATTGTCTCCACTGCGCCGACCTTCAGGCCGAGCTTGAGAAAATTCGTGCTCACCAGAAGATCCTGGATGCCAAGATAGACAACCACAACCATCTCATCAGTGAAAAATATGAGGCTGACCTTAACTTGTTCCTCCACATAATTTCTTCGCTGCAAGAACAGTTCAATCAGCTCTCCAATAGATGTAGTCATGCAGAGGAATCCATTGAAATTCTGAAATATATGATGGAAAATAGAAATGCCGTTCACACAAGCTCATCAAGCATCAAGCAAACCGACGTTGATAACAAGCCTGAAGAATCTACAGCTCGGAAAATCAACCACATCAACATAGACTGATCATGTTTTGTAAATGTTGCTTTCTATTGTTCCATTTTGTTAGGATCAACTCTTGTCTAGTTTTTTTCAAATGTCCAAAAGGCAGGAACAAAGAGGAATTTTGCCCATCTTGTAACACTTCCTCTCTTGACTTTTCCTGGAATAACTTTTTGTACCACAGGAGTTCATCCTCCTCTCTTTTTTCTGAAATATAATACAGCATCCGATTATGTCAAAAAAAAAAATGAAACAACTAAACTAAAGATATCAGTTCCTTTGACTGAACTGGTAAAAAATGAAACTTATAGGTTACAAATAACTGAGACTTTGAACATAGGACAGGGACAGGATTCTATTAATTTGAATGATGACTAGCGTGAATTGGTGTTTGGCCCTGAGGCCAATGGAATTCATCAGCAAGGGGGAGTTCCTCCTTTTTACATTAGCCTAAACATTCATGATAAAATTTTGCATAACGCTATGTTGGACTCAGGAGCATCCCACAATCTCATGCCAAAGGCAATAATGGAAAGACTCAACCTAGACATTACTAGGCCTTATAAGGATTTATTTTCTTTTGACTCCAGCCAGGTTAAATGCCTTGGTTTAATCAAAGAATTATGTGTGACTCTTGTCCAGTGCCCTACAAAGAGCATTATGATGGACATTGTAGTTGCAGATATCCCACCAAAATACGAAATGCTACTATCTCGCTCATGGGGAGAAAAACTGCAGGGATCTTTGCAGTTGGATATGTCTTATGCCACCGTATCTGTTTTTGGCCAACCAAGAAAATTATATAGGGATACCTTGATGAAGTACATGGTCAGTAGTGAGGAAAAGCCCCAAAACTTTCCCATATACTCCATGCACTCATATATGGACTCCTTCATCTTATACAATGCAGAAAATGATAAAAAGGAAATCACATCCAAAGACCTTAAGTACAGGACAACTGACAATGACAACATATTCCATGAATCACTTTGGCATTTAGACTTTGATGGGTCTGTAAATAGGTTAGGGGCTGGTGCAGGAGTATGGATTCATAATATGGAAAATCACCATGCTGAGGGACATGCTTTCAGATTGAACTTCAAATTTACCAATAACATGGCCTAATATGAAGCCCTGATTCTAGGGTTACAATTGGTTAGGAATTTGGCAGCCAAAAGAGTTTCTGTCATGGGAGACTTAGAGCTGATTATGAAATAGATTAGTGGTGAATATTTTGTAAACAACCCTATGCTTAGTAGATATAGGGATACTATTTTAGACTTGATCAAGGACCTCTTGAAATCAAGCTTTGCTACCATTCCTAGAAAACAAAACATGCAGGCCCATAGTCTGGCCACATTTGCTAGTACTTGTAAACTGCCGTTCCAACCAAACCACCAGTACACTACAAAAGTCAAACATAGGCCTATTGTACCGGACAACCTTAAGTATTGGCAGATTTTCTCCCAGGATTCTCAGATCTAAGGTTTCATGAACAATGAAGGAGAATTTTAGAATTGCAAGATAGATACTAATTGTACAATAGATAATAATATAGAAAGTAGCTTAGATGTAAATATTTTTGATATACATGAACCAACTAAATTTACTAAACTAGAAATAGATAGTTTAGAGAATGTAGAGATAGATGAAATAATGGATGATGATCTAGAGATTCTTAATTTGAAAAATAATTTTTTTCCTAAAGGATTAGTACCTTTAGAGGATTTGTTTGACTCTAATGATGTATCAAGGAAACCTAAAATGGAAAATCTGAGAGCTTACATAGAAGAGGTTAATATAGGAACTGAGGATAAACCAAAACTCATTAAGATATCTAAAGCCTTGTCCCCAGAGGAAAAGGTCAAATATATCAATCTGTTTAAGGAGTTCCAGGATGTATTTGCATGGAGTTATGAAGACTTAAAATCTTATGACACCAGCATAATCCAACACAAAACACCTCTAAAAGAAGATGATAAACCTTTCAAACAAGAACTTAGGGGGAAAAACCTAGTTCTTATGCCATCCATAGAAAAAGAGGTTAAAAAAATGTTTGATGCCCAAATAATAGCCCCCATTAGATACTCAGACTGGATTTCAAACTTAGTTACAACTAGGAAAAAGATAGGTGAAATTAGACTCTGTGTAGATTTTAGAAACTTGAACAAGGTCTCTTTAAAGGACAACTACCCCTTACCAAGAATGGACCATATATTGCAAAGGGTAGTGGGATCATCTAGGATTTCATTGTTAGATGGATTCTCTGACTATAACCAGATATTAGTCCAACCTGAGGACCAACCCAAAACTACATTTACTACTCCTTGGGGTACCTTCATGTATTTGAAGATACTCTTTGGATTAATGAATGTAGGTTCCACATTTTAGAGAGCTATGGATATAGCTTTTGCCAAGGAAATCCATGATTTCTTAGTAGTATACCAAGATGAAATCACAGTCTTCTCTAAATCTGACAATGAACACTTAGACCACCTGTTGAAAAATGGCAACAAGAAATGCTAAAAATAGAAGTGCTAAAAATAGCACTACTATAAATAGCAGTTTGAGTACCAGTGCTAGATTGGCAACAGGTAATGAAAAAAGGAAGTGCTAAAAACAGAATTGCTAATTTTAGCAGTTCAGGATGGATTCCCATTTTAGTCGGTCCCTGGACTAAATATAGGAAGTAAAATTCGAATTTGAACTTAACAGCTATTTGAAAATAAATTAATTAATTCTCCATGAGTTAATTAGTTGTGAAAAATCAAACATGAAGTCTATGTGAGGACATGCAAAAGTTTATCTATTAATTGAGGAATTTATCCATCAGTTAAAGAGATAAGGATGAGTTCTAATTTGAGTAGTAATTAGTTGTCTCAGTTAATAGAGTCAAGTCCAGTTAGATTGATTTAAACAAGTTGTTTAAATTAATGTGAGTTCAGTTAGTTAATGCATGCTTGCATATAACTGTTGCACTTCAGATAACTGAAGATTCTCTCATGAATAACTCATGCATGTCAGTTCAGACAGAGACCCAGTTGAGATCAAAGAAGGGACAATGTATTATTAGTTGGATGAATGTTTTTCCTATAAAGGAAGCTCATCCATGAGAAGGATTTATCTCCTTCAAGTTTGTGTAGTTGGATCAGAGGTTAGTGAGTGTGTGAAGAGGCCAATTCACAGAAGTGGCTGCATTGGACCCCAATCAAAATTGCACAAAGAAATAGGAGGCTTGGAGGGTAGATCAGGAGGTTTGAGAGAGGCCTTTGATTGTCTATGAATAGCAGAGGTATTGCAGAGAGAGCATGATAGCTTTTGAGCTAATTCTTTTTGTAATACTGGCTATATTTCCACTTGTATGATAATACAGAGTTGGGGTTTTAGGATGAGGCTTTCCCCTAGTTATATCTTCTGTGTTATGTGTGATTGATTTCTCCATATCAGTTATATGTGTTCTTGTTGATGTTTCTCATGTTCGATTAAGCTTCCGCTAAATTGGTTGTAGAAGTAGATTAAGTATTTTTCTTTAGTCTATTGCATTATTAGGTGATATATAGTGGGAATTTCTACATGGTATTAGAGCTAGCTGATTTGTAGAAAAATTCTACATGGTATCAGAGCATAGGTGATCAAGGAAGAACAATATACAAGAAGGGAGAAGTTGAAGTTTGTGATTCCTGAAATTAGAAATCGAGTTCTTGTCACATCTCTATTTCACCTATGGCATTCAATGGTTTGAGACTCAAATATGCCCATGATGGAAGTTCGAATTATATAGCCTGGAAGGATTGCATGGAAACAGTACTAGAGGATAATGGTGTAAAGGACTTCATTGATCAAGAAGTCCCCAAGCCAACTGGTGCTGCTGAATTGGTTGAGTGGAATAAATGTGTGGCTAGAGCAAAGAGAATCCTTCTAGAGGGAGTTTGAGATCACATAGTCTCGAGTCTCCATGGGAAGGAGACATCTTTTTCAATGTGGAAAACATTGAAAGATCTATATCAGAATAACAGTGATCAAAGGAAGCTGGCATTGAAAGACAAGCTTCAGAAGCTCAAGTGTGAAAAGGGCGACATGATCTCTACATATCTGAACAAGCTCACCACATGTAGGGAGGAGCTTTGAAGTGTAGGAATTATGACAGCTGATGATGACATGGTGAGTCTTGCACTCCTCAGTCTTCTTAAGAGCTGGCATAGCTACTAGGACTCAGTTAATGGAAGAGAGAAACTGCCAGATTAGGAACGACTTTGGTTGGATTTGATGCAGGAGGAGATAAGAAGAAGCACCAGAGATGGTTCTTCATCCATGGAGGATGAAGAAAACTGTGCCTTAGCGAGTAAGGTGAAGAAGGGGAAGGAGAAGGTTTCTCTTTCTGAATCCAGTTCTTCCCATGGTGGGAAGAAGTTTGACAAGTTGAAAGTGCGATGCTTTTGTTGTCATGAGGTGGGCCATTTTGCTACAAATTGTCCACAGAGGAAATCCAAGAAGGGATCCGTGGAAGGATCAGAAGGTGAGGCACTTGCTTCATAGTTCGAGTTGGATTTCACACTCTTCGCATGCATGGTTTCATCCATGGTGGGAAGTGGTTGGTTTCTTGACAGTGGAGCTTGTTTCCACATGACCAGCGATAAGAGTTTGTTCAGTACTTTGGAGGAGAAATATATCCAGATACTCATAGCGATGGGCAATGATGAAAATTATAGTGTCTCAAGTGTAGGAACAGTTGTTTTTTAGAGGGAGCATGGAACTTGCCTTACCTTGACTGATGTCAAGTATGTACCAGGACTGAAGAGAAACATGGTGTCAATCGTGATGCTAGAAGAAAGAGGGTATGATGTAGTCTTCAGTAAGGGAAAGGTTTTGCTTAGACACATCATCACTAGACAGGTGAAGCAGATTGGTTCACGGGACAAGAACCTGTATGCTCTTGAGGTTCAAGGTGCATGCAAAGACTTAAGAAGCAAGGCAACTGATGGAGACTTGGTGGTTGAAAGGGAGAGTACATTACCTCTCAACATGTGGTGCCAGGAGAAGTCTTAGACAATTGTGGAGGAGCCATGATTGGTGCAGCAACTTCAGGAGGTTGTGGAGCAGCCACAACAGGGGAATCTGAGAGGAGATCGAGTAGAGACATCTACTCATGTAGAGACCTCCATTAGGGGGAAACGTTGATCCAGGTGGGTAGAGGGATCACATGCAGCCATATCTCTAGGTAGGAGGTGTGGAGACGTGGAGTGATCATCCCAAGGAGGAGGGGCCGGATCCCTGAGGTACCCAACCTCTTTGATTTGACTTTGCTACAGGAGCCTCGATGAGGAGTAGTAGAACTGAATGATTGGGTAGAGACAGATGCGGATGGAGCGGCAGAGAGAACTACAGTGTAGGAGTCCCAGGACTGTGTAGAGCTAATAGGCTGCAACAATGTGAGAGGCACATAGAGGTGTACAATGGTGTGAGATGCATGGAGTGTTGCAGCAACTTAGAGGTCAGAGAGGGAGCACTTGTCAGCAACAGGTAGAGCTTCAACATCAGAGTATGTTTCTAGCCCAACAGAGAGGTCAGTTGGGAGTATTTTTTGTTCCGAGAGTTGCTGGAGCAACCACACTTGGTACCATAGGTACAGAATCGAGTTCGAGTTGAAGCCTTTCTTGTTGAGAGGGAGTGTTGAAAAATTGCAACATGAAATGCTAAAAATAGAAGTGATAAAGATAGCACTGCTATAAATATCAGTTTGAGTAACAGTGTTAGATTGGGCAATAGGGAATGAAAAATGGAAGTGCTAAAAACAGAATTTCTATTTTTAGCAGTTAATGATGGATTCCTATTTTAGTCAGTCCCTAGACTAAATATAGGAAGTAAAATTCGAATTTTAACTTAACAACTATTTGAAAATAAATTAATTAATTTTCCATGAGTTAATGAGTTGTGAAAAATCAAACATGAAGTCTATGTGAGGACATCAAACAGTTTATCTATTAATTGAGGAATTTATCCATCAGTTAAAGAGATAAGGATAAGTTCTAATTTGAGTAGTAATTAATTGGCTTAGTTAATAGAGTCAAGTCCAATTAGATTGATTAAAACAGGTTGCTTAAATTAATGTGAGTTCAATTAGTTAATGCATGCTTGCATATAACTGCTACACTTCATATAACTGGAGATTCTCTCATGAATAACTCATGCATGTCAGTTCAGACAGAGACCCAATTGAGATCAAAGAAGGGACAATGTACTATCAGTTGGATGAATATTTTTCCTATATAGTAATCTCATCCATGAGAAGGATTTATCTCCTTCAGGACTACGTAGTTGGATCAGAGGTCAGTGAGTGTGTGAAAATTCACACAAGTGGCTGCACTGGACCTCAATCAAAATTGCGCAAAGAAATAGGAGGTTTGGAGGGCAGATCAGGAGGTTTGAGAGAGGCCTTTGACTGTCTATTAGTAGCAGAGGTATTGCAGAGAGAGCAGGATAGCTTTTGAGCTGATTCTTTTTGTAATACTGGCTATATTTCCACTTGTATGATAATATAGAGTTGGGGTTTTGGGCTAAGGCTTTCCCCTAGTTATATCTTTTGTGTTATGTGTGATTGATTTCTCCATATCAGTTATATGTGTTCTTATTGATGTTTCTCATGCTCAATTAAGATTCCGCTAAATTGGTTGTAGAAGTAGATAAAGTATTTTGCTTTAGTCTATTTCTTTATCAGGTAATCTATAGTGGGAATTTCTACATGGTATTAGAGCTAGCTGATTTGTAGAAAAATTCTACACCACCTCAGAAGAATATTTATCTAATGCAGAAAATTTGGGGTTTCTTTAAATCCTAAAAAGACACTTTTCAGTCTAGAAGAGGGAAATATGTTAGGACACATCATATATAAAGATGGGATTATGATAGACCCTGCTAGAATAGAAGCCATTTTGACCATTTCCCATCCCCGAAACATAAAAGAGCTACAATCATTTCTAGGTAAGATTAATTTTCTTAGGAGATTCATCTCAAATCTAGTAGAATTAATTAGGGAATTAAATAACATGCTAAGAAAGGACTCATCAATCAAATGGACCTTGGAGGCTAAACAATCCTTTGAAGCTATTAAGGAAGCATTAACCAAGACTCCAGTCCTGATTAGTTCTGACTTTAGCAAAGATTTTATCATTTCTTCTTTTGCTTTAGAACACACCATTGCAACAGTCTTGCTGCAAAAGAGAAATCAAGGATATGAACAATCAGTAGCATTGTTTAGTAAATCCTTAAGAGATGCAACACTCAAATACAATATCATGGAAAAACAGGCTTTGTCCTTGGTTAAAGCTATCAAAGATTTCAGAGTATACATTCTGTACTCTTACATTATTGCTTATGTTCGAAACTTTGTAGTTAAGGACATTTTGACTCAAAATGGGCTTGAGGGAAAAAGAGGCAATTGGATTGCCACAATATTGGAATATGACATAGAGATAAAACCCACCAAGCTTATCAAAGGCCAAGGTTTATCCAAACACATGGCTGAATCGAACTGTCAGGACCTTGATATCAACTTCATTAGTGCTCTTGATGATCAGGAGGAGATGGCGACTCCACATATCAGTGAACCTTTTAATGATTCACCATGGTATGCAGATATTACATTTGTATTACTAAACTTACAAGCTCCTCTTGGATTGACAAGAACTAAATCTAGATTCTTAAAAATGAGGTCATTGAGATATTCTGTTGTAGATAATGCACTGTTTTGGAAAGACAGTAGTTGTATTCTCTTGACATGTTTATTAAAAGATGAAGCTGACAAGATTTTGCAAGATTTTCATGCAGGGGACCGTGGAGGACACTTGTACTGGAAGAGTACTGTTGACAAGATTTTGAGGGCTAGTTTCTACTAGCCTACCTTGTTTGTAGATGTCAAAAAACATGTGACCTCTTGTCATAAATGCCATATTTTTGAGGGAAAAAGGAAACTTTTACCCTTGCCTCTTAAACCAATTTCTACTGAGATGCCATTTCAACAATGGGGGTTAGACTTCGTTGGAGAAATACACCCCCCATCCTCAGCTCAGTACAAGTGGATTCTAACAACCGCAGACTATTTTACCAAATGGATAGAGGCCATACCTTCTTTTGAAAGGATATTTGTTAGGCCCCTCTACTACTAGTGTAACCCCTTATTGTTATTAGTATATCCCACTTATTATATTGATGTACCCATGTAGTGCCCATATTGTTACTATTGTGCCCCATAGAAGCCCACTATTGTTATTATTGTGCCCTTACATTATTATTGTTATGTCGGCTCTAATTATGTTATGACCCCTTAGACTCCTATATATAGAAAGGAGGTCTTTTCATTTGTATCATCCAAGAATTGTTCATTTATGTAATGTAAAGGAGGTTTCCCCCTCGAAGAGGCTGAATTCTAAGGTGTTGGTCTATCTTTTCTATCTTTTCTTGAGCTGATTTCATAACATTTGGTATCAGAGCTTTGGATTCTAGGGTTTTGCTGCTCCAAATAGGTCATCATGGAATTTTCACTATAACTTCTTTTATGTGACGTTTCAGATGTCGAAAAAAAAACCCATTTGAGAAGAAATCGCACTGAACCTTGGGTCCAAATTTCAGATCTTTTCGCGGGAAAATTGTGGAGATACGATCTGAGGAAGTTGGTCTTTTTCCAGACTCCTGAATTACATTCAAAACAGGTGACCTAGGGAAAATCATCATAACTTTCTCTCTGTGGATCGGATTGAAATTTCGTAAGAAGGTACAGAAAGAGGAAGGATTGTAGTTTCTTGTATGCATTTTTTAGATCCAAAGGTTGAAACAGTGACTCGTGGCACGTCATACAAGTTCGCTCTACTGAACTAGTCTATAATCAGGTCATCTTGAGAGATTGTGCATAACTCTTTCTTGGAGAATCCAATTTGGATCACACTGGTGGCATTGGAAAGAGGACAAATAGGGCTACTACAGATCACAATTTCATAACTTAAAGATCTGAAAGTACAGAGTTACAGTCGTTTCAAGGTAGAGCTCCTAAAATCAAGAAAAAGCAATTTGAGGAAGTTTGATGGCAAGGATCCGGTAAATTGGATACTTCAGATGGAGCAATATTTTGATATACATGGTGTACAATTGTTACAAAAGGTATGTATTGCATCTTCATATTTAGAACCAGATCAATTTTTATGGTACAAAGGGCTTTGTTCTTGTAAACAACTTGTTACGTGGTCAATTTTCACGGAGGAAATGATAGCACATTATGAGGATACAAAGAGCAACACCTTCTTTAGAGAAACACCACAACAATTGGAAAGAGTAAAAGGGCTTTGTGACATAGTGGAAAGCAAAATTATGGAAACCAGGAAGTGTACCCCTCACAACTATAAAGATGGAAGTGTTGTTTCTCCTAGCCTTCCACAACCTACAAGGGTTACACCACAACAATTGGAAGAAAAAAGAGAAAATTGGCTTTGTTACAATTGTGATAGCAAATGCACTAAAGGTCATAAGTGTGCTGAGAAGAAATTATTTTACATAGAATATGAAGAGGAGGAAGAAAAGGATCAAGAAACAACAAAAGAGGAAGATATACGCTAGGACCCCACCCTAGAGAAAGAAGAAATGAATCAGACCATATCTTGTAAAGCATTGGCAAGAATTACCACTCCTCAAACTCTCAAGATAGAAGGACATATCAAGAAGAAAAAGGTGCAAGAAGTGAAAGATCACATTGAGAAAGAAGAAATGAATCCAACCATATCTTGTAATTCATTGTTCGAAATTACCACTCCTCAAACTATCAAGATAGAAGGACATATAAAGACGAAAAATGTTCAAGAAGTGAAAGATCACATTGAGCATCAAGAAATAAATCCGACCATATCTTGTAAAGGATTGGAAGAAATTACCACTCCTCAAACTCTAGAGATAGAAGGAAATATCAAGAAGAAAAAGGTTCAAGCAGTGAAAGATCACATCGAGCATCAACAACAAGTTCTCCAACTTTTAAAGGATAACTCCACTTCGGTGCAAAATCAAACGAAACAACAGGCACTTAAAAAATGGCGACCTTACCGAATGGGAAGACTCTTCAAGGATGAGGATGTGGAAGCATTGTTTTGTGCTATTTATATTATCCAACCAGATTGGATAAACGAAGCAAGGGATGAATGAAAGAAGGATGAAGAAGTATGGCCACTTATTCAAAAGTTGCAAAAGATCCCAATTCAAACAATATTTCCAGAAATTAAAGAGGAAGGAAAAATCATATTGGAACCTGGAGCAGTCACAGAAACAAGAACCCGACAGCTACGAAATCGATCAATTTCAGAGTATCTCATCAAGTGGAAGAACTTACCCGCTGAATATTCCACATGGGAGGACAAGAATTTTATATAGAAGCATCAAGAACTACTCAAGCGTTGAGGACAACGCTTTTTGAAGGAGAGGGGCATGTCAGGCCCCTATACTACTAGTGTAACCCCTTATTGTTATTAGTATATCCCACTTATTATATTGATGTACCCATGTAGTGCCCATATTGTTACTATTGTGCCCCATAGAAGCCCACTATTGTTATTATTGTGCCCTTACATTATTATTGTTATGTCGGCTCTAATTATGTTATGACCCCTTAGACTCCTATATATAGAAAGGAGGTCTTTTCATTTGTATCATCCAAGAATTGTTCATTTATGTAATGTAAAGGAGGTTGCCCCCTCGAAGAGGCTGAATTCTAAGGCGTTGATCTATCTTTTCTATCTTTTCTTGAGCTGGTTTCATAAAAATATTACTCTCTAGGAAGGTGATTATGATACTGTCTGTGGATTGCCTAGAAGGTATAATGCAACAACCTTTAAGTCCAAAATAATGATAGATTTCTGTAATAAATACCATATCACCCTTGGCCATTCCATAGCTTATTACCCTCAAGGTAATGGACTAGCAGAGTCATCCAACAAAATCCTGGTCAATATTATCAAAAAGTTATTGGAGGATAATAAAAAGACATGGAACAAGAAATTAATCAATGCCTTATGGGAAGATAGACTTACTACTAAGAAGTCCATTAGAACATCACCCTATCAGATGGTTTATGGGATGGATGTAATTTTCCCATCATCCCTGGGAGTGCCAGTCATGAAGATCCTGCAGGAATTATAGGTGGAATCAAATGATATTCAAAGAAGAATAAACCAAACTATACACCTGTAGCAGACCAGAGAAGAAGTGTATGTAAAATCACAGATAATCCAGGAAAAGATTAAGAAAATCTTTGATAAAAAGACTAAAGCAGATGATTTTCACATAGGAGACAAAGTCCTTAAGTGAGATTCAAGCGGAGAAGATAAAGGTAATCATGGAAAATTTGATTTTCTATGGCAGGGGCCTTATTTCATTTTTGGCTATAGAGGCAACAATGCCTTTTTCTTGAGAAACATAGATGGATCAGACCTACCAAGAGGACCTGTTAATGGTAGGATTTTCAAGCACTACTTTTCCACTGACTTACACTAGTTCACTTTACTTTGCATCATTGTACATAACATTGTAGAGTGTAGATTGGATTGGATGGTAATCCTTTGAAGTTGAAGCCCGGAGAGAAGGCCCTAAGCTTTGAAAGATTTACTGTCATAAGTATCAATAATGCAGATTCATAGAAGCACACTTTACAAGGTAACTGCAGCCACATTTCAAAGGTTACTGATCTTTAGAGTTCTTGACATTTCACTAGGCAATGCCATCCCCATGTGGAGCCACTGTTAGAGACCTATAGTGATAAGATTCATAATTTTGAATTGGCTAAGGTTAAGCCTTGTAATATTGTACATACCTTTTCTTTCTGCAAATGTTTTATATAGTAAAAATTAAAAAATGTAAAGAGGGTATGTCCTAAAAGAAATATCAAAGGAAAAAAAGAATAAGAAAAGATCAAAAAATGAAAATATATGAACCCCATAAAACAAAAACAGATCATGAAAGTGTGCAAGTCTAAATGCCACTACTATTTTACTGCATTACTGTCTTAAATAATGGTTGTGTGTAGCTTGTCATATATGCCACAACCCATGGTATTAAAACTGCTTAATATTGACTATTTCATGCTTTGAATTTTATGTTTATAGTTAGAGAATAAAATCTGACCAAACAGCTTAATCTTGGCATATCATTAGATAGGTAGAGAAAATAAAAGGAGCTCATGCGTTTAATCTGAGCCCTTGGATGATATAAAGTTAGAAGTAGATAGTTTGTTTTATAATTTATGAAAGAAAATGATAAGGGTCTGCTAGCCTAAATGCACCCAAATAAATGAAGAAAAAATGTTAGGGTAAGTAATGGGTAAGTAGAATAAAGGTTGTTGAAGTATAAAGTTGATTGGACAAAAGCTCATTTATCATGCTTAATCATATCTTTCAATGTGCATGAGAAGTTAGGAAAGAAAAAACAATGCTTTACAAGTTTATTTAATTAACTCCCCCTCATTCATCTCATCCTAATACTTACTAATTTCCCCATCCACAAGAATGTTCTAGTACTAAAAATCCTTCAAGTCATAAAGGCTTAGAGCATTTCTCTGACTTTTGGTGGGACAAGACCCTAGGCTTAATGACTTATAGACATTAAGTGTTAGAATTCCCTTCATAAAATTCATTTCCCATCATTACCCTAATAAAACCCCTTTTGCTAAGGTTAAACTCCATTTGCCTATGAAAAGTAAACAATCTCATGTTAAATTCCATTTCATTCAAAATACCCACAAAAAGTATTTTATCCTAAGTATGAAGTGTATGTGAATAAAATGCGTAAATATTACCTTTATGCTTAGGGGTATGTTCACTCCTCTCATTTCATATTAATTTTTAACATAACACTATAGCTCCCCATATACCTTTTCCCGTATATAATTAAATCTCCTATATAATACCCCAACCCTTAGTTTAACTATAAACTATACTTTTACCCCATATTCCCGACGAAACCCACTTAATTCACCACTTCTCGGTAAAGCTAAAGTAATCCCATAATTAAGCCCCACCCGATCATTTAAATCCATGATTAACTCGTAATTAATCCCAAACCGCCAAGGATTAAAGCCCTAGGCCCCGTGAAACCTCTGCCCATTTCATCCGTGCACATTTGTCATCCAACTACTGTCAGATCATCAATGATCAAATCTAACGGTCCACACCCATATCGGGTTCACCCGATGTCCGACCGTTACCCGCCCGATAAAGTGGTTTTTCCCGACCCCTCATCTGCTATGTGTCAAGTGCTAGCATAGATTAGGTGACCCCTCCAAAATACCACCTCGTCCATAAAAGCGGTGTGATGGCTTGGGAAACCACATCCCCGCCCAACCTGAAAAACTGCCCACTGTTCATTTGTAATTTACCCGCCAAAAAGTGACCGTTGTTCAATAAAAAGGACAAGAAGCCCTATTTCGCCTTTTTCACTCATTTTCTTTGTGAACCTTTGCAAACCATTGTGACACCTGCAAACACTAAAATCACCAATTGACCTCAAATTTCACTCCTAAAGAAGTTACAGAGACCCCAATCAACCTCTCAGTCTGTACCAGAGCCATTCAAACTTCTACAGTTGCCGAGAACACCGAGTTTGAGTTAATTCACCCAAATTTCCAGGTATTTGAAAACAAATTACCAGACACCCTTTCAAATTTAAAATGTTCAATCTTTGAAGTGTTTTAATTAAGTAAAATTAATTGAAATTACTTTAAATTTAAAGCACATACCCAAACCCTTCTGAAAGTTTTTGAATTTCCTTCAAACGTCTGATATAAACCTGTATTTCCAAATTCAAATCCATAAGAACTAAATTATGGCTGCCCCCATCACCATGGATGTCAAACCTGTCAATACTCTCCATTTGGACCTTGACCACCTTCCCCTGGCGGAAACGGATTTTCAAATCAAAGACACAAGTGCCTATAAACTCCTGCTCAAAATTCATTGTTTGAGTAAGGAAAAATATCTAAACCATATTAATGACATTGTCCTTTGGGACTCCAATTTTCCCAAAGACCAGTTTCCACAAGTACGTATCCTTCCTGAGATTGTCCATATGTGCCATGCCTGTTACATTCCCACCCAGACAACTATAATGTCCCCTGACCAGATGGTCTTGTTTACTATTATAGCTGAGTTAATAAATGAGATGTTTCAAGTCCAACCAAGTCCAAACCTGACCCCACTCTCCCTTAGGGATTTGTTAGACCAGTACACCAAATTGAATCCATCTATACTGGCCCAAATATTCCAAACTTTCATTTTAGAAGAGCAGCACATTCCTAAAGATGCTCGTCCATATGTTTCTGCCATTTTCTTTGAAAGGGAAAAACAAATTGTAACTATGATATCATGTATTCTGGGCTATATCCCATATGATTTTTTTGATGAGCTCATCCTAGTCGTCATGTCCATTTTCACCCCAGGAAAGACTCATGCTACTTTCTACAATTATTCCCAGTTCATAGCTGAAAGAATGCATGAAAAATTTACCAGAATGCACAATGAAAGAGTATTCAAGTACTCATATGTGCTATACCACATGTTTTTGTATTATCTGTCAGATAGATTTCCCTTCACAATCCAGAAGCTAGATACTAGAGGCCAACCCAGGTCTGTCATATTTTGGACACCATTATTCCACAGGTAATCATCACCATACACCTACACAGACTTCATTGACTCTTTTGTCCAGCCAGTCATGACCATGCTGATAGAAAGCCCTCCACCCAGGATCAGCTAAGAAATCAAAAGAGTGCTCCAATTGTCCAAGAAGAGTAAGGTGGGAGATTGGTATCTTTACCAAAATCATACTAAAATAAGAATCTATGGTTGCCATCTTGCCCCATACAAACTGCCCAAATAACTCCCCATGAGGTTATTTGCTCTAGAGTATTATAGGCAGATAATGAACTCTGATAATGTCAACTTTGTCTCAGCCAAGAAAAGAACTCAGTTCAAGGTCAAAAATTAGTTAGGCCCTTTCATTTACAATTCTAGAAAAGCAGGAGAGGAAGTAGATCAATTTTTGTAGCAAATGAAGTTTCAGGACAGTTTCATATGGAGGTATGACCCTCAAGGGTTTATGACCAAACTAAGACAAAAGGTCAAATTGGGACCTTACATTCATCACCCCTTACTAGCAATAGAGAGATATGCCAATCAATCTGAGTGGTTATAAAACACTATCATAGACAGGGATAGTACAAAGGTAGATGTTGAAAATACCTTGTTTGATCTAGAGAGACAACTTGATGAAAGCTCATTCCTGCAGGTACCAGAGCAAGAAGGAACCATGAGTAGTCCCACTATTTTGTAGACTCCTCAGAATGAGGAAAAGAATCCGAGAAGGAAGAGAGAGGGAGCCTCCAATTTAGGTATGGACACATCCATTGTACAATATGAAGCTAGCTAGAGCAAAAGGCCACGGCTCAATCCTGTTTCAGAACGGGAAGAGACAAAAGGCTCAGTAGAAATAACTAATATTGAGCTAGACATGAGCAAGGGCACAACTCCATCTGGATTAACACAGGAGCCATCTGCATCACGAACTCAAATGTTGGAAAGGTAGCTCAGTGTAGAAGTCTCCTCATTTAAACAACCTACTAATAGAGATAGGGACATTAAGGACGGTTTCAAGGAAATCAAAAAGGGAAATGAGAAACTAAAGGCACAATCCTATGCACAATATCTCAAACTTACACCCACCAATCAAACTAGGTTGATGTCACTTTTGACATCAAGGAAGGAAAGATGGAAATGTCCTTCATAAAGCCAACTGTACAACAACCAAGGACATCAACAGATTTCAAGAAGATTGATTTTGAGGTATTAGCAAGGGATATTCATCGCATTGACCAAATTGAATTTCACAAATAGGCTGAAGAAATGATTTACTCCACCCTTACAGGAAAAGCCATAACTACCCATCAGTTGTAGAATTCATTGAACAACATTTCAGCCTAGTATCAGTTGGAAAAGGCCTCCTCATAGGCCAAAGACACCAGAATCAAGTCTTTGGAAGACTTGGTAATTGAATTGGGACGTGACCCCAAGGATATCGAGGCTACTAAACAAATAATCAAGAAAAAGAATGATGACATTGTAGCACTCAAGAAGAAATTGAAGATACCTCAACTACAACATTGCTAGACACAGGAAGTCTTGGAAAACCAAACAAGGCATGAAGAGTTGATGGAATTATTCCTTAAACTAAATGATTAGTTGATGGAGATAGAAAAGGAATTGGCCAACGTAATCCAATTAAAGCAAACTGATATTGGCACTATCTCAGTGAATGTCATCCCAACAATTACCACTACTATTCCTTCCACATTAGCAGCCTCATTGGCTCCCATAGCTCCAATGGCCACAACACAACCGGTTTCTATAGAATCTATATCAGCAATAGGTGCATCAGGTGATGAAGCAACAAAGTTGGTTAAAGATATGGAAGAAATGTCCATACAGACAACAAAGATGAATAAGCTCAAAGAGAAAGTGACAAGCTTGGAAACTGATTACAATCGTGCAAAAATCATGCATAAAGAAGAAGTGCAAAAAGATGCCAGGATGAGTGAGAGATTGAAAGACATGGAAAAGGACCTAACACTTAAGGAACCCCTTGGGCAGGCTAAGGAACTACTATGGGCCAATACCATTGACTCTGCCAATGATATTTGGCCATCTATTTAGGTGATTTTTGAGTAGATAAATTTAATAAAGATGGCTACAGAGGCCATCCATAAAGTAAAGGAAGAATTAGGACCAATGCCAGAAGAAGCTACCAGAATTATCCAGGTCCTTAACAATTAGAATAAGTATGAACTTCAGGAATTGGAAATAGAGGATAGAAAAGAGACAATTTTGGAGGTCAGAAAGGTCCTCTCCAAGAGAAACTTAAAACAAAACTTGGAGGACAAGTGTCAGAATATGCAGGTAGCCATTGACAGATTTATGGCTAAGTTCCAAATTTTTAGAGAGAAGGGATTACCCAATCCCTTAGTGATAAATAACAAGCTCATGACGTAGGAGGATTACAACAAGAAAATTAGAGAGGTAGCAATGGATCAGGTCAATACATCATCAACGAAGGCATTGCCAATAGGAAAAGTACTTTACCAGAGATTTGAAAATTTGTTTTACCTCCAGCATGAGGTAAAAAACTTGTTCATCAATAAGCTAACATTTTCCAAATACACAGAGGCAGATGAAATATATAGGAGGACATGAAAAATCCAATTACCTTATGCTGAAACATGGGATAAGTTAACTCATTTACTGTAGAAATATGGAGTAAAAAGGTTAATGTATAGTAAAAGTAAAACATCATGGTAAAAGGATGAAGACAAATCAGTAGGGTCAAAGTGTATCAGATGAAAGCCTAAAGTAAATAAAGCTTCCAGCATGAAAGATCAAACAACAAAGCAACATAAATGGCTAAAAATCAAACCATAAAAGCCAACAATACCAAAATAAAATGGACAACATGAAGTAGTTCAATATCTATCTCTATCTTCTTACAAGAAGATATTTTTCTTTCCTAGATTAAATCTCAAATCAGTTTGAGATATTTTGTAATAAACTTTTGTATAAATACTTCACAATTCGAAGTATGTAGGGTGGATTCTATTATAAACTTTTTTATCAAGAAGACCCAGAAGGTTATTGTATTAGTTGATGAGCCAGCAAGCTGGATTGATTAATAAAGATCAAACTTTTCCAAGGATTCATGTGTTGAGTGAATTTTAGACGAGTAGTTTCAAGCATTATTGTCTTTTTTCTCAAAGTTATTCATAATCTTATATGTGTTTCAATCTAGATGCTATAACTGGAATAGTATTTCAGAACTTGTTTAAATCACACTCTGTTTTAACAGTTAAGCATTTGAATGTTTTCTTCTGATATTTAAATTAAAGAATTCTTAATTTCTCTTTGGTTTAGATTGATTTCATGAATAATCCAGGTTAAAGGATTCTTAACTGCCCTTTGATTTCAATTACCCCATCCTTTCTCATTCATTATCCAAGTTTGAGAACCCTTAACTTCTCTGTCACCTCGAGTGAAACCCTTTCACCCCTCTATCTCAAACATCTGAAATACACTCTGCTATCTTGCCCTTGGAACATCCCCTTTAGTGAGTTAATCCAGTTTTGCTTCCTTATTAGTTGACTCCATAGCCCAATGGTCTAAAGGACATCAATTTATCCATCTGTCTAAAAAGATCCCACCACCCAATCTCAAACAAAATCAAACACCCTTTGAACAATCATAGCTAGCCTAAAAACATCTTAACTAAAACAAAGTTAAATTTTAAAGAGAGAGCCCTATCTGAGCATTAGGAAGGCTATGTCCTAATCTCCAAAAGTGGTTTGTGGTTACCTTTGGTTTTTCCTTCTTATAACTTCAAAGGAATTATCAGAGTGATAACAGGAGGAATTATTATTTTAACACTTGTAACAATCAATTAGCTAATTGAACACGTACACTAAGACGACAACACCTCAATCACATAAAGCTTTGAACACCAGAAGTTTACATCGAAACCCATATGGGAAAAATCACACATTATTTTATATTATGATGTAAATGTAAGTTCCAACTCTAAATTACATCAAATTTTGTAGTCACCAACCTACAGGAGGCTCCAACCCCTTTTTCTTTGAAAACACCAACTTTTTGGAAGCACCAACTCCCTGATATTTACAAGAACTAACATGAAGGAGGCTCCACGATGCAGGAAAAATTTTAGTTTTCCTACAAAATTCAATCACACAACATGTTATGTAATAAACATATGGTCAAAACCCAATTGACCATAAAATCCTTTATGATCATATTACATAGAAAGACAATTTGTGAACTTAATTAAAATTCCTTTCATTTATAAAATCATGTCCATACAATTACATAACAATTATAGAAGTATTCGTTCCTCTCTTGGCCTAATATCACATTCAGTTTGGCCATTAACTTTTCCCTTAGGCTTACATTGGCTAAATACAACTTTAGAAGAAAAATAGATTTTCATAGATCCCTAAATTACTCTTTGATTTATTCCCTCAAGCTCTCATGATTTATTCCATAAATCTCTCATGATTTTCAAGATATATTGATTTTTCCTTATGGACAAAATCTCACCTATCCATAATTTTGCTAAAACTATGACTCATTAGTTCTTAAAATCTTAAAATATACCAACTTGGAAAATACAATTTATTGACATATAAGAATATAAATTCTTATAAAAATAAAGTCCCCATTTTTAAGATTTTTCATATAAAGGACTTAATGGCTTGGAAGCTCTAATGCTCCTGCATCAGACTCCCAAGGTAGAAAATCTCATGACTTCCTGGTCATGTGTCATCAATTTTTGAATCCTCTAGGATCCTAAACTTTAGTTTGTAATTTGTCATCACTTCATTATGTCATTGCTCCTCTTCTTCAATTTTTGATGCCTTTGTCTCTCTAGGTTTCCAAACTTTAAATTTTAGCCTTCCTTTGATTTGGCTGATGTATACTTTAGTAGTGTCAAATCTACCATATTGTGAAATGCCTTCTTCCTTCTACAGTACCTCTGTTTCGACACTCTCTCCATCAACATTCAAATCTCATTAATTTCTTCATCCAACTTTATTCTTGGTTGTTGAAATACTCTACTTTCAACTTCCATTTGTTGCATTATCACTTCCTCCATACTACTGTTGTATGGCACTCTGATATGCTGGTCTAAATCAACTTGAACTATGCTTGCAACCTCTATGTAGCAGCTTGTATCTCTTGCTAGCCATTCCTTTAAATACCTCATATCCTCCTGAAAATCCTTAAACATTAAATTTGAATATTTTACTTGAGTTTTAATTCTATCTTTAGGAAATATATGGGATTCTATTTATTTATTTATCTCTTTAGGTTCATCTTCAATTTCTATGCCTGCATTCACAAAAAATCATTAGTTTCATAAATATGAGATTCTTGGATGTCATTGACTGTAACATCCTCTTCTTCACCAAGCACTGGTCCTTGATCCGGTTCACAAATATAAACATCCATCTCTTCTTTCTTGACATCTTCCTTCCTCTTCTAAATGCTCAACTTGTGCTTCAACTTCACCTAGAATTTGTGCCACTTTACCTTTTTCCATAAAACCCATCCACACCTTTTATCTTCCTCATCTTTTTGTAGTAACTCCATAAGCACATTCAACTGTGCTTTCATTTCAACAAGTTCCCTTTTAAACTCTTCATCACTCATTTTCTTCTTGATGTCTTTTTCCTTGACATCTTCTTTCCTTCTACCATGGCTTCCACCTAAACCTTTGTCATGACCCTCTGTGGTCATCCTTCTCTCTATTTTTGTGAGCTTATCCATGCTCAATAGTGAAATACAACCAAGCCTCTCATGTGTAGCAAGTCTTCCCTTCTTGCTACTCAATACCTCATCAAGCTTTCTTCACTAGCTTGAACTTTTGGTATTTTGTCTGGTTCTCTCCTTAGAACCTTCTCGAGCAACCCTCTTCTCCTTTGGCTATTGCACCTACTCAATTTACTTCTTTTGAGAACTTCTACTTGTTCCATGTTTCCTCTACTATAAGGTTATTCTTCCACAATTATTTCTTCACTTGTTCTCTCTATCACAACTTCCAAGCTATGATTCACTATCACTCTCCTTCACCTGCTACCTACAAACATCAATTCCTCTGAAAAAATAAATTCAAAAATATAAAGACCAATTTACCTATTGCACTACCATAGTTCTCCAATCTCCTTATGCTATGCAACTCTATTCTCTCTTCTCTAAAGAGCTAACCATCTCAGATACCACTTGATGTAGGAAAATTTTAGTTTTCCTACAAAATTCACTAACACAACATATTATCTATTAAAAATGTGGTCAAAATCCAACTGACCATAAACTCCTTTATGATCACATTACACACAGAGACAATTTGTGAACATAATGAAAATTCCTTTCATTTATAAACCCATGTCCATACAATTATATAACAATTATAAAAATATTCATTCCTCTCTTGCCAAGATCTCATATTCATTTTGGCCATTAGCTTCACCCTTAGGCTTAATTTGACTAAACACAAGTTCCCTTGTCTAGCCATTTCCAAGTTCGTCAAAAAGCTGGATGTGTTACAGGAAGTTAATCTACCTCCAGCCTTTCCCCACATGGCTGCCCTTTCTCTGGTAGAAAAAGGACTCATTGGTCAATTCACGGGCCTCTGGCCATCTCCAAAGACTGTGCAAAGATGGGTTGAAAGAAACTGGACCGATAAAATTCAAGGAAAAATATCCATTAGATTTTGTGGGAAGGGGTACTTTACCTTTCATTTTGAATCCAGAGAAGACAAGGACTTAATCTTCAGGAATGGGCCCTATTTCATGGATTCCAGAGGTCTGTATCTCAATAAATGGACCCTTGATTTTGACCCTGAACTGGACGTCCCCAGTGCTATTCCGGTTTGGGTTCGGCTCCCTCACCTCCCTCTTCATTGCTGGGGAGACGAATCGGTTCGAGCAATCGGAAACGCAGTTGGTAGATTCATTGATCGCAGTGAGCCAAAAGATAATATGCAAGCCTGTGCGTGTATCTGTGTTGAAGTGGACCTAGGCAAAGGCCTTCCCAAAGCCATCAAACTCAAAGTGGACGACTGGAGCCATATTCAGCAGCTGGATTATGAGTAGATCCCATTCAAGTGTAAGGTATGTCATGAATATGGCCATTTTTCCAATCGCTGTACTAAACTTGTTGATGTTGAGAATGGCTCACAAGATGAACAATGGGAAATAGTTAAGAAAAAGAAGTCAGCCCCCATGGCCAAAGCTCCCCCTAAAGTAGGCCCTCCAGCCTCCAATGCAGCTCGCCCTTCCTCTTCCTCCCCTTGCTTTTCTGCCCTCCCCCCTCTCTCTCATCTCCCACCCCCATCTTCATCCAATCCCTTCTCTATTCTATCCCCTCCCGAAATCCATCCCCTAGAATCCTCCCCTCCTCTTTTGATCCAAACAAATGCCACTGAATCCTCTCTTCCTTTGGTTATCTCCACTTAGATTGATTCTCCTCTTATTAGGATAACCAGGAGTTCCTCCAAAGATCATGGAGTTGCTAGTGATTCTTATAAAAAACCTGGGCCGGGTAGGAAATTTTCTAAGCAACATAGAGACGAGAATGCTAAAAAAGATATAGAAATGGGCATCTAGAACCCTATAGAATCTTATATTCTAGGGCAATATGATAAAGAGACAGTCCACAAGGACCAAGGGGGGCGAGTACCTCCCCGTAGCCCACATACTCAATGACGAAGTTTTTGTCTTGGAATAGTAGGGGACTAGGGCACCCCTCCAAAATTGCAGCCCTAAGAGATCTTATTCGTTGTGAGAAACCAAATTTTTTTTATGTTACAGGAAACAAAACAAGGCCAACAGGAAATGATTGGAATTATTGAATAGTAGAGTCAACATAATGGCAGAATTAGTGAATCAAGAGGAGCCTCCAGAGGAATCGCAACTCTCTGGAACTGCAGCACATGGAATTACATATCGGAAACTGTTAATCAACATTGGATCAAAACTGTATTAGAAAACAAATCAGATAATAAAATCATAGTCATCTATAATGTCTATGCCCCTAATCACTACAGAGATAAGGAGCACTGTTGGGATGATCTCAAAGCCAGCGTAGATGCAGAAGGAAGTTATAACATCATTTTAGGGGGAGACTTCAACCTTATTCTCCACTCCAATGAGAAACGAGGGGGTAGTTTCTCCCCTGATCCCTACAGAACTCACTTAGAAAACATTATGCAAGATCATGATCTCATCGATGTAGCTCCAAAAAACTGAAGATATACTTGGAGCAATCGTAGGTTGGGAAAATGCAATATTATGGAAAGGCTTGATATAATCTTAATCAACGTTATGCTTCTCTCCTCCTCTATGGGGTATGCCACCATCCTTCCCTTCTCAGCCTCTAACCATTATCCTATAACTCTTATTCTGGAAACCCACTATTCTCTCGGACCCATTCCTTTCAAGTACAGTTCCCTGTGGAACTGCATTCCAGCAGTCAAAGAAATTGTTCAAAACACTTGGTGCCAAGATGTTGAAGGGTCCCCTGGTTTCATTTGGGAAACCAAGCTAAGAAAAACCAAGCAAGCCTTAAAGGAATGGGAAAAAATTTGTTATAAGGAGCCTGAGAAGACCAAAAAGGAGATCAAGAGCAAACTAGACTACATTCATAGAATAATAGAAGAGCACGGCCTCTCCCAGGACAACAAAGAACAAGAAAGCGATCTTTATTTATAGCTGTGTCGCGCAAACAGAGGAGAGGAACTTAAATGGAGGATAAAGTCGAGGCAACTTTGGCTGCAAGGATGAGATAAGAATTCAACCTTTTTTCATAGGCAGACCACCGCTCGAAAAATAAGGAATAATGTAAACTCTATTTTGGATGCTGAGGGAAATCAATAGAGCACACAAGCTGCCATACGAAAGGTATCCACAGATCACTACAGAGCTCTCCTAACTGAAACAAAAGAAGAAGAGGACTATTCAGATCTGCTACAATATCTTCCCAGCGAGATCAGCAAGGAAATGAATGACAGTTTGAACAAGGAGATCGATGAGGAAGAAATAAGAAGAACGATTTGGACCCTCCATCCTGACAAAGCTCCAAGCCCAGATGGCTTCCCCATCTACTTCTATTGAGCTTATTGGGGAATTATTAAAAAATATTTAACCAAAATGATACAATGGGTCCAACGCAAAGGTAAAATTGGGGTCTTCACCAATGCCACTCACCTTGCTCTCATTCCCAAAGAAAATTGACCCTCATCTTTTGCTCGATTTTGGCCCATATCCCTTTGTAACTCATCTTACAAAATCCTGACCAAAATCCTTGCTTCCTGCCTCAAATCCCTCCTCCCTTCACTTATTTCTGAAAACCAAGGGGGGTTCTTGGCTAATAGATATATCTCTGATTCTATCCTCCTCGTCCAAGAAGCTATTCATTCGAGTCAATCTAGAAATGAGAAAGGGTTTATTATTAAACTTGATTTGGCTAATGCATTTGACAGAGTCAAGCACTCTTTCCTCCTGGCTATTCTAAAGAAGATGGGGTTTGATGTGGTCCTTTTAATCCTCATCAAAGCTTGCATTTCTAGGCCCTAGATCTCCCCTCTTGTTAATGGAAGACCTGGAAATGCTTTCCAATGAACTCGAGGTCGAAGACAAGGGCGCCCTCTCTCACCTTATATTTTTATTTTGATGGCTGAATCCTTTAGCAAAGATTTGGATTTCAATCGAAGGGTTGGCCTCATCACAAGCATTAAATTTTGGAATAGGGTCAAGAATATAAATCACTCACAATTTGCTGATGACACTTTCCTAATTGGAGGAGCTTCCACCATAATAGCTCAGAACTTCAAAGTTCTTTTAGATAAATATATGCAATACTCTGGAGGAATGGTCAACTAGTTGAAAAGTTGCATTTATGGATGGAATGCTACAGCTTAAGTCCTTCACAATATTGCCAATATCTTTGGAGTTTCTTGCAATTATGATTGGACACACTTCACTTATTTGGGCATGCCAGTGAGTGCAGGTCCATTAAAGGCAGAAGTTTGGGATACCGTAATTGACAAGATGAAAAGAAAAGTGCAGCAATGGGGTTCCATTTGGCTCAATCTAGCTGGCCGCCTCATCCTTTTAAAATCAGGTATTTCCTCTCTGCCCTTATACCAATTCACTCTCCTCCAAGCTCCGGCCTCTTTTCATCATAAAATGGAAGTCATCCTCCGCCAATTCCTTTGGCAAGGAGGGAAAAATGACAAAAAGAAGTTCAATTTGGTTAATTGGAAGCAGGTCATTCAGTCCCAAGACCGAGGAGGTCTTGGAATCAGATCTCCCAAATTCCTCAATCTAGCATTCGGAGGCAAGATTGCTTGGAGATTTATCACCAGCCTTTCTGCCTGGTGGAAAAGGGTGTTGGAAGTTAAATATTTAAACTTCCCAAGGCAGCATCTTCTTGACCACGACATTCCTAACAGAGACTGCTCCAAAATTTGGAGACTATGCAAAAAAGCAATTCCCTTCATGGCTCAGAATACTTCTAAAGTCCCCAAGGGAGGTGCTAATATTAAAATTGGATTTGATAAAATTATGGGCCAGCAACCTATGAACAGTCATGATGGAGTCAATCCAATTCTCTCTTTTTTTGACAACATAGGCATCCAACACTTGGATCAGATTTCCCAGTGGGATCCTCAATCCCAATTATGGTTAGGGTGGTCCTTTCCAGCCATCCCCAATGATCTCAAGGCAAGCTTCTTTGTTCTCCAAACTCATCTTCATAGCATAGCTCCTATAAAAAAGAATGAATTAGATGACTTTCGCTGGGATTGATCTAGATTTAAATAGGAATGCAACAAATTACAAAGATAACCATAAACACAAAGATGCAGTGGAAATAATACTTCATTTCATTAATGTAAAATACTGAGATATGCTTACAAACAGAAAATGGAAATAAACAGCTAGGGCGATGGTAGCTTATCTCTAAGAAGAGATGTGGTGGCTACATGCCTCTAAACTGTGTTACAATGAGGTTTTAATGCCTATTTATTGTTGAGAAACAATGGAAAACCCTTAACATCCCAAAACCTAACCCTAGAAGATGAAATAGCAAATTGTGGGCCCCGTTTGGGTAAATCAATTTCCTGGGGTCATAACTTTGGCATACGATCTCCGTTTGACGTGTACAATAGCTTGTTAGAAAGATCTATCCGAGCACTACCACTTTGGGAAGGGAAACATTGATCCATGGACCCATGTTACCCCCATATTTCCCAAAAAACGTTGTTTAGGGCCTCAAAACGTTCCGGAAGTTCAGGACCTGAAAAAATGCTAAAAATAGTAAACTGTGCTACAATTTAGGAAACTGAAAAGACTGAAAGAGACAGTTGTGGGGGTCCAAATGGGATAGGTGAGCGGCCACTAACATCCACCTGGATCATTCCTCCGCCATTAGGAGGCAATGGTCCCCATTGCGTTGAGTTCCTCCCTGAGATGAGGAAACTTCTGCTGAGCTGGGTCTCTGGTGAGTTATTCTGCAATCTCTGATGTGTCTAGTAATGGTGGGAAGCATGGTCGACGATGGTCCACATTGAACACTTGGTGCAAGCGAAGAAATGAAGGAATGTTGTGCTCTAAAGCATTATTTACCATATCCTTGGTAATGTTGTAAAGACCATGTCAGAGTGGTCTGAGCTTCTGATGGGCTCTTGTCAGGTGTTCTTTCTACAGATGCAACCAGACTTTGTTGCCCACCTGAAGCTTGTGTGGTACCCCTGTGGGTGAGGAGAAGTTGTCCCTGTGTTCTTTCATGACTGTATCCCTCTGTTGCTGCTGCTGCGTGGAGGAACCCTTCGCGGGTGTCATGGATGTGGTGACAATCTTCCCCTTACTTTGGGAGCGAACCAGACATAAAATAAATTTCCTAGTATGTGAGATGAGCTTGCTGCCTTTCTTAGCAGTGATCAAAGAGGTGGTGGTAGGTGGGCTACCTCTGGTATCCTGTATAATGAAGCATCCAAACAAATAATGACAGTGCGAGGCCTTGACTCATACATAGCATGTCCCCTCCACAAGTATGGTTGGCCTAATAGTACATCACAAACATCCAAAGGTGTAACATCACACAATACCTCATCTGTGAAAGGCTTGATGCTGTAGGGAAGGCGACACTGCTGGCAAACTTTGAGATCTCATCCTTCATGAAGCCACCCGATACCGTACGGCTGTGGGTGTGGTGTAGTTGGTAGGCCCAACCGCTTCACGAACTCTATTGAAATGAGGTTCTTTTGGCTGCCACTGTTGAAAATGAGTTGCAGCAGCGAACCCTTCACCCACATCTGTGAGTGGAAAAGACGCTCCCCCTCCTCTAGATCTTCAGGTTCATTCTTCTAGATCTTGGTGGTGGCAATAGTGGCGCTGGGCTCCGCATCAATAATCTGCTTCCCTTTGCCATTCCCCTTGTCAAGTTCTGGCTCAGGGTTAGAACATGCATCTAATTCGGAAGCCTTCAAGTCGGCCACCAATGACTGCTTGGTCCGACACTCACTTGTGTTATGAGTGGGACACTTGTGGAACTCACACCACTTTCCTGTGTCCTTCTTCGGCTTTGTGGTGTTTTTCTTTTCTTGTGGCTTTGACAAGTTGTCTTGGGTCATCCTGCCTTGGCTTTGTCCTTTGGTCTTCGAATTTGCAGATCCAAAGTCTCACTTCTTCTGTTTGAACTTTTGCTCTATTTTGATAGCATATCGGTACGCCGTGCCGAGTGAGGAGATGTTCAGGAACTCCATCTCTTCTTTGATGTATTTGTGAAGGAAGCTGCAGTATTTGAGTACTAGATGCAACTCAGAATCTTTGATACCCAACTGTGTGCGAATGGTATGAAAAATGTTTGTGAACTCCAACACATCTTGGTCCCTTCCCTACCGCAGCGTGGTCCACTTGATGTATTTGTCTTCGTAGCTTTTGATAGGGTAATACTGCTGCTTAATGGTATCCCAGAATGAATTCCAAGTGGGTGCAGCTGAGAACAGTGAGTTTGTACTTCCATCCTTTTTCTCTCAGTAGGTTTCCTACCAGTCCTTGATGTGGGGGGCTTCTTTGAGAAGAGCGAAAATAATCTTTTCCCGACTCGAAAATTCATGAACAAAAAAGTAACCCTCTAGTAGATTTAACCATTTATCTATGGCATCTGTGTCTATCTGACCCTCAAATATGGGGATTTCAAAATTAACATATACCTTAAATGGCGTGGCGTTTTCCAGAGTAGCTGTTGGAAGCCGATGCATCGCCTCTGGGTAGCCGCTGAAGGATCTAGGCAAAGTTGTCCATCATGGCATTCCTTTGTCGCTCGAGGGCTTCTTCGAGAAATATTTTGATAGGATATCTTGCTCCCTCATCTTTCTTTTGATCCGCCATGGGAGGCCGTCGTGTTTTCCAAGGCTGGTCTTGCAAAGGTTCGACCAGTTCAAGCCCTAACTCCTTATATCCCGACCTCGTTGGGGAGATGCAAAGAAAAATAGAGAAAAAGCAGACCGCTCTGATACCACTGATCCATATTTAAACAGGAACGCAACAAATTATAGAGATAGCCATAAACACAAAGATGCAGTGGAAATAATACTTCATTTCATTAATGTAAAATACTGAGATGTGCTTACAAACAGAAAATGGAAATAAACAGCTAGGGCGATGGTAGATTATCTCTGAGAAGAGATGTGGTGACTACATGCCTTTGAACTATGTTACAATGAGGCTCGAAGGCCTATTTATTGTTGAGAAACAATGAAAAACCCTTAACATCCCAAAACCTAACGCTAGAAGATGAAACGCCAAATTGTGGGCCCCGTTTGGGTAAATTGGTACATTAATTTCCCAGGGTCATAACTTTGGCATATGATCTCTGTTTGACACATACAATAGCTCGTTAGAAATATCTATCCGAGCACTACCACTATGGGAAGGGAAACATCGGTCCATGGACCCATGTTGCCCCCAGATTTCCTAAAAAAACGTCGTTTAAGGCCTCAAAATGGCTCCGGAAGTTCAGGACCTGAAAAACTGCTAAAAATAGTAAACTATGCTACAATTTAGGAAACTGAATAAACTGAAAGAGACAGTTGTGGGGGTCCAAATGGGATAGGTGGGTGGCCACCAACATCCACCTGGATCAGGGATCCATCTAGATCTAATTATACTATCCAACCCACCCATCAGTACATCCGCAACAGTAACCATCCCATGCCCATCTGGACTCACTGGAAAACTATCTGAAAATCTAAGGCCCTTCCTAAAATTAAATTCTTTCTTTGGACTCTTCTTAAGGGGAAAATCCTTACTGCAGAAAATTTGTAAAATCGAGGCATTAGTGGCCCTTCACACTGCCCCAATTGTCAAGCTGCTAAAGAATCCATTCAGCATCTCTTCATTGCCTATTCCTTTGCTACCACCTGTTGGAGAGATTTATCCTACACCGACCATATTCCTTGGAATACTCAGAACACCATAGGAGAAGTTTTGCATCAATGGAAAAAGAATTATCCTTGGTAGCATAAGAAGAATAACATAGTTAAAAGGGTCTGGGATACCCTTCCTTATACTATGTTGTGGAACATCTGGCTGGCTAGAAATCGCAAAGTTTTCAAAGACAAGGAATCGACCACAAGAAAACTCTGCAACAAGGCAAGGAGCCTCGCTCTAGAAGCCATCTCTACCAAAAATCAAAGAAATATTGATATCACTGATCTCAGCGTTGAAGAGCGGAACTTCATTGGTTACCTGCTGGATAAAAATAACAGTAACCAGAATGGAAACATCACCAGCAACAGGCACAACAATGCAAGTCATAATTGGAAAATAAGATTAAAGGAGGAAGATTTTTCAACATGGCTCAAAAATTGCAACAACTATTATCTCTTTTTTGATGGTGCTTCAAAATCAAATCCCGGAATTGCAGGAGCAGGAGGAGTCATTTTCAACGCCAATGGGGAATGCATAGTCACTTATGAATGGGGACTTGGGCCCATCTCCAACAATAGGGCCGAAGCCTTGGCTCTATATCAGGGACTCGTCCAGCTCAGTAAAATTGGCATAAGTACAACTTTGATATTCGGTGATTTGGCTGTAGTCATCAGCCTAATGGCTCATAACAGAAAATCTCCCAATGTTTTCCTCCAACAGACCATTAGTCGATGTCAAATTATGGGCCAATCAATGACAGAGCTGCGTTTCATCCACGTCCTCCACACCCTCAACAAGGAAGCCGACTTCCATGCCAACAGAGCTTGTACCAGACCATTGGGTAGCCTCCTTTGCAATGCAGTGGAAACCCAACACCATTTACCATGACAAAAAAATATTTTTGTTTCAATCAGACTTGCAGTAATTCTGAGAATTCTGACATATGTGACTGGTCAAAGATCCATCAGATCCACTTATCTACCAAAATCTGCCTTGAGATTGGGCAGCTCCTAGAATACCTCACAAATCTGCATGCAATCATTCATTTAGCCACCTTATCTCCTTTCGCCCATCCCTTCCTGCCTCGACCTTCCCTCACCTATGATCTCCCTTGCTTCTTCTCTGCTCCTCCCTTCATTCCCTTGTCGGGCCCTCTACGCTCTTCCCTCTTCTTATACCCCCTTTCTCCCCCCATTTCTTGCATCCTGCTATCTTCTCTACCTTTCGCCCTGAGCCCTCATTCTGAGTCCTCCTACTTGCATTCGCCCTCTCTTCTATCATGCGCTAAAGAATTTAAGCTGCCCCCCGAATTTTTGGCTTTACTTTCTTGCATCGTGTTTTTCCTTGTTCCCGCAACGCCCTTCCAAGTGCAACATCTTTTGTCAGCTCCCTAGTATTTTCAGTGCTCCCAGTATCATCTTCCTTCTGCACCTATGGCAAGAAGTGAGGATTGTCTCCACTACGCCGACCTTCAGGCCGAGCTTGAGAAAATTCGTGCTCACCAGAAGATCCTGGATGCCAAGATAGACAACCACAACCATCTCATCAGTGAAAAATATGAGGCTGATCTTAACTTGTTCCTCCACATAATTTCTTCGCTGCAAGAACAATTCAATTAGCTCTCCAACAGATGCAGTCATGCAGAGGAATCCATTGAAATTCTGAAATATATGATGGAAAATAGAAATGCAGTTCACACAAGCTCATCAAGCATCAAGCAAACCGACGTTGATAAGAAGCCTGAAGAATCTACAGCTCGGCAAATCAACCACATCAACATAGACTGATCATGTTTTGTAAATGTTGCTTTCTATTGTTCCATTTTGTTAGGATCAACTCTTGTCTAGTTTTTTTCAAATGTCCAAAAGGCAGGAACAAAGAGGAATTTTGCCCATCTTGTAAAACTTCCTCTCTTGACTTTTCCTGGCATAACTTTTTGTACCACAGGAGTTCATCCTCCTCTCTTTTTTCTGAAATATAATACAGCATCTGATTATGTCAAAAAAAAAATGAAATAGCTAAACTAAAGATATCAGTTCCTTTGACTGAACTGGTAAAAAATGAAACTTATAGGTTACAGATAACTAAGACTTTGAACATAGGAGAGGGACAGGATTCTATTAATTTGAATGATGACTAGCGTGAATTGGTGTTTGGCCCTGGGGCCAATGGAATTCATCAGCAAGGGGGAGTTCCTCCTTTTTTAATTAGCCTAAACATTCATGATAAAATTTTGCATAACGCTATGTTGGACTCAAGAGCATCCCACAATCTCATGCCAAAGGAAATAATGGAAAGAATCAACCTAGACATTACCCGGCCTTATAAGGATTTATTTTCTTTTGACTCCAGCCAGGTTAAATGCCTTGGTTTAATCAAAGACTTATGTGTGACTCTTGTCCAGTGCCCTACAAAGAGCATTCTGTTGGACATTGTAGTTGCAGATATCCCACCAAAATACAAAATGCTACTATCTCGCTCATGGGGAGAAAAACTGCAGGGATCTTTGGAGTTGGATATGTCTTATGCCCTTGTATCTGTTTTTAGCCAACCAAGAAAATTATATAGGGATACCTTGATGAAGTACATGGTTAGTAGTGAGGAAAAGCCCCAAAACTTTCCCATATACTCCATGCACTCATATATGGACTCCTTCATCTTATACAATGCAGAAAATGATAAAAAGAAAATCACATCCAAAGACCTTAAGTACAGGACAACTGACAGTGACAACATATTCCATGAATCACTTTGGCATTTAGACTTTGATGGGTCTGTAAATAGGTTAGGGGCTGGTGCAGGAGTATGGATTCATAATATGGAAAATCACCATGCTGAGGGACATGCTTTCAGATTGAACTTCAAATTTACCAATAACATGGCCTAATATGAAGCCCTGATTCTAGGATTACAATTGGTTAGGAAATTGGCAGCCAGAAGAGTTTCTGTCATAGGAGACTTAGAGTTGATTATGAAACAGATTAGTGGTGAATATTTTGTAAACAACCCTATGCTTGGTAGATATAGGGATACTATTTTAGACTTGATCAAGGACCTCCTGAAATCAAGCTTTGCTACCATTCCTAGAAAACAAAACATGCAGGCCCACAGTCTGGCCACATTTGCTAGTACTTATAAATTGTCGTTCCAACCAAACCACCAGTACACTACAAAAGTCAAACATAGGCCTATTGTACCAGACAAACTTAAGTATTGGCAGATTTTCTCCCAGGACTCTCAGATCTAAGGTTTCATGAACAATGAAGGAGAATTTTAGAATTGCAAGATAGATACTAATTGTACAATAGATAATAATATAGAAAGTAGCTTAGATGTAAATATTTTTGATATACATGAACCAACTAAATTTACTAAACTAGAAATAGATAGTTTAGAGAATGTAGAGATAGATGAAATAATGGATGATGATCCAGAGATTCTTAATTTGAAAAATAATTTTTTTCCTAAAGGATTAGTACCTTTAGAGGATTTGATTGACTCTAATGATGTATCAAGGAAACCTAAAATGGAACATCTGAGAGCTTACATAGAAGAGGTTAATATAGGAACTGAGGATAAACCAAAACTCATAAAGATATCTAAAGCCTTGTCCCCAGAGGAAAAGGTCAAATATATCAATCTGTTTAAGGAGTTCCAGGATGTATTTGCATGGAGTTATGAAGATTAAAATCTTATGACACCAGCATAATCCAACACAAAACACCTCTAAAAGAAGATGATAAACCTTTCAAACAAGAACTTAGGAGGAAAAACCTAGTTCTTATGCCATCCATAGAAAAAGAGGTTAAATGAATGTTTGATGCCCAAATAATAGCCCCCATTAGATACTCAGACTGGATTTCAAACTTAGTTACAACTAGGAAAAAGATAGGTGAAATTAGACTTTGTGTAGATTTTAGAAACTTAAACAAGGTCTCTTTAAAGGACAACTACCCCTTACCAAAAATGGACCATATATTGCAAAGGGTAGTGGGATCATCTAGGATTTCATTGTTAGATGGATTCTTTGACTATAACCAGATATTAGTCCAACCTGAGGACCAACCCAAAACTGCATTTACTACTCCTTGGGGTACCTTCATGTATTTGAAGATGCCCTTTGGATTAATGAATGTAGGTGCCACATTTCAGAGAGCTATGGATATAGCTTTTTCCAAGGAAATCCATGATTTCTTAGTAGTATACCAGGATGACATCACAGTCTTCTCTAAATCTGACAATGAACACTTAGACCACCTATTGAAAAATGGCAATAAGAAATGCTAAAAATAGAAGTGCTAAAAATAGCACTACTATAAATAGCAGTTTGAGTACCAGTGCTAGATTGGCAACAGGTAATGAAAAATGGAAGTGCTAAAAACAGAATTTCTATTTTTAGCAATTCAGGATGGATTCCTATTTTAATCGGTCCCTGGACTAAATATAGGAAGTAAAATTCGAATTTGAACTTAACAACTATTTGAAAATAAATTAATTAATTCTCCATGAGTTAATTAGTTGTGAAAAATCAAACATGAAGTCTATGTGAGGACATGCAAAAGTTTATCTATTAATTGAGGAATTTATCCATCAGTTAAAAGAGATAAGGATGAGTTCTAATTTGAGTAGTAATTAGTTGTCTCAGTTAACAGAGTCAAGTCCAGTTAGATTGATTTAAACAAGTTGTTTAAATTAATGTGAGTTTAGTTAGTTAATGCATGCTTGCATATAACTGTTGCACTTCAGATAACTGAAGATTCTCTCATGAATAACTCATGCATGTCAGTTCAGACAGAGACCCAGTTGAGATCAAAGAAGGGACAATGTATTATTAGTTGGATGAATGTTTTTCCTATAAAGGAAGCTCATCCATGAGAAGGATTTATCTCCTTCAAGATTGTGTAGTTGGATCAGAGGTTAGTGAGTGTGTGAAGAGGCCAATTCACAGAAGTGGCTGCATTGGACCCCAATCAAAATTGCACAAAGAAATAGGAGGCTTGGAGGGTAGATCAGGAGGTTTGAGAGAGGCCTTTGATTGTCTATGAATAGCAGAGGTATTGCAGAGAGAGCATGATAGCTTTTGAGCTGATTCTTTTTGTAATACTGGCTATATTTCCACTTGTATGATAATACAGAGTTGGGGTTTTAGGATGAGGCTTTCCCCTAGTTATATCTTTGTGTTATGTGTGATTGATTTCTCCATATCAGTTATATGTGTTCTTGTTGATGTTTCTCATGTTCGATTAAGCTTCCACTAAATTGGTTGTAGAAGTAGATTAAGTATTTTTCTTTAGTCTATTGCATTATTAGGTGATCTACAGTGGGAATTTCTACATGGTATTAGAGCTAGCTGATTTGTAGAAAAATTCTACATGGTATCAGAGCATAGGTGATCAAGGAAGAACAATATACAAGAAGGGAGAAGTTGAAGTTTGTGATTCCTGAATATAGAAATCGAGTTCTTGTCACATCTCTATTTCACCTATGGCATTCAATGGTTTGAGACTCAAATATGCCCATGATGGAAGTTCGAATTATATAGCCTGGAAGGATTGCATGGAAGCAGTACTAGAGGATAATGGTGTAAAGGTCTTCATTGATCAAGAAGTCCCCAAGCCAATTGGTGCTGCTGAATTGGTTGAGTGGAAGAAATGTGTGGCTAGAGCAAAGAGAATCCTTCTAGAGGGAGTTCGAGATCACATAGTCTCGAGTCTCCATGGGAAGGAGACATCTTTTTCAATGTGGAAAACATTGAAAGATCTATATCAGAATAACAGTGATCAAAGGAAGCTGGCACTGAAAGACAAGCTTCAGAAGCTCAAGTGTGAAAAGGGCGACATGATCTCTACGTATCTGAACAAGCTCACCACATGTAGGGAGGAGCTTTGAAGTGTAGGAATTATGACAGCTGATGATGACATGGTGAGTCTTGCACTCCTCAGTCTTCTTAAGAGCTGGCATAACTACTAGGACTCAGTTAATGGAAGAGAGAAACTGCCAGATTGGGAATGACTTTGGTTGGATTTGATGCAGGAGGAGATAAGAAGAAGCACCAGAGATGGTTCTTCATCCATGGAGGATGAAGAAAACTGTGCCTTAGCGAGTAAGGTGAAGAAGGGGAAGGAGAAGGTTTCTCTTTCCGAATCCAGTTCTTCCCATGGTGGGAAGAAGTTTGACAAATTGAAAGTGCGATGCTTTTGTTGTCATGAGGTGGGCCATTTTGCTACAAATTGTCCATAGAGGAAATCCAAGAAGGGATCCGTGGAAGGATCAGAAGGTGAGGCACTTGCTTCACAGTTCGAGTTGGATTTCACACTCTTCGCATGCATGGCTTCATCCATGGTGGGAAGTGGTTGGTTTCTTGACAGTGGAGCTTGTTTCCACATGACCAGCGATAAGAGTTTGTTCAGTACTTTGGAGGAGAAATATATCCAGATACTCATAGCGATGGGCAATGATGAAAATTATAGTGTCTCAGGTGTAGGAACAATTGTTTTTTAGAGGGAGCATGGAGCTCGCCTTACCTTGACTGATGTCAAGCATGTTCCAGGACTGAAGAGAAACATGGTGTTAATCGTGATGCTGGAAGAAAGAGGGTATGATGTAGTCTTCAGTAAGGGAAAGGTTTTGCTTAGACACATCATCACTAGACAGGTGAAGCAGATTGATTCACGGGACAAGAACCTGTATGCTCTTGAGGTTCAAGGTGCATGCAAAGACTTAAGAAGCAAGGAAACTGATGGATACTTGGTGGTTGAAAGGGAGAGTACATTACCTCTCAACATGTAGTGCCAGGAGAAGTCTTAGACAATTGTGGAGGAGCCATGATTGGTGCAGCAACTTCAGGAGGTTGTGGAGCAGCCACAATAGGGGAAGCTGAGAGGAGATCAAGTAGAGACACCTACTCATGTAGAGACCTCCAGTAGGGGGAAACTTTGATCCAGGTGGGTAGAGGGATCACATTCAGCCATATCTCTAGGTAGGAGGTGGGGCGACGTGGAGTGATCATCCCGAGGAGGAGGGGCAAGATCCCTGAGGTACCCAACCTCTTTGATTCGACTTTGCTACAGGAGCCTCGATGAGGAGTAGTAGAACTGAATGATTGGGTAGAGACAGATGCGGATGGAGCGGCAGAGAGAACTACAGTGTAGGAGTCCCAGGACTATGTAGAGCTAATAGGCTGCAACAATGCGAGAGGCACATAGAGGTGTACAATGGTGTGAGATGCATGGAGTGTTGCAGCAACTTAGAGGTCAGAGAGCGAGCACTTGTCAGCAACAGGTAGAGCTTCAACATCAGAGTATGTTTCTAGCCCAACAGAGAGGTCAGTTGGGAGTATTTTTTGTTCCGAGAGTTGCTGGAGCAACCACACTTGGTACCATAGGTACAGAATCGAGTTCGAGTTGAAGCCTTTCTTGTTGAGAGGGAGTGTTGAAAAATGGCAACATGAAATGCTAAAAATAGAAGTGATAAAAAGCAGTTTGAGTACCAGTGCTAGATTGGGCAATAGGGAATGAAAAATGGAAGTGCTAAAAACAGAATTTCTGTTTTTAGCAGTTCAAGATGGATTCCTATTTTAGTCAGTCCCTAGACTAAATATAGGAAGTAAAATTCGAATTTTAACTTAACAACTATTTGAAAATAAATTAATTAATTTTCCATGAGTTAATGAGTTGTGAAAAATCAAACATGAAGTCTATGTGAGGACATGAAACAGTTTATCTATTAATTGAGGAATTTATCCATCAGTTAAAGAGATAAGGATAAGTTCTAATTTGAGTAGTAATTAATTGGCTTAGTTAACAGAGTCAAGTCCAATTAGATTGATTAAAACAGGTTGCTTAAATTAATGTGAGTTCAATTAGTTAATGCATGCTTGCATATAACTGCTACACTTCAGATAACTGGAGATTCTCTCATGAATAACTCATGCATGTCAGTTCAGACAGAGACCCAATTGAGATCAAAGAAGGGTCAATGTACTATCAGTTGGATGAATATTTTTCCTATAAAGTAATCTCATCCATGAGAAGGATTTATCTCCTTCAGGACTACGTAGTTGGATCAGAGGTTAGTGAGTGTGTGAAAATTCACACAAGTGGCTGCACTGGACCCCAATCAAAATTGCGCAAAGAAATAGGAGGCTTGGAGGGCAGATCAGGAGGTTTGAGAGAGGCCTTTGACTGTCTATTAGTAGCATAGGTATTGCAGAGAGAACAGGATAGCTTTTGAGTTGATTCTTTTTGTAATACTGGCTATATTTCCACTTGTATGATAATATAGAGTTGGGGTTTTAGGCTAAGGCTTTCCCCTAGTTATATCTTTTGTGTTATGTGTGATTAATTTCTCCATATCAGTTATATGTGTTCTTATTGATGTTTCTCATGCTCGATTAAGATTCCGCTAAATTGGTTGTAGAAGTAGATCAAGTATTTTGCTTTAGTCTATTGCTTTATCAGGTGATCTACAGTGGGAATTTATACATGGTATTAGAGCTAGCTGATTTGTAGAAAAATTCTACACCACCTTAGAAGAATATTTATCTAATGCAGAAAATTTGGGGTTTCTTTAAATCCTAAAAAGACACTTTTCAGTCTAGAAGAGGGGAAGATGTTAGGACACATCATATATAAAGATGGGATTATGATATACCCTACTAGAATAGAAGCCATTTTGACCATTTCGCATCCCTAAAACATAAAAAAGCTACAATCATTTCTAGGTAAGATTAATTTTTTTAGGAGATTCATCTCAAATCTAGTAGAATTAATTAGGGAATTAAATAACATGCTAAGAAAGGACTCATCAATCAAATGGACATTGGAGGCTAAACAATCCTTTGAAGCTATTAAGGAAGCATTAACCAAGACTCCAGTCCTAATTAGTTCTGACTTTAGCAAAGATTTTATCATTTCTTCTTTTGCTTCATAACACACCATTGCAACAGTCTTGCTGCAAAAGAGCAATCAAGGATATGAACAATCAATAGCATTGTTTAGTAAATCCTTAAGGGATGCAACACTCAAATACAATATCATGGAAAAACAGGCTTTGTCCTTGGTTAAAGCTATCAAAGATTTCAGAGTATACATTTTGTACTCTTACATTATTGCTTATGTTTGAAACTCTGTAGTTAAGGACATTTTGACTCAAAATGGGCTTGAGGGAAAAAGAGGCAAATGGATTGCCACAATATTGGAATATGACATAGAGATAAAACCCACCAAGCTTATCAAAGGCCAAGGTTTAGCCAAACTCATGGCTGAATCGAACTGTCAGTACCTTGATATCAACTTCATTAGTGCTCTTGATGATCAGGAGGAGATGGCGACTCCACAGATCAGTGAACCTTTTACTGATTCACCATGGTATGCAGATATTACATTTGTATTACTAAAATTACAAGCTCCTCTTGGATTGACAAGAACTAAATCTAGATTCTTAAAAATGAGGTCATTGAGATATTCTGTTGTAGATAATGCACTGTTTTGGAAAGACAGTAATTGTATTCTCTTGACATGTTTATTAAAATATGAAGCTGACAAGATTTTGCAAGATTTTCATGCAGAGGACTGTGGAGGACACTTGTACTGGAAGAGTATTGTTGACAAGATTTTGAGGGCTAGTTTCTACTAGCCTACCCTGTTTGCAGATGTCAAAAAACATGTGACCTCTTGTCATAAATGCCATATTTTTGAGGGAAAAAGGAAACTTTTACCCTTGCCTCTTAAACCAATTTTTACTGAGATTCCATTTCAACAATGGGGGTTAGACTTCATTGGAGAAATACACCCCCCATCCTCAGCTCAGTACCAGTGGATTCTAACAACCGCAGACTATTTTACCAAATGGATAGAGGCCATACCTTCTTTTGAAAGGATATTTGTTAGGCCCCTATACTACTAGTGTAACCCCTTATTGTTATTAGTATATCCCACTTATTATATTGATGTACCAATGTAGTGCCCATATTGTTACTATTGTGCCCCATAGAAGCCCAATATTGTTATTATTGTGCCCTTACATTATTATTGTTATGTCGGCTCTAATTATGTTATGACCCCTTAGACTCCTATATATAGAAAGGAGGTCTTTTCATTTGTATCATCCAAGAATTTTTCATTTATGTAATGTAAAGGAGGTTGCCCCTCGAAGAGGTTGAATTCTAAGGCGTTGATCTATCTTTTCTATCTTTTCTTGAGCTGGTTTCATAACATTTGGTATCAGAGCTTTGGATTCTAGGGTTTCGCTGCTCCAAACAGGTCATCGTGGAATTTTCGCTATAACTTTTTTTCTGTGACGTTTCACAAGTCACAAAAAAAAACCCATTTGAGACGAAATCGCACTGAACCTTGGGTTCGAATTTCAGAGCTTTTCGTGTGAAATTTGCGGAGATATGATCTGAGAAAGTTGGTCTTTTTCCAGACTCCTGAATTACATTCAAAACAGGTGACCTGGGGAAAATCATCATAACTTTCTCTCTGGGGATCAGATTGAAATTTCGTAAGAAGGTACAGAAAGAGGACGGACTGTAGTTTCTCGTATGCATTTTTCAGATCCAAAGGTTGAAACAGTGACTCGTGGCATGTTGTACAAGTTCGCTCTACTGAACTAGTCTATAATAAGGTCATCTTGAGAGATTGTGCATAACTCTCTCTTGGAGAATCTAATTTGGATCACACTGGTGGCATTGGAAAGAGGACACAGAGGGCTACTACAGATCACAATTTCATAACTTAAAGATCTGAAAGTGCAGAGTTACAGTTGTTTCAAGGTAGAGCTCCTAAAATCAAGAAAAAGCAAGATGAGGAAGTTTGATGGCAAGGATCCGGTAAATTGGATACTTCAGATGGAGCAATATTTTGATATACATGGTGTACAATTGTTACAAAAGGTATGTATTGCATCTTCATATTTAGAACCAGATCAATTTTTATGGTACAAAGGGCTTTGTTCTCGTAAACAACTTGTTATGTGGTCAATTTTCACGGAGGAAATGATAGCACATTATGAGGATACAAAGAGCAACACCTTCTTTAGAGCAACACCACAACAATTGGAAAGAGTAAAAGGGCTTTGTGACATAGTGGAAAGCAAAATTATGGAGACCAGGAAGTGTACCCCTCACAACTATAAAGATGGAAGTGTTGTTTCTCCTAGCCTTCCACAACCTACAAGGGTTACACCACAACAATTGGAAGAAAAAAGAGAAAATTGGCTTTGTTACAATTGTGATAGCAAATGCACTAAAGGTCATAAGTGTGCTGAGAAGAAATTATTTTACATAGAATATGAAGAGGAGGAAGAAAAGTATCAAGAAACAACAAAATAAGAAGATATACACCAGGACCCCACCCCAGAGAAAGAAGACATGAATCAAACCATATCTTGTAAAGCATTGGCAAGAATTACCACTCCTCAAACTCTCAAGATAGAAGGACATATCAAGAAGAAAAAGGTGCAAGAAGTGAAAGATCACATCGAGAAAGAAGAAATGAATCCAACCATATCTTGTAATTCATTGTTCGAAATTACCACTCCTCAAACTATCAAGATAGAAGGACATATAAAAAAGAAAAATGTTCAAGAAGTGAAAGATCACATCGAGCATCAAGAAATAAATCCGACCATATCTTGTAAAGGATTGGAAGAAATTACCACTCCTCAAACTCTAGAGATAGAAGGACATATCAAGAAGAAAAAGGTTCAAGCAGTGAAAGATCACATCGAGCATCAACAACAAGTTCTCCAACTTTTAAAGGATAACACCACTTCGGTGCAAAATCAAACGAAACAACAGGCACTTAAAAAATGGCGACCTTACCGAATGGGAAGACTCTTCAAGGATGAGGATGTGGAAGCATTGTTTTGTGCTATTTATATTATCCAACCAGATTGGATAAACGAAGCAAGGGATGAATGGAAGAAGGACAAAGAAGTATGGCCACTTATTCAAAAGTTGCAAAAGATCCCAATTCAAACAATATTGCCAAAAATTAAAGAGGAAGGAAAAATCATATTGGAACCTGGAGCAGTCACAGAAACAAGAACCCGACAGCTATGAAATCGATCAATTTCAGAGTATCTCATCAAGTGGAAGAACTTACCCACTGAATATTCCACATGGGAGGACAAGAATTTTATATAGAAGCATCAAGAACTACTCAAGCGTTGAGGACAACGCTTTTTGAAGGAGAGGGGCATGTTAGGCCCCTATACTACTAGTGTAACTCCTTATTGTTATTAGTATATCCCACTTATTATATTGATGTACCCATGTAGTGCCCATATTGTTACTATTGTGCCCCATAGAAGCCCACTATTGTTATTATTGTGCCCTTACATTATTATTGTTATGTCGGCTCTAATTATGTTATGACCCCTTAGACTCCTATATATAGAAATGAGGTCTTTTCATTTGTATCATCCAAGAATTGTTCATTTATGTAATGTAAAGGAGGTTGCCCCCTCGAAGAGGCTGAATTCTAAGGCGTTGATCTATCTTTTCTATCTTTTCTTGAGCTAGTTTCATAACAATATTACTCTCTAGGAAGGTGATTATGATAGTGTCTGTGGATTGCCTAGAAGGTATAATGCAACAACCTTTAAGTCCAAAAGAATGATAGATTTCTGTAATAAATACCATATCACCCTTGGCCATTCCATAGCTTATTACCCTCAAGGTAATGGACTAGCAGAGTCATCCAACAAAATCTTGGTCAATATTATCAAAAAGTTATTGGAGGATAATAAAAAGACATGGAACAAGAAATTAATCAATGCCTTATGGGCAGATAGACTGACTACTAAGAAGTCCATTGGAACATCACCCTATCAGATGGTTTATGGGATGAAGCTGACAAGATTTTGCAAGATTTTCATGCAGGGGACCGTGGAGGACACTTGTACTGGAAGAGTATTGTTGACAAGATTTTGAGGGCTAGTTTCTACTAGCCTACCTTTTTTGCAGATGTCAAAAAACATGTGACCTCTTGTCGTAAATGCCATATTTTTGAGGGAAAAAGGAAACTTTTACCCTTGCCTCTTAAACCAATTTCTACTGAGATGCCATTTCAACAATGGGGGTTAGACTTCATTGGAGAAATACACCCCCCATCCTCAGCTCAGTACAAGTGGATTCTAACAACCGCAGACTATTTTACCAAATGGATAGAGGCAATACCTTCTTTTGAAAGGATATTACTCTCTAGGAAGGTGATTATGATAATGTCTGTGGATTGCCTAGAAGGTATAATGCAACAACCTTTAAGTCCAAAATAATGATAGATTTCTATAATAAATACCATATCACCCTTGGCCATTCCATAGCTTATTACCCTCAAGGTAATGGACTAGCAGAGTCATCCAACAAAATCCTGGTCAATATTATCAAAAAGTTATTGGAGGATAATAAAAAGACATGGAACAAGAAATTAATCAATGCCTTATGGGCAGATAGACTGACTACTAAGAAGTCCATTGGAACATCACCCTATCAGATGGTTTATGGGATGGATGTAATTTTCCCATAATCCCTGGGAGTGACAGTCATGAAGATCCTGCAGGAATTATAGGTGGAATCAAATGATATTCAGAGAAGAATAAACCAAACTATACACCTGTAGCAGACCAGAGAAGAAGTGTATGTAAAATCACAGATAATCCAGGAAAAGATTAAGAAAATCTTTGATAAAAAGACTAAAGCAGATGATTTTCGCATAGGAGACAAAGTCCTTAAGTGAGATTCAAGGAGAGAAGATAAAGGTAATCATGGAAAATTTGATTTTCTATGGCAGGGGCCTTATTTCATTTTTGGCTATAGAGGCAACAATGCCTTTTTCTTGAGAAACATAGATGGATCAGACCTACCAGGAGGACCTGTTAATGGTAGGATTTTCAAGAACTACTTTTCCACTGACTTACACTAGTTCACTTTACTTTGCATCATTATACATAACATTGTAGAGTGTAGATTGGATTGGATGGTAATCCTTTGAAGTTGAATCCCGGAGAGAAGGCCCTAAGCTTTGAAAGATTTACTGTCATAAGTATCAATAATGCAGATTCATAGAAGCACACTTTACAAGGTAACTTTAGCCACAATTCAAAGGTTACTGATCTTTAGAGTTCTTGACATTTCACTAGGCAATGCCATCCCCATGTGGAGCCACTGCTAGAGACCTATAGTGATAAGATTCATAATTTTGAATTGGCTAAGGTTAAGCCTTGTAATATTGTACATACCTTTTCTTTCTGCAAATGTTTTCTATAGTAAAAATTAAAAAATGTAAAGAGGGTATGTCCTAAAAGAAATATCAAAGGACAAAAAGAATAAGAAAAGATCAAAAAATGAAAATATATGAACCCCATAAAACAAAAACAGATCATGAAAGTGTGCAAGTCTAAATGCCACTACTATTTTACTGCATTACTGTATTAAATAATGGTTGTGTGTAGCTTGTCATATATGCCACAACCCATGGTATTAAAACTGCTTAATATTGACTATTTCATGCTTTGAATTTTATGTTTATAGTTAGAGAATAAAATATGACCAAACAGCTTAATCTTGGCAGATCATTAGATAGGTAGAGAAAATAAAAGGAGTTCATGCGTTTAATCTGAGCCCTTGGATGATATAAAGTTAGAAGTAGATAGTTTGTTTTATAATTTATGAAAGAAAATGATAAGGGTCTGCTAGCCTAAATGCACCCAAATAAATGAAGAAAAAATGTTAGGGTAAGTAATGGGTAAGTAGAAGAAAGGTTGTTGAAGTATAAAGTTGATTGGACAAAAGCTCATTTATCATGCTTAATCATATCTTTCAATGTGCATGAGAAGTTAGGAAAGAAAAAACAATGCTTTACAAGTTCATTTAATTAACTCCCCCTCATTCATCTCATCCTAATACTTACTAATTTCCCCATCCACAAGAATGTTCTAGTACTAAAAATCCTTCAAGTCATAAAGGCTTAGAGCATTTCTCTGACTTTTGGTGGGACAAGACCCTAGGCTTAATGACTTATAGACATTAAGTGTTAGAATTCCCTTCATAAAATTCATTTCCCATCATTACCCTAATAAAACCCCTTTTGCTAAGGTTAAACTCCATTTGCCTATGAAAAGTAAACAATCTCATGTTAAATTCCATTTCATTCAAAATACCCACAAAAAGTATTTTATCCTAAGTATGAAGTGTATGTGAATAAAATGTGCAAATATTACCTTTATGCTTAGGGGTATGTTCACTCCTCTCATTTCATATTAATTTTTAACATAGCACTATAGCTCCCCATATACCTTTTCCCGTATATAATTAAATCTCCTATATAATACCCCAACCCTTAGTTTAACTATAAACTATACTTTTACCCCATATTCCCGACGAAACCCACTTAATTCACCACTTCTCGGTAAAGCTAAAGTAATCCCATAATTAAGCCCCACCCGATCATTTAAATCCATGATTAACTCGTAATTAATCCCAAACCGCCAAGGATTAAAGCCCTAGGCCCCTGAAACCTCTGCCCATTTCATCCATGCACATTTGTCATCCAACTACTGTCAGATCATCAACGATCAAATCTAACGGTCCACACCCATATCAGGTTCACCCGATGTCCGACCGTTACCCGCTCGATAAAGTGGTTTTTCCCGACCCCTCATCTGCTACGTGTCAAGTGCTAGCATAGATTAGGTGACCCCTCCAAAATACCACATCGTCCATAAAAGCGGTGTGATGGCTTGGGAAACCACATCCCCGCCCAACCTGAAAAATTGCCCACTGTTCATTTGTAATTTACCCGCCAAAAAGTGACCGTTGTTCAATAAAAAGGACAAGAAGCCCTATTTCGCCTTTTTCACTCATTTTCTTTGTGAACCTTTGCAAACCATTGTGACACCTGCAAACCCTAAAATCACCAATTGACCTCAAATTTCACTCCTGAAGAAGTTGCAGAGACCCCAATCAACCTCTCAGTCTGTACCAGAGCCATTCAAACTTCTACAGTTGCCGAGAACACCGAATTTGAGTTAATTCACCCAAATTTCCAGGTATTTGAAAACAAATTACCAGACACCCTTTCAAATTTAAAATGTTCAATCTTTGAAGTGTTTTAATTAAGTAAAATTAATTGAAATTACTTTAAATTTAAAGCACATACCCAAACCCTTCTAAAAGTTTTTGAATTTCCTTCAAATGTTTGATATAAACCTGTATTTCCAAATTAAAATCCACAAGAACTGAATTATGGCTGCCCCCATCGCCATGGATGTCAAACCTGTCACAACTCTCTATTTGGACCTTGACCACCTTCCCCTGGCGGACACGGATTTTCAAATCAAAGACACAAGTGCCTATAAACTCCTGCTCAAAATTCATTGTTTGAGTAAGGAAAAATATCTAAACCATATTAATGACATTGTCCTTTGGGACTCCAATTTGCCCAAAGACCAGTTTCCACAAGTACGTATCCTTCCTGAGATTGTCCATATGTGCCATGCCTGTTACATTCCCACCCAGACAACTATAATGTCCCCTGACCAAAAGGTCTTGTTTACTATTATAGTTGAGTTAATAAATGAGATGTTTCAAGTCCAACCAAGTCCAAACCTGACCCCACTCTCCATTGGGGATTTGTTAGACCAGTACACCAAATTGAGTCCATCTATACTGGCCCAAATATTCCAAACATTCATTTTAGAAGAGCAGCACATTCCTAAAGATGCCCCTCCATATGTTTCTGCCATTTTATTTGAAAGGGGAAAACAAATTGTAACTATGATATCATGTATTCTGGGCTATATCCCATATGAATTTTTTGATGAGCTCATCCTAGTCGTCATGTGCATTTTCACCCCAGGAAAGACTCATGATACTTTCTACAATTATTCCCAATTCATAGCTGAAAGAATGCATGAACAATTTACCAGAATGCACAATGAAAGAGTATTCAAGTACTCATATGTACTATACCACATGTTTTTGTATTATCTGTCAGATAGATTTCCCTTCACAATCCAGAAGCTGGATACTAGAGGCTAGCCCAGGTTTGTCATATTTTGGACACCATTATTCCACAGGTATTCATCACCATACACCTACACAGACTTCATTGACTCTTTTGTCCAGCCAGTCATGACCATGCTGATAGAAAGCCCTCCACCCAGGATAAGCCAAGAAATCAAAAGAGTGCTCCAATTGTCAAAGCAGAGTAAGGTGGGAGATTGGTATCTTTACCAAAATCATACTGAAATAAGAATCTATGGTTTCCATCTTGCCCCATACAAACTACCCAAATAACTCCCGATGAGGTTATTTGCTCTAGAGTATTATAGGCAGATAATGAACTCTGATAATGTCAACTTTGTCTCAGCCAAGAAAAGAACTCAGTTCAAGGTCAAAAATCAGTTAGGCCCTTTCATTTACAATTCTAGAAAAGCAGGAGAGGAAGTAGATCAATTTTTGCAGCAAATGAAGTTTCAGGACAGTTTCATATGGAGGTATGACCCTCAAGGGTTTATGACCAAACTAAGACAAAAGGTCAAATTGGGACCTTACATTCATCACCCCATACTAGAAATAGAGAGATACGCCAATCAATCTGAGTGGTTATAAAACACTCTCATAGACAGGGATAGTACAAAGGTAGATGTTGAAAATACCTTGTTTGATCTAGAGAGACAACTTGATGAAAGCTCATTCCTGCAGGTACCAGAGCAAGAAGGAACCATGAGTAGTCCCACTATTTTGTAGACTCCTCAGAAGGAGGAAAAGAATCCCAGAAGGAAGAGAGAGGGAGCCTCCAATTTAGGTATGGGCACATCCATTGTACAATATGAAGCTAGCTAGAGAAAAAGGCCAGGGCTCAATCCTGTTTCAGAATGGGAAGAGACAAAAGGCTCAGTAGAAATAACTAATATTGAGCTAGACATGAGCAAGGGCACAACTCCATCTGGATTAACACAGGAGCCATCTGCATCATGAACTCAAATGTTGGAAAGGCAGCTCAGTGTAGAAGTCTCCTCATTTAAACAACCTACTAATAGAGATAGGGACATTAAGGACGGTTTCAAGGAAATCAAAAAGGGAAATGAGAAAATAAAGGCACAATCCTATGCACAGTATCTCAAACTTACACCCACCAATCAAACTAGGTTGATGTTACTTTTGACATCAAGGAAGGAAAGATGTAAATGTCCTTCATAAAGCCAACTGTACAACAACCAAGGACATCAACAAATTTCAAGAAGATCGATTTTGAGGTATTAGCAAGGGATATTCATCCCATTGACCAAATTGAATTTCACAAACAGGCTGGAGAAATGATTTACTCCACCCTTACAAGAAAATCCATAACTACCCATCAGTTGTAGAATTCATTGAACAACATTTCAACCCAGTATCAGTTGGAAAAGGCCTCCTCATAGGCCAAAGACACCAGAATCAAGTCTTTGGAAGACTTGGTAATTGAATTGGGACGTGACCCCAAGGATATCGAGGCTACTAAACAAATAATCAAGAAAAAGAATGATGACATTGTAGCACTCAAGAAGAAATTGAAGATACCTCAACTACAACATTGCCAGACACAGGAAGTCTTGGAAAACCAAACAAGGCATGAAGAGTTGATGGACTTATTCCTTAAACTAAATGATTAGTTGATGGAGACAGAAAAGGAATTGGCCAACCTAATCCAATTAAAGCAAACTGTTATTGGCACTATCTCAGTGAATGTCATCCCAACAATTACCACTGCTATTCCTTCCACATTAGCAGCCTCATTGGCTCCCATAGCTCCAATGGCCACAACACAACCGGTTTCTACAGAATCTATATCAGCAATAGGTGCATCAGGTGATGAAGCAACAAAGTTGGTTAAAGATATGGAAGAAATGTCCATACAGACAACAGAGATGAATAAGCTCAAAGAGAAAGTGACAAGCTTGCAAAAATCATGCATAAAGAAGAAGTGCGAAAAGATGCCAGGATGAGTGAGAGATTGAAAGACATGGAAAAGGACCTAACACTTAAAGAACCCCTTGGGCAGGCTAAGGAACTACTATGGGCCAATACCATTGACTCTGCCAATGATATTTGGCCATCTATTTAGGTGATTTTTGAGTAGATAAATTTAATAAAGATGGCTACAGAGGCCATCCATAAAGTAAAGGAAGAATTAGGACAAATGCTAGAAGAAGCTACCAGAATTATCCAGGTCCTTAACAATTAGAATAAGTATGAACTTCAGGAATTGGAAATAGAGGACAAAAAAGAGAAAATTTCGGAGGTCAGAAAGGTCCTCTCCAAGAGAAACTTAATACAAAACTTGGAGGACAAGTGTCAGAATATGCAGGTAGCCATTGACAGATTTATGGCTAAGTTCCAAATTTTTAGAGAGAAGGGATTACCCAATCCCTTAGTGATAAATAACAAGCTCATGACGTAGGAGGATTACAACAAGAAAATCAGAGAGGTAGCAATGGATCAGGTCAATACATCATCAATGAAGGCATTGCCAACAGCAAAAGTACTTTACCAGACATTTGAAAATTTGTTTTACCTCCAGCATGAGGTAAAAAACTTGTTTATCAATAAGCTTACATTTTCCAAATACACAGAGGCGGATGAAATATATAGGAGGACGTGAAAATTCCAATTACCTTATGCTGAAACATGGGATAAGTTAACTCATTTACTGTAGAAATATGGAGTAAAAAGCTTAATGTATAGTAAAAGTAAAACATCATGGTAAAAGGATGAAGACAGATAAGCAGGTTCAAAGTGTATCAGATGAAAGCCTAAAGTAAATAAAGCTTCCAGTGTGAAAGATCAAACAACAAAGCAACATAAATGGCTAAAAATCAAACCATAAAAGCCAGCAATACCAAAATAAAAGGGACAACATGAAGTAGTTCAATATCTATCTCTATCTTCTTGCAAGAAGATATTTATATTTCCTAGATTAAATCTCAAATCAGTTTGAGATATTTTGTAATAAAATTTTGTATAAATACTTCACAATTCGAAGTATGTAGGGTGGATTCTATTGTCAACTTTTTTATCAAGAAGACCCAGAAGGTTATTGTATTAGTTGATGAGCCAGCAAGCTGGATTGATTAATAAAGAACAAACTTTTCCAAGGATTCATGTGTTGAGTGAATTTTAGACAAGTAGTTTCAAGTATTATTGTCTTTTTTCTCAAAGTTATTCATAATCTTATATGTGTTTCAATCTAAATGCTATAACTGGAATAATATTTCAGAACTTGTTTAAATCACACTCTGTTTTAACAGTTAAGCATTTGAATGTTTTCTTCTGATATTTAAATTAAAGAATTCTTAATTTCTCTTTGGTTTAGATTGATTTCATGAATAATCCAGGTTAAAGGATTCTTAACTACCCTTTGATTTCGATTACCCCATCCTTTCTCATTCATTATCCAAGTCTGAGAACCCTTAACTTCTCTGTCACCTCGAGTGAAACCCTTTCACCCCTCTATCTCAAACATCTGAAATACACTCTGCTATCTTGCCCTTGGAACATCCCCTTTAGTGAATTAATCCAGTTTTGCTTCCTTATTAGTTGACTCCATAGCCCAATGGTCTAAAGGACATCAATTTATCCATCTGTCTAAAACGATCCCACCACCCAATCTCAAACAAAATCAAACACCCTTTGAACAATAATAGCTAGCCTAAAAACATCTTAACTAAAACAAAGTTAAATTTTAAAGAGAGAGCCCTATCTGAGCATCAGGAAGGCTAGGTCCTAATCTCCAAAAGTGGTTTGTGGTTACCTTTGGTTTTTCCTTCTTATAACTTCAAAGGAATTATCAGAGTGATAATAGGAGGAATTATTATTTTAACACTTGTAACAATCAATTGGCTAATTAAACACGTACACTAAGACGACAACACCTCAATCACATAAATCTTTGAACACCAGAAGTTTACATCGAAACCCATATGGGAAAAATCACACATTATTTTATATTATGATGTAAATGTAAGTTCCAACTCTAAATTACATCAAATTTTGTAGTCACCAACCTATAGGAGGCTCCAACCCCTTTTTCTTTGAAAACACCAACTTTTTGGAAGCACCAACTCCTTGATCTTTACAAGAACTAACCTGAAGGAGGCTCCATGATGCAGGAAAAATTTTAGTTTTCCTACAAAATTCAATCACACAACATGTTATGTAATAAACATATGGTCAAAACCCAATTGACCATAAAATCCTTTATGATCATATTACACAGAAAGACAATTTGTGAACTTAATTAAAATTCCTTTCATTTATAAAATCATGTCCATACAATTACATAACAATTATAGAAGTATTCGTTCCTCTCTTGGTCTAATATCACATTCAGTTTGGCCATTAACTTTTCCCTTAGGCTTACATTGGCTAAATACAACTTTAGAAGAGAAATAGATTTTCATAGATCCCTAAATCACTCTTTGATTTATTCCCTCAAGCTCTCATGATTTATTCCATAAATCTCTCATGATTTTCAAGATAGATTGATTTTTCCTTATGGACAAAATCTCACCTATCCATAATTTTGCTAAAACTATGACTCATTAGTTCTTAAAATCTTAAAATATACCAACTTGGAAAATACAATTTATTGACATATAAGAATATAAATTCTTATAAAAATAAAGTCCCCATTTTTTAAATTTTTCATATAAAAGACTTAATGGCTTGGAAGCTCTAATGATCCTGCATCAGACTCCCAAGGTAGAAAATCTCATGACTTCCTGGTCATGTGTCATCAATTTTTGAATCCTCTAGGATCCCAAACTTTAGTTTGTAATTTTTCATCCACTTCATTATGTCGTTGCTCCTCTTCTTCATTTTTTGATGCCTTTGTCTCTCTAGGTTTCCAAACTTTAAATTTTAGCCTTCCTTTGATTTGGCTGATGTATACTTTAGTAGTGTCAAATCTACCATATTGTGAAATGCCTTCTTCCTTCTACAGTACCTCTGTTTCGACACTCTCTCCATCAACATTCAAATCTCATTAATTTCTTCATCCAACTTTATTCTTGGTTGTTGAAATACTCTACTTTCAACTTCCATTTGTTGCATTATCACTTCCTCCATACTACTGTTGTATGGCACTCTGATATGCTGGTCTAAATCAACTTGAACTATGCTTGCAACCTCTATGTAGCAGCTTGTATCTCTTGCTAGCCATTCCTTTAAATACCTCATATCCTCCTGAAAATCCTTAAACACTAAATTTGAATATTTTACTTGAGTTTTAATTCTATCTTTAGGAAATAGATGGGATTCTATTTATTTATTTATCTCTTTAGGTTCATCTTCAATTTCTATGCCTGCATTCACAAAAAATCATTAGTTTCATAAATATGAGATTCTTGGATGTCATCGACTGTAACATCCTCTTCTTCACCAAGAACTGGTCCTTGATCCGGTTCACAAATGTAAACATCCATCTCTTCTTTCTTGACATCTTCCTTCCTCTTCTGAATGCTCAACTTGTGCTTCAACTTCACCTAGAATTTGTGCCACTTTACCTTTTTCCATAAAACCCATCCACACCTTTTATCTTCCTCATCTTTTTGTAGTAACTCCGTAAGCATATCCAATTGTGCTTTCAATTCAAAAGTTTCCTTTTAAACTCTTCATCACTCATTTTCTTCTTGTTGTCTTTTTCCTTGACATCTTCTTTCTTTCTACTGTGGCTTCCACCTAAACCTTTGTCATGACCCTCTGTGGTCATCCTTCTCTCTATTTTTGTGAGCTTATCCATGCTCAATAGTGAAATACAACCAAGCCTCTCATGTGTAGCAAGTCTTCCCTTCTTGCTACTCAATACCTCATCAAGCTTTCTTCACTAGCTTGAACTTTTGGTATTTTGTCTGGTTCTCTCCTTAGAACCTTCTCGAGCAACCCTCTTCTCCTTTGGCTATTGCACCTACTCAATTTACTTCTTTTGAGAACTTCTACTTGTTCCATGTTTCCTCTACTATAAGTTTATTCTTCCACAATTATTTCTTCACTTGTTCTCTCTATCACAACTTCCAAGCTATGATTCACTATCACTCTCCTTCACCTGCTACCTGCAAACATCAATTCCTCTGAAAAAATAAGTTCAAAAATATAAATACCAATTTACCTATTGCACTACCATAGTTCTCCAATCTCCTTATGCTATGAAACTCTATTCTCTCTTCTCTAAAGAGCTAACCATCTCAGATACCACTTGATGTAGGAAAATTTTAGTTTTCCTACAAAATTCACTCACACAACATATTATCTATTAAAAATGTGGTCAAAAGCCAACTGACCATAAACTCCTTTATGATCACATTACACACAGAGACAATTTGTTAACATAATGAAAATTCCTTTCATTTATAAACCCATGTCCATACAATTATATAACAATTATAAAAATATTCATTCCTCTCTTGCCCTGATCTCATATTCATTTTGGCCATTAGCTTCGCCCTTAGGCTTAATTTGACTAAACACAACTTTAGAAGAAAAAAAGATTTTCCTAGATCCCTAAATCACTCTTATTTATTCCCTAAAGATCTTATGATTTATTCCATAAATCTATCATGCTTTTCAAGATAGATTTTCTTTTTCTTTATGGGCAAAATATCAACTATCCATAGCTTTTCTAAAACTATGACTCATTAGTTATAAAACTCATAAAATATACCAACTTTTAAAATACAATTCATTTGCATAGAAGAATATAAATTCTTCTAAAAAAAAGGACCCCATTTTTAAACTTTTTCATATCGAAGACTTAATGGCTTGGAAGCTCTAATGCTCCTAGATCACTCCAACCCCCTGGATTGGCAAGCACCTACTTGGTCAGCCTTTCAGATCCCTCTTTCATATATTTTCCAAATTTAGATCCATGGCAATTAAAATATTTTAGAAACAACTATTTAATTCTTAGATCCACTCACTCTTTTTTGCAACAACCTTTCTTCCTTTAATTCACCAATTCAATATATTTTTCTTTAGATCTGCAATATTTAACTTCTATAGTTTTGGTTCCCCCTTCTTCTCTTCGTCCATATTGAGCTTCATGTTCGTCTCTGTATCAACAACACTTATTCATTAGAGAAATTTTGAGGTCCAAAATGAGACTCCTAAAAAAAATGTATAACCAAATAAACTTTACAAGAACCAATAGGATTCAAGATGATGATGTCAACAATGGGGGATGATTCACCATTTTTGGAGTAAAAAAAATAATAAAAATAAATACATAATTAAACTACTTTTTCAACTCATATTTTCAACTTATCTCCCTAAGGTTTTATTCAAATTTCAATCATGAGTGCTCGTTGGATGAAAACTTTAATTCCTCATCCAAGGAGCTCCCATGTTGCATACTTTCGATAGACCATGCTACACAAAAATGGAGAAATACATGAAAAAACATGATTGCAATCACGTTTTTCATGTATTTATCATTTTTTTTTTTGTATTAGGGTTAATCAAAAGTATGCAACATGGGTTCTCCTTCGATGACGAATCAAATTTTGCATTCAACGAGTATTGCCGCTCGAAATTTGAGTAAACCCATAGGGAGAAAATTTGAAAATATGAGTTGAAAAAATTGTCTTTTCTTTTTTCCCTCTAAAATTTGATGATGTAATATAATTTTATTTTATTATTTACACTATTAATTTATTAATGTCTCTTAATTTTTCATGGGAAAACTAAGTTCTTGCACCGTCTTATTTCCTTTTATAGATGTTGCACCTTTAATTTTTTCCTTCAAAAATTTCCTTTAGTCACTTAACTATATTTTGGCACTTGAGCACCAAATATATGTTCACAAAACTTAATGGTTAGCTCCTAGGTTCACATGATCACAAGCCTGAACCATGAGATTAAGTTCAAAAGGTGCTTGGCCCTAGAGCAAAGCAATTGACCCAAATGTTAAAAACCCAACACATCTACAAGTGCAACAAATGATTTGATTTCAATCGGTGACTTAAATGTCAACGCGATCCCCCCCTTCTATCCAACAATTAACAAAGGGGGGGATATGGAATTGGTCTCATATGTGATTAAATGACCCCCAAATTTTCCAAGTGTGCCAAACTAATCATGTGAGTTGATTACATATGACGGTTAGAAAATCGCCATGAGGCTCCCCTGTTTATCCGAAAATTAGAAAAGGGGGGTGTCTACGTTCTGTCACTTACCAAATACAACAATTGAAATTATCAAGTCTCTATTTATTTACCATCACTTGAATTCTAGATGCTCAGATGTCTACAATCTTGGAACCTGATTTATGTGGAACCTCAACATAGGTTTCAACACTTGATTAGATGTTGATCTAAGCACTTTGTAATAGTGCATGTTGTGTGCACTCTTAGATCACCGTATTATATGCTAGAACCATATACAATTGAATGAATCTTACTATAGGGACCACTTTACCATGAGAATGGTGCTAAGTCACGAATTCAACATTCGACACATTCTCCATGTATCAAGTTACTTGCACTCTTCAACTATTAGATGCCCATATTGCTTCACAATGGAACATGTGTTGAAATTCGTATCTAGAGAATTTACTTATCTAATCCCTTTTTAATGAATAACATTGTGTACACCTCTGGACCACTGGATGCCTTGATAGTATTCTTCCTCTGAACTCTGAAACATGAAAATATGTCGAAATATTTTAAAACTGTGAAATTTCAAAAAACAACTTCCTAGCTCCAATCCCAAATATTTGCCACATCATTTGCCATGTCAGCTCCCTACCACACCTCATGCCACATCACCTCCATGTGTCAATAAGAAAAGGGCCACTTGGACACCCAAAAGGACAAATCCACCTGCCACATGGCATCACCACAAAGTTCCATGTGTCATCCTATACATGTCACCACCACATGTCATCATCACATTGGGCCACATCATCTCCCTATCGCGTCATGTCAACCTACCACTTGTCACTTTTTGTTATTGTGTGCATATCATTAGACCTGGTAGTTTGATAAGGACTTGGGTGCTTAGGCCAAGCACCTTATGACAAGGAGTTGTGAGCAAGAGCCATGTCACCCACTTCTCATCTCTCGCCACTCGTCGCTCATTTGTTATGAGTAGTTCCTTGTGAGCCGGGAAGTCTGAAAGTGCTTGGGTACTTGCACTAGCTCCTTGGTGACCAAGCATTGTGACTAGTTCCTTGCTGCTCCACTACCTGATTCTCACTGTTGTGTTCGTTTTATTATTGTTTGATGCCAATCTAATGAGGGCCCTGTGATGGAACCATGAACTTCTGGAACCTTGTTTGAGCTTCAAACCATTATTGTTCCATTTCCTTTGAGGTTTGGGCTAAGTGCCATATACTATTGGAAAGGTCTTCAAGAGAACTCTCCAACCAAGCACTTCTCATGTGCTTTTGAACCTCCCCTCAACTCAACATCAATGACTATATTTGTCATCAATGACAAGAACTACCAACTTGCTCAACAACTCGTAAGTGATTTTTACATCCTAATATGAGGGAGATGGATATATGAATGTATGGTACTTAAAAATAATAATAATAACAGAAAAATAATTTCAAATACAAGATTTCCATGTCCATCTATACCTATATCTATAATATTTGAAAGTAAAAAAATTATTACCTTTAAAACATTTCAATTTCATGTTAGTCAATATGAGTGAGGGAGCTTGATAACTTATATATGTAAAGAAAAAACTTACATCCATCTTAACCCTTGATTTTCCAAGCCGAGAGAAAAATCAAATATGAAGTTGCAATTTTTAAAATTAATATAAATCTAAACTAGTTTTTTTCTTTATTATATATATATCTTCTTTTCAAAATTGGATAGAATATATTTTCAATATCACATTCCTTATTTTTCACATAATTACGCCGTAAGGTGTTTCCCTCTCAGGAGAACTCCCCTAGCGGCCACTGTGTACAAATGTAGATCATTAGATGAAATGATAGATGATTGAAAAGTTTTACACCATCTGATCAAATAACTACAAATTCGTTTTGCTGAAAATTTTCTTGAACCATTTATTGATACCCGCACATTGATTTTGTGACATCTCCACAGTTCTCCAGCAGACATCAACTGGAGCAGCGGCAAAAATAGTTCTTCAGCAGATGTCAACTGGAGCAGCGGCGATAACATGAGATGTGACAACTGTGCGGATGGGATGAGCGGCCCCCAGTCGTCAAGAAATCCCCCACAAGGCCTACAATGATGCTCGATGGGAATGGAGGTTCAGAGCCAAAGGGCCTCTCAACCTCTCGAATTTCAGGATGATCCACAAGATTGGCAACCGGGACATCGACAACATTTATTTGGCATGTTGAAGGGAACACACTGTTATTTCGTGGCCAGGGCAATGGGCAAGAAGGCGTTATCGAACCAAAATAAGATGATCAGGGTTGAGACTAAGACACTAAGAGGGAGATTTTGGAAACGCTAGATCATACGTTCCTGCCGACTTTGTACGCGCATTTGGACGAGGCTCAGTTGTCATGTCTGGCCATGGAGTTTTTCCCAGGTAGGGACCTCCATGTTCTCAGGCAAAAGCTGGTAAAAATATTCTGCGACAATGATGCCAGGTTCTATGCATCGGAACTCTAAAGCCACTTAATTAATCCTTGTAATTTTTTTGTTCATACCAGTTCAATGAGGAAGAGAAATGGAAAATGCTTAGAAAATTCGTTTTTTGGGATTTCAATGTCTCCCATGACATTATATTGGCAGTCATGGTTTTTTAGTATGTAGAGGTGAATATATATTGGGGATCAAAATTTGTTATCCGCACCGCTTGCCAGTTAATACCCAATTCACACAAACCTGAAGCCCAGTTAATACCCAGTTCACATGAACCTTAATACCCAATTCACATAAACTTGCAGCCAAAGCCAAATGAAGTTATTCAAATTATCCAAGTTATGTCACATTGTCCTTCCGAGATTTCTCTCAGGACAGTTTCCCCTCCCGTGGGTTCGTTCTCATAACTATATATGATCGTTGCCTTGTACCACTGGCATAATAACAGGAAAGTAACCCGGATTAACTTATTCAAAAGATTGTGATTGACATGTTCTTTTACTATTCCGAGCACGTTGAATGTAACATATTGAATGCAACTTTAACGGTAAAAAAATAAAAAAAAGATAATATATGTAGTAAAAACAAATAACTTATTTAATAATTCTAGATTTACAAATCTTCTACAATTTTCTATAACAAAGTTATTTAGTTTAAAAATATTTCTATAATATAGTTCTTGAATTAAAAATCTTCTATGATTAATTCTACAATTTACCATAACAAAATTATTTACTGTCAAAATATTGCAAGAATATTTCTATAATCAAGTCTGTGGTAGCATGAGAAGCTTGAATATCGCTGGATATCTATGTATTATTGGCAATGTCCATTCATCAAGGTAACTAAAAATTTCTTTATTTCATTTTAGAATTATTTTTAAATTGGAGAAGTTGTTTATATAAATTGCTCATTTTATATAATATTGAATAATGGTAGATTGTAAATATTATAAAATTATATAGACATTTATATTTTATTTTAGACACAAGTTTTGTAGAGGAAACAAAGCTTATATAAAACCCAAATTTATAAAACATTTGCACAAAATTATAAGTAGAGGAAACAAAGCTTATATAAAGGATGGTGTCTATTTGGTTTTCTTGCTTCATCTTTGGTTTGGATTAACTTATTCAAAGGATTGTGATTGACATGTTTTTTACTATTTTGAGCATGTTGAATGCAACTCACTAGAAAAGAAAAGAAAAACTATTTTGAGCATGTTGAATGCAACTCTAAATGAAAAAAAAAAGAAGAAAAAAGAAAAGAAAAAGATAATACATGTAGCAAAAACAAATAACTTATTTAATAGTTCCAGAATTGCAAATATGAACTATTCAATTAGATCTCCCTTCACTCCTTCACCCACCTCCTAGACTTAGACTCCTCTAGCTCAAGAGACCTTAACTATTGTTTTTTCCCACAATCAAACCCACCTAACTTCCTACCCCATTTACAAAACCTTAACAAATATTATACCATATGTTAATTCAATTTACAATTTTTATTAAACTAAATTAAAAATATATCAATTTTCAACATTCACTTATATATTTGACCATAAATATATATAATTAATTCACTTTTATATTTTATGTTTCACTATCAATACAAACAATATTATAATTTATAAATATTATAAAATGATAGTTTCAATAAAACATATATCAATTTCCATCATTCACTTGTATAATTAACTATAAATATAAATACTATTCTAATTCATAAATATTATAAAATAATAATTTCTAATTTCTTCATAGATTAACATATCTATATTATATTATATTATAGTTGAGAATTCATTACTATTTAATTTTGGAGACCTTAACTATTGTTTTTTCCCGTAGTCTAACCCACTCATCTTCCTACCCCATTTACAAAACCTTAACAAATATTATGCCATATGAACCACTCATATTAATTCAATTTACAATTTTTATTAAACTAAATTAAAAATATATCAATTTTCAACATTCACTTATATATTTGATCATAAATATATATAATTAATTCACTTTTATATTTTAAATTTCACTATGAATACAAACAATATTACAATTTATAAATATTATAAAATGATAGTTTCAATAAAACTTATATCAATTTCCATCATTCACTTTTTTCTTCCAATGGAAAAAATTCGTAATTTCATTTATGGAAGAAATTACATTTTGTAGATGCATATGCATATTCCAATATTTTCATCGATCAGAAGCAAAAGATGAAAATATAAAAAACTACTACCGAAAAACATCTGGGTAGTAGACCCAACATAGTCCAGGAGGAGTTCATAGAAAGTATCATAAACAGTCAAAATATGTATTATCTGGTCCACGCAGGGGGATAATACCAAAAAAAAGTAATAGTGCCAATCATATTGGCCTCTGAATAGTACATAAACAGCAAAGTAAAATATGTACAAAATCTGATAAAGAAACTGTCCAAAAATTAGACCATTATGTCCATAAATGGTCTATGATAGTACTGGTAACTAGCTCCATCGATCAGCTGCATAATCAGCCAGATGCCTTGCCCCCTGTTCGCGCCTTCTTTGGAAAGGCGGTCAGCCTCTGAGTTCCGCTCCCTGTAGATGTGATTGCATGAGAAGGAATCAAAATTGGAGATCAGTCTTAAAACTTCATCAAGTATGTGTCTTAATGAAAAAGACCAGCAACAGGAACGTTTATTCAGCCAGTTGCAGACAATCATTGAGTCACCAAACAGTTGTAGAGCATGGCAGTTCTTCTCTGATGCAAATCGGATGATGAAATAGGCTGCTGAAAGTTCAGCAAAATTATTTGTTCCCCCCCCATAGACCCATGGATAGCTTGAAGGAGTGCCTCTCAGAAAGGTGAAGGATAGCCCCCCCCACCACACCCAACTTCTACTGTGGCCCTGTAAAAAAAAGCCCAGGGACGGGAAGGATCAAACAATTCTAGAGAGATGATGCGGGGACGAGTAATAGGGGGGTCATCCGGGATGAGGTCAAAGTCTGCTTTGATCAAGGCTGCCAAGCTAGGCCACCAGGGAGGGGAATTATGAAAAATGAGCTGATTACGGGCAATCCAGATAGCCCAACAGAATAATAAGGGGAGATTCCTCAATTTGGTGGGAGAAACAGAAGAATACCAATCGTTCCAGGCCGCGTCCAGGGTGCTCGGAAGCCAGGTATAAGGGGATGGAATGACAGATGAGACAAGGTTCCAGAAGTGGCGAATGTTCGGGCAATTTAGGAAGATGTGGGAAGCAGATTCACCGTCCCTGTTGTAGAAATGACACCAGTGTGGGCCCAAGAAGGAACGCTTCATCAGGTTGTCCCCCATAGGAACTCTATTATGAAGGATGCACCACATTAAAAGTCTTGATCTAGGAGGCGCCTTGAGTTTCCAGAGGTGTTTCCACCACTTTTGTAGCATGGGGGGCTTACGCGGCTCCGCCAGAACAGTGTATCCCTCCTTTAGAGTGTATCGCCCTAATTTTGCTAGCACCCAGATGATCTCATCATCACCCTCTGTCAGCCTGATATGAGCCTCTAGCAGAGCTTGTATGTAGTCTCTCCAGTGCTGCTGCCAGGGAGGGGGAATGTTGAGATGAAGATCAGATTTCCAAGCCTGTTGAAGAAACGTGGTGTTAAAATCATCAGCTATGTGTTCAAGGTGGGTGATATGCTACTCCCTTAGGTACAATAAGAGTTCGGCCGGTAATCTGTGCATATTGCTGCAGCCAATCCACGGGTCAATACCAATGCGAACCTTGTTCCCAGATTTTATTCTCTAGGTGATGCCCGCACGAATGGGATCCAAAGCCTTCAGGACAACCTTCCAGATGATTGAAATGCCTGAGTAGAGCCTAGCCGGTCTTCTAATCCATTCCAGAACATGAGTAGGGGCGATATATTTCGAGTAGGTTACTCTAGTCCAAAGGCTATCCGAAGCAACCAAATGCCAACCAAGTTTAGCAGCCAAGGCTGAGGAGAAATCATCAAGATTTTTAAGTCCCCAGCCGCCCCATTTTTTTGGAAGAGTGAGGGCATCCCATTTAACCCAAGCAAAAATTCTTCTCGGCTGTTTGCCCCTCCATAAGAATCTGCAGCAAAGATTTTGTATTCTTGCCAGAATACCTCTGGGAATCCAGGCAAGTGACATCCAATAAATCGGGGTTGCTTCTAGAACACTCTTAATGAGAGTCAAGTGGCTTGCACGGGATAAGAATCTTAAGTACCAAGTATTTAGCTGCTTTTCCAACTTAGCAATGAGCCAAGTCCAGTCTGCAATCTTATAACCAATCGGCTTTAGCTTATATCCCAAGTATTTCAGCCCCTCCTCCAGAGCCAGCAAAGTAAAATTAAATCTGTGGAGTGCGTAATGAATTTCATGCTGAGTGCAGGTCACAACCATCAAAGAAGATTTTCCTTCATTGATGATCATACCAGTGGTCTGTTGAAATAAGGAAAATATATCTCTGAGCGAAGTTATATCCCCCACACTTCCATTGAGAAAAATCAGCACATCATCCACGAAAAGTAAGTGAGTGAGCGTGCAATCATCTGTGATCTTAACGCCAGAAAATCCGCCTCTTTGATGCTCTTCCGTAATTAACCAACCAAGGCCTTCCATGATTAAGAGGAATAGTAGAGGGGAGAGAGGACACCCCTGTCTAAGGCCACGAGTCAACAAGAAGAAAGGGGATGCACTCCCATTGACCAAAACACTGAAAGGAATGTTAGTAATACATCCCATAATCCATTTAATGAAAATGAAAGGGAAACCAAGGTGGGTAAGCAGCATTCTCAGTTATAACTAGTTCACCCGGTCAAATGCTTTAGATAAATCCATCTTCATTATCATATCTTTGCCCTTCCTGCTGTGAAGAGAGTGTAAAACCTCCTGAGCCGTACAAATCACTTCATGTATTTGTCTATCCTTTAGGAAAGCAAATTGTTCAGGCAAGATATGTTTAGATAAAAAGGGCTTTAATCTGTTAGCAATAATTTTAGCAATAATCTTATACAGACAGTTACAAAGCGAAATAGGGTGAAAATCAGCAAAAGTGGATCGGTTGTCTACCTTCAGGATTAGAGAAATGAAAGTGGATGAGATGGCAACTTCCATCCAACCCAAAACCCTAAACTCCTCCACCACTCTGAGCAAATCTTGTCCAATCAAATAAAAAAAATCCAGGTAAAATTCGATGGTCCATCCATCAGGTCCAGGGCTTTTGTCCTTGCTGAATCCCTTTAAGGTATCCTCCAGTTCCCCCAGAGTAACCTCCTAAATCATAACCTCCTCATCTTCCTGATCCACATATCGAGGGAAGAGCTGTGCAACCCTGATAATCTCAGCTAAGTTAATCTCCCATGGGTCCCTGTAGGCATGTTTAAAATGGGAGGTAGCGAGAGCAGCGAGCTGGGGGAATGAATGTGCTGTCCTTCCCTGATCATCTTGCATTTGCCAGATTGTATTGACAACTTTCCTCCCATTTGAAAATTTATGAAAGAATTTAGTATTAGCATCGCCTTCTTGAATCTAGATGGCCCTACTCCTTAATCTCCATTTGTCTTCTTTTTCTTTTAGGAGTTTACCATAAGCCGAGAAGAGGGACGTGATATGATTCTTGTGCTCCTCAGATCTGTAAAGACCCCCCTAAGCTTTTTCAAAAAACTCTAGGTCATTCTCAATTTGTTCCAACGTATGATCATTGTGTAGTCTTTTATGATGGGTCCATTTTTTAGACAATTTCCTCAGCTCTATTAAGTTACTGATAAAACCAGTTGAAGCTGAGCTTCCAACCCCTAGAGGGTTTGATTCCCAAAAATATGTGACCATGCTGATATAAGAAACATTCCTTAGCCAGGTAGTACAGAACTTAAAAGGACCCTTCGGCTTGTCGCTTCCTTGTCTTATCTCCATGTAAATTGGCAGGTGATCCGAGAGCCTTCCAGTACCCACCCATTGTCTGATATTGTGGCCCAAATCCATGACCTGTTCCTTTACCAGGAAATGATCCAACCTCCTAGCAAAGGCCACTATCACCCACCCGATTATTTCTCCAAGTGGCCTGTAATTTCGCAACAGGGATGTCTATCAGATGGTGAAGTTCCGGGATAGATGAGAAGTAGTCTGAGAGAGGGTCCGATTGGGCCTGCTGACCCCAAGATTCGGCGAAACCAATGGAAAAATTTAGATCCCCACCTACAATCAGGTTGCCTGCAGAGAATTTCTCCGAATCTAGAAGGTGTTCCCAGAAAGCAGGGCGATTCAGGCAGGGACCATATATATTGGCAATTCTGAACGGGGTCCCCAACTCTGCAGATTGAACATCGACCCCAGTAAAACCTCCCCCACCCCAGTAGCTGATCTCTTTAATAGATCGATTATTTGTGCCTAAAATCAGACCTCTAGAATGGCCGAGTGCATCCAAACCTGTGAAACTCCAACCTAGAAGAAAAAGTTCCAGGGTTCTCACAATATCACTGGAGAGTCCCAAGGTTTCCTGGAGGAAAATGATATCCAAAGAGTCGGCAAAGAGGAGCCGACAGAGTGCTAGCTTTTTCTCGGGCCTAGCAAGCCCTCGACAATTGAAGGATAGAATCTTCATGGAGGGGGTTCAGGCAGGGCTGTTCTTGCTCTAAGAACCCCAGTGATAGTGGATTGCTTTCCCAAAGAAATGTCAACATCTGCTTGAGCTTGTGCAATTTTTAGATCAGAAGGACGACCTCGGGAGGATTTGGTAGCCGAGGGAGGGTGGAGGATGTCCAGTCCAACCTGGTCCATAGACAAAAGCCTTGAGCGAGACCGGGTGAGGTATCGAGGGGCAGATGACTCCACCAAAGAGGTCGAGGTCAACGGGGGGGAGGAATTAAGCAGGACAGGGGGCGTGGGGGCTAAAGCGGTGAGGGGAGGGGAGATGGCGCAATTGCAAGGAACAAGGGTCTCCATATTTACATCAGAACCCAGACTCAAAGACTATTCGGATATTATATTATGAATATCAGAAAAGAAATTTGAGTCGGGTAAGGGAGAGGAAAAGGTACCCGAAGAAAAGGAGTAACCCGAGGCCATCACTTCTGAACCAGGAGCTGGTGGAGGTGGGCGAAGCGGCGGACGACCACCCTTCCTCGAAGTTTTTTTAGCTAGCTCTGCCAAGCGCTGACCCTGACTCGAAAAAGTGCCAGTGCCCCCAAAGAGAGGAGTGGAAAAGTGGTGGAATTCATCGGTGGCACGAGGCAAAACATCTCTGGCAGGGTCTCCCTGTGATAGAGCGTCCTGAACCGGCGAAACCTGGGGCAAATTCCTCTCTGAGTGCCTGTTATTCCACTTGTTCAGTGGGCAATCTTTGAAAAGGTGCCCCACCTTGTGGTAGCGCCTGCACCTAAAGGGAACCCCTTCATAATCCAGCATTTGTCTCCGAGACGATTCCCTCCATTGAATGTTGATGTATTCCGAGATTCCACCAGAGAGGTCGAAGTGTACTAAGATTCTGGCATAAGCCATTTTCCCTGTGGAGATGTATGATTCGTCATATGTAATGAACGTGCCCATGGCATCCCCAATCTGTCTAAAAATCTGCTCCGACCAGAAATGTACAGGAAGACCCGGTAGCCGAACCCAAACCGGACCAGTCCCTGCCTTTTTAGTCTCAGGGTTGAACATCGGAGTCCATCTACGAAGGAGGACTGGTGCCTGGTCAATGTGCCAAATAGTTGTGAGGACCCAATTAGTTTGGGAAATGGTCTTGAAATGAAGAGCAAACCAACGCCTCACAAAAGTTTGGACGCGGAGGGGTTCCCACAAGTGATGTCCCCAGACCTCCATCATCCACTTCTGCAACCATTCAACACTATAGTGTCTGCCCCTAACTCGTCCAACCAGAACCTTTTCAGTCGAGTCCATTGCCTCACTGAAAGGTGTGTCTTCGGCAAGTTTCAAGAAGAGCTCGTTGCTGCACGAGGGTAGGCACTTCTTCCTTTTAGAAGGCCCTAAAGATCTCTTGTTCAGTGCTGCCGCCGCCCTATCCTCCGGGCTGTCCACAAATGCTGCCTGTTCTTTCTCCGGCAAAGGACCTTTATCTTGTAAGTCGTCAAAAAACCCTGAAATGATGCCAATATCCATGAAATTTCCCTGAGGGGTGGTTCCCTGGTCTAGAGGCGCTGAAGGAATCGATGCTCTGTTGTTAGATGCAATTAGGGTCCCGACCGAGGGCTTGTTCAGTGCATGCCCCATAGGAAGTGGTCCTGTGCTTGGCTCAAGAACCTAGGAGTTAGTCTTGCTGCTGCCCCAAACCTACGAGAAGGGTGCCCTAGGCGGATGAGGACCCATGAAATCACGGATCGTCGCAGGTTCAGGAGCAATCGAAATGGAGGGATTGAGCTGCTATGAGAGAGGGGGTAGGGCTTTCACTTCAGTAGCTAGTTCTTGCTCATAGGTAAGAAAATCATCTACAGAGGTTCCAGTCTGAGACCAAATCGGCATCTGTTCCGAAGTAACCGCAGCGAAAATGTTTGCCTCCATAACCAACTAGAAACAAGGTGACAGTTGCCAGAGGGAAAGTCGGTGGGGCACCAAAAACCATCTAGGGGAAGCAAAGGTTAATTAACCCAGATCATAAACTGCCTGCGGATAAGAAGGAACCTGAAAAAACCATGGCAATAGCTGGAAACGACGATGGAGAAATTGTTAAGCTCCTCGGCGAGTAAAACAGTAAGACTATTGCCCCAAAAAAACCCTAGAAACGCCAAAAAAAAACGGAACATAAATGACTAAAAAACCATAGTTAAAGGAGTTGGGCGCAGTCCAACCCCTGTGCGCCCATGAGATGTAGAGCAGGGACATAGAAAACCCTGTCCCACCATGATTGTCTAACGTGGAAAAACCATAAACCAGCACTAAACCCTAAGTTTCCATTATCACCTTCCTAGAGCTCCTCCTCGTCCCGTTTCCATCATTCACTTGTATAATTAACTATAAATATAAATACTATTCTAATTCATAAATATTATAAAATAATAATTTCTAATTTCTTCATAGATTAACATATCTATATTATATTATATTATATTTGAGAATTAATTTATATTTAATTTCGGATAATATTGAAAATGGTTTTATTTTAAATTCAATTTTGAATTTGTCATCAACATATGTTTCATGTTTGTATTTCACAAATTTAAAAAAGTAAGTTTGATCAAGGTAACTAAAAATTCCTTGTTTCATTGTAGAATTATTTTTAAATGGGAGAGGTTGTTTATATAAATTGCTCATTTTATATAATATTGAATAATGGTAGATTGTAAATATTATAAAATTATATGGACATTTATATTTTATTTTAGACACAAGTTTTGTAGAGGAAACAAAGCTTATATAAAATCCAAATTTATAAAAAGTTTGCACAGAAATACAAGTAGAGGAGACAAAGCTTATATAAAGGATGGTGTCTATTTGGTCTTATTGCTTCATATTTGGTTTGGATTAACTTATTCAAAGGATTGTGATTGACATGTTCAGCTTAATGATCTTAAGGATGAAATCATATCATCTAAAGTGAAGTTCAATGTTGAGCTTAATGATCTTAAGGATGAAATCATATCATCTAAAGTGAAGTTCGATGCTAAGCTTAATGACCTTAAGGATGAAATCCTATCATCTAAAGTGAAGTTTTATGCTAAGGCAAAACAACTGTGGAAAAAGGGCATGAATGTAAAATTATATGATGGAATCATAATTTCCATATTGGCTGTAGCTATCTCTTGATTGATTGACATTTATAATGAAATTTAGAAAATTATACAACAATCAATATATATAGTAAACAATTATACAACAATCACTATATATTAAATGATTATAAATGTAAAATTATATGATGGAATCATAATTTCCATATTGGGTGTAACTATCTCTTGATTGATTAATATTTATAATGAAATTCAGAAAAATGTACGATAGTCACTATATATAGTAAATGATTATACAAAAATCCCTATATATTAAATGATTTTCATTGTCATCATGGAAGAGTAACGGTTTAATGCTACTATTACTTACGTTTCTTACGCTGCTTCTTACACTACTACGCTTCTTACGCTACTGCCTTACGGCGTTTCCTTTGCAACATCTGGTGCAATTTCTAGTATATTTCTTTTTTAAAATGACATTTCTTTTCGCTAATTTTTATTTCTTCTATGATGATATGAATATATTCTAAAAAATTAGTTACATAAAATGAAACAAAAAAAAATGACAAAATCACGATAATAATTAAAAAGGATTATTCCTAATAATCTGGTTGGGGAAGTGTAGGATTGAGTGAACTTGCTTTTATTAAATTTTATTGAATGAACTTGGTTTTAGTAATTTTTATATTATTAAATTTATTGCGACGGTTGATGTCATCATTTGGTGGACATTGAAGTAGGAAACCTCATTCTTCTCTTGGTTGAAGTTGGTTTTTATTTTAAGGGCTTTAGATGATAAATAGTTCTTCTTTATGTTACAAAAATAACTAGATTTCACATCTTCACCTAGTTAGAAATTTTTATATGTTCATCTAGTTTCAAATTGACATTGTTTAAACATTATATGTTTTGTAGATTTTCATTAGAATTTAGATTTTGTTTTTTTTTTTTTTTTTACCAAATGTTAATCTTTTTTGTTTAAAATTGGGTTTTGACTACATCTATGGATTCAACGCCCTAAAAATCCCTTGAAGCACTGGAATTATGGAGAGTTCACAACTCAAACTTATAATTCTAACAAATCCCTACCAAATTTTAAGCAAATTATATACCCAAAAAATCCCCTCTAAAACTTAAAAAATAGGCTACGACTTTTGAATTTCGCTTCATGTTTGGCCCCTAAAAGAGTACTTTTCTAGTTTTTGGATTAATTATGATTTGTCATGTTGGAGATTCTCGAGGGTTGAGAATATATTTTGATATGGTTATGCTTTTGCCTTGTTTATAGCTATTGAAGTGGCTTGTCCTTTATTTCAAAGCTATGAGATGCTCTGAAACCCTTCCTTATGTCGCTAGGGGAAGGTGATGCAAACCATTTTTACTAAAATGTTTATATTTATAACAATTACTGCTTGTTAAAGCTTAACTTTTACCCACATACAAACACATGAAACTGACCCCATCTTTATTTGAAAAAGTTATTAGTACCTCTATGTGAGCATGAAACCCCTGATACCAAAAATCTAATAGATATGATTTAGATACTAAAAGGCCATAATATTAACTATACCCATACTACCTCCTTGGAAGGATTTCATGTTAACAATCGACAACCTCTTCTGGATTTTTAAATATTTTATGTTGTTTCAAAAACATGGTGTCTTATTCAATGTCCAAATTTATAAACTATTGAGTTATATACCACTTTTGATTCATCATAATTCCAAATCTATCAAGTGTCGAGAAGGATCAAATATCTCAAGGTGCAAACCTCTCTTTTGAGCGCAAAAATTGAAGAAAGGTTTTCACCACGAGAGATTTAATCTCTCTCAGCACTTGATAAATCCAGAGTTAAGAATACCATTGTTAAAACCACGGGTTTTCAAAACCTAGAGCCCAAAAATTGCTAACAGTAAGTTTTTTTATAATAATTATTAATTATTAATTTTAAATTAAATTAAATTTTTTTAATGCAATTTGGACGAGTTAAAATATTTACATAACATTGTTAGGAAAAGTAATGGGGGGTGAATTAGTATTTTTAGTTCAATCTAACTTTTCATTTCATATTCTAAAATTTGTACACTACTATTCTTTATGCAACCCGCATGTGTACCTGACTATGGTGAGCGCAAACCATATATATCCAGTTTACTTAATTTTTCATATCCTTCGTAAGTGAGTTACCTTTACCCAATGCATTATTAATTCATTAACCACCAATAAGGTAGTCAAGAACAGATAAGTCACACATCACATAAGAAACACACATAGAACACTAGGATTTTAGGTAGAAACCTAATGTGGGAGAAAACCACCGCTCTCGTCATCTCAGTCTTCTTTCTTATTATATAAATAAAATCATCATTACATGTTGTACTGGTGCAGACTCTAACCAACATGCAGGAACCCACCTGTAGGATGTTACAACCTCCACTCGTTCTCCAACATCAACTGGAAGGGAGCAACAACACCCTGATCTTGTTTACCAACTCCCACCGAAAGGGAGCACCTACCCCTTGAAGAAGTTTACCAACTACCACTCGAAGGAAGTTCCAACTCCCTTACTAAAGGATTCACCCTCAACACCCTTCGTGGAACACGTTTCACAATATTTCAGATTAGATCCACCTATCTCAAACAAACATTAAAACCTATAGGCCACCTTTCATCATATTTTCACACTGGACCCACACCCAACATTATGCTCAATACCAAACTAAAATATTGAATCTCAAAATTTGAATCACTAAAGCATTGTAAACGAACTAAATACTGAATCAAACAAATATCAACCAACCATTGCAACCAAATAAAATCAATGCATAACCAATCCAATCAATACTGCCAGATATAGATAGGCATCATTAGCATTCAATAACAAATATAACAAACCTCATCAACTGTCATCATCAAGCAACACTGCAAACTCTGACCAGATTTAACACAGAATATATATGCGACTATTATTAAGAAGACCTACATATATATGCTCTTATCATGTGCAAAACCCGTGTACATATCTCAATGTACTAACAAACAAATCTGAGAATATACACATGCCTTAATAGAAACAGATTTGTGTATGTACGCAACTATCCAGAAGCAAACTTGCGTACAGATCTTAAATTAATGAATCAAACCTTTGCTTCAAACACAACTCACATTTTGCAAACTTCACTATCAAAACTACAGACTTTTGAAAACACATTCAGATCACCACATCACTATAACCACAAATCCATGATTGTTAATTACTTAAAAATTGCAACAAGCACATCAAACAAGCATATATTGCAACATATCTTCAGACCTTTTAGATCCGAGTCTTCTCCTTGCTTCTTGGTGCACACCTGTTCTAGATCAGATCACACATAGACAATCCATTACTTGTACCCATAACATCTTGATCTCCATCACCTTATATAGATTTTTCCTTAGCTAATACCTTAGGTAAATCATTTGGTAATCTCTTTAGTATTTGTTGACGGGATCAAATAAATGTTTCCACTCTAACTACTATGGGAAAGCAACATGGTATTGACCCTTGATATCCAAAATTACATGGTTCAGATTATGTACACGACTTTTGCTCACAGGACCTGCATATGTATGTGACCCTACTTCATAGGAACCACATATACTTTCTCAAACTTCACTTTTATCATCCATCTATAATTGAATTGTCATTTCTTTGTCCATTTTCATTATAGCATCTATATCAATATACATGATAGTTTCATTAGTTCCATGACCATCAGATTATTACCATGTTGACATCAAGTACATCTTTATAAATCAGGTTTCCATCAAGGAAAACACACTAAACATAATGCCAACAATCTCACCCTTTGGACTTGATAGAAACCACTGTGGTGTTTGGACACCACTTGCAACCACACCTACAAACACCAAGTATTCTCTCCAAACAACTCTTAAACACCCAGTCTCCTCTCCCCCTTTGACATCAAGTGCAAAGGTATGAACTAGGATGAATGAAGTACTTCTGCTGTAGTTTTCATCGCTATAAGTCTAATATGTTGAATATGAATCATGAAATCTACATATTGACCACGCTCCCTTTGAGCATATGTTGGACCTTATGAAGATATACAAGACATTATGACTCAACAAAATATGACCTTTCTTATCACCAATGACTCTATGCTCCCATGATTACATCAATCACCTAACATATTGGGTTTACATATTGGACCAAAATTTTACATCAATGTCCCAAAGGAATGGGATTTCATACATTATATGACTTGGCCCCAATAGCCCATACTTGATTGAATTTTAAAATGATTATAGCATGGGTCTTTTCATGACCTTTACTTCAAGCGAAATACATGACATAGACAAGGATTTCAACAATGAAGTATATTTGTATCAAGGTTGTGATACTGATCGACAACTACCATGCTCCATATAGGAATATGCAACATAAACATCTAACAACAACAAAATAATTGGAATAAGGTAGTAGCATGAACATACTTATCCTCCAAAATCTATGTCAGATAAGACAGTGTAATGTCAATCTCTCCAATATCATCAACATGTGACCAAATATGCAATTCTTCCAAGCATTACTAAGCAATTGTAGTAGAAGCATAAGATTGTGCAATAAATCTTTCTCAGCAACTCATCCCCTTGACCTTATGTCATCAAGGTCAACACAAACTATCCACATATAGGAAAAGCCACAATCCTCAAGAAGCAATATCAATCTCTTGAAACACAACCACTTATGTGCAAACAAAGAGTACCTCCAACATCACAAGCCATTGAGTAGAATAGAGCTAATCAACAACATCATCAACCAACATCTTCAAAAAACATCAAGTGTATCAAGCAGGATTAAGACACCATTAACAACTTCTCCAAATTCAACTTAAGCAACATATAGGCATCATCCATAACTTCACCACATGCAATCACAACATCATTGATATAACATAACGACAATAGCATATGTATCTTTAGCAGTAACAACAATAATAACCATACATCCAAATTACCGGTAATGATATGTACTCATCATAGTAAACATAATGCAACAAGCAGTGCTAAAAAAACCATAATACCAACAATGGACCATTAGAAGCAGATAAGATGCTCCCCTTGAATCTGTGCCAAATTTTTATCATCAAACATGAACCAACACCATTCCTAAGTAGCATATGGGCATCATTAATAGTCTACAATAAATCAATATGAGAACCATAATGCCAATAATCACTCATGGAAGCATATGAGAAGCTCCCCTGAGTCTTTGCCACTTATTTTTCATTACTAAGAGGCATACGAGGTTGCCTAGATAAAAAACCACGTATACACGTGACTATCTTTCATAAGATCCACGTACAGAATATAAACTATAGATTCTTCACAACTCCCCCTGAACATGTCCTGCTTATTCCTGTTCGCATTCTCTTCATTAATGCAATGTCATTAATATACACATCACCAAAATAATATCAAATCAACCTAGGGAACCATCATCAAGATACATATGCATAGATCCCCCCAAGATCATGCACCATTGATCTTGTGGACCTAATAATAATCACTTGTTCTTCATGAGGTTATGTACCTCACATTCACTTATGTAATCACTATTAGAAGTATACTTTTAAGAACAATAGACTGCAATAGGGATAAACTTTCCTACGTCCTTGACTGATGTTCCTTCTTCCTCCAAATCTGCTTGCAATTTCTAATCATGTGCTCGAACTTATGGAACTTATCCCATATTTTAATTTCATTCCAAATTCTTGTCTTACAACCAGTGACCTTATGCCCAAATGAGTTACAAGAAAAAGAATATCTATGATACCATCCTTTATGCCTGAGGACTGATCTTGACTTTGATCTAGGAGATTTTATTTTAGATGTGTGACTTGATCCAGTTTTCCTTTGAAAAGCCTTATGTTGGTTGTTCTTGTCATTACACTGTGAATATGAAGCCATGTGGTTGTATCCAATGTCTGTCTTGATTAGAGGAGAGTGTTGTTCATTGATAATCTTCTCTAGTGATTCATATGCATTTACCCATTTGTTGATTTTTTCATAATCTTTCCTTAGAGATACAACTTATGATTCTTATTTTTCACAATGGCTTTCCTTTTCTTCAAGCTTTTTTCTAAGACTTTTGTTCTTTTATTGGTTTCTTCCAAATGCATTCTTAACCTATTTATTTTCTTGATCATACTACTTTATTTTGTTTTCATTCCTAAGTCTATCATTTTCTTTTAATGTTTTCTTAAATAATCTTCTTCACAACTATTTGGTTCACTAGCTAATTTATCTTCAAGAGCCATAAGTATTTGATAGCCAGAATTTGAATCTGAATCTTCCTGATCATCATATGTGCTTTGACTATCTTCATTAGAATAAAAAAAATTCGTGGTAGAAATTTTTTTTTTGGTATTTTTCTTGTCCACATCCTTTCCTTTTTCTTTCTTATCATGATTTTCTTCATATGGAAATTTGGATGCATAGCAACCTACTATTCCATAAGGAAAATATTTAAAGGGGAGCTTACCTTTGAATTTATGAGTTCCCACTTATAACTTTCTCGCGAAATTCGATTCTTCCTCATCTAAAATGTAGCTTGTATCTTTATGCTTTTCTTTTTCTTTCCCTTTGTATGTGGCTTTGAAGGTTGCTTCTCTAATACTTTATGTACCCCCTTTTCTCATCTCAAAGGTTGTCAACATCCCATGGAGTTGTTCAAGGGTAAGGTTCTTCAAATCCTTAGTGTCACCTTCATAGCTTTGGACAAGATTATCCCATATTTCCTTTTCCATGCTCAACTGCATGACTTTTAGAAACTCAAATTCAATAAAACTTCTCAAAATAGCATTTACTACCTTTGCATTGTTCTCGTATTGCTTCTTTCCTACATTATCTGTGGGAATGGAGGATGGGTATTGATATCCACCTTCAACAATTTCCCATACTTCAACTCCTAGTGCCTACAAATAATATTTAATTATGACTTCCCAAAATATATAGTTAGTTCCATTAAACAAGGGTGTCTTGGAAGAAAATACTCCCTCTTGACTACTCATTTTGATAGATATCCCTTTAAGCGATCAAGCTTCTTCTGAGGGACTTGCTCTGATTCCAATTGTTAGGAAAAATACTGGGGGGGTGAATCAATATTTTTAATTCACTTTAAATTTTCATTTCGTATTCTGAATTATGTATGCTATTGTTCTTTATGCAACCCGTGTGTGTATGCGACTCTAGTTAGTGCAAACCAGATATATCCAGTTTATGTAATTTTTCATATATTTCATTAGTGAGTTACCTTTACCCAATGCATTATTAATTCATTAACCATCAAGAATGCAATAAATAATATATAAGTCACATCACTTTCGCAACACACATAGAACACTGGGATTTTAGGTGGAAACCTAATGTGGGAGAAAACCATCATTTCCATTGTCTCAATCTTCTTTCTTATTAGGTAAAGAAAATAATAATTACATCTTGTACTAGTGAATACTATTACTATCATGTAGGCACCCACCTACAGGAAGTTGCAATCTCCACTTGTTCTCCAACACCCACTGAAAGAGAGCTATAACCCCCTAATCTCATTTACCATCTCCCACTAGAAGGAAGCACCTAGCCCCTGAACAAGTTTACCAACTACCACTAGAAGGATGTTCCAACTCCTTTACTGAAGGTTCCAAACCCCTCAACACCCTTCATGGACCATTTTTCATAATATTTTAGGTTGATCCAGCTATCTCAAACAAACATCAAAACCTATAGGCCACCTTCATCCCACACCCAATATTATCCTCAATATCAAACTGAAATACTGAATCTCAAAATCTGAATAACTGAACCACTGTAAACCAATTGAACACTGAAGAAAACCAATCTCAACAAACCATTTCAACCATATCATTTATCAATGCACAACTACTCTAGTCAATACTGCTAGATACATATAGACATCATTGACAGAGAGAAGCAAATATAACAAAACTCATCCATTGTCATCATCATGCAGCACTAAAAACCATGACCTGATTTAACACAAAATACATATGTGATTGTTATTAAGAAGACCTGTGTATATCTGCACTTATCATGTGAAACACCCATGTACATATCTCAATGCACTAACAAATAAATCTCAAAATATACATGTGACTTAATAGAAACAGATTCACGTATCTATGTGAATATCTAGAAGAAAACCTATGTACATATCTTAAATTATTGAACCAAACCTTTGTTGCAAACACAACTCACATTTTGCAAATTTCATTATCAAAACTACAAACTTCTGAAAACACATTCATATCACAACATCACTATAACCACAAATCCATAATTGTTAGTTACTTAAACATTTGCAACAAGCATATATTTCAACATATCTTCAAAACTTTCATATCTGAGTCTTCTCCTTACTTCCTAGTGCACACCTATTCCAGATCAGATCACACATAAACAATCCATTACTTGCACCCATAACACCTTGATCTCCATATCCTTGTATATATTTTGCCTTATCCAGTACATTACGTAAATCCATTGGTAATGTTGCTAATATTTGTTGACGGGATCAAATAACCATTTATGCTCCAAATACTATGAGAAAATACCATGGTAATGACCCCTCATCCAAATTTCCATGGTTTAGATTATGTACGAGATTTTTTCTCACAGGACATACGTATGTATGTGACCGTTCTTCACAGGAACCACGTATACTTTCTCAAACTTCACTTTTGTCATCCTTCTGTAAATGAATTTCTATTTCTCTGTCCATATCCACTGTAGCATCTATATCAATATACTTGATAGCTATATTAGTTCCATGATCATCATATTTTACCATGTTGATATCAAGTACATATTTTTCAAGCAAGTTTCCATCAAGGAAACCATATTAGCTATAATTCCAACATGCATAATGGGACATTACAACATATATTCCATAATGGGCTATAGAGTGCCTTTCTTTACAATTAATAGCAACCTAGATCCATCTTAACTCTTGATCTATCAAGCGCTGATAGGTATCAAGTTTCTCAAGGTGTGAGAAAATGTTTCCACCTCAAGAAGTTTGATCCATCTATGAGTTTGATAAATTCAAAGTCAAGATGGATCTACACTAGTTTGACATATATATATATATATCTATCTATATATATATATATATATATATATATATCTATATATATATATATATATATATATATATATATATATAGCATTTTAATATATTATTTTATCTTATTAAAATTATTTTTATTTCATCAAGTCAAAATGTTTACATAACAAGAGATTACAACATCTCTTCCATACTAGGCAAGAAAGAACCTCTTGGCACAATCACAATTATAAATTATGTGATTGATACAAATTAATTATTGATAAATAAATTGATATTGATGTCAAAGGATGTCTAGCTGAAGAAGAAAATTAAATAGGCTTAAAGAGGACTTTAAGCCCTTTCCAACGAGTATCTTCATGCCTCTTAACTCCTCTTCATTAAGAAGAAATGAATTTTATAAGTAAGAAAACTAATTTCGTCCCCTATCCAAGTCAACCCTGCCTGAACAAGTTGGAACCCATCCAATAGACATGTCGGTTCAGTTGGGTGATTCGAATGGTATAAATAAAAATACGCTTTCTTCCAATTCAGCCACCAACTCATCCAAGACAAGCAATAGAGGTTTAGGTTTGTAACAAGGATAATTATAAGTTCATACCTCATGAACCCTAAGGAAAATTGAAGGAGAATTTCAAGTTTTTTGGTTCTATTCTTGTGTAATGGTTATTGGTATTTTATTTATCAATTCGGTGGATATTCATGGAGAATAATATGACCATATCTGGAGAACAAATTTTGTCCCTTGAAGTGCAACAAAATCAACCTAGTCTCAACCTGTGGAAGACAAAAAAAAATCATCTTGAAGTAGTAGTAGACCTCGACCTATTATTGGTGTATATTTGACAGTACAACTATGGAATATATGAGGAAGTTTTGAACTTCAGATTCAAACCTTTGGAAGGCCAGAACTTGACCTATCTTTGTGGACTTAGGTCTTGTAATAGATACATAACTCACCCCCCCTGATCTCTTTCAACCTTAGATAAGAGTGAAACTCAGACTCCTTTTTAAGTATACTTCAACCAGATCTTTGAAAAGTTTTGGAGAGATTTGAAGTAGTCCATTTGTGCACATTCTTGATGTTGGAGAAGTCTTAAAGAATTATTATAGCAAGCTTGTTGAAAAATCTTGACTATATTTTGGAGTAAGACTGGAAGGTTTTTTTTGTAGCAGTCTTGAAGATGTTTTTATAGTAGACTTGAAGAAAATCCTTAAGCAGACTTGAAGACATATTTTGAAGAAAATTTTGGATCAATATATTTGAAGGATTTGATGTGGACCTTAGAGCATACTTGGAGGATATTTGAAGCAATTATTGAAGTAGTCTTGGAAGCATCCTTGAGAAAGTTTGTGAAGACACCTTGAAGTAAACTTTGGTCAGATCTAGAAATTATCTTGGAGACATCTCGATAAAGTTTTAAAGTATATTGGAAGTGGTTATTTAGGTTGGAGCCTAAGAGGATTGGAGTCCTCATTCAAAGTTAGAGCATTTAAGAAGTTAGAGATTTTGTTGTACATGTTGGAGCCTGAATTTTTGTAAAAGAGGATTGGAGTCCTCACAATCTTCATTAATAAAATTATATTTTGTTCTAATTATGTGTTTTTGATTAAATTATGATAAAAATATTAACTGACATAAAATAGGGATGATGGCTGGAGGATTAGCAGTTGCTGGGTCCCAGCCTTGTCTTCCTAGCCTCCTCTTTCCCCTTGTGTTAGGTCTTAGGGTTTCTGTCTTCCCTCTCCTTAAGATTTGTTTTAGGCAGTTGGTCCCCCTTTTTTCCCGTGTTTTCTTCCCGTTAATCCTTGCATCCTATAGTATTAGCACGGTTTAGTTATTAATAGGTTTTCAATTAATTTCGGGCTAATTATTATATTAACCTTATCTCGTTTATGGTACTATTGGGTTTATTATAATCAGATTAGATTTTTGTTTCCATAATTTCAATTATTTATGCATTTATATTTAATTCTACTATACCTTTAGAATCAAAATTCCCTTTAATATTTAATTAGTAGAGACCCCCTTCTTTAAACCTTATAAGTAATAATATATTTACCTAATTACATAGTTAATCTTAGTAATTTTATTGGAATAACAGATTATTGAATAAATAGTGATTACTTAATGAATATAAATTATTAAATCTTGGGATGAGATCTAATTTAGATATAAACAGGTACTTAATGATTTAACAAGAATACTATTTATTTGCTTTTAATAATATTGGAATTATAAACATAGATTATTTAACAAATATAAATTATTATATATAACTTATTGATTTAATTTCATTATATTTAAATAATAAATTAAAATGATTCGCATATTCATCTATAAAAAACTAATAGAGATGATCTAGTTTACCAATGGACCATTAGATTTAAATAATTATTAAATTAGATATACAATTACCTAATGTAACTAAATTATAAGAATAGTAGTAATGTAATCCTATTTGTTTGTATTTAGATAATATGGGAATAATAATAAATATAGATTATTTAATAAATAGGAATTATTATATAATTTAGTAATTTAATGATCATTATATTTAGATAATAAATATGGATTTTATATATTATTCATTATTAAACGAATACAGTTAGTTAACAAATGAATTCTTTTAATATAAAAGTTACATGATTTAGCTAATTTCTAATAAATTATATATTATTTGTTTTTAGATATACACATACATTTATTTAAATTAACAAATGAATTTATATATTATTTACCTGATTTAGCTATTTTCTAAGAATAATAATAATTAAATATTAAGGGTTTGACTAAGATCATTAGGTCAAATTAGCTGTTGGCAATATAGCCGTTGGAGTCTCTGCACACTCTATTTAAACAAGCTAAGCCAGATTGGTTCTTCAACTTGTCCTGACGATGAACCACACTGGTTGGTTCGAAACACGTCAACAAAAGATTGGTTATGTGATTTTGCTGAAGATTATCTAAACAATGTTATGGATCACAGAAGTCTAAATTCCTTAATAAAATAAAAACTGTAAGAAATATTGATTTACCCTCCTTATCAATATTTCCAACAATTGGTATCAAATCTAGTGCCTTCAAGATCAGTTTGACAGCTGAAGAAGGAATTTTTGAATCACAGTGGCTCCCCTCCTTGATGAAAAATAAAAACCATAAGAAGAAGTATAAGAAAGTATGGATAAAATCTTGATCAATGCCTTAGAATAAAATGATGGACTCAAGAAAAATTGTGGAAAGATATCTAAGGAAGTTATCTCCCTCAAAACTGAAAAGGAAGAAGCCAAAAGAATAAAAGAAGTGTTGAGCATTAAACTAAAGGAAAAGAAAGAGATTTGTGGAAAATGGGAGGTAGATGTGGTAATGGGAGATTTGTGGACAATTCCAACAAGAATTTGAAGAGTTCCGAAACCTTGGACAACATAATTAGCTTCCAAAGGGCACCACATGGTAAATCTAGTCTTGGCTATATAGAAAAATCCTCAAGAAGACACCAATGGTCATCATGAAGAAAAACCTAGAAGTTTGGTTGATGCCATTAAGGGACCCCATCTCAATAAATATTTATAAAACAAAGTTCGTTCAAGAAATGAGAAGAAGTCCCTATGCGAAAGGAATATCCCATTAAGGAAATAATACACACACATGTATCAAACTATTTTTCTTGGCAATTGTTTCTATTGAAAAAATTTTGGTTATAAGGCAAAACATTTCAAGTCATATAGGGCTAATCATCAAAACAATATTTTTCACATCAAGAGGAAAAATCAAGTCAAGACTTATAATTCTTTTGCCCCTCTTTCAAAGTATACGCTAGAAGTAGAAAATGCAACAATCTAGGTCATGAAGCATAAAGTTTCCCACTAAAGCCAAAAGAAATAATATGGAGAAAGAAGAATGAAAAATATACCTCTAAGAAGTGTGGCCTAGCCTTTTATGATCAGAAAAAGGAAAATATATGGTATGTGGATATTGGATGTTCTAGGCACATGACAGGTGACCAGAAAAAGTTCAACTCATTAAGAAAAGAAAAGGACAGAAAAGTGAGCTTTAGAGATAAAGGTTCTGCTAAAATTACTGGAAAAGGAACAATGAGTCTCATCAATGGGAAGGGGAAAGAAAAAAATGCACTATATATTGAAGGGCTCAAGCATAATCTTCTGAGAATTCAACAAATTCTATGTAAAACAGGGAACCAAGAGGCAATTTTTTGTTGGTAGGACTCCACAACAAAATGGGGTGGTAGAAAGAATGAATAGATTTGTACGAGAGACTACTGCAAGAACAATGTGATTCGAAGCTGACTTTTAGGATAAATTTTGGAGGAAGGATGTTTGGCTAGAAATATACGTCTGGAACATGGAAAAAATCCAAGTAAATAGTGACAAAACTCCATATGAACCATGGAAAGGAAGGCATGCTTCAGTAAAACACTTCAAAATATTTGGAAGCAAATGTTTTATGAGGATTAATGACAATTCACTAGGAAAGTTTGATTCTCCTGTTGATAGAGGAATGTTTATTGGATACTGTTAGTTTTTGGCAGCGTTGGAAGTGCTCTAGCCTTGAAAATTAGTGGAGAGGCTAAGGCACATGAGTTCTAAAGAACCTAGAAACCATTTGGTTAAAGTCCACATGAATTGTATTTTATTAAAATAATTAATATTTTTAATGGAGCTCCTAAGTCTAAACTTAGGGAAATTAAAATATTAATGGGTATTAATCAAAATATGGGTGAGAATGATCGAGAAGACAGATCAAGTCATATTCTAATACTAGCCATTGATTAGAGACTTAATCTCGGTCACTGAGGACTCAACAGGAAAAGTATAATATGGAGGCTTGGGGTTCACTTAAAGACACATAGAGAGAACGAATTGATTTAGAATTTGATTTATAGGTCTAGGATGTTGAGAAATTCGAACTATGTGATCATTCAATAGGAGAGGGGAAATGAGAATCCAGGAGAAGAAATTTCGGGAGAATACTGACAGAGAGGCGGAGAGAGATTGTAGAGAGGCAACACAATAGCAGGGAGAGGTGATGTTGGGCCATTCTGGGCCCACAAAGCCCTAACACAGAGCCAGAAGGGCCAATGTGGAGTAGAAAACCTTCCTGTCACGTAGAATCCAAAACTACGGGGACCACCCAGAACTACCTGGAACTGCCAGAACAACTGGGATAGCTGATGCAGAGGAAGAAGAGGTGATGCAGGGATGATGCAGAGCCTGAAAGGCTAATGCAAGGCCAGCGCATAATAGTCGGGGTTAGCCAGTCTTGTGCCGAATCAGCTGAAACTTTGTCGGGTGAAGTGAGGTAAAACTCACTTGGGTTTTCCACCAATATTTTTCTCTGTAAAGGATTTCTAGATGAGCATCCTAGATTTGTATTTAGATATTTGTCCTGCAATAATAATAAACCCTTAGAACTGCTGCACTGATTTTCCCGCATTGGGTTTTTACGGGGACATTTGTGTCAAAAAATAAGTGTGTCCTATGTATTTTGTTCTTTGTTCTATTTTCTATTTCATGAGATCAAATATTTAAATTAGTGTAGGCTACAGAAGTAATTTGCTTTAGTATTAAGATGAATAACTCGATGAATGTAATTTAAAGAAAATCAAGTAGGTGGATTAGATTCAGATTTTCTACAATAGGGGTTCCTTTAGTGTAGGAATTTTCACATGGTATCAGAGCATTGATTTTGAAATAGGAAGAGAGGATCGAGTGTTGACCAGTGAGGTTGAAAGATGCACTTGGCAGCAATTCAAATCCCCTTGAACGGATTGCATAGTCCTTTTCGAGAAGTAGATCTGAGGAAATCTCTCTCTGAGTGAGACAATAGAGAGATACAATTTCCAGTTTGTGAGTTTGAAGAGGCAGAGGGAGTGACGCAGAGCCTCGGTGCAATTATTGAAGGGAACAATGTCCGTTGGGACATAAATCTAATAGAAACGAATGAAGACACATAGAAGGATAATTATTCTCCTTAGAGAACTTTCCGCCAGAAAGTTCAATTTTCTCACTTGCTGAGCAACTGAGTAGTGCTAAGTAGTGAGTAGAGGAGTTAGTTCAACAGTTGGGTGAGATGGCATCGCATGGGCTCAGAGATCAAGAAAGGTTGGAAGGAGCTTCCAACTATGTAATATGGAAGACAAAAATCTTAGCTGATCTGGTGGAATATGATCTTTAGGCTTACGTCAATAGTTTTGTAGTTGTTCCTATTGGCAACGATCAAAAGAAGAAGTACAAGGATAAGCAAGTGTTGATGCCTCGAAAATCGCTGCAACAACATTGGGGGAAAACCACCCAGTCCGGACCTTAAAGCAGCTCCTTTTCCGTTTGGTGTGGTGGCTCCGACTGGTTTAACTAGGTCCAGTTACCTTCTCCCTATTGCTATTGGTTTATAATGTATCTTTACCTACCAATAGACAGGGATATCAGATCACTTCTTCTTGCTGATCAGGCAAGAGAATGACCCTTAAGCTGATTTGGGTTCAGCCAAGCCACAACTAAAATTTTGCCTCTTTGAGGAGAGGACTTAAAAGAATGTAGAAATTACTCTAAATGCAAGCTTATTCTATGATGCAAGCAAAAGAAACTAATCTAAATCCTATCTTAATTAGGCAGATATAGATCTAACCCAACTAAGAGCAAGATAATTAAAGTATTGAGATTTAAATATGTCTTGTTTATAATGAATATCAAGTTAATGAAATAGTTCAATTAACTGATATTAGGGTTACCAGAACACATCCTATTGAGACCTCTTAACTGAAATAATAAACCAACAACATTCAGGAAGTAGTTCTCAAAAATGATATTAATTATCAAATCAGTAAATCCAATAATTGAATAATGATATCTAGAAATAGTTTACAACACATTACCATTCAATAAATCAGTTTCATAAGACAGATTTCTGAGTAAGTAGTTACTCAAAAATGAGAAATTAATCCATAAAAATAGAGATACATAATAACAACATTGAGACAAATTACCCATATTGACAATAGTGCACAAACATGAATAAAATGACACATTCCTGTCACCATAAAATTAAAACTGATATTTGAAACAGTAGTATTAGAAATACCAATTTATTGCATCCATTTCTCTGTCCTTGGTCTCCAACAACCCTTTACATTGCTTGAACTTCTACTTTCAAAGCTAAAGCCACAATAGTGCAAACTTTGCCCTTCAGGCATAATTCAAGATACAAAGGGAAAATCCTCAATAATCCTCAGATCTGAGATTTTGTCTCCTATCTCCTACAACTCTAAATTCCTATTACAGTAGTGCTTTCAGAAGTCTAAAATTACAGAGGAGAGTAGCCCCTAATTACATTCTGCAATCTATTATTTATAATATTTGTCAAGGAATTCTTGAGAGAAGAGTTTGTTGAAGAGAAATCTGCTAAATCTAATTTTACTTGCTCAAAAATCCTGATCTTCAATTGCTGGAGCATTCTCATTGATTGAGATTCTTTTCTTCATATTTCTTCCACTGTTTTCCTGCAAAAGAAATCAAAATAAATTAAGATGCAATCAAAATATCATTTCTGGCAATTAAATCAAATCCAATCAAATTCTATTTAAATAAATACTTGAAAATAAAATGTAAGCTTTCAATTGATGCATGGGATGGTTTGATTGGCCAAAGATATTATTAACCAATGGATCTGCAATTAGAAGAGGTTTGGACAAATGAAAATGAAGAAAATAACTCAGAAAATTGATTTTGTTTTCAAAATTCGGAGCTTGATCTTCTGCCTGATTTTTGACCCAATAAATGATTAAATCTGTTAGTGAAACCTCCTCAAAAATGTTCTCCTTGATTTTCTCTTTCCAATGAGCCGTCCTGGGCCTCATTTGGCCAAGTATAACCCAATCTATGAGCCTCCAAAGTTGATGGGTCAAATCTGGCATGAATCTGGAAATTCTGTTGCTGGGCTAAAAATATTGTAATTAAAAACTAATCCTAAATTAGTCTCTAATTAATTCTAATTTAATTATTAACTGCAAACTAAACTAATTATTAATTAACATTAATCTAACTAACTAATATGTAATTAATTATTTATAAACTAATTAATATAAATAATATTTTAATTTTAATTTAATTTAATTAATTAATTTTTATATATTAATTAACTTAATTAATTTAAAATTTATTATTTAAATATTAAATTTTTAAAATAATAAATAAAAAATTTAAATAAAAACAAACTAACCTATACTACCTTTATTTACTCCATACCTAGTCCATATTACTTCGTCCATATTGCTCATACGTATGAGTATATTTATTAAACTATACTAAACCCAAAACACGTTGATAAACAAGTTAATGCGTCATGTGCTTTTCGCAGTCGGCATATCGGCGATATTGAAATGTTGGGGTTTTCAAACTTTGTATTTAGTGAAGACCCCGGATGCGATTCATTCAAACCGATGGATTTTTAAAGTTTGATTAATGCCCTTTGGTTAATCGGTGATCGGGGATATGCCTTTCGGGCTTTCAAACTTAATACAATACAAAATCCCCGATCCGATATCGGCATCGGGGTATGGTGTGTATCGGGTTATTGAAAAGTCGCGATGCGATTTATATTTGTTATATATTAAATTTTAATTTAATTAAATTAATTATATTTTAAATAATAATTAATTTAATTAATCTAAGATTTAATATTAAAAATCAATTTTAATTTTGATTTTATTTTATGAGGATTATTTTATAAACTATAGCCACTCTTAATAAAAGTAAAAATATAAATATAAACTATAGCCACTTCGAAAATTTTGGGTTTTCGAGATTAATAATTGATTTGGAAATTGGAGTAAATTTCTTAAATCCCGATAATTAATGATTTGGCCGCATAATTAAAAATGGAAAAATATTAGTAAAAGCTCGCTATGGGTTAATATTTAAAATGAATGCGTTATTGAACTAATTTATTTACAAAATGCAATATTGTACATTTTATGCATTTTTAACCGAGGCTACATAAATAATCATACTTTTAAAGGAGTGCCATTTTCAGACCAGTTGACCGAATGAGGCGAAACAAGCGTCAATGGGAAGCTTATAAAAAATTGATTCTAACAAAGCAATCAAAACAAGAATCCAAAGAAAATGAAAAATTAACAAATGCGTAGGGCAATTAACTAAATAAAAATCCAAAAAGGTGTTTACCCAAAATTTTTATAGAAAGGGTCCCCATTATTTGAAGTGAACAAGTCAAAAATGGGGGCATTGTATTTTTACCACAACAATGGCGACACACGGGAGAAGAACCAGAATCTCTGTTTGATATGAATAAGATTTCCCTAAAATTAAAATAAAAATAATTAAAGAAGAGAAAATTACGCTTGAAATGCTTGACTAAGTTCATTAGTCTGAATAAAAGCAAGAATCATCTAATTGTAATTTTCTTTAAAATTCCTCATACATTAAAATATTTCAAAACTCTACATCAGTCCTTAATTAGTTGTAGAGATAAAGCAGGGGTCACTTTATAGCTTAGCTTTTAAAATATACTCCTTTGTCATAGGTAGATCCACTGCTGCCAACAAACATCTATAGTTTCGACAGGGTTACCTTTTAATCATGAATGATTCAGAATCCCATCTGTTTAAGAATTATTGATCTAGAGATAAATCCATTTATATATGTTTATTTTCTTTGAATTTTTATTTTTTATTTTTCTTAAAAGCCATTGTCCTGGTTTGGTGGCCAGATAGTTGACAATGCCATTCACTGGTTATAATCAGACTGAACAAGCTGACTCGTGATGAGACCCCTTGTCTTATAATTGTTTGCAATCATAAGCCATTACCCTGGTTTGTTTAGCAGTGTTGGTAATGTTAGCCTATTTTTCCCCTATGATCATGGTAAGCAGGTTCATGATGAGACCTTTTATCTTTTAAGTTTCAATATATTTCTGGATTATACTCTAGAAAAATAAGACTCTTTGGGATAGGGAGAATCATTGACTCCTTAAGAGTTAAGAATGACAATTTCAGAGTTAAAGGTGCTTTGTTGTAAAGTGTCTTTACTTGGTTAAAAATAACTTTTCTTGTCTGATAATAGAACTTTGAAAGATTCTAATAAAATTTTGAAATCTCAAATGAATACAATTTGATGAAGAAGAAATTTTCAGATTTTATGATACTTTGCCAACTTCTCTTGATCAGTAATCTCTTCCTTAAATATGTCTACTTTTATAATAAGAAAATCAAACTTTACTAAGAGATTTAAGAAAACGATAATAGGTAACTATTAACAATTTTTCTCCATGAATGCTGACCATAGTTAGGTAACAAGAAGACCTTCCATATAAATCACGACAGAGTCACCAAAATCAAAACTGAAAACCAAAAGAAAAGAAGTCTTATGCTAAAGTGAGAAAAGAAATCAGCAAACGAAATTAAAATGAAGAAATGTGAAAAATGAAGGAAAATCCAATTTTCAAAAGATAAACTCAAACAAGAATGCTTATACCAATGTCTCAACAATATGAAGAAAAAGAAAATAATCGTGTAATCAATCTTTCTTATGTTGAGATTTATGAAAATCATACCTTGCAGGGTTGTAAGTGTTTTTGGCTTTTTTGGATAGCAGTGACGATAAAATTTAGCCACAATGAAAATTTTCTATCTGATATCAATCTTCATGTTTCAAAGCATTGTCTTGATCATTTTTTAATAACAAGAATGCTCAAAGAAACAAACTAAAGGTTCAGAAATTCCCTGATGTAGCTATTTCGATGAAGACTATCGCAGCTTCTTGAAATTAAGCCAGGAGAAGAGTATAGACTTCGAAAATATGATCTGGCGGAGGATTGGAAGCCTTTTATGAAGAGCTGCAAAACAGATTTATATATCAGAAAAACAAAACTGAGAGTAAATTGACGAAATGGAAATTAATGAAAGTGGGTAAATGAATCTTACCATTGGATAATTGCTTTTGATCTTACCTGAAAGGTATGAATTTCTCCAAACTAGCTGACTCCTTATTTTAATTAACATTAAAAACATGAAGAAGTCACACTAACCAAAATCCTATAACCCAAAATCATTATTTATTTTATTTAAACTAAAGCAAGTAGTAAAATGTAAAAATAGAATGTTTAGTGCTCAGGGGAATTGAAATTAAAAGAAATGCATCAGAAATAAGAATGAGAATGTGCAGTAATGACTGTTTGTCACAATATTATCAGTTTTATATAAACTCCGTGATTTTATGAAATTTTGAGAATCAAAACCAAATCCAAGATAATAAAATTTAAATATGAAGATAGAAAGGTCTTGAATTTCTTATCTAATTATGGAATTATATATTTAAAACTAAAATATATGAGAAATCAAAATGATTTTTGCATGCAGCAAATTTGTCATTAACTGCTTTCTTACCATAGTGGTTACCCAAGCTCGCTTTTAAAATAACACAACGTTGTATCAGATGATTCGCACCACATGTCTCTTCACCATGCTTGAATTTTAATTTGCAAGACTTCACCTTTGTTGCTATGTCATATATTGATTAAATGTTAATGGCTTAGAGGCATGCATTGGAAGCTTTCGCATTGGAGGTTGGCATAGCAAATTGCTAATATGAGATCATGCAAAGAAAATATGTGCGATGAGATATAGTGATCACACTATTGAAGAGCTGTTATATTGCGAATCGGGGATAGTCATGCTGTAATTCTCAGATCACACACCGCATCTCGCGATTTGTATTTTTCACATTGCGCTTTGCAGATTTGGAATAATGGTATGGCCATAAATAAAAATGTGAGGAGGCGATTGCGATATTGGCTATGCGATGAATGACATAACTAATCGGCGATCGGCAATCTTAAGCATATGATGTAATACAATATGTTTCTTGTGATGCCCATATGCGATGAAGAGTGGACCCAATAATTTTAGAATGAAAATTTAATAACATATCGGATCCAAGACATCAGCCCTTTAAAATTATGCCCTTACTTTTATTGCGATTGAACGAACGCGATAATTTTTATGAATTTGATTTGAATTTCATATCGGGTCCAAGATTATGTGTTCATCGCAATATCGGTAAAGTCGATTATTGGCGATTCACAATAATGGAAGTATACTTCAACTGCAAAGCTCTGACATGCAAAATGCGATATGGCATATGAGTAAGATAATACATCGGAGGTATTTTATAAACAATTTGTTATCAAAAGAAATGCTAAGAACTACTTCCGATGAAATCTTATGATGCGAATGGTCTTATGATATTCCTGGAAATTTCAATTGGGTTTTCTAAGTGAATAAAAGCAAAGTTAAAGAATGTTCAAATTCTAATGAATCAAAAGTAAAATTTCCCTGAACCTGTTGCAAATTTGAAATGGGTTTACTACTTACTTCAAGTTTTTGAAAACAAATGAAAACCTGTAAATAAAATAGAACACGAATAAAAAATAAACTAAGGAAAAGAGAAACTAATAAGAGATGAGGACGAACTTGTAAATGCGTACCTGGAAGGAAATTGTCTGCAGATTTTACCTCATAAATCTTCAAATTCTTCCTTTGATTTATCAAAATTTTGACTTTGTTCAAAATCATCTCATCATTTATTCTAAATAGAAGTGTGCAATCAGCCTAAATAAAATCTTATTTATTCATGTTCAGGAAATATAAAATTCACCAGAAATAAATATAAAAATAGGCTTCCCTTTTGAATTGAAACAACAATTTATTACCTCTGCTTATCCTGAATAACTTGAGAAGAATTTGTATTGTTATAGCGACTATTTAATAATGCCTTTAGTAAATAAATATGATGCGTATTGCAGCATCAAATAATCAACTAAAGATCAGAATGGGATAGAGCCACTAATTGTGGAAAAATATCAAAACAGATTTGAATGTGTGCACTCAGCAAAATGGACATCCTGAAGGTCAGCTTTGCAAATTTCAAGGAAAATAATATGAACTTCATATGATTACCGTGAAAGGTTAGACTGACTAATAATGATTGAATTAGAATTAAGCTTATCATAGACAGTCATACATTTCATGGGATAATGGGATCATGAAGCTTTTATATCCTCAAATCCTTACCATATAAATTTCAAAAGAAAATCTTAGAAGGAAATCTCGAAATGAAGAAAAGTGGCTTTGAGGCGATCGATGCCAAGTGCAACCTCAATTGAATTTAATCAAGACATTATTCAAAATAAGTAGAGTAGAGGTATTGCTGCAAGAAATTTTAAAAGGCAAGCAAGAATTAAAAGTTTCTGATAAGGAGAAAATGTTTCAGTGAACATGCATGAGAAGGCTGATTGCTTTGTTTTATTTTTTAATCTACAAAACTGTTAAAAACAAATTAACTATACAAAACAAACTAACTAAATTAATTCTACTCCTATTCTAACCATATAAATGAAAATGACTAGGTATAGTCATATTTCTAGTGTATCCATTTTCTCATTTTAATTGCTGCATGTATGTACAGTTCAAATGTTAGTAATAAAAATACAAATTTATTTAAACTAAGAAAATTAAATATAAAATCAGAATGTACAGTTATTGTTAACAAGTTGATTAAAATTTCCTTCTCTTGAAATTTTCTTTCCAATTCAATACCAATTGGATCACAAAAATTTGGATGGATTTCCTTTAATGATTGGGAAACATTCAAAGAGGAGATGACAAGCCGAATTGTGGATATGAGTTTTCGAATTCAAAGGCCTGGAAAAAATTGTTAGTGTTGTGTACAAATGTTAAGCTATTAACAATCTCCTTTGAGAGAAAAATTTCCAAATATTTTTCAAATGAATTAATGAAAAATGGATGGAAATCTTTCAAATGAAATGGAAAATTATTAATTGAATTGAATTGCTGGCCAGATTGCAAAAATACATTCTCTTGTTGACATTGCCTTTGAAAAAATAGAAGCTTTTGATGAAACATTAGCATTGATTGAAATTGAAATATTAATATCTTTTGATGCTCATGATTATAATATGAAACTTCAATTTCCCAATCGGGCAATGCATCAATTGAGTGTTTGATAGTAAGGTGTTCAATATGCCAGCGAAAAGTGTGAAAATTTTGCAAAATAAAATCAGAAAATAAATCTAAATTTAAACAAAATAACTGTGAAAGAAAAACTAAAATGAAATCACTATTTGTACAACTAATGTTACAGCACAATTGGGATTGTTTTGAAATAATTTCTCTTTCACAAGGATTGGCTAGAATTATGAAATTTGGGTAATTTCGAATTCCAACTTGTGAAATAGAAAACGAATTATGATTATGAATAGGAATGGGAGTTTGATCCTGATATGAATCATAAATTGGAATGTTTTCTTGAATGGTGAAATCATGAAGATAATTTGCTGCTCTAAAATGAGGATTAGTTGGGATAATTCCTAAATTGAAGCGTTCCTCATTCTCAGATGTTATTTGAATTTTCTCATGAGGATTCTCTTGAGAAGAATAGAAATCAACATCCTCAATGTTAGAGTAATTATCATAAATGACTTCACAATATTCTCTACAATTCCCTTCTATCTCATCCAATATATCCAAACAAGGCAGAACAAGAATTTCATGTTCATTAGTGGCAAAAGAATGATCAATAATTGCTTCTCTATCTTGATAAAAACTTAATGGTAATTCATTTAGATCAGCCTCTGTATTTTCTGAAATATCATTAATACCAAGAGGGGAAAAATTACCATCATTAAAAATATCAGGATAAAGGGAAAAATGTGAACCTGAAACAATGCATTTAAAACTCTCTGTTTGAGAACTCTTGTGCATTATGCTCATTGTAAATTTCAGATTGCAAATCATTCCTTTGCGTGCTCATGCTTTCTTGAAGAAGGCTGCCTTTTTGCTCATCATGGAAAAATTCAGAAATTTGTACAACAGTTTGCATGCTATTATTTACTTTGACTGTTTCTTGTACTTGCTGATTTGTGATTTGATTTTCTGAATTTACTTCAAAGTAGGTTTCAGATTTCAAGGCGACTTTTTCTCCAAAATTGCTGTTGTTGTCTTCTTGCATTTGAATTGAAATATTTTATAAGCTTTGTAAAACCACTTCATCACAATTTATTTGGACATCCATATTGGAATTCTCATTTATATTGGAAGGGGATGGAACAAAACTTGAACTAATTTCATATGGATTGGGAATGGGAGGAAGAGAACAAATATATTTAAACCAATCTAGTGATTCTTCTTCCGTAGGTTTATCTTCATCTTTAAATCTTAAACAATTCAAGTGAAATCGAATATTAAAATCATTAACAGACTCATTTTCAAACCTTCGTAGATATTCAATTTCTTCACATACCTGTTCATAATCATAGCTGTCAAATTTACAAATGAAAATTGTAACAAATTGATCCCAGATGTGGATTGAAGCAACTGGAAGAGTTCTACACCAGCTTCTGGCTTTTGCCGCAAATGTGAGAGTAAAAATTATGCATAAAATGCCTTCATCAATTCCTTGAAAATCGTAATTTGAAACATTTTGAATAAATTGAAAGACATGGTTAAAAGCAGAAGAATTTCTCTTACCATTGAACTTTACCTGAGACAAGAGTCTTACCACTTCGGGTGGAGTATTGAAAGATGTACGTCCATGGATACAACTCCAAATTGGAGGTTTAAGAGGAGCCATCACAATAAATAAAATATTAAAATTGAAAAGACTCCAACAGACAAAAAGTCTTAGGCCCTCCTTCTAGCGCCAAAAATGTTGATGCCTCGAAAATCGCTACAACAACATTGGGGGATAACCACCCGGTCCGGACCTTAAAGCAGCTCCTTTTCTGTTTGGTGTGGTGGCTCCGACTGGTTTAACTAGGTCCAGTTACCTTCTCCCTATTTCTATTGGTTTATAATGTATCTTTACCTACCAATAGACAGGAATATCAGATCACTTCTTCTTGCTGATCAAGCAAGAGAATGACCCTTAAGCTGATTTGGGTTCAGCCAAGCCACAACTAAAATTTTGCCTCTTTGAGGAGAGGACTTAAAATAATGTAGAAATTACTCTAAATGCAAGCTTATTCTATGATGCAAGCAAAAGAAACTAATCTAAATCATATCTTAATTAGGCAGATATAGATCTAACCCAACTAAGAGCAAGATAGTTAAAGTATTGGGATTTAAATATGTCTTGTTTATAATGAATATCAAGTTAATGAAATAGTTCAATTAACTGATATTAGGGTTACCAGAACACATCTTATTGAGACCTCTTAACTGAAATAATAAACCAACAACATCCAGGAAGTAGTTCTCAAAAATAATATTAATTATCAAATCAGTGAATCCAATAATTGAATAATGATATGTGGAAATAGTTCATAACACATTAACATTCAATAAATCAGTTTCATAAGGCGGATTTCTGAGTAAGTAGTTACTCAAAAATGAGAAATTAATCCATAAAAACAGCGATACATAATAACAACATTGAGACAAATTACCCATATTGACAATAGTGCACAAACATGAATAAAATGACACATTCCTGTCACCATAAAAGTAAAATTGATATTTGAAACAGTAGTATTAGAAATACCAATTTATTGCATCCATTTCTCTGTCCTTGGTCTCCAACAGCCCTTTACATTGCTTGAACTTCTACTTTCAAAGCTAAAGCCACAATAGTGCAAACTTTGCCCTTCATGCATAATTCAAGATACAAAGGGAAAATCCTCAATAATCCCCAGATCTGAGATTTTCTCTCCTCTCTCCTACAACTCTAAATTCCTATTACAGTAGTGCTTTCAGAAGTCTAAAATTGCAGAGGAGAGCAGCCCCTAATTACATTCTGCAATCTGTTATTTATAATATTTGTCAAGGAATTCTTGAGAGAAGAGTTTGTTGAAGAGAAATTTGCTAAATCCAATTTTACTTGCTCAAAAATCCTGATCTTCAATTGTTGGAGCATTCTCATTGATTGAGATTCTTTTCTCCATATTTCTTCCACTGTTTTCCTGCAAAAGAAATCAAAATAAATTAAGATGCAATCAAAATATCATTTCTGGCAATTAAATCAAATCCAATCAAATTCTATTTAAATAAATACTTGAAAATAAAATGTAAGCTTTCAATTGATGCATGGGATGGTTTGATTGGCCAAAGATATTATTAACCAATGGATCTGCAATTAGAAGAGGTTTGGACAAATGAAAATGAAGAAAATAACTCAGAAAATTGATTTTGTTTTCAAAATTCAGAGCTTGATCTTCTGCCTGATTTTTGACCCAATAAATGATTAAATCTGTTAGTGAAACCTCCTCAAAAATGTTCTTGATTTTCTCTTTCCAATGAGCCGTCCTGGGCCTCATTTGGCCAAGTGTAACCCAATATATGAGCCTCCAAAGTTGATGGGTCAAATCTGGCATGAATCTGGAAATTTTGTCGCTGGGCTAAAAATATTGTAATTAAAAACTAATCCTAAATTAGTCTCTAATTAATTCGAATTTAATTATTAACCGAAAACTAAACTAATTATTAATTAACATCAATCTAACTAACTAATATGTAATTAATTATTTATAAACTAATTAATATAAATAATACTTTAATTTTAATTTAATTAAATTAATTAATTTTTATATATTAATTAACTTAATTAATTTATTATTTATTATTTAAATATTAAATTTTTAAAATAATAAATAAAAAATTTAAATAAAAACAAACTAACCTATACTACCTTTATTTACTCCATACCTAGTCCATATTACTTAGTCCATATTGCTCATACGTATGAGTATATTTATTAAACTATACTAAACCCAAAACACGTTGATAAACAAGTTAATGCCTCATGTGCTTTTCGCAGTCGGCATATCGGCGATATTGAAATGTCGGGGTTTTCAAACTTTGTATTTAGTGAAGACCCCTGATGCGATTCATTCAAACCGATGGATTTTTAAAGTTTGGTTAATGCCCTTTGGTTAATCGGTGATCGGGGATATGCCTTTCGGGCTTTTTAAATTTCGGCGATTGGGGATATGCCTTTCGGGATTTTAAACTTAATACAATACAAAATCCCCGATCCGATATCGGCATTGGGGTATGGTGTGTATCGGGTTATTGAAAAGTCGCGATGCGATATATATTTTTTATATATTAAATTTTAATTTAATTAATTTAATTATATTTTAAATAATAATTAATTTAATTAATCTAAGATTTAATATTAAAAATCAATTTTTATTTTGATTTTATTTTATGAGGATTATTTTATAAACTACAACCACTCTTAATAAAAGTAAAACTATAAAAATAAACTACAGCCGCTTCGAAAATTTTGGGTTTTCGAGATTAATAATTGATTTGGAAATTGGAGTAAATTTCTTAAATCCCGATAATTAATGATTTGGCCGCATAATTAAAAATGGAAAAACATTAGTAAAAACTTGCTATGGGTTAATATTTAAAATGATTGCGTTATTGAACTAATTTATTTACAAAATGCAATATTGTACATTTTATGCATTTTTAACCCAGGCTACATAAATAATAAGACTTTCAAAGGAGTGCCATTTTCAAACCAGTTGACCAAATGAAGCGAAAAAAGCGTCAATGGGAAGCTTATAAAAAATCGATTCTAACAAAGCAATCAAAACAAGAATCCAAAGAAAATGAAAAATTAACAAATGCGTAGGGCAATTAACTAAATAAAAATCCAAAAAGGTGTTTAGCCAAAATTTTTATACAAAGGGTCCCCATTATTTGAAGTGAACAAGTCAAAAATGTGGGCATTGTGTTTTTACCACAACAGCAGGGGAAGGCAAAGAGGCTCATTCTCGATAGAGTTCCAGATCATGTGGTCTCACACTTGTAGGGTAAGGATATAGTGCGAGAGATGTGGGAAGGCTTGTCGTATATATATGAAGGCTCTTCCGAACAACTTAAGATGTATTTAGATCAGAAATTGCAGTGGAATTGGATGCAGAATGGAGAAGGGGTGAACCTCTATATTCAACGTCCTTAGGACACTAGAGACTAGCTTTCTACAGTGGGGTCCACTCCTCAGCCAATTGTGATGGTGATGATAGCCCTAAATAGAGTCTCGAATGAATGGAAAGTTTTCATCCAAAGCATATTGGGTAGAGAAAAATTACCTTCATGGGAGGAGATGTGGGCAGCTCTTCAACTTGAGGAGTTAAGGAGGGACCTAGTGAAGGTCAACCTCAGTGGCAACAATGGGAGTGGCATAAAGACAAACTAGGAGGAGGAGAACATAGCTCTAGCATCGAAGGGGCAGCAAAAGCTGAAGCAAAATAAGAACATTTCGAAAGTGAAATGTTTCAATTGTGGCGAGATGGGCCACTATGCATCACAATGTCCTTTGAAGAAAAAAGATAAGGATAAGAAACATGATCCTAAGGTTGTTTCACCAAATATTGATGAGGATGAGTTTTCCATGAGTGCACACGCATCTCCAGGTGGGAGATGGTGTGATATTAAGCTATAGTCGGGAGGACTACATGTGGGAAGTATCCTTGAGTAATTCACCTCTTGGATTAAGTCCTTGCTACGAGAGCCCAAGCTTCAGCAGTAGTGAGTTGGACTTAGTGTTAGATGATGTAGTGGAGTGTTTGGAGGACAAATGCAGTAGCTGGGGACTAGAGGCTGATCAACACAGAGAAAGGTTGGAAATAGTGTAGTTGGCACAATGCAAGAGTCAGTAATAGCGCACAATATTCAAAGGGTCAGAATCAAGGGAAGTCAGATTCTAACATTCATTGTATTATGTTGAACACAGTTAAGTTCAACTAATTTTGGATGTTTTTCAGTTACTTCTCTCAGCAACTAAGTTGTAGTAAGGATGCAGTGTTAGAAGTGGCAGTGCTAACAACATAGCATATGCAACGTTTGAGAGGGAGTTGCAGTACAAATGCAGGAGTGGAAGTGACAGTCTCATGGGCAATAGTACAATAGCAACAACAACACAGTGTTGGTGGTAGTAGCAATGCATAAAGGAGGTGCTTCAGAAACATAGCAACATACAAGTGGACATTGTTGTTAGAGCACTTTCCTCGCTAAGAGGGAGTGTTATTTTTTGGTAGCATAGGAAGTTATCTAGCCTTGAAAATCGGTGGAGAGGCTATGGCACATGAGTTTTAAAGAACCAGAAACTGTTTGGTGAAATTCTAGCTAGATTATATTTTATTAAAACAATTAATATTTTTAATGGAGTCCCTAAGTCTAAACTTAGGGAAATTAAAATATTAATGGGTATTAATCAAAATATGGGTGAGCATCATCTAGAAGGTGAATCAAGTCATGTTTTAATCTTAGCCATTTATTAGAGACTTAAACTCGACCACTGAAGACTCAAGAGGAAAAGTATAATATGGAGGCTTGGGGTTCACTTGAAGACACACAAAGAGAATGAATTGATCTAGAGTTTGATTTCTCAGGCTAGGAAGCTGAGAAATTTGAACTAAGTGATCATTCTGTAGGAGAGGGGCAGTGAGAATCTAGGAGAAGGAATTTCTGGAGAATATTGACAGAGAGGCAGAGAGAGCTTGTAGAGAGGTAGCATAGTAGCCACGAGAGATGACGTTGGGCCAATCTAGGCCCACGCAGTCTTGATGTAGAGCCAGAAAAGCTAGCACAGAGCAGAAAATTTATTTGTCACGCAGAAGCCAAAACTGTCGAACAATCGAAACTACTGGGAATTGCTGTAACAATCGGTATAACTGACACATAGGACAGAAGAGGTGATGTAGGGCTAATGTAGAACTTGAAAGGTTGACACGGGGCCTACACATGGCCAACATAGATATATCCATGGTTAGCCAGTCTTGTGTCGGACCAGCCGAAATTATGCCAGATGAAGTGAGGTAAAACTCACTCATATTTTCCACCAATATTTTTTTTTGTAAAGGATTGCTAGATGAGCATCCTAGATTTGTATTCATATATTTCTCCTGCATAATAATAAACCCTCAGAACTACTGCACTGGTTTTCCCGAATTGGGTTTTTTCGCGGACTATTGTGTCCAAAAATAAGTGTGTCCTATGTATCTTGTTCATTTCTCTATTTTCTGTTTCATCAGATCAAATATTTAATTAGTGTAGGCTTTATAAGTAATTTGCTTTAATATTCAGAAGAATAACTTGATGAATGTAATTTAAAAATCATGTAGGTGAAGTAGATTCAAATTTTCTACAGTATGGGTTCCTTCAGTCTAGGAATTTTCAAAGATACTCTTTGAGAAGAAAGGCCTATAAATGTTACAACAATTGACCACTAAAGGTGGTAAAAATCATTGATGTAAAGATAGATGAGATTCTTCTGGAAAGATAAGTAGAACCAAAAAATGAAGAAGATCCTATCTTTGTAGATCAAGAGGAAGGTGTTGCAAAAGAAGAGAAAGAATCAAAAGATCAAAAGGAAGAACAAACTCAAACACCATCCAAGACAACCTTCAAGTTCTTTTGAAAGCACCGTCCAAAATACTGGGTTATATGAGATATAGATACGAGTATACAAATAAGAATAAGGATGACAAACAGACCAAAAACGAATGATTTTCCCTTGTTATCCACAATAGAACCAAAGAATTTTACTCAAGCAAGGAAGGATCCTCACTAGATAAAAGCAATGGCAGAAGAGATTAACCAAATTAAAAAGAATGGGACATGGGAATTAGTACCATGTCCAAATGATAAGAATGTCATAAGAACCAAGTGGGATTTTAATAAAAAAATGAATGAATGAGGATAAATCATCAGAAACAAGGAAAGATTAGTGTACAATGGATACCCTCAAATTGAAGGAATTGACTTTGAAGGGACTTTCACTCATGTTGCCAATTTAGACACCATAAGGATGTTTTTAGAATTTTCTTGTTCAAAATTCTTCAAAGTATATTAGATGGATGTGAATTCAACCTTTCTAAATGGAGATATCAAAGAAGAAGTATAGATGGAACAACCATAAGGGTTTGACTTGTCAGAAAATAAAGACTTCATTAGAAAATTGAAGAAGGCCTTGTATGGATTAAAACAACCTCCAAGAGATTGATAGCTAGACTAGACCAATATCTTTAACAACAAGGATTCAAAAGAGGAGTTTTAGGAAGCAATTACATGGATATGGATAAAGACAATATGTTGATCACATTGGTATACGTGGATGATCTGATTTTTGGCAGCAACAATGATGAAATGAGTCACAACTTTGACCAAGATATGTCAAAAGAATTTGAAATGTCAATGATTGGAGAAATATCTTACTTTATTGGACTTAAAGTAACTCAAGACAATGTTGTAATATTCATAAGATGAACAAAGTATATCAAGTAGATGCTTGGGATGGAAGAATGTGTTGTTGTAAGCACACCTATGATTACAAGTTGTAAACTAAGTAAGGACAATGAATCCCCTATACTAGATGAAAATATCTACATATAAATGATTGGAGGGCATCTATATTTGATATTTTCATGACCAAACATCATGCAGGAATTAGAAATAGTGGAAATATTCCAGTCATCTCCTAAAGAATCTCACATGCTAGCTGTAAAGAAAATACTCAAATATCTGAAAGACACTCTTGTTTTTGGACTATGGTACCCTAAGAGCACAAATATTACCTTGATAACATATAATGTTGTAGACTGGACATGAATTGTTGATGATAAAAAAAGAACTAGTGGGAATGCATTCTTCTTAGGAGGCTGCCTTTTATCTTGGCTAATAAAGAAACAATCATTTATATCTTTTTCCACAACTGAATCTGAGTACATAGCAGGAACATATTGTTGTACACAAATATTATGGTTGAAGGAAGCATTGAAGGATGTCAAGATAAAAACAAATTAGCCTATCACCATGTACTGTGACAATACTAGTGTAATAATCCTCTCAACAAAACTTGTCATGCATTCAAAGACAAAACATATCCCAATTAAGACCACTTTCTTTGAGAACAAGTTGCAGAGAAGAACATCAAAATGGAATATGTCAACACTAAGGAAAATATTGCATATATATTCACAAAACCCCTACCTCAAGAAGCATTTTAATATATTTGTCAAAATATGGGTGTCATATCGCTTGCATCTCTTTAGAGCATCCCTTTGTTATTGATGTCAAAGGGGGAGAACATGACGGGGAGAAACATCATGCAAAGAAGAGTAGAAAAATGTCACGGGGAGAAACATCATGACAAGGGGAGTAGAACAATGAAAAAGGGAGTAGAAGATGAGGAATGTTTCCATCAATAAAAAAGGGGGATATTGTTGGAGAAATAAATTACTATTGACGTCAAAGGATGTTCAACTAGAGAAGAAAATTGCATAATCTTAAGGACGAGTTTAATCCCTTCCCAACGAGTATTTGCATGCCTCCTAACTCCTCTTCACTGAGGAGAAATTAATTTTCTATGTAAGAAAACCATATATTACACCCCTTGTCCAAGTCAGCCCCCATCCAATAGACATGTCGATTTAGTTGGGTGATGGCACTGTTATAAATAAGTAGAAGCTTTCTTCCAATTTATCCACCAACTCGTCCAAGACAGGCAAGAGAAGTTAGATTCTGTAACAAGGAGAATTATAAGTTCATACTCATGAACCCCAAACAAAATTGAGGGAAAGTGCAAGGTTTTTGGTTATGCTCTTGGGTAATCGTTACTAGTGTTTTTGTGCTCAATTCCTTGGACACTCTTGGAGAAAATTATGACCTTATTTGAAGAACAAATTTTAGTGCTTGAAGAGCAGTAGAATCAACCTAGTCTCGACCTATGAAGAAGAAAAAAACTTAGGCTAAAGTCACAACAGATCTCGACCTATTATTAATGAATATTCAACCCTTAAACTAGGGAATCTCTAAGGAATTTTCAGCCTTGAGGCTTGGACTTGTAGAAGGACGAAAACTTGACCTCTCTCTATGGACTTCGGTCTTATAATAGAGACTTACTTCACCATCCCTGCTCCCTCCCCCTTCTCTATGATCTCTTTCGTTCTAAGATAAGAGTGAATCTCAATCTCATTTTTTAGAAGACTTTGACCAAATCTTTGACAAAGTTTTGGAGAGATTTGAAGTAGCCCGTTTGTGCATATTCTTAGTATCTGTTGGATAGGTATTAAAGACTTATTGTATCAACCTTGTTGAAGTATTCTTGACCATTTTTTGGAGTAAGACTTGAATACTTTTATGTAGTAGACTTGAATACTTTTCAATAGCAGATCTGAAGACACTCATTGAGCAAACTTGAAGACAACTATTAAATCATATTTTAGATCAAGATATTTGAAGGATTTGGTGCCTACCTTAGGGCATACTTGGAGAATATTTGAATAAATTCTTAAAGCAGTCTTGGAAGCATGCTTGAGAAAGTTTTAGACACCTTGAAGAACACTCTAGATCAGAGCTAGAAGCTACCTTGGAGATATCTTGGTAAATTTTTAAAGTATATTGGAGCTGATTTTTTAAATTGGAGCCTAAGGGGATTGGAGTCCTCATTTTGACCATGTTGCTTCTTGGATTTGTTGAGAGGATTCAAGGTTGGAGTTTCCATTCAAGGTTGGTGTCTTGAAGAAGTTAAAGATTTTAGTATAAAGTTGGGACTTGAATTTTTGTAAAAGAGGACTGGAATCCTCACAATATTCATTAATAATTTATTTATTTATTTATTTATTTTTCTAATTATTTTGTTCTGGTTTAAAATGTGATAAAAATCTTAACTGGCATAGTATAAAAATTGTAAGAAGTATTGATTCACCCCTACCCTCTCAGTGTTTTCAAAATTTAAAAAATTGAATTATATAATAATATCATAATTATAAATTAATTGGTTAAAAAACATCTAAATACAATCCTACTGAGAGTATTAAAAAATATATTCTTAATATAGGTATTTAGCTTGAGTGAGGGTGTTCTGCAACCTGCTCACAAAGTACAAGAAAAGATAGACCAATGACTTAAAAATTATCCTCTTCGAGGGGGAAACCTCCTTTACATTACATAAATGAATAATTATTGGATGATACAAATGATAAGACCTCCTTATTATATATAGGAGTCTAAGGGGTCACAATATAATCAGAGCCTACATAACAATAATAATGTAAGGGAACGACAATAACAATAGTGGGCTTTTATGGGGCACATAAATAACAATATGGGGGATACATGGGAACAACAATAACAATAGGGGGATAAAATACAATATAATAAGGGAGATACACTAGTATTATAGGGACCTAACATGCCCCTCTCCTTAAAAAAAGTGTTTTCCTCAATGCTTTAGTAGTTCTAGACAATTTTCATCCTCCCATGTGGAATTTTTAGTGGGTAAGTTCTTCCACTTAATGAGATACTATGAAATTAATCGATTTTGTAGTTATCGGGTTATTGTTTCTATGACTCCTTCAGGCTTAAATATGATTTTTCCTTCTTCGTCAAGTTCTGGCTACACTATTTGAAATAGGATATTATCATTGATAACCTTATTTAAGCATGAAACATGGAAAGTTGGGTGTACTCGGGAATATGTAGGCAACTCCAACTTGTATTCCATAGTACTAATCTATTGCAACACCTTGTAAGGATGATAGTACATGGGTGGTAATTTATTATCCCTCTTAGTTTATTGAGGGACATTTGTTTGTATGGTTGTAGCCATAAAAATACCCAGTCACCTACATCAAAACTTCATTCACTACAATGTTCATATGCATGTTGTTTCATTTGATTCTATGCCAAAGTGAGGTTATCCTTTAAGATTTGGAGAACATTTTGTTGATGTTCGATGTGATATTCCACCTCTTGAAAATTAGAATTTTCTTGTAAATATGATGTGATGGATGGTGGATGATATCCATAAAGTGCCCTAAATGGGATCATTTTTGCTGCAATATGCAAGGAAGTGTTATAAAACCATTCAACTAGAGGTAACCACTTGACCCATTGTAAAGTTTATTAGATACAAAGCAATGAAGATATACTTCCAAACATTTTTTCACTATCTCAATTTTCCAGTCAGATTGAGGATGATAAGATGATTTATGAGCTAATTGAGTACCAAGATAAGAAAATAATTCCATCCAAAAATTTCTATTGAAAAGGGGATCTCTGTCACTTACAATAATTTTTGGGTTTCCTTGTATCTTTTGAATTGTTTCCATTAACGTAGTAGCAACTGTACTGGTTTTAAAAGGATGAGATAATGCACAAAAATTTTAAAAACTTGGTAAGTCTATCAACTACCACCATGATGACACTCTTTTATTCGGACTTGGGTAAAATTGTGATAAAATCCATTAAGATCTCCTCCCAATGTTGACCTAGAATCGCTAAAGGTTTTAACAAACACGAGGTCTTAATTGTCTCAACTTTATTTTGTTGGCAAACCAAACATTCTTCCACAAACTTCTAAATATCAGATTTAAGGTCATCCCAAAACAATTCCTTCTTGACCCTGTGGTAAGTTTTTCAAAATCTTGAGTGCCCTCCTAAGGAGAAGGTGTGCAATTCCAAAATACCTCTTTTGTTTGAGTTGGGAATTCATACAAAGATATAAGTGATATTTGTACTATTGTCACTCACTGCTAAATTTGTTTTTAGCTGTGAAAAGGGTAAGAAAGAGTGTGAATTTTGAATCCACCTTCCAAGCCACAAAGGCTCTCTAAGCTTAATCAAACCCTCTCCATTTCATAGTGCTTAGAATAAGTTTTCCAACTGTATATGGAAGTCCAAAAATGGACTTCTAGATAAGACGATAGAGCAGATTGAAGTTGCCCTTTGAAAGTTAGAAAACCGAGATGAAAAGACCAAGGGAAGGCTATTCGCAATCACAACTTCCTAAGAGTAGCACCAGGGAAAGGACCGAGCAACTTACAATAAACGATCACCAATATCAGTGATCACAAATTTCATAGGTCCTAGGTTCATCGTAAATCGCAATCAGCAATCGAAGTCCCCAACAATCAAGACATATCGGAAGGGTAAAGCAACGATCGTCGATATCACACTCCGAGAGCACATCGCAAATCACAATCAACGCTCGGGGGGTTTGAGGTTCCAGGGCATCACATATTGGTGATCGGTGAATCAGCACACTAGCAGGGTTAAAACTCCAAAAGTTGTGATATCACGATTTGCAGTATGATTAGTGGTAAAGTGTCAAGAGGGCCAAAACTACGGGCAAGTGGGCATTTTCCCTCTCCTCCAACAAGACGTGTGGCATAATAGGATTGATCCTGATAAAGACACATGGTAGCTGACATCAGCATGATGTGGCGGTACAAAAGGACACGTGGCATGTAGATTCAGAGTTTTAAGGGTCAAAAGGGGCCAAAACCAAGTGACACGTGTCACCACTAAGTAAGTGCCACGTGGCACTGATGGCATCACTAATCCTGCAGATCAGCGATCACATAGGTAAAAGTTCCTCCTTTGTTGAAGTCCCTCCTGGCTTGTGATTTTTATATGTCTAACCCTTTTCAAAGGTCACATATCAAATAAACACCCCCCATCTCTGGACGACCCAGATTAACTCCACCCTCATGAATGGCTCCCAGGTCTTCCCCCCCCCCCCCCCCCACCATGTTTCCCTTTATCGATGGGGGGGGGGGGTGTATGAAAAGTGGTTTCACCATCAGGCCCCACTGACACGTGTCCCTCTGATACCATTTTGCACTCTCCCCCCACTTACCACTTACCTATCATTACCCCCTCCCAAAACCACTCATCCTCACACTCTCTCTCGCCAAAGGCTCTAGTGCCCATGAACTGAGCACCTGGTCACAACCCCCTGGTTTATATGAAACTAAATTCAGACAGGGGCTAAACCAAAGGGGGCCAAGGAGCATCAAAACCCATTGTTCTACAACGCCTTTAAGAGTAAAAGTCTTGCTGCCATAAAGCCCTGATAGTATGGTATAGTGTTTTGAAGGTGGATAGGTTGGTAGCTAAAGCATTGAATGAAGTTGGTGCAGTATTAAATCAGTATGGGTTGACCCAGAAATTCCCACTGTGACATGAAACCAAGGTTGACGATACAGAGTAAATGAAGATATGAAAGGTTAGGGGGACTCGATGATCTAGCATGGTGCTCCTTACAGAGGGAAGACGAGGTACTCCCAAGGTGTCCTCTGATTTTGTACTACATCATGAATCTAACATTTTCCCACTCCCAGTTTTAAAGAACGAATGCTTTAGGTAGTTAAGGCGAAAGTGACAGAAACTGGCTAAGCAGCTAGAGGGATGTACGATGACAGAGACGTGGCCTGACCGAGGGCCTTCACAGGAATAGTAGAGGGACACTTCCTCCATCATATTTTAGTTTTTACTTTTCCTTATTATTTTAGTAATTTGCATATTTCCAAGAAAGGGATCAAATCTTGATTGTAATCATTTTGGGTAACAGAGACATTACAGGCTGCGATAACTAGTCAATTAAGCAACTGGCCCTCACTTATATATTTTTTAATTACTGATTCAAAGCCTCCATTCTCTGTATAAATAAAGGGGAGAAACACTTAACAGAGGTTCTAGAATCTCACTCCTGCGAGGGTCTGAATTCGGAGATGCCATTCTTAGTTCTAAATGGCCTGTTCATAAGGGATCTGAGCGACAAATGCTGAATGTAATGGACTGGTATTTGTACCCTTCAAGTATTAATGAAACTCCCTAGTGATTCCAAGAAGATCAATGCGCAGTATGTTTTCCCTTCTGTAATCTCATTTCATATATGTTTTTCCTTCTATGAAATAGTGTAATGAGACTGTCAATTTCTCCCTGATTCATGGATTTATCCACGATCTAAATAAAGAATAGTACGTGTGTATATTACAGATTTACTTGTGTTATTCAATAGCCTATAGTACTTGCAGCAATTACATATTTACTTGTGTTATTAGATTAACCCACAGTACCTATATGAGCACATATTTACTCATTGTTTGGTGATAGAGGTACCCATGTTATACCTGGTATGAAACCCCAATAAACACTCTGTTGTTTCTGCCTTTCCAACTTCTCTCTCTTCCATATTTTTGTTGGAACATCATTTCTTAGGATTCTGTGTTGTCTAAAGCCCTATGTATCGAACTCCACCCTTCACTCGAAATGTTGCTGCTTAGGATTATGTTCTGTATACAACCCTCTGCATCAAATTCCCTCCTTCATTTTCTCCTCTTCACTTTACTAGAACTTCAATATAAAGCCTTCTGTTGTTGTGTGTCAACCACCAAAACCAAACATTTCTCTTTGAGGTTGGCCCGATTTACCCCTGAGTGTTTGGATCCATGTATCGGCTTGGGTTTACCTACATGATAGACTATTGAACCAAGCCACCTTTATTCTCTTTTTTAATTACATGGCAATTGGAGTGCAACAGAAACCCCACTCATAATCTTCCATGCACTCCTCTATTTAAGATGTCCTAAGCACTGGTCTACAATCAACCCAGAGGCTGTCTCTAGGAATCTTTCTATGTCTCTCGAAGCACTTGTGCTCCGGGTGCCGCTAAAAGTGACAAGATGTACCATAATGAATCATTTTTCCATATATATGTATCATATATATTGGGATTTTGTGGCATCTTTTGAATGAGTGTCCACACCTCTTCATCATTCTTCCATCCATCCCTTGCTTCAGTTATCCAATCAGGTTGGATAATATAAATGGCACAAAGAAATTCTTCCACATCCACATCCTTTCTTGAGAGTGCATATGCAACAACATTTTTCTTCCCTTTGTTGTAGATGATTTCAAAGTCATAACCTAACATCTTTGTGAACCATTTTCACTTCTCTTTTGAAGATAATATTTTCTCCAAAAAGTATTTAAGACTATCATGATTTGTTTTTCCCTTGAAGTGTCTTCCCATTAGGTAAGGTCTCCATTGCTTTAGTGCATGTAGTATTTCCAACATTTCCTTTTCATAAATAGATTTGTGTAAATACTTTCCTTTGAATGGACGACTTTCAAAAGTAATGGGTCTTCCTTCTTGCATTAAAACAACACCAATTCCATTTCCTGAGGCATCACAGTCCGCAATAAATGTTTTTGTGAAGTCTTGCACAACTAAGACTAATACTCGGCACATTTCCTCTTTAAGATGTTCAAAGGCCTTAGTTTCCTCTAGAGTCCAAGAAAATGCATGTTTCTCTAGTAACGTTGTTAGACGTGCTATTATTCTCCCATAATTCTTAACAAACTTGCAATAATTTCTTGTCAACCCAAGAAATCCTCGAAGATTCTTTATGGTTGTGGGGATTTTCCATTTGTTAATGAATTTAATTTTTTTAGGGTATACATTAATGCCGTCATGAGATACAATATGACCCAAATATTCCACCTCCTGTAATCCAAAGAAACATTTGGAGGTTTTCACATATAATTGTTTCTCCTCCAATAGTTTGAGCACCCTGTCAACTTGTTGAACATGATCCTTCCAGGACTTGTTTTATATTAGTTTATCATCAAAAAATATACTCAAATTTTCTAAGGAAGGGTTTGAAAGTGGAATTCATCAAACCTTGAAATGTAGAAGGTGCATTAGTAAGGCCAAAAGGCATGACCAAAAATTAATAATGACCCTCATGAGCTCTGAATATTGTTTTTGGAGTGTCTTTAGTCTTCATTCTAATTTGATGATATCCTGAACAAAGATCCAACTTGGTGAAGTAATTTCTCCATGTAATTCATCCAACAATTCATCAATGAAAGGAATGGGAAATTTATCTTTAATAATGATCTTGCTGCACTCCCTATAATATGGACACATACTCCATGATCCATCCTTTTTGTGCACCAATACTACCAGAGTAGATTAAGAATTTTGACTAAGTTGAATTATACCGACGTATAACATTTTTGCAACAATACATTCAATTTAACTCTTTTAGGCATAGGGATATTTGTAAGGCCTAATGTTTGGAGGAACACTTCCTGGAATCAAATGAATAGCATGATCATGATAATGAGTAGGTGGGAGGCCTTTAGAAGTCTCAAATACCTTGGAATGATTGTCCAATAATTTTTGGAGATCTGGAGAAATAGATGATTTCAATGTTTCAACCTCTAGTGAGCATAATTGTGCAATTATGCCCCTTTTTTATTTCTTCAAAAGCTTCATCATTCCATTATAGATGATTATCTTTCCTGGTTTCCCTACGATACCCCTTAATTCAACTTCATTTCCTTCCCAGAACAAATTCAAGAAACGTTCTTGAAGATTAAAATCTAACGCCCCCAAATATTGTAACCATTGGACTCCTAGTGCAAAATAAACACTACCCATTGGAATGGAAAGCATTGGACTATTCAATATATATTCTGCCATGGCTAACTTGATATTATGGCACTTTCCATAGCAATTTATAGTTCCTCCATTTGCAACCGTCACTTGACACTCTGGTTCTAGATATAGGAGGCAATTCAATTCCTTGGCTATCTTACAATGAATAAAATTATGGGTACAACCTCAATCAATCAACATTATTATCCTTGTATTCTTGAGTATACTTCTATTTTGAGAGTTTGAGGAGTGGTAATTCCTTCCAATGCATTACAAGATATGTTCGGACTCGTCTCCTCTTTCTCTAGGGTTGGTTCCTTTTGTATATCCACCCTCTTTTGATGTTCCTTGTTCCTTTTTTTTCCTCCTCTTCAAAATCTATGTAAAATAATTTCTTCTCAGCAAACTTACGACCTTTAGTGTATTTGTTATCACAACTGTAACAAAGCCCTTTTTCTCCTTTTTCCTCCAACTTTTGTGGTGTTAACATTGTAAGTTGTTGAAGACTAGGAGCAACAACACTTGCATCTTTATAGTTGTGAGTGTTAGACTTCCTTGTTGCCATACCCTGAATGCCTTCTCCAATGAATCAGGTTCCCAAAGGTGAACCTCATGTTGGATGTTATCCTTTAAAGTCCCTATGAAGAAATCAATCCTATACTCCTTTGGAATATCAGTTACTCTGATATCCAATTTTTGGAAGTCCTCAATGTGTTCTGCCAATAAACCCTTTTGTTTGAGATTTACTAGTTGGCTAAAGAAGGTGTTGCTCTTTGTATCAGCATAATGTGCTATCATTTCCTCCATAAAAATTGACCAAGTGACAAGTGTTTTACAAGAATAAAGCCATCAATACCATGCAAACTGATTGGGTTCTAAATATAAATATACAATGTGTACATTTTATGTGCATTGCACATGATGGAGATCAAAATATTGTTGCATCTGTAGTATATATGTTACCAAATCCTTTCCATCAAACTTCCTCTTATCGATATTTGGAATGTGATGGATATTAAACCCAACATTAGAGTCTCTAAATCATAGTTCACATTCCTTTTTTCCTCATCATGATTTTCATGGATTACCTTGTCACCATTGGGAAGCCTTTCTTGAAGCAACTTTGTCAACACTTCCATCTTGACATTCACCATTGCTTCCACATTTGTTTTTCAACCATCCTTCAAGCCTTCCATGTCCATTTTTATTTTTACTTCTAAAACATCTATCTTCAAATTCATAATCACTTCCAATCCATTTTTGGTTACTCTTTATGAGAGGGAAATTTGTTGCACTTGGTCTCGTAATTTTGATATACTAGGTTCCATTTCTTCCTCTTATTCATGTGTCATAGTAGGGATTTCTGGTTTCTTACTAGGTGTGTCCATTTTCTTGCTTTGAGGAATTTTGGACTCAAACAATGGTATCTATGCTTCACTCTTCCCTTTGAGTAACTTCAAAGGAATATCAGTTACTCTAATATCCAATTACTCGAAGTCCTCAATGTGTTCTTCCATTAAACCCTTTTGTTAGAGACTTATTAATTGGCTACAGAAGGTGTTTCTCTTTATATCGGTGTAATGTGCTATCATTTCCTCCATAAAAATTGACCAAGTGATAAGTTTTCTACGAGAATAAAGCCATCAATACCATACAAACTGATTGAGTTCTAAATATAAAGATGCAATGTGTACGTTTTATGTGTGTTGCACATGATGGAGATCAAAATATTGTTGCATTTGTAGTATATATGTTACCAAATCCTTGCCATCAAACTTCCTCATATTAATATTTGGAATGTGGTGGATATTAAATGCAAGATTAGAGTCTATAAAATCATAATTCATGTTCCTTTTGTCCTGATCATGATTTTCATGGATTACCTTGTTACCATTGGGAAGCCTTTCTTGAAGCAACTTTTTCAACGCTTCCATCTAGACATTCATCATTGCTTCCATGTTTGCTTTTAAACCATACTTCAAAACTTCCATGTCCCTTTTTATTTTTACTTCTAAACCATCTATCTTAACATTCATCATCGCTTCCAATCCATTTTTGGTTACTCTTTTGAGGAGCGAAATTTGTTTCACTTGGTCTCGCAATTTTGATATATCATGTTCCATTTCTTCCTCTTATTCATGTGTCATAGTAGATATTTTTGGTTGCTTAATGGTGTGTCCATTTTCTTGCTTCGAGGAATTTTGGACTCAAAAAACGACATCTATGCTTCACTCTTCCCTTTGAATCACCTCAAACTAATTTTTCAAACAAAAGTTATGCAAAATAAAAGAAAAATACACACCTTTTTCTTGCTTTTTAGGAGCTCGATATTGAAATTGTTGTATCTCTGTAATTTCAGATCTCCATGGTCTGAAATTCTGTCTTGTGGTATGATCTGAAATGGATCTGACTTGGACTTATAAGTCTAAAGTGTTCCTCACAAAGGAAAATGAAAGTTCAAAAACTGCTCCTGGAAATAGTCCCATTGCATAGATCTTTTCATTCTGAATCTACTGCAATTTGAATGGGCTAAAATGGACTTAAGGCCTTCTTAAAGAAAATCGCATCGGAAAGGGTTAAAATGGCGGACCTAGACCCAAGGCCAGACGGACCCTCGATCAGTGATCTCCGATATATCTGATCGGAGGTAGGCCTACATGCGACATCGGGACCCAAGCGGAGCCGATTCGATGAGCGATTGCAATTGTGATCGACCGATCAGCGGATCGGTGATCGACATAACCAAAGGAAAGACCCCCGTGCCATTGCGACAATGATATTGCAACATGCGATAAAGTCATGGACCGATGTGTGATTGCGCGTGGACCGTTGGATCAGGTGCGCAGATCAATGGTCAGGATTCAATCGGGGTGATCAAAAATTGGGAGATCGATGGATCCCCGATACAAAGGCCAATGCACCATGCGACATGCGATAGCAATATGCTGATAAGGGCCAGAACTGATGGATTTATAGACCTGATTTCATAAGTTTTGAAATCCAGGAATTCGGGATTTTCAATGTATTCCAGTGTATTGAGGTCTTTGACCTCCTGCCTATGCGATTGCAATATGCTGATAAAAGTCAGCACCGATAGGGTTTATAGGGGTGATTCGATAATATTTGAAGTCGGAATTTCACACCCGATAGTTTATTTCCATGTATATTCTCTGTGTATTGGAAATATGGTTTTTTCACGGATTTTGTCCATGAAAGAGGCCGCCTGTGTATTTCCTTTGTAACTGTCCCATTCTCCTTGCCACACTATAAAAGGGCATTTGTAACAATGATGCAGGAATGCGTTACATGCAGAGAGACACAGAGCCAGATGGCCAGACGCAGAGCCATAGAGACAGAGCACCAAAGGGCCAGAAGGAGAGCCACAGAGCCGGTGAGCCAGAGGGCCAATCGAAGAGCTAAAGGGCAGCAAGGGAACGATTCATCATGATGAGAGACAGAGGAACAGCTAGGGGAGCCGCAAAGTCGGAGGGTTCATCACAAAAACACAGAGAGCATGATTAATAGGGGTGTTTGACAGAGAACTCAAGAGATGCACACAGAGGCCCAGAGCAATGTGCAGAGGTAGCTTGGAGAAGCCCAGAGCTGTTTGAACGCTAAGGAATATAAAGGGAAATCTTAGTGTATGCCAAGAGAGCATAGAGAGTTTTGGAGTCACTTGAAGGTCGAGTGAACCAGAGAGCTCAATTGACAGCAACGAGTTGCTGCTGAAGGTCACTGGAAGGTTGTTGAGAGTCACTTGGAGGTAAAGAGAACTACAAAGGAACACCGAGGCTGAGAGAGGCTCGTAAGAGCCAAGAGCGAGAGTGAGAGCCAGAGCCAGAGCCAGATTCGAGAGGACAATAAACAGATCAGATGATCCAGCTGTTGCTGGTGTCCAGAATGTGCTCAAGAAAAAAGAAGGCATTCTAGAGACAGTTAAGAGAATTCTGAGGGAGTTGGTGCAACCTAGAGCAAGATTGCTTAGAGCGCTGGTTGAAGGAATCTAGTCCAGAGAAGCCTAGATCTGTCTGCAGAAGTGTGGATAGCCAATGGGATAAGATGGTGTTCTAAGCCCATTGTTTCTGTGTAATCCAATGGATTTGAGCATGGAGCTTGTAAAAGAACTTATGCCATAATCCGAGAGAGCCTAGTCGAGTTGACTAGAGCTCAAGGAGACGTAGCCCAAGAGTTTTAGGTGAACTCCATATTAATATTGCTGTTATGTGTGTTTGTTTATTTGCTGCATTATTTACTGTCACATGTATTTAAATATCAGCATAAGCAATAGAACTTAAAGCACTTAACAGTTAAAGGAAAACATAAGCATACACCCATTTCAAAAATTATTAATTCCGCAATTGGTTAATCATAAGATCTTGGGAATATTTAATTTTTGGAAGTGGGAGAGGCTCTTATAAGCTGAAAAGAAACCTTTAGCGCCCCATTTTCAGATCAGGTGGTATTAGAGCCTAAGATTTATTAACCCCACCTTCAGGAAGGTGATATCAAAGCTGGTTATACCAGAGCAAGTGGTATTAGATCAGAATGCTTGATTGACATAGCAAAGGATTGCTTGTCTGGAAGGTGTTTGGGCAATCAAGGATTTATTGTCTAATTGATTATATTCTTGTTTGCAGAATGACTATTGTTTGAGTTTGCAGAGGTGAAGGGAAAGCTATTGATAGCTCAGTCCAAGAAGCACAAGAAGGAAGAAGGGTTGAAAGCATTCTTCTTATCCCAAAGCACCTCAAACTAATCCTTGAAGCACAACAGGTTTGTTGCAAAAGCTTGCTTGAATAAGCTCTTTGCTAGTCTTATTTGAAGTTCTTTTGTTCATTTGCATAATGACAACTTCTATAAGTGAGTCCTCAAATTATGCTTTCTTCACAAGATTATTTGATGAAGACATGAAGCAAGACTGGTTCACCATGATGGATATGGTGAGAGAAATGTATGAGGATGGAAGGAAGAGCAGCAAACCTGGAGAGCAGTTGAATTCTGTGGAGGAAGAGAAGTAGTTTCTTTCTGACAAATTGTAGGAAATGAAGAGACAACATCATATTGCCAATATGGATCTGGAAAGGATGCATGAGTTGGAGACACAACTCTTTGTTGCAAAGGAAGCCTTAGTCAAGTATCAGTGTGAAGAAGAGGTAAAAAATTCCTGTTTGTCTTCAAATTCTTCTAAGAATGCTTATATTGGTTCTTTTAAAAAACATACCAGAGGCATAGGTTCCAAGTTAATGTCCAAGATGGGCTATGAAGGAAAAGGCTTGGGTAAACATGCACAGGGTATTGTTGAGCCAATAATGGTTGAGCAAAGGCCTAAGTATTTGGGTCTTGGTTGTGGACAGTATTATGGAGCAAGTTCCAAAGCTGCCATGAAGGCCATTGAAATAGCTCCAAGAAGGAGTTTCATTTCAGGTCGCCTACTTCAAGAGTGTGAAGATTGCATTCATGGAGAACGAAATAGCTTGAAACATTATTTGCAAGATACAGGTGTTCATAAACATGCACTTGAACCAGAGAGTTGTGGAAACTATGAAAGCCTTGAAGAGGTTGATGGTGTTCCAAAGGTAGCTACTTCTTCATTCAGTTGACCCCCTCATGAAGGCAATAAAGGTGAAAAACAAAGGTATAAATCTGGTTCTAATCATATTCCTTTTGATTATGTTCAGCATGGTAAATTTCCATATAAGTTTGGGAAAAGAATTGCATGTTCCTTTTGTGGTTTTGATAACCATCATGTTTCTAGATGTTGGAAGAGGATAAACACATGCAGGAAACTTTTGAAGCAAAAGAAGCAAGAAGCCAAAGGTCCATTGGACAAGGCAAATCATGCTGTCAAGAGGATGCACATGTGTTGCACTTACTGCCATAAGCAAGGACACATTGCTGAAAAGTGTTGGACTGTAAATCCAACAATGCTTCCACGAAACTTGAAGAAGGTGGAAAGAGAAAATGGCAGAAATGGAAAGGAAGTTTCCATGAATGATGTTTTTCAAGATGATTCACATGTTGATGCTGATGCGTAGACAAAGGAGGGACCTTTGAAATGGATTGGTAAGAAATGGTTAGAGTTCTTATCCAATTAAGATTGCATGTATTTTTGCATCTATTTGCATTTCTTTGTTAATGGAATGCAAGTTGCAGGGTTTTACCAAGAAGGTGAATGGAAAAATTTGAGTAGGAGACTCACTTTTTTGCTGCAACATTATATTTCATTTCAGCTTCGAAAGTATAGTGTGCTTAAGTGAAAGTTGAAGGATGAAATACATGCATGAGAATGATGTGCATGAACACATGGATGTTGATGATTTCCTTGTATTTGAACATGTATGTGTAATTAACTTGCAGGGTTGATTGCTTTGTTTTAAACATGCATGTAATATTGACTTGGGAAAAGTTGATGTGGTATCCAAGATGGATATAATGATGAAGTGTTTCATCTTTTGAAAAAGAGTCCTAGAGGTCTTTTTCTACATGCTTGACTTGAAGGGTCAATTGTTTTAAAGGCATGTTTTGTGGGCTTGTTATCTAGTCCATCATTTGTATGCAGATGTAAGACATGGAGGTGTTCACAAGATGTGAAAATCTATTTCTTTTGTTGAAGCAGGAGTTTAGGCCATCCAGTTGTTGTATGTATTTATGTTGTTGTTAACAGTTGTTATTGATAGCTTGTCAAACAGGTACAAATGAAAATTTTGCGAAGAATATGTAACTTCACATTTGTTTGAGCCACTTTAGATCAATGATCAAGGAAGAGAAGTTCAAACTACCTTCTGTAAACTTCTCAGCAGGAGTTCTGTATGAAGTCAAGGAGGAAAACAGTTATTCCAAGGAGGACTAGCAAATCTAAGAAGGAAAGTGGTCAAAGGCTTTGGTTCAGAGGCACTATGCAAGGCAAGTGTATGGAGGCTGAAAGAAGAGGGTGTTGTTACTCTCATTTACTGTTCAGATCAGTATATCAGTCTTTTGGAGACCAAAAGTTCTTTTAGTGGGAAGGTGTGATCCAAAATGGATCTGACTTGGACTTCTAAGTCTAAAGTGTTCCTCAAAGAGGAAAATGAAAGTTCAAGGACTCCTCTTGGAAATAGTCCCATTGCATAGATCTTTTCATTCTAAATATACTGCAATTTGAATGGGCTGAAGTGGAACTAAGGCATTCTTAAAGAAAATCACATCGGAAAGGGTTAAAAGGGCGAACTTAGACCCAAGGCCAGACGAACCCCCGATCAACGTTCTCTGATATATCGGATCAGAGGTAGGCCTACATGCGACATCGGGACCCAGGCTGAGCAGATTGCGATGAGTGATTAGGATTGGGATTGGCCAATCAGCATATCGGCGATCAACATAACCAAAGGGAAGACCCCCGGGCCGTTGTGACAACGATATTGCGATAACAAGCCTACAAGACATGCCTTTAAAACAATTGACCCTTCAAGTCAAGAATGTAGAAAAAGACCTCTAGGACTCTCTTTCAAAAGATGAAACACTTCATCATTATCTCCATCTTGGAGACCACATCAACTTTTCCCTAGTCAATATTACATGCATGTTTAAAACAAAGCAATCAACCCTGCAAGTTAATTACACATACATGTTCAAATACAAGGAAATCATCAACATCCCTGTGTTCATGCACATCATTCTCATACATGTATTTCATCCTTCAACTTTCACTTAAGCACACTGTGCTTTTGAAGCTGAAACGAAATATAATGTTGTAGCAACAAAGTGAGTCTCCTACTCAACTTTTTCCATTCACCTTCTTGGTAAAACCCTGCAACTTGCATTCCATTAACAAAGAAATGCAAATAGATGCAAAAAGACATGCAATCTTAATTGGATAAGAACTCTAACCATTTCTTACCAATCCATTTCAAAGGTCCTTCCTTTGTCTGCACATCAGCATCAACATGTGAATCATCCTGAAACACATCATTCATGGAAACTTCCTTTCCATTTCTTCCATTTTCTCTTTCCACCTTCTTCAAGTTTCGTGGAAGCATTGTTGGATTCAAAGTCCAACACTTTTCAGCAATGTGTCCTTGCTTATGGCAGTAAGTGCAACACATGTGCATCCTCTTGACAACATGATTTTCCTTGTCCAATGGACCTTTGGCTTCTTGCTTCTTTTCCTTCAAAAGTTTCCTGCATGTGGCTATCCTCTTCCAACATCTAGAAACATGATGGCTATCCAAACCATAAAAGGAACATGCAATTATTTTCCCAAACTTATATGGAAATTTACCATGCTGAACATAATCAAAAGGAATATGATTAGAACCAAATTTATACCTTTCTTTTTCACCTTTATTTCCTTCATGAGGAGGTGAACTGAATGAAGAAGTATCTCCCTTTGGAACACCATCAACCTTTTCAAGGCTTTCAGAGTTTCCACAACTCTCTGGTTCAAGTGCATGCTTATGAACACCTGCATCTTGCAATTGATGTTTCAAGCTATTACATTCTCCATGAATGCAATCTCCACACTCTTGAGGTAGAGGACCTGAAATGAAACTCCTTCTTGGAACTGTTTCAATGGCCTTCATGGTAGCTTTGGAGCTTTCTCCATAAGAATGTCCATATCCAAGACCCAAATACTTAGGCCTTTCCTCAACCATTGTTGGCTCAACAATACCCTATGCATGTTTACCCAAGCCTTTTCCACCATAGCCCATCTTGGACATTAACTTGGAACCTATGCCTCTAGTATGTTTTTCAAAAGAACCAATATAAGCATTCTTAGAAGAATTTGAAGACAAACAGGAATTGTTTACCTCTTCTTCAAGCTGATACTTGACTAAGGCTTCCTTTGCAACAAAGAGCTGTGTCTCCAACTCATGCCTCCTTTCCAGATCCATATTGGCAATATGAAGTTGTCTCTTCATTTCCTGCAATTTGTCAGAAAGAAACTGCTTCTCTTCCTCCATGGAATTCAATTGCTCTCTAAGTATGCTGCTCTTCCTTCCATCCTCATACATTTCTCTCACCATATCCATCATGGTGAACCAATCTTGCTTCATGTCTTCATCAAAGAATCTTGTGAAGAAAGAAGAATTTGAGGACTCACTTGTAGAAGTTGTCATTATGCAAATGAACAAAATAACTTCAAACAAGACTAACAAAGAGCTTATTCAAGCAACTTTTTACAAAAAACCTCATGTGCTTCAAGGATTACTTTGATGTCCTTTGGGATAAGAAGAATGCCTTCAGCCCTTCTTCCTTCTTGTCCTTCCTGGACTAAGTTATCAATAGCTTTCCCTTCACCTCTGCAAACCCAAACAATAGTCATTCTGCAAACAAGCATACAATCAATCAGACAATCAATCCTTGACTTCCCAAACACCTTTTAGACAAGCAATCCTTTGCTCTCTCAATCAAGTATTCTGATTTGATACCACTTGCTCTGGTATAACCAGCTTTGATATCACCTTCCTGAAGGTGGGTTTAATCAATCTTAAGATTTGATACCACCTGATCTGAAAATGGGGTGCTAAAGGCTTCTTTTCAGCTTACAAGAACCTCTCCCATTTCCAAAACTTAAATATTCCCAAGATCTTATGATTAACCAATTGCGAAATTAATAATGCTTGAAATGGGTGTATGCTTATGTTTTCCTTTAACTATTAAGTGCTTTAAGTTATGTTGCTTATGCTGATATTTAATTACATGTGACAGTAAATAATGCAGCAAATAAACAAACACACATAACAACAATATTAATATGGAGTTCACCCAAAACTCTTGGGCTATGTCTCCTTGAGCTCTAATCAACTCGATTAGTCTCTCTGGGATTATGGCATAAGTTCTTTTACAAGCTCCATGCTCAACTACATTAGATTACACAAAAACAATGGGCTTAGAACACTATGTTATCCCGCTGGCTATCCACACTTCTGTAGATAGATCTAGGCTTCTCTGGACTAGATTCCTTTAATCAGCGCTCTAAGCGATCTTGCTCTAGCTTACACCAACTCCCTCAGAATTCTCTTAACTGTCTCTGGAATGCCTTCTTCTGTCTTCAACACACTCTGTACACTAGCAATAACTGGATCATCTGATCTCTTTGCTGTCCTCTCAGCTCTGGCTCTGGCTCTCGCTCTTGGCTCTTACGAGCTTCTCTCGGCCTTTGTGTGCCTTTATAGTTCGCTTGACCTCCAAGCGACTCTCAGCAACCTTCTAGCGACCTTCAACAACAACTCGATGTTGTCAATTGAGCTCTCCAGTTCATTGGACCTCCATGTGACTCCAAAACTATCTACACTCTCTCGCCATACATTGAGCTTTCCCTTTGGATTCCTCAACATTCAAATAGCTCTGGGCTTCTCCAAGTTGCCTCTGTGCATTGCTCTCAGCCTCTGTGCGCATCTCTTGAGCTCTCTGTCAAATGCCCCTGTTAATCGTGCTCTCTGTGTTTTTGTGAGGAATCCTCTGACTTTGCGGCTCCCCCAACCATTCCTCTGTCTCTCATCATGACGAATCATTCCCTTGCGGCCTTTCAGCTCTTCGACTGGCCCTCTAGCTCACTGGCTCTATGGCTCTACGTCTCGACATCTGGCTCTGTGGCTCTCTGTGCATAACGTATTTTTGCATCATTGTTACAAACACCCGCTTACATCGTGGCAAGGAGAATGGGATAGTTACAAAGGAAATACACAGGTGACCTCTTTCCCGGACAAAATCAGTGAAAAAACCATATTTCCAATACACAAAGAATATACACAGAAATACACTACTGGGCGCGAAATTTGGACTTCAAATATTATTGAATCACCCCTATAAGCTCTATCGGGTCCGCCTTTTATCGGTATATCACAATTGCATAGGCAAGAGGTCAAAAACCTCAATACACGGGAATACATTGAAAATCTTGAATTCTCGAATTTCAAAACTTATGAAATCAGGTCTATAAATCCATCGATTCTGGCCCTTATTGGCATATCGCTATTGCATGTCACATAGTGCATTGGCCTTTGTATCAGGGATCCACCGATCTCCTGATCTCCGATCACCCCGATTGAATCATGATCGTTGATATGCGCACCCGATCCAACGGTCCTTGCGCAATCGTACATCATCCCATCGCTTTATCGCATGTCGCAATATCGTTGTCGCAACAGCCTGGGGGTCTTCCCTTTGGTTATGCCGATCGTCGATTTGCCGATGGCAATCGCAATCGCTCATCGCAATCGACTCCACCTCGGTCCCGATGTCGCATATAGGCCTACCTCCGATCTGATATATCGGAGATCGCTGATCGAGGGTCCTTCCGTTCTTGGGTCTACGTCTGCCCTTTTAACCCTTTCCAATGTGATTTTATTTAAGAAGGCCTTAAGTCCATTTTAGCCCATTCAAATTGTAGTAGATTCAGAATGAAAAGATCTACACAATGGGACTATTTCCAGGAGCAGTCCTTGAACTTTCATTTTCCTCTGTGAGGAACACTTTAGACTTAGAAGTCCAAGTTAGATCCATTTTGGATCATACCACAAGATGGAATTTCGGACCATGGAGATATGAAATTACAGAGATACAAAAATTTCAATATTGAGCTCCTAAAAAGCAAGAAAAAGGTGTGTATTTTTATTTTATTTTGCATAAGTTTTTCTTGAAAAATTAGTTTGAGGTGGTTCGAAGGGAAGAGTGAAGCATAGATATTGTTTTTTGAGTCCAAAATTCCTCGAAGCAAGAAAATGGACACACAATTAAGCAACCAAAAATATCTACTAGGACACATGAATAAGAGGAAGAAATGGAACATGATATATGAAAATTACGAGACCAAGTGGAACAAATTTTGCTCTAAAAAAGAGTAACCAAAAATGGATTGGAAGCGATGATGAATGTTAAGATAGATGGTTTAAAAGTAAAAATAAGAAGGGACATGGAAGGTTTGAAGGATGGTTTAAAAGCAAACATGGAAGCAATGATGAATGTCGAGGTGGAAGCGTTGAAAAAGTTGCATCAAGAAAGGCTTCCCAATGGTGACAAGGTAATCCATGAAAATCATGATCAAGACAAAAGGAATATGAATTATGATTTTAGAGACTCTAATGTTGGGTTTAATATCCACCACATTCCAAATATCGATATATGGAAGTTTGATGGCAAGGATTTGGTAACATATATACTACAGATGCAACAATATTTTGATCTCCATCATGTGCAACACACATAAAACATACACATTGCATCTTTATATTTAGAACTCAATCAGTTTGTATGGTATTGATGGCTTTATTCTCATAGAAACCTTGTCACTTGGTCAATTTTTATGGAGGAAATGATAGCACATTACAATGATATAAAGAGCAACACCTTGTGTAGCCAATTAATAAATATCTAACAAAAGGGTTTAATGGAAGAACACATTGAGGAGAAATTGGATATCAGAGTAACTGATATTCCTTTGAAGTGATTCAAAGGGAAGAGTGAAGCATAGATATTGTTGTCTGAGTTCAAAATTCCTCGAAGCAGGAAAATGGACACACCTAGTAAGAAACCAGAAATCTCTACTATGACACATGAATAAGAGGAAGAAATGGAACTTGCTATATCAAAATTACGAGACCAAGTGCAACAAATTTCCCTCTCATAAAGAGTAAACAAAAATGGATTGGAAGCGATGATGAATTTGAAGATAGATGGTTTAGATGTAAAAATAAAAAGGGACATGGAAGGTTTGAAGGATGGTTGAAAAACAAACATGGAAGCAATGGTGAATGTTGAGATGTAAGTGTTGACAAAGTTGCTTCAAGAAAGGCTTCCCAATGGTGACAAGGTAATCCATGAAAATCATGATGAGGACAAAAGGAATATGAACTATGATTTTAGAGACTCTAATGTTGGGTTTACCTTAGAGCATGCAAAAACCCTAATGTCTTCGGACCATATCTCAGAAAATATAGCGAACAAAGATTTGAACCTTTTATGGGACGTTAATCCAGATTTCCGATCCTCGTGGTCGCAATTTCAGGTTCTAAACCTTCGTAGAAAAAATGTATAGCGCAAATTCTAATATGACATGTTTGAAGTAGTAAAACCATAGAATCCAACGCTTGATATGAAATGTTATGCAACCAGCTCACAAAGCATAAGAAAAGATAGATATATGACTTAAAAATTATCCTCTTTGAGAGGGAAACCTCCTTTACATTACATAAATGAGCAATTCTTAGATGATACAAATGATAAGACCTCCTTGGTATACATAGGACTCTAAGAGGTCACAATATAATTAGCGCCTACATAACAATAATATTGTAAGGGAACAATAATAACAATAATGGGTTGCTATGGGGCACAACAATAACAATAGGGAGGATACATGGGCACAAAAATTACAATAGGGGGATACACTAAAATAATAATATGGAAGATACACTAAAATAATAAAAAGGGAGATACCCTAGTATTATAGGGACCTAACAGAGGGGAGGTTGGGGCGGGAGTGGTTATCTATCACCTCGATGATGAAACAAAGTTATAATATTCATGGGGCTTGGGGATTGCTTTTCACAATAAAGCTGAAATTTTAGCATTGTGGCAAGGATTGGAGTTAGTTATCTCAAGGAATATCAATAAAATAATGGTATTTGGGGATACTATTATAGTCATTCAATAGGTTTTCAAGCTCCAAGATAATACTAATCAAGTTAACCCCGTTATGTTACAAAGAATAAAATCCAAATTTGGAAAATTTGAGAGAATTGAATTTTATCATATCAAAAGGCATCTAAATTGAAAGGCGAATATGTTGGAAAATAATGGAGCAATCTTAGAACAAGGAATATTGATTAAGGATGAAATTATTGGTTCTTATTCTCTTATACCATAATCCTAGTAATCAATAACCAAAGGTCTAGAGGGTTATTTGAATTAAATGTTAGTAGACGAGCATTGCCAATCCACTCTAAGCATCAACTCACTCCCATGCCTCAAGAAACATCAGTATTTTTTCCTTCCTAAATGATGGCACTATTCTCTTATTGGGTTCTAGACTCTAGCTTACACATTGCAAGAAGGTTTATGAACAAGAGTAAGTTAGGAAAAATGTAAGAAATATCTTAATGTTAATAAATTCAAAGAGGAGGTATGTTTTGATATCTGTACAATCACAGAATTTCAATCACGCTTAAGGCATAGAGACTTAATGGATATGAACAAGCATTACATTGAAATCGAATCCAAATTCGAGTGTTTGGTCAGATGGAGGTACATGGCTAGTGAATGCATTAAAGTTGAAGAGGAAATTGATGGCTCAAAGATGGAAGTTTGGCCCGAATATAAGGCAAGATGTGTTTCAACTACTCAACTATAGTGCGAACTTGGTTGTTCAATCACAAGGTGGAGGGAATGATTAATTGTGAGGTTGTAAGCATAGTGATGACTTTGATGATGGAGAAAGAGGAATTTAATAGTCAACCAGATTATCTCTCAGCTACAACGAAACACATTCTAGATATTTTGAATATGCAAGGGGATATGCAGGATATGGAGGTAAAGGCCCAGTTAAACCTATTGAACCAGAAGATTACACTGCTCCAGACGAAAATTGAGAGGCTTCAGCTGCATAAGGATTTGTTGGATCTCCTCCTTTCAAACATAGAATCTCTAGGAGGAAAAGGTTTAGAGGAGAGTATTGTGGTTGAGAGAGGATAAGTAGCGATCAAGGTGCACTAAACATCAAACTCGGAAAAGGTGTAAAAGGCAGATGTGTTGGTGGATGCACCCTAAGATCTAGCTCTAGGTCAACCTAGGAATGTGGAGGTGGGAAATGATGAAGTCAACCCGATAGTTGGAAAGGACAATGAAAAATAATCCATGTATAAGTTATGCTATGCAAAAGTTTTAATTTTTGGATTTTTCTAGAGGCTATATAAAAGATATCAATTTAGAATTTTTGTATGTAGGAAGTGTAGTAGGAAGTACAATTTTTTTGGGCATCTCTTAGCTAAGTAGATGAAAATCCAATTGCAGATGTAAAATGTTTTTTCCTTGAAAACAACTCCAAATTGATATAAAAAATAGTTGTTTCATTTAAAAAAAGGTATTTAGCTTGAGTGACAATAATGAATTAAGTTTGGGAAGCTTTTCTGGAAAGTATTTATTATCATAATTGATATTAAGATTTTCCTATCTTCCTGCACCTATATCATTTTGTATGGTCATGAGGCTTTCTACCTATTACTAAAATTTTGAGAATCGACAAGTGGCAACACATGGGAATTTTGATATTCGTTACGAAGATGTTTCTTATTAATAGAGATCAAGGAATTTAGGGCTGAGTTGATCTCTCTCTCTCCTTCTTTTTTTTTTTCTGGAAAAGAATGTTTACTAGCCTAGATGCATCTTTAATCTAGATCTATCAAGTGTCGAGAGGGATCTAATATCTTTCCACTATAAAAGAGGCTTGCACCTCAAGATTTTTTTATCCCTCTCAACATTTGGTAGATTTAGAGTTAAGATGGATCTAGACTCATTTAATTATTAATTAATCATAATTATAATTATTAATTATTAATTATTTTTTTTATTTTTTTTAATTTTTTTTACGCAATTTGACGAAGTCAAAATATTTTATTTAATAATTATAATTATAATTATTTATTTTATTTTATTTTTAATTTCTTCTTATTTTTATGTAATTTGATAGAGTCAAAATGTTTGCATAACATGATACGACAAGAAATGACATTACAACATCTCTTCCATGGTAGCCTTGAGAGTGTCCCTCAACGTAATCAATGATGGTTAACTAGCCTAGATCCATCTTAACTCTAGATCTACCAAGCTTCAAGGAGATCAAATCTCTTAAGGTGCAAACCACTTTTAGAGTGAAAAGAGATTTGATGTCTCTGTAGATCGGAGTTAAGATGGATTTTGCTCTAATTTTTATTAAAGCTATTAGGATATGCGTGCATAAATTGCTTTCCATTTATATTTAAAAGAATTTTATAAAAATTTCTTTAAAATATATATTTATGTATTAAAAGAAACATAGACTCAAACAGAAAAAAAATCCGAAAGTGCAATTATTAGAGACCACCCATTTACATTCAAATATAGATTTAACCCAAAATATAATTGTGCCTTTTCGCACTCTCCAGCTCAGTGTGGGAGAGATGCTGCCAACATTTAAAAATATTAAAATAATAATTTAAATTAACAAATTAAAAATAGTAATAACGAGAGAAATTAATGTCGATCATAATTCAAATACATCAATTTGCACCTTAATTTTACATTACTTTATATAATAAGATTGTGTTCTAAATATTAAGATATATTCAAGAAGAAGAATTTCAAGATCACATTCAATCATTTTCATAATTTTTTTCTTATTTTTGTATTTTAATATAGGTTCTAAAGTTACCTCTTTTTAAATGTTAAATGTTAAGAAATTAAAATATATTTAATAAATCATAAATTTATATTTAATTATCAGTCTAGATCCGTTTTAACTCTAAATTTATTAAGAAAAAAAAAATCAAAATCTCTAAACTACATATTTTCCCTAAAACTTTAAAATAAAAATATTTACATTTCTAAAACAACATTTTATCTATTAAAATTCAACTTTCCTTGTGAAAATGTTGAGTTACAGCAAGACCACTACACAAACATCTATCCAATCAATAGTGTTTTGTTTTTCATGGCGTAGCATTCTCTAATTTGGCATATTTGGATTCCTTTTACGTTGATGCAAAATAAAGCGAATATATACACCATCCTATAAAATTTAATTCGGGTCCACATGGGGTTATCCTCGTTGGAATATACAAATTTAGCTTTTGTACCTTACAACTCAAGTTCCTTCAATTAATTTTAATTTTTGTGTCATGGAACGATGTTACAGTTAAGGAATTTGCTTCTCTTTGGATTTGCTGTAATTTAATGGAACTTTAATTAAACTCGGTTTTCGTGCGCATTTTATAATAAAAGAGAGTGAATTCTAGTAACACAAGAAAGAACTTTCTTTGACTCCTTGGCAAAATTTTCGTGAGAATTTCTACATTCTTTAGGAAAACGTATCAATCATCGTACATGAGTGGATAAAACAGACCTTGACGTTGTTGATGGAGGCTTATAGGTTTTTGGAAGTATACAAATTTGTTTCAGTGGTGTTTGGTCAGAATTTTAATTTTAATTTTAATTTTAATTTTATATAGGTATTTTTATTCTTTTGAATCACTTTTAAATATTATATTTTTTTTGTGTTTATTGATGATGTTTTTCGTTATTAAATGTAATTATTGTGTGAGTTGTTTGGTTATTAATAAGTTGGATTTGAAAATGACCGCGCGCAGTTCCCACTCAAGTTTTTTTTTCAAAATTTAAGTGTGCCCCTTACCCTTGGCTTACGGGGCCTCCTGCTCCTAGGGCTAGCAGTGCTGCATCAGGGCTCTCAATGACTCATCCAAAGCCTCCCCTTGATGAGGATCCGATCCCAACCTCTCTCTCTGAAACTTCTGTGCAACAAGGTGAAAACGCAAAAGCATTTGCCTCTTTGCTCTCCTCACTTGGCCCCTCTCGACCTAGGCCTTCAATATCAAATTTGTGAAGAAGATAGATGAAATTCCTGAAATCATTCTTCCTCCTTCCCTTCCTCACCGTGCTGCTCTTTCTCTCTCTGAGCGAGGACTGGTTGGACAGTTCACCGACCTCTGGCCTTCACCCCATTCTGTTCTAAAATGGGTGGAAAGAAACTGGGCCTCCTCCATCAAAGGGAAAATCTCGATAAGGTTCTGTGGTAGAGGATACTTCACATTCCATTTCGAAACAAAAGAGGACAAAGATCTAATTTTTAGAAATGGCCCGTATTTCATGGATTCAAGAGGGCTATATCTTAATAGATGGACTCCGGACTTCGATCCAGAGTTGGATGTGCCGAATGCAGTGCCAGTTTGGGTGAGGCTTCCCCATCTTCCTCTGCACTGCTGGGGAGATGATTATGTTAAAGCAATAGGAAACGCAGTTGGAAAATACATCGACAGAAGCGAGCCAAAGGAAAATATGCATGCATGTGCAAGAATATGTGTGGAAGTCGACCTAGGGAAAGGACTACTGGAAGCAGTCAAGATCAAAGTAGATAGTTGGGTTCACATTCAACAACTGGACTATGAACAAATCCCATTCAAATGCAAGGTATGTCATGAATATGGTCATTTTTCTAATAGATGTCCTAAAAAACAAGAAATGGAAGAAACAGAAACCTAGGACCCAAAATGGGAGCAAGTCAAGAAGAAAAAAATAGCTAATAAATCCTCCTCCCATCCTCCTTCTGCCTCCCTTCTTCCTTCGAATCTCCCTCTTCACTCCCCCTCCTCCCCTCCTTCTATTCCAGTTCCCTCTAAATCTCTTCCCTCTCCCTCCTCTTCTTTAATCCCCCCTCCCCTCACCTCAACTCTTTTGGCTTCTAACCCCTTTGGTCCCCTTGAGGAACCTGACCTTCCCTCCTCCCCTCCTTCCTCCCCTCCTCTCCTTCCCTTCCCTTCTATTCCCTCCCCTTCCTCTCCCATTCTCTCTCATAGCCCTCCTCCTCCTTCCTTTGACTGAATAATCACTCGAACTCTATCTAAAGACCTTCTCTCCTCCCTTGACCACCCAAAAAGGGCTAGAAGGAAATCCAACAGAGAAATCAGAGATGAAGTTGTGGCAAAGGAAATGGCTCTGGGCACCCAACAACCTCTGGAAACTTTCTTAGAAAAGAGCAAGGAAAAAAATGTACATCCCACCAGAGGGAAAGGTCCCTCTACCCATAACCCAAAGTGATAATGAATATAGTCTCTTGGAATTGCAGAGGAATGGGAAGCATGCCAAAATTTAATGCAATGAAAGACTTAATAGCATTGGAGAAACCTGATATTTTTATGATCCAGGAGACAAAAATAAGCGAAAAGGAAATGGGAATAATGACCCAAAAAATAAGAAGCTATGAAGGAACATCAATTCCAACAGTTGGAGCTTCGAGAGGAATATGTACATTATGGAAAACAGAGAATTGGGAGTTGGCTCAACAAAAAAAAGAGTTGCACTGGATAAAAACAGACTTGAAAAACAAAAAGACAAAAGAGATATACTGCATCATTAATGTTTATGCCCCTAACCATTATAGAGACAAGGAAGCTTGTTGGAATACCTTAAAAAATTATCTTTTGCAGGTTCAAAACAACGACATAATTATAGGAGGAGACTTCAACCTCGTTTTGAATGCTGAGGAGAAGTTTGGGGGGAAATATCATGCTGATTCCTCAAGGGAAATTGTAGAAACAATAATGGAAACAAGTAACTTAATGGACATGCCTCCAAGTAATGGGAAGTATACATGGAGCAACAAAAGAATTGGCAAAAATAATATAAAGGAAAGGCTGGACAGAATTCTAATTCAAGACAAAATTGCCACCTCCTTCAACAATATAAAATAAAAAATCATCCACAACATAGCATCGAATCATAAACCGGTGGTGTTATCTCTAGGGATGATGGGGAATCTAGGCCTAGCTCCATTCAGATACAACTCTATCTGGAATGATAGTGAAGAAGTAAAAAATATTATTGCAGATGTGTGGGCAAATCAAATTATTGGCTCTCCAAGCTATGTTTGGGAATCAAAATTAAAAGCTCTGAGGAAAGAGCTGAAATATTGGGCAAAGAAAAGACATTTAGAAACCCAAAAAAGGAAGATAGAAATAACAAAAAAATAGAGAGAATTCAAGTGGAAAAAGAACAACAAGAGGAGTCACAGGAAAGTATATGGCAGGAAAAGCAAGCATATTGGGAATTGTACAGACAAAATAGAAGGGAAGAAGAGGAGTGGAGATTAAAATCTCGAAGCCTATGGCTTAAAGTAGGAGACAAGAACACAACTTTCTTCCACAATGCTGCTAGGATAAGGAGAATTCAAAATCAAATAGACAGTATAAAGGATAATGAAGGCAAAGAAGTAAGAGGGCAAGAGGAAATAAAGAAGGAGGCTTTTAGCTATTATAAAAATATGCTAACATCCACAACAACAAATAATGAGTATAAAGAATTTTTGCAGCATATTCCAAAAAAAATCAGTGATGGAGAAAACAATGAATTCACCAAAGAAGTGGAAGAAAAGGAAATTGTCGTAGTTGTTTGGGATTTACACCTAGATAAGGCCCCTGGCCCTGATGGATTTCCTATTTCTTTCTATAGAAATAACTGGAACATCATTAAAAAAGATCTGATAAGAATGATAAGAAACGTTTTTGGAAAACACAAGGTAGGAGGATTCACAAACTCCTCCTTTCTTGCCCTTGTTCCAAAAGAGTCGAATGAAAATACATTCAGCAGGTTCAGGCCTATTTCTTTGTGTAACTCCTCCTACAAAATCATTACAAAGATATTGGCAAACAGAATAAAAGGAATGCTTCCAGAAATAATCTCAGAAAATCAAGGTGGATTTGTTCCAAGGTGACAAATACTGGACAATATCCTAATAGTCCAGGAAGCATTGCATACTAGCCTTCATAAGAAGGAAAAAGGAATGATTGTAAAGCTAGATATGGCAAATTCTTTTGATAGGGTCAATCTTTCTTTCCTCTCGGATGTCCTACAAAAATTTGGATTCTCTAAAAAGGAAATAGACATAATTAAAGCATGTATTATTGGTCCTTAGATAGCTCCCTTGGTCAATGGAAGACCAAGCGATTTTTTCCAAAGCTCTAGGGGGATTCGACAAGCTCTCCCCTTTTCTATATATCATCATGGCAGACTCATTGAGATGAAATCTAGAGAATTGTAGACAAGATCGGTCTATTACAGGACTCACAATCTCCCCGGAAGTAAAAGGCATTAACCATTCTCTATTCGCAGATGATACTCTCGTTATGGGAGGGGCCTCATGCATTATAGCAAGAAGAATAAAAAAGTGCTCAATAGCTTTATGGAAGCCTTAGGAGGTCTTCTAAATAACCAAAATACAGAATTTATGGGTGGAACACCCCTCTTCGCTCTCTCCAAAAAATATCACAAATTCTGGAAATTCCTTTTCAAGAAAAATGGAGCCACTTCCATTATCTCGGTCTTCCAATTTCCAAAGAAAATCTGAAGACTGAGATATGGAACAAGTACATAGAGAAAATGAAAAAAAATGTGCAGAATTGGGGAATGAATTGGCTCAACTTGGCAAGAAGGGTGGTCTTAATCAAATCATTGCTCACAACTCTACCAATATACCAATTTGCAGCAATATTAGCTCCAACAAGCATTCATAAACAAATAGAGCTTGTTATCAGGGGGTTCCTATGGCAAGGAGGAAAAGTAGAAACAAAGAAGCTCAGTCTGGTGAAATGGGACCAAGTAACACAACCATATGAGAAAGGAGGACTGGCTATAAGACTTCTTGGGATTCTAAACTTGGCACTTAGAGAAAAAATAACATGGAGATTTATTACTGGAGAGAGTAGCTGGTGGAAGAAAATTCTGGAAGAAAAATACATGAACCATAACAGAATATTCCTACTTGAAAAGGGTTTCCCAATAAGGCCCTGCTCTCAGATTTGGAGCTTGATTAAAAAGACTCTTCCCCTCATCAAAGAAAATTCCTCCAAGTCCCCTGGGAATGGAAAAAGCATTAAAATTTGGGAGGATAGTATAATGGGAAGTCCGCCTATAGCCTGTCAAGAAAATCTCCATGAATTGAGAAGGTGGATGAAAGTAAAAGGAATCAACACTCTGGAAGATATCTCTCATTGGATTGATGGGGATTGGGCTGATTAGAGAATTCTCAACCTCCCCCAATGCCTGGTTCCTCAATGGATGTTCTTAATTTCTCTTCTTAAGGGAGCAACACCTCTGAGTCAAGACACAAAAGACTCTCTCAGGTGGGATTCGAACGGTGGGGAATACTCAGTAAAATCTGGATATGCCACTATACAATCTCAGCAAGCAAACCAAGATTGGGATTTTTGGAGGAATGCATGGAAAATTGAAACCCTGCCAAAAATCAAAGTGTTCATGTGGACTCTCCTCAAAGGAAAAATTCTAACATCCAACAATCTCAAGAAGAAAGGTTATGTAGGTCCTTCTCGTTGCGCCATGTGCCAGAAAAGTGAAGAAAGTATCCAACATCTCTTTGTGGAGTGTGCTTTCACAAAATATTGTTGGCAATTGTTAGCAAGCCCCCTGGAGGTTAGAACTCAGCTAACTCTTCCCATTAATGAACTTATCTCAACTTGGAACAAAAATTATCCATATACTCTTAAAAATAAGGAAACAATTAAAAGATATTGGATTAGTTTGCCCACATTCATGTGCTAGCAAATTTGGTTGGCTAGAAATCAGAGGATTTTCAAAGATTGTCCTCCAACAATAAGTACAGTTTTGGAAAAAACTTGGAGTTTGACAGCAGAATTCATCACTTCCAAAGGAGCTAAAACAATAGAAGTCAACCATATTCAACATGAGGAAAGAACTTGGATTGAGTTCGCGTTGAGCAAGCACAAAAAAATAAACATCAACAATACTCCTATCAACACTAAGAACTGGAAGATCAGACTTAAAAAAGAGGAATTTAAATCATGGACAGAAAACTTAAAAAGACCATGTCTACTATTTGATGGTGCTTCCAAGTCTAACCCAGGTAAGGCCAGTGCTGGAGGATTCCTTTTTGATCCAAGTGGAAGAAATTCAATCACATATGAATGGGGATTAGGGGAAATATCCAATAACAAAGCAGAAGCATATGGTCTCCTATTGGGAACAGTAATACTAAGACAATGAGGCATGCAAAATCTAGTAATCATGGGGGACTCAACCATTATTATACAATCAATGGTGGAGAGGAAAAATCCCAAGAATAAGGCTCTGAGCCAAATAATAAAAAGGGTGGAAAAAAATATGAAGTATTTGGGAGAAGTCACATTCAAACATATTCTGAGAGAAAATAATGGTACTGCAGATAAGCAAGCTAATATTGCAGTATCCCGTCCCATTGGAGAATCCCGAATAGCCAATGAGACAACACAAAAACCAATTCCATAGGAAAAAAAGCTGCCATATGCAGAGAATGATTCTTTGGTCAAGTGAAACAAGGTGGGCAAAATTCATATCAACACAAAAAGCAAGAAATCAGAATCTCAGGAAAATCTTCATGGACAATCAACATAGTCAGTATATGCATCCCAAGCAAATTATGGCTGCATATGCTTCCCGTGTTCAGCTGAAGATCATTATTATGAAGTGGCCTTCAGCACTGCTATATATCTATCTCCTCCCTTTGAACGTTCTCATCTATATTTACTGTAATTCCTGCAGAGCATTGTTTCATTCCTCCTTCGATGTTGAGTCTTTGTCCTCGGTGTTCACTATTATTGCCCTCCATTCTCATCTCACCATCCTCTGTTGTTGTAGGCACAGATATAGATCCTTCGCCTGGGCTCTCTCTGCGAGAGTGAACATCCTCTCTGTTTTCGTTGTGCTTCTCTTCCCCAGCCATCTCTTGTGCCTGAGTTACTGCATCACTCCTTTGTTATTTCCTTCACTATTGAGGAGAGAAAGTTTAATATTTGAAGTTCTATGTCCCTTCCATTCACAGTTGATTGCCATTGAAGGTCCTTTTGGTGGTTGTAATCGTTCCTCTTTTCAACTGTTTCTCGTCTCTGCTTTTCTTTCTTGGAGTGTTTGCTATCATCTCATCGTAAGTATGGAATGGAATCCTCTGGCCAATGTTCTGAAGTGTGAGAACTGTGCAGTATGCAAAGCCAACAAGTTCATGATAGATTAGATTAGAGAGACGATCAAGGATTTTAAATTTGATGTTAAGTCCGAGAACTCATTTCTTAAGAGACAGTTGGATGAGTAGAGGAAAGAAATGGCAGCTCTAAAACACAAGTGTAAGCACATGGAAGAAACTATCAACTATCTGAAGGGTCTACTAATCAATCAGATGGGAGAAAACTCCAACTACCAAAGCAACAAGAATCGTCCTCACTCACAGCAGGAGCCTTCAATCAATAAATTCTAAAAGTTCCATTTTCAATCCTCTTTACACTACTATGTACAAGTTTCTAAAAGCTTCTTATGCTCTGTAAATGTAAATTTCTATTGATTCGGTTTGTTTGAATATATAAGGAAAATGCTATAGGAAATCTTAGAATCAAGGGAGGAAAGACCTGAAATTTAGGGATTGTTTTCACTCTCTTTCTCTTCCAGGTAGCCTATCTCAATTTTGCTTTTCCGTAATGGGAGAAAGTTCCCTCTTTTCTTTTTGGAATAGAAAAACTAGTAATTGACTCTGTTAAAAAAAAAAAAGTTGGATTTGAAAGATATGGTTCACTGAAAATAGTTCCTACTTTGGTGTTTGGTTGATATTTTTCTCAACTAATTGATTGTATGGTTAGATAATATTTCTATCTTAAACTATAGTTACCAAATTCAACGAAATTAAGTCGACGAATTCAAAAATTCAATTCAACAAATCATTTTCTACAACTATTTATGTATCTAAATATAACATCAAACTAAGATGGATCTAGGCTAGTTTAATTTCCCCCTTAAATATGTTATATTCCACATGAATACCATGGGTCAATACGATTGATTCTTAAAACCATTGGTCAATACCATAGGTCATTTTTTTTATTATTTAATTTTTATAGGGTTATTTTTATTTTATTTTCACCGAGTTAAAATGTTTACATTACATTACATTACACATTTCTAGCATACTATAGACATTAGATCTCAACGCAATGAAGGAATTACATATATCTCTCATACTAAAAAGTGATCTTTTATTTTTAATTTCAATTACTTTATGTAAAATAAAGATGAAAATTGAAGTATTTTATTTATGGTCTACATTGATTTTTAAACTAACAATTTTTTTTTAAGTAATGTTACTCACAACAACTCGCATATACATATATTACCGCTCTCACACACACACATATAATCTTTTTAATGTAACGTTATGTGACAACATTTCCTTCGTAAAAATTGATATTACATGATGTGTAATTAATTCTACATTCATTTTAAATGTGATATTTAAAGAAAAAGTATACTAATAACAAAAATAGTAACTTGGTAATCAAATTGGATCCTTGGGCACTTTGATAAAGGTAGATTCATATGACTCATATGAAGATGGACCATGAGGATCTTGATGCTTAGTTGAAAAAAATTGTCACGGCGAGAGGGAGACCTTTCAAAGTTTGTAGTAAATCAACTAAGGTATGTTTAAATTTCTAAGATTTGTAGCACGTCTCCATCACATGAGCAGGTATGATCATTTTTCTAATGACTCTCTCATCTCTAGGGTTTTGTTATAGAATAATAAAGATTCTTATATTGCTAAGGTGTTTGATATTTAGATTAAATCAATCTATAACTATATTTTTCTATTTGTTCACTTTGGTGAAACCCTAGCCTTTTGATTTTTAGGGTTTGTTGTTGGTAACAATTAAAGCTGCCATAATGGTATTTATGCTCTAATTGAGTGGCTCATTCTACATAAAATATTTTCTAAATAGAAATGAAATGTTGGTTATAATAAAAAATAAAAAAAGATATGCTATGCATGTTTAATTAGTTGTCCATATGAACTAATATAATTTCATGTGAACTAATTAGAAGTAAAAAAAAATATGTGAGTAAGATGCTTAAACCTTACACTTTTTAAAATATTTTAACATGTGATTTAAAAAAACTATTTGAAGATCTATGTTAACTAATTTATGTCTATATCAACTTCATATATATCTATATATAGATAGATATATATATATATATATATATATATATATATATATATATATATATAATGTTAAAAGAAATTATTTGAATGTTGTATATAACAAAATATCCAATGTGGTTTACGAATAAAACATTTTAATATGAATTAAAAATATATTAATAACAAAAAAGTCATTTTAATGTGCCCTAATAAAATCACTCAATTCACATGTTATGTTTAAAATATTTTATATATTGTTTTAAAAAATTATGTATATATCTCTATATAACATTCAAAACTACAATTTAAACAATGAAAAATTACGCATTGTTTTTCCACTGTAAAATAAGTTTGCACCTGAAGAAATTTGCTTCCTCTCGGCTCATGTTAGATCTATGCTAGTTATCTCCATCTCCCCCCTTTGAAAACTATTGTTGTCCCATCCAAATGTGTTTTGAAACACACCATATCAAACTCATAATATGAATGTTTTCAATAGAAATATTTTATTGGATTTATGGTTTTATCCTCTTGCCTTTATACTCTTCAAATATTGACAATTGTCGTTGTCCGGTGTAGGTGTGTTTCGTACTCCTCAAATATTGACAACTGTCATTGTCCCATCCAAATGTGTTTTGAAACACACCATATCAAACTCATAATATGCTTGTTCTCAATAACTAGCATACCCCCGAAGCAGGGGAAGGGAACACCAAAGAAGAAGAGGTTAAATTTTAATTATGGTTAAATTTTTGGTTATGTGTAAATGTATTGAATGCAAAATTAACAATTCATTTAAACCAAGTATTACATCGCACCTTAGTGTCTGTCACTTATGTTAGAAATTATGCTTTAGAAAATTTTTCATAAAACATTAGAACTTTCATTGGTCAATGCTAAATTAATAATGGTTAATAGGAAAATCAAACCCTATAGTCTTGGTTTGAAGGAACTAATATATTGGGATGTCTACACATTTACAATTTTACTCCTGCCTAAATAATGGTGGGCAGTAACTCATGGTAAGTATATTTATTTACATCTTACTCTTAGATCCTTGTTTTTGTACAAAGGTTTGCTTAACTTATGGTGGGAAGTAACTGATGAGTTAAGTTATGTAGCCAAAAAATTCCAATAAATCGCCGATCTACCAATCTACTTGTTGTAACAAAAATTTGCAGGTCAATTTTTTTGTCTAGAAATGGAATTTGTTGCAGTTCAGTTTAGCACTGAGGGATACAACATTGTCCAATTACATTTTCTACTGCACTATAAACTTTGTGGTATGCCCTGACATAGAATTTCAATGCAAGTCCACCTTCTTCCGCAACTACATAGAAAAATACCTAGAAACTCACAACTGCAGTAAACATATTTCTAATGGATTTTCTTGTCACCTTCCTTAATGTGGACAATAAGGCTCTATGTGAGCTATTACAATCGCAGTAATTAGGTGAGACAAAGTATCGTCACCGATATTCTCAATAATAATTTCGCATGCCATAATGAAAAATAATTGTTTATATAACTTCAGAACCTCTTTTAGGTTGAAATATTGCCCTTCAACCTAGAGAGGGATCTCTCCGTAAAACTCAACTACTCTATGGTCATTGTAGTAAAACGTTTCACAATTGAGTTCGATGGCTAGATTTAGATCATAGGATAAAATTGGTTGGGAAGTTTACAAAACATACCATTGGACATGGAGTCCAGTTCTAAAACAAATAAGGTTATAGATCTAATGAACAAGCTATAAAAAGCATGATAGAAGCAAATCCTTTCACTGTTTGAGAAATTGGAAGAAGAGAATTGGAATGAAACATAGTTTATAACTAACCAAGGTAGCAAATACTAATGGATTATAATTACAAAAAAGGAGCATAAATGAAATCCAATCTTAGATATTAACATTTTCAGACATGAAAGAAAGTTTGCATAACAAGGAAATAACTGACAGGGAACTACAACACATGAATTTTCTGCAAATGCTCATCAAACTATAATATATTTAAGATCTGCTTAAATACACTAGAGTGCTAATGTTTTTACAATCAAATCCAACCTTTTTCCCTTTTTCAGAAATTGTCTTTATAAACATTACATAAACTGATCACATGATTATAGTTTCAAACTTAATTACAAAATCTAACAATAATAACGTACTTTATCAAATACATGCATATAGAAAACCTCCTAATCCTATCTGCATCTAGAGATCATGTTGCTGTTGGAGCCATGGCTGAAGATAAGGATCAACAAGTCAAATTTGGTGAGGTGGCATCCAAGTCAACAACTGTGCATGAGCTTTTTCCTCATGAAATCTTGAAAAATAGGGTCCAATGATCCCTTCGAAAATCGAAAACCAAGATAGTTGTTAGAAAACTGAAAGAGGTTTTTCTAAATGGGTCTGTTTTAGACAAAAACCTCTTTCTATTTTGAAATATTCATTCTCATTGCTTCAGGATATGATTTTGAAAACAAATACTAAAACCGGATTGAAAAATATCGAAAAACAATCTTTCAAATATACCTTCTAATATTTCCAATCTTAGGACCTGTTAGAAAACTGAGAGTATCTTTTCTAAATGGGGATGTTATGGACAAAAACCTCTTTCGGTTTCACAAAATTCATTTTATTTTTTTTAGAAAGCGTGCTTGAAATTACTATGTTGTAAAGGAAAAATAGAGTCTTTAACTGGCCATTTTTATTGAAAAATGTTGATAAGCCCATTGTTAGTGAATTTATTTAGAAAATTTATCGGAAAATTAAAATGCTGATAGCCCCAGTATCGATGATTTCCTTATTTGTTACAACTAAAATGTTGACATTGAAACTGTCAGCATTTTGTCAACTAAAAAAAAAGAGTTAATGTGATAAAAATGATGATCAGAGCATATATTTTACGTACCATCCATTGATTTTCATGAAGAGCGACGTGTCCTTGAACGTTTCAGGTGGGCGATTATTTCTGTAAATTATAGGATTGGTTAACTATCGCTATAGGTGTTGAATTTTAAGCGATGAAGTTGTCATCATATGTATTTTTCCAATCAAATATTCAAGTAGTTAGAGCAATCCATTAAAAAGAAGATTAAGAAGATTGTCAAACCATATGCTTACATTTTTTAACCCTATCAATTTTTTGTGAAATGTTTCTAAAATTTATAGGATTGAAGTCTTGTCCTTTGTAACCAACTATACTAGATGGATATGTTGAACCTCCACCAATGCCCAGGAACCATCAAAAGAAACGAAATTTGTGGCCACTTAGGGATACACTTGTAATGCTAGATGATTCAGTTAGATTTGAAGACTCTAACACTCATATTTTCACATATATATCCTCAAAATATACTCAAAATATTCGTGCACAATGGCCCCACCACAGCTCGTGGATGCTAATGATGAATGTTATCTACCATGCATAGGAAACACATATTTCTCCATTTCTTGGAAAATTCAATGGGTTTTGTTGGATGGCATTGGTGGCGACACACATGCTTCAATGGCTATTTGTTTCCTAACATTGGGCAGTGACATGCACCATAGTCAAATATTCATGTGCAGTGGTTTCTCTAAATCTATTCATAATAGTCAATGCCATATGTTTTAGGTATTATAAATATCCCTTCCATATTTGGTATCCTATGCTCTCCCTCTCTCCTCCTATGAAGCTACCCCACATTAAATTTTTACTAGTAATTCACTCAATTTTCATTGAATTTTTTCAGGCAACCAATAATGGCAAGAATAGGAGAAGAAGAAAAAAACTAGTGTGGTGTTTGAGGAATATCTACTGATGATGGAAGAGACAATCGGGGAAGAAGAACACTATGTTGTTGGGAAAGGATTACCATAAGATTGAAGAATAAAGCACATAAAGGTAGGATGGTCTGCAAGAACAAAAGTGCTAGAAGATTCTAATTGCACTTGTACAAGGATTCATAATAAGAGAAGTAAAACTTTCTTTAAATCAATTAAAATTGTCAAAGACATTAAAGGACCCCATATGATAAGAAATTACATGCTAAAATCCAAAGATTAATTATAAGTATCAAGCATAATAAGAACTTCATGGGCTACTGAGTTTGATAATCTCATTGACTTTCCAAAGGAGGATATTAGAAGGTGGTTGGTTACCTTTGTAAATGACAATGATGACCACTTATCAACTATTGAACAATTATTCTTATAATTTAAATAAATTGGAAAATAAATCTTTTTGCTCAAGGTAAAGAAAGATATTATAGTTCCACTTATAAAGGAGTACATACAAGACTAGCTTAAAAGAAACTTTAACATAAATTGTTAATTTTGCATAACTACCATAGGTAGTTACATCAAGAAGATTTGAAAGCCTAGGATATATTCTCCAACACTTGGATGTTGAAAAGGGAGAGATCATTCCTATGTAAATTTCATTACTATATTATTTTATGTGTGGGAGCCCCATCCCACTCCATTTAGGATGAATGCATTTTTTTTAATTGTTTAAGTATGAAGAACAATGTCTAGTGTGATAGGAATGCATTTTATTAAAACTTGAACTTAAATTTGGAATATTTTTAATCTTGCAGAGAACCATTTCAAGAGTTAATGACATTTGTGATTTTAAAGGCTTTTTATAAAGCATGATATCTCGTGAATGTTCTCTTATATATCTTATGGTTTAAAATGAATTCAATCACTTAAAACTCTTTGAAATATATGGTTCATCATTTTTATTTTTTGTCTATGAATATTGCTTCAAATTTGTATTGTTCATCATATGAATGGATGAAGGTGATGGTACGAGTTAGGTATTTCTATTTGTGAGGTTACAAATTTTTTTACGATATTTTATTTATTGATTTCCTTTTCAATGACCTAATCCACCCATAGGTGTAGATTGTTGAATGCTATATTTATATATATTTTAACATCTACATATGAAAGAGGAATGTCACCTCTATAAAAACTTAGTGGAAATCTGAACAATTCCCTAAAACATTGACTCATGTTCTTGATATAAAAAGAGATCAATAAAATTAAACTATCAAGACTACAAAAAAAATGACATCTATATAATGCCATTAATTATGTCGAAAGACGTTTTTCTATATGGGGTTGGGGTCATTAATTATGTCGAAAGACGTTTTTCTATGTGGGATTGGGGTGAGTAGACACTATTCACCCCAGCCAATAAGAGCGCTTTATTTCCATCCTCCTTCAATGAATTAAAATTTACCATGTGGGCTTTGATCATTGATCTTTCCTATGTAAGGATTGCGGTTTTGGGATTTCGATCCATGGTTCTTCAATATTTGTCACTGTTCCTCTTCACGCGATTAATATATCTCGCCGTCCCATCCTCTTGATCTCCTCCTTGTTCATGGCTACAACTATGAAACCCATCCAGTTGGTGTGAGTACTCCACAACTTCTGCATGTGGGGCTTCAAGAAAAGACAGGGCAAATTGATGTTGAAAGTGGTGTAGAGATACTTGGTCACTTCCCAATGCCTTGGAATGCATGGATATTTTTATTGTTAAAATACACTCTTTTCCACTCCTATTGCCATGATTCTGCGGGGAATTATTGTTCTTCTTGCTGGAATATACCCTTGAAACCAATCGATCATCCTTCCTCTGCTATTTGTTAATCTCGCCTGCGAATTGCCTATCAATTGGCATTATTCTCGTTTTAATACGCTCTCGAAATGATTCTATCTAGTTCTTTGGCTCGAATGACAGAAGCCTATGCAAGAACCTCTATCAATTCTGAATTTTCCTTCAATTAACATTTTTCCTAGTGAAGTACACCCTGAAAACCATTTCACCATCCCGTTCGCTTTGCAAAATCTTGCTGCTTTGTTCTGCTTTTCATGATCGACAAGGAGTACCAATTAATCAGCTCAATAACGATGTCATTAAGAAGCTGGGCATCAACATCACCCAAGCCATGGATCTTCCTATCAATATGATAAAAGTAAGTCCTTCACCTTCATCTCTTATATTTATTCAACAACGACCATGGGGAGTTCCTATGTTGGCAAAATTCCCACTTCAATTTCCCCTTCCCCTTTACCTCATAACTCCTACTTTCATCTGCTTACTCATTAGTCGTCATTTCATTCCATGGAGAGAAAATAGGGTTGATAATTACCACAACCATAGGATCAGAATATAATTGTACAAATTGTGTAGTTAAGAAGCTCTCCTAAATAAATAATAAAATAGTAGGTTGAACAAAATTCACATTTTTCTACGAAAATGGCTGTAAAAGTTGACAATAGGTTGAACAAAAATTTATATTTTGTAATGATATTAAATTTAAATGATAATATAAAACATGATTTAATGAATTTACTAAAGTTTAAATTAATTCTGTTGACATTGTATAAAGATTTTGGTTTTGGAACATGTTCTTAATTTTAATGCGCTAATACTTTATTTTGTCCTCTTTAAATTTAAAGAAATATAAAACTTGTTAATGATTAAAAACAAATAGATATAGGTTAATGATACAAGATAATCACTTAAATGTTCCAAAAAAAAAATGCATATAGTAAAAGTCAAAGTTCCCACCTTAAAAACAATAACAATAACCATTTGAAATAACATGCATATAAGAAAAGCGAAAGTCTCTTTAAAAAAAATGAATCATTTCAAATAACATATTCTTTTTTGTACCTGTTGATAGGTGTTTGTTGATGAGGTTTTTCCTCAAGACACTGTTGAAGATTCATTGTCCTCAATAGGTATCCACTCTAATGGTGGGCCTTATGTCCCTGTGGTCATCCTTCCACTCTCCACCTCAATTAGATTGCATGGGGTTGAAAAGGAAGAATGGTCAATCATCATGCCACCTTCCACTCCGACTAGACTATGTTGGATGACAAGAAAGAATGGTATGGATATTCTCGTGGGAATCAACAACCTCAATTGTTTTTAGAGTCAGAAGGTTGTAATGACTATCATGTTTGCCTAACGATTCTGCTCATTGTTTTCTCCCCTGGCCAAGGTTTCACTTTACAACCCTAAAATGGTTTCTTTGGAAAATGCATTTTTTTATAATGATGAACTCTCTATGGAATAGAGGAGATAGTCTCCCCATTATTTTGGTTATCCCCTTGTTCTTTATGAACATTGATCTTTCTCTACCCATTGTTATTCTGTTGCAATGACAATAATTTTCTTCCAAAATCTCATCGATATTGACCACCTATGTCTATTGTTGTTAAGACAATTATAACAGTTTTTAGATCTACCTTAGACTTGTTTAGATCTTACGTGATTAAAATATTAACCCTTTGATTTGTCACGAGGACCTTTCTGAGTCTTATGTACTTGAGAGGGTTAAGAAACGCCTTCGAATACGAAATAATTTTCATCCTTGAGGTTTTTCTTTTTGGTAATAATTATGTGCATACTTCTTTGTAACACTACATCATTTGAATTTTCTTCCAACGTTTACGAGCATTCAAGGGGATTATGAGAAATTTCTTGTATTACTCGTGACCAAAAATCCACATGCTTAGGCCTGCTTGGTTATTAACTTACCATTCCTTTGGCTATACCAGAATCTTTTCTCAAGTTTGAATGTGACCCTTTTTGGTGGATATATATATATATATGTTTATTTCCACTTAAGTGTTTGCTACTTACATTGATAGGAGTTTCTCCGGGGAGTTGGGGTGGGCAGGCATTATTCACCCCAACCAATCACAAAGCCTCCCTTTCGTATGCCTCCCTCGAATTAATAAATGACACATCAAAGAGTTGAGCCCTGACATGTGGGTGATCAATTCCAAATCCCACTCAATATTCTCCCGATATCTATCTAAATCCTGTACACCTCACATTCAATATTCAAGTCATGTCTTGCATTGGTATGCCCAAGCCACCTCTTTCTGGATTGAATAGGCATGGAATTCTATATGCCGATGTCCATACCCACCTCTTTTTGCATTGAATAGTCATGCAAGGAAGTAAACATCTTGATGTTATTTGTTGTGTCAATAGAACAAACGACAACCCACAGAGCTTTCGTGGAGCGGGACATTGCAACAAGTTCAAAGATTATTTTTGTTTTTGGGGGCCTACTGGAGACCCTTGTGTATTTTCAACTTAGTGAAGCAGAGGATACATTGAAAGTTATTACTTGAAACCACTGATGGAACTACGTGTTTCATCAATATCTGGGTTTATAATAAGGAACATTGTGCAGATAGTTCCAATAGTCCTTCCAATGAACTTAATGACAAAACCCCCCTTCAATGAAAAATCTAGAGTGATTCTGAGGAGTGAAGGTTAGAAAGTTTTTTTCCTTCAGCATGGCATTGCACGCCCCATAAGGTGACATTGATGTTGCAACCCTAACATGTCGGACAAGGCGAGAGTTTCTTTCCACATTCCCCACTTCTCCTATCAGTGTTCCTTTGTACATATTAGTGCAATGGCTAGTTTATTTAATTTTTATATTGAATGCCAAAGGTAATAAATGCCCAAAAAGAAACATAAAAGGTAGTCGATAAAAAAGAAACATAAAAATAGAAGATCAAGATAACAATGTTGTTAATGCTGTCATAATTCTCGTTTTTCCGCAATAGTGACAATATTTGTGATCTTTCCAAAAATATTAAAACATAAAATATTTATTTCTAAAGAATCATGTCTTAAACAAGAGCCACCTGGTGGCAATGTCACTACTTTTTGTTTTTCTTACACATTGTCACCACCTGTATCTTGTTATAATAAGTTTAATAATAACATTACAATATCCCTTCTGCACAGAGCTAGAGAACACCTTGAATGAATATATTTTATATATTTGTACTTAATTCTATAATATTAAATAAAAATAATAATTTAAACATATAAAAATATACATATGAAATAAATTTAAACAATTTTATAACATTGTATAAAAAAAAATTTATTTAATTTAAAAATATATATATATTTTTAAATATATTCTAAATTATATTTATTTAAAATAATAATTCTATTATTCTTTTATCAAAATTTGCAAAGTGAAATTCTCAATATGAAGAAACTTTGGCACCTTAGAGCAGTCACTACCCACTTATAAGCTTCAGTCGGCTGCTTGAGTAGCTTGAGGACAAAGCTTCCCCTTATGTGTTCATGGTTTAGGAATAGATATGGTTCATTTGTGCATTGAAACATGATCGCATTAATCACACGGAAGCCATTCTCACATGCAACTATTTTTAATGGAACTGCAATTTGCAAATGAAACTAAACTTTCAGATCACTTTGATAATTGGCTTCAAAATTCTTTAATATTTTGAATTTCTAATGTCAACTCATATATTCTGAAATTTCTACATATTTTAATTGAAGTTCTTTCGTAACCTCATACTAAATGTTAATGTGTGAAACATGAAGCAAATATAATACATCCATTTTTATCATTAGACGGGACATGGAAGAACTCCAATAATCTTATTAATTTATGCTTAAACATATTACAAGCCATTGAATTACCATTCATAAAATGTTGAAAGATCATACAAGAAAATTCCTTTATAATAGGTGACTCCTCATGGTCGTAGAGATATCTTGTCACTCTTTTTTCATTAAGAACTTGTTTGAATCTTAGCCCAACACTTCCCTTTGATTTATGTCTTGTCCTCGAGACCAGGGTAAAACGCTCAAACACTGATATGAAGAATGTTGGATGGTGGAGATAAATAATTCACAACTTTCAAAATTATACCAAGTTGAGAATAGAAAAATGATCATGTGTCAAAGGAACATGAAAAAAGATCATGTGTCAAAGGAACATGAAAACTGCTCTTTGGTCTCATGAATTTGCAGTCAAGCCTCAATAATTTTCTTATTCAAAGGTTCACATATTAAACTAATATTGAATAGGCTAAACTTATGACATATCTCTTCTAAATTTGCTCAATAGCTCTTTGTTGTTTTTGTGACTTTCTACCTGGGCTTGAAGTTGTACTGATGTCATAAGGCAACAATTTGATCACATTTTCCTGCGATTAGTGTTGCAAGGTTGGTGATATTAAGTGGTGCAATTTAGATATTTACCACTTTTTCGGCACCAATTGCCTTCAGAAACCTGAGGAGGAATACATATGGAGTGGGAACTATAAGCTTCAACTTCATTTGTTTTAATATTAAAGACTCCTGCAAAGATTTATTATTAATTTATCAGTTAAACTAAACCTTTGGAGATTGTTGCAATCTAATGATAATGAATTATTAGTTAGAGCTAATTACCATGACCACTAACTATTCTGGCATGCAATATTTTGGGAATATTTAGATGAAGTCATTGATCTGTAGCCCAGTATGAACCAACTCTTATCAATATTTTGTTACCCATTATCATATATATTTTTAAGCTGGTTTCAAAATAAAAGGTAATCTTCTCTCGCAGTACATATTGTGGTAGTGTATGCACTTTTCAACAACCAATAAGGTTTACTATTAATTAGACCTATACATTAAAGGTTTCCTTACACACATGCTACCTCTGGAGGCCAAACTTCTTCATAATTTCTAGCAACAATACCCACTAATGGAAAATTCCTCCTGGTAACAATCTGAACAGAAAGGTATCTACCAATGATGTTCACAATGAGATACAATGTCTCTATCATTAGTTCAAATTTCAGCTAACCTGAAAATTTGAAGATTTTGACGTCAGACCTAAGAGATAGTCCATATAAACCTCATTTAGATCTAAGTTTGACAGAAAATGGAACTAGAATAGGAACAAAGTTGTACCTCCAACAACCAATCAATCAAGATTTCCCTCATCTTTTTGTCGATTTTAACTTGATTTCTCATATAATCTGGAGGTAGGCAAGTCATGTCCCGGGCATACATGAATACCAATTTTTAGTTCAGAAAAGCAAAATATTACTTTCACACTCAAAAGAAACTCCAATCATTCACAGACAAACATGCGTTAGTTGTCCAGTATAATTTGTATATATCTTCAACGTATTCAAGAACTATCGATTGGTTTTCAATGTTTTCATCATCAATGCTAGGGAGCACCAGATGGAAATTTCTGACTGCATCCTGAAATACCCTTATCAAGATTATTAATCATTTTCAGCCAATTTACATTAAAAAAAACACAAATCTATCTAAAGGCTATCAAGATTAGTAATCATTTTCATTCATCTTACCTCACAATTAAACACCAAGTTATCTTAATGCTATAAAACTTGCTAGTAATTTTGGAGTCAACATGCATACACTTTGGCTTGGGTATATTGGTTGAACCAGTACCAAATAAGAAAAGTAAGATAGTGACACATACCTCACTTTGAGTTGTTAGCATGGCATTCAATGATACTCCATTGTGTTTCCTTGCTTTCAGTTGGCTAAATGTTTTTAATCCCCTTCTTATGCACTCGAGTCTATGTTATCACTGCTACAAATCACAGTGTAATTGCTAATGATGCAACTGTTATCAATAGGTAAGTTGCTAGGGCTTAGAAAAAACAACATAGCCAAAAATTGGATCTGAATACTTCTCATGAACAACTCTCAACTCATTTCCTTCTTCCCTTAACTGGAAGTCATACTTCTCATGAACAATTCTCAACTCATTTCCTTCTTCCCTCGTTACACAACAATTTGTCACCGTTTGTCACTGTCCCTATTACCCCCTCACCCGCACATTGGAGGACTCATTCCGGGACCTGTGAGAAGTGACATGACCTGAAACTACTTGCATCGTATTCCTCTAAGTATGAACTTCATTTGCCCTGAAGACATCTCTTGCAAAATATCCATGAAAACAGCTCTTTTGCATTAGCGTGGGTCCACAGTTTACTGCCCGCGCCAATGAGGGAAATCCTTTAAAAAGGGCACGCCATTGGCGCTCTGTCCCAGAGTCGCACTCGCGCCAACCAAATTGAGTAAAGTTTTTAACCAACAAGCTTCTGAAGGTTCTCTTCAACTCATTCACCAACTGAATCTATGTTGAGCTAGGATGGTTTGGCTTCAAATTTCCATAGAAGGGAAAGTGGTTTGCCACCTTTCATGGAAGTTTCCAAGTGATAAAACCAATCCCATGAATAATGTGGTTGATCCTATCTCTTTCTTCTCTATCTATAAAAGCTTGCCTCTATGCCTTGAGCAAGCTAGTTACAGTAGTTCTAGTTCCAGCATAGTGATAGAGAGTTTGAAGCTGCAAGAGCCTTCTTTGCACCCATAAGGCCAAATCTAAGTAAGGAGATTCTTGTCACCCAAAGAGAGAGAGGCTTGTTCCTCATCCCAACGAGCTTTGCAAGACTTGTGTAGCTGACTACCCAGCCAAAGGAGGATTTGACGTCAGAACAATGGTTGTATTCTTCTTTGTTATTTATTAATAATAGATGACTATCATTATGGTTCCACTCTCATTGTTTTATGTTTGATGTTGAGTTATATCTTTTCTGACTGATATATAATTGCATCTACTAGATTTTATGCTTGTATTCGTGTTGTTCTTTGCATGTGCAGGTGTCCAATCACGGAGATCGTGGGGATCGTGACTGGCTGAGGCAAAGGAACGAGGGCGGCATCTCTTCTACGAACATTAGCATTGGAATCCAAGTAGGTTCTCACCATCTGCTCTTCATTTGCAATTAGGAACTTGCATGATAGCATTGTATGATTGTTGCTAGACCCGGTCTGGGCTAGTAGGGATCGTCTCTATCCGCAGAGAGGATTTACCTCCACAACAATTTGGCGACTCCGCTGGGGAGTCTTGTTGTTTGATTTGTAAACTTTAGACGGAGCCTGAAGTACGGCCAGGTAGCCTTCAAAACGCTATTGCTGTGCATTAGCGAAGTAGATCAACGCCACTTCAGTCAATCTCCGGTTTGGTTTACGGACTAAACAACTTGGAGTTTGTCTTGTCTCTTTGGTTTTTCTCGCTTTGATTGCTTAGATAACTTTCTGGGTTGGATTTCTTGCTGTTTTTTACTTCCTGGTTTGCCTAGATACTGTTTTCAAGCCCTGGGTTGCTTGTTTTTGTTTTTGACTTAGCAAACTCGATTAGCTCGCTTTTTAGCCTCACAGTCGCGCCAATTGGTGCACGTTGCTCAAAGACAACCCGCACCAATCCCATAAAAGCGTGAGTTGCAGCCTGACAGTCGCGCTAGGCCTGTCAACTTTTCCAGTTCGCTTGTCTTCAAGCCCTCTGAGCTTGGATTTGTATTTTTCTGTGTTTTTTTCAATTACTGGAGTGTGTTTGATCCTTGTTTGACTGGTTTTAGACCTTCATCCTTTGGGTGTTTGCCTTTTTCTGTCGATTTCACATTTTAGCCCTAGGGCATCTAGTGGCTTTGTGCGTCGAGCCTTCCGTAGGAGTCTTGGGTTCTTTGATCGTCCAGTCGACTTTGTGATTCTTTTTGCGCTTGATTAGTAGTTGTCAAAGCCTTTTATTGATATTCAAGTGATTTTCTCTTTTTCCGCTTGGATGCCGCTTGACTTCGTTTGGGCTTAGATTACATAGCTCGTAGAGGTCTTTGTGTTCTCTTCTTGATCTGAAGGACTGTTTTGGTGTTTTTGGGATTTGATTGTGTTCTCATTGAGTGGAATTTGTCTCTTTTGCTCGGTGTTACTATCTCTCAAAATTTGTTTAGTGCACTTTGCCATTGAAAAGAAAACGAATAATCTCTTTTGCGTTGAATTAGTTAATTGAAAGTAGAAGCTTTTCATTGATTACGCGATTTAAAACAAAGAAAAGTTTCGTTTATTTGTCATTAGCTGCATTAGAGTGGTTCTTGATTGTTTTTGGTCATTTTGTTTGAAAAATTCTCAACTCTCTTGTAGTTAATATTCATCGAACGAAATGATATTCTTTGGCATATAGTTTGCATTTAGGGAATTGTGAGAGATTATATACGGTAGGACCTGGAAATTGAAACTTAACTGAAGATCAACCGTAAAATGAACTGAATGAACTTAAAAACGCATTGGAACATAACGCTCACTGATTAGAGGTCTAGGCTAGAGACGTGTTCCGGCGTCGTTAAACCTAGTCACTGTTGTTTCACACTATGGTTGGGTGATTCCTCCTTTCGTGACTCGATAGTGGTCTAGCACAGACTTGAGCTCCCACGTACCGTCACGTATATAGGGGAGACCCCACTAGGTTATCATATTTTATCCATAGGAAGCCACGTTTGCCGCCTTACAAGCCGTAACGCACCGAACACAACATTTGGGAAGATTGACTGCCGTACGGGAAGTCCTTGGTTTTCATATGACTGCCAAGGTGTATATGCAGTTTTATGGATTTGTTTGGTAAACCCTTTGCCTAGTCTCTCCAGAGTAGTCACTTTTGATCCTTTTCGGACTCCTTAAAAGAAAAGGCTCACTCGAGCAGTTTGTCACTTCGGGCTCACAAAACATTCGAAGGCGACTAGAGTCACCTTTTTGTCCTTTTCTCGACTCTTAAAACATGAAAAGGTCAAGTTGTGTCCTTGCGTCTTAAAATTTATTTGGCCACGATTAACATTACCTGGTTAGATCTTGTGTGCGTTAGTTTGAGTAGGGTCCTTTATCGTTAGATTCCCTTAGGTTTGTTTGAAGTTTGTCATCCTGGCTGAACCGTCGACTCCCGTTCCAAGTGATCAAGGCTCTCTGTCTTCCGTTGCTCCTGAGGTACCAGTTGTAGGGGATACTCTTCCTGTTATCCCGAGTATCCAACCGATCAACTCTCGTGCCCCGGACGACGAGGGTTACGAAATTCATTGGAACCCCATCTGGGAGCCAGACGAGGACGATATTCCTGTTACCCCCCCTGGTGTTTCGTCTCCAATGTCTACCTCTCACATGGATGAGACATCTCCTAGAGTAAGCAAGACACCTGTGTTGTCAAATATCGACACTCCCATCCCAGCTACTTCTCCGCTCCCCCCACGCTATCAGTCGTTGAGGGATAGGGTAAATGCCAGGAACCCTGCTTCGAGTGTGTGGGACCCCCACATCACTCCGACCACGGGATCTTTTGTTTCACAAGTCCACACTACACCTGTCACTTCAGTTCCGACCAATCCAACTGTTTGTATAGCACATTAAACTCCGGTTTTTAGTGCCATTACAGCGTCTTCAGCTTTGAACACTGGTGCTAGTCCCCCTCACGGTCAAGCGAGTAGTGGCTAGCCGGCACACACACCTAAAGTTATCCATCCTGCACACAGTGCACCACCCTCTTCTGGTCCCGTCCCAGGAGGGGGACCATATGATGCCTATGGAAAAGCTGTTCAGGACCCTAATGTGCAAGGTCCATTCTATTATTATGATTCTGCTAGGCAATACCTTCAGCTTTCTCAACCCTTGCTTACTCAACCTATTGTTGAGGTTTCAGTACCATTATCCGTTACTTGGAACGCCACCACTTTCCATGGGGGCCAAGTAAGGCCTGTGCAGCTTCAGGGACCGCCTAACCAAGGCCAGCCATCTTATGTGCAAACCCCGCAAGGGCAGCAATATTATGGCTAGTCTCACCCAGGACAACCCGGGGGCCTACAAGGACAACCCTATCAGGGACAACCTTTGGCAGCTGGTGGTCCATCTTTTACTTATCTGACTCAACCTTTTGGTTACCCGAGGCAACCTGGTACCCAGCAAGGTTACCCGTCTGGACAAGTAGGACAACCTTATATCCAACAAGGCCGACCTGGTATCCAGCAGGGTTATCCCTCTAGACAAACTGGACAAACTTATATTCCACAAGGTCAACCGACAGTCCAACAGGGGTACCCTTCTGGGCAAGCGGGGCAGCCTTACGTACAGCAGGGTCAACCCACTGCCCAGTCTAGTCATCCTTCTAGGCAAGCAGGTCAGCCTTCTACACAACAGGACCAACCCACTGCCCAGCCTAGTCATCCCTCTGGACAGGCTGGCCAACCTCAAAGTCAACCGGCCGTCCAGCCCGCTCAACCATCTGTTCCGCAAGGACAACCCTCGGTTGCTCAAGGACAACCCGGTACCCAACAATCTCATCTTTCTGGGCAAACGGGTCCGTCCCAAACCCAACCAGGCCAACCTTCCGGCCAGATGATCCAAGCTCAACCTGTTCAAGGAAATCCTTCTGGGCCCCAGACTCAAATTGGTTATCAAATGCAAGGTGGGCCACGACCCCAACCTTCTTACCAAGCGCAGCCTTCTTATCAGGCTCAGTATGGAGCTCAGCAAATGTATGGCTACCAGCAACCCTAGCGGCAAACTCAATTTACCCCTTATCAAAATTATCAAAAAATGCAGGTCACTCCTTACCAGAATTATCAGCAACAGTATGTTGCACCTGCAGGTCAAGTTGCTAATCCATGGGGTGCTGGGGGGCAGACCCAGGGTCAACTGTCTGCTTATGGACAGAATCCTTATGGACAGAATCCATATGGACAGAACCCCTATGGGCAAAATCCCTATGGGTAGAACCCTTATGGGTCAGGCCCATCCGGACAAAGTCCATGGGGGCAACCACCACCTGGTTGGAACCCTGGTACTACCTCTCTTCCACAGCCACAAATGTCCTTTAATCCTCAGTTGCCTTTCTTAGCGACATTGGAACTCCCAGATGTGTCCAAGTTGACGAATGATCCCATTCTTCATAATCCATATTGGCCACCAGTTCCAACTAAGATACCCGGTGATTGCCCGAAATTCGATGGAAAAGCTGGTGAAGACCCTCAAGCCCATGTCATGACCTATCACCTTTGGTGCTCATCCAACTCATGGCTTGATGACTCCATCCGGCTCCGCCTCTTCCAAAGGACTCTCACCAACTCGGCCGCTAAGTGGTATATTGAGTTGAATCGCGGAACATTTCAAGATTTCAATTCGTTGGCTATGGCATTCCTAACTCATTTTCAGTTACCCATTCGGTATGAGACATGGACACATCTCCTTACATCTCTCAAACAGGACATGGCCACGCATATATCCGATCATATACATGAATGGAGACGGCGCTGTCGCTTGATCAAATTTTGGATTCCTGATCAGCGCCTGACCGATTGGTTCACGACTTCCTTTGTCCCTGCAATCGCACGAGACATCGCCATGGGAGCTTGTGTAACTGAAGAGCAAGCTATCGCACGTGCTCAGTACCTCGACTTAGTATACTCTCAGTCGGGTACTTTATATGATTATTTGCCAGACGCCCCGAGACCCGGAACATCCAAAGCCCCGCCAAAACCATCTGTTGACGGAGTTATTGGCTCTGTAAACGCATCTTCAAAGAAGTCATCCGCGAACCCTAGGAAGCAAAAACAGAATGCTTCTAATGGGAACACTTCTCAGGGTCAATCTAATTCTGGAAGTACCTCCGAGGTTAACGGCGTTCAGTCCACCATGGCGGATAAATCCTTGAAAGGGAAAAAGAAAGGGAAAGCTAAAAATAAAACCGAAGAGCCCAAATAGGACTCCCCTAAACCTCTACCCGAGGAAGGAGCCAAACGTAAACCTAAGTATCCTTGTCTTATCTGTGATGAGGATCACTACACTAAAGACTGCCCTAGGCGGTCCGAAGTTAGTCGGTTATTGAAAGGTGCTCCTGGGACTCCTGCTGTGCTTAAAGAACCTTTCCCTTCACAACAAACTCAAATGGTGGCAGATCCATCACAACCCTCTTCTTCATTCGGCTCTCAAGTCTTTATGGCTGGGACGATTCCCATCCATGTCACTACTCAAGTGAAAGAATATCCATCTCATGCCGGGAAAGAGTCGGAGGTCCCCTCTAGCGCTCCTTCGTCCAGTTCTGGTCCACTCCACATTGAACGACCGAGCACTGAGACGACTATCCGACCCTCTCCAAAAGGTGTACTCCGGAAGTCTTCTTACAACCCTAATGCTCATGCTGCCCAGCACTACAACATCGTTGAGGACTTAGCTCAGGCTCCGTCTGCTATGTCCACTCTAGAAGTCCTCCAGAGCTGCCCCTCCCAGAGGAAGTCCTTGCTATCGGCCATCGGTGGCATAGACCCAGCTGACTCGGATCTGATTTCTTTTGATCTCGAGGGCTATACGCCAAGACTGCCTCACCAAATCGCTTTCCTTATACAGGTCATCATCAATGGTAAAATGATTCATCGCACAGTCATTGATGAGGGTGCCTCAACTTGCATCATGTCTGTTGCTTGCTGGAAAGCTATTGGTTCTCCAACATTGGGCCAGTCTCCTACGACGTTAGAAGCCTTTGACGGAAGAGAGTCTCGTCCTTACGGTATCCTCCAACGCTTGCCCATCTCCTTGGAAGGGAAGACGGTAGAGGTGGAGGTCGAAGTTGTCGACGCTAATCTTACCTACAACCTCCTCCTCGGATGTAGCTGGACATACGCCATGCAAGCCGTGGCTTCCTCCCTTTTCCGTGTCATTCATTTCCCTCATCAAGGGAAGATTGTCACGGTGGACCAGCTCTCCTTCTTTGCCTCCTCTTCTGAAGGCAATGTGCCTTTCATGGAGCATACCTCCAAATCATTCGAGAGTGTGGGAGCCGGACTCTTTAAGGATCCCGCCCTAATGGGTGTCTTTCCACTTCCACCTCCGAATCTCGCCCCTATTAACATGATTTCCATGCGATCTGATCCGTGGGTTCTTCCTCCCGCTAATCAGATAGAATCTCGGGGTGATATGATGCCGTTCAAGCGCAATAACAGTAATGTCAACCTTCACTCCATTTTCAATGGACTGAAGCTTGGGGGGCATGTACCTCGAATTGAGACACCACCTCGAATTCAGACACCATGCTGGGGGGCATGCCCATTCCTTTATTCTCAGGACTAGTTTACATGCGTGTGTGTGTGTGTGTTTTTTCATATTTTCGGTTTGGTGTTAAAGCGTGATTGTCCCTTATTGTGTCTTTTTGCTTCTTGTGCAGATGTCGGGTGCACCTTACACTGGTTCCGCTAATGGTGCCTGCCGCAGCACTTGTAATTTGTCCTCTGCAGCGTGGGTGATCTACGATCCCCACGGTGAGTTGATAGATCTTCAAGGTGTGTGTTTAGGCTGTATGACGAACAATGTTGTTGAATATAGCACTGTTATTGAATTATTAGCCGAGGCAATTAATCTCGGTATTCATACATTGCTTGTTAACCTAGACTCTCAACTTGTCGTCCATTAGCTCAATGGGCGATATTCCGTCAGAGACCGTCACATTTTAAGGTTGTACTTATGTGTTAAATTGTTAGAAAGGAATTTTGATTTCATCACATATCAGCATATTCCAAGACGGTTAAACAAATTATCTGATGCATTGGCTAATCATGTATTAGATAGACATTTGCGTAATTTATAATCAAAACATTATACAAGCAAGCACATAAAAGCACAATAATAAACCATAGGCATATGTATATATATATATATGTGTGTCACAAAATTTTGCACCGCGTGCATTACATAAGTCCAAAAAATAAATACATGTTCATCCTGATACATCCTTGGACAACATGTCCCTCAAAAAATATGCATGAAGAAAGCCTAAGAGTCTATTTGTGGTGGTGCTCATGATAGCACGTCACCGCACGCACCAAGCGTCTCAATAGACGATGGATGCGGGTCGGCACCCCCACTGTGTGCCTCTGGTATGCAAAAGGCACGTCCGCCAATCTCGCGTAACCTGGAATCCCTTGGGTAAGTCCCTCGAGATTCTGCACCAGCTTTTCCCCCATGGCACCCCTTGCCTGAGGATCAGCTGCGGGTTGGTCCCTCCGCGCTATAGGAGACAAGCCGGCTGGTCGCTCTAGGCTCACATCTGCATATACATACAACTTTCATCAGAACATGCATGTATTGACAAAAAAAAAATGAAAATACATAAAAACATCAAAAAAGAGAAGATCATACCTAACTCCTCTTCCCACTCCTCTCCCTCTGGCAGTGGGAGGTCTAGATCTCCCATGCAATTGGTTCCTGCGTATGGCCAATCCTCTACCACGATCAGCTGGCGGCGAAGCCATATGAAGAACTCGGGCCGCCAAGACATCTGCTGGCCCCCTCCTCCTCTGGGCATCAATGCTGCCCAGCGAGCCATCCTAGGCTCTCGTGGTAATGGGTCCGCTACTACAGCTCCTTGGTACTGGAAGAGGGGTAATCATTCCAAGAAGAATGACACCACAATCGAGCCATACCCGAACTATTTCACTCCCCTGCGCTTACACTTTGTAAGCTGCCTTTTGATATTTTTAGTCACCGCTGTAGCCCAGTCAAAAATGGTGGGGCTGAGACATTCTGTCGCCAGTAATAGATGATTCTTGCTTGCCTCATGGGGCACCTGTACCCCAGCTGCACGTGTGATGGTGAATAGTATCACCTTAAGAACCAAATCATGGATGGTGGCGATATCCATCTTGGCACTGTTTTTCCCAAATTGTGCCTCTGGACACACTTGGGCCTTCACTTCACCTATTTTCTCTCCGGAAGGCCTGCTTCCGGTCAAAATGGGGCTCGCCTCTCTCCGTGACAGCCCAGTAATGAAGTACACATCAGATACATCCAGCTCTAAGGTCTGATCCCGTAATCGAAATACTTGGTCATCAACATGCCAAGCATCCACTATGAACTGTAATAGCTCTGGTTGAGCTCGTAGATAAGAGGTGAGGAAGAATTTCTTGAGACCACAGTCTCTCAGAGCATTCATACATCCCTCATCCGCTATGTCCAAGGCATCTACGGCATCATGCTCCCACTCTTTCCATTCCACCACCATTTTTCTTGTTTTCTACACCCACATGGAACTAAAGGAAGCGCCTCTTACCTGGAACTGGCGGAATCTCAAATGGTTGCCCGGATTGGCGGTAATTGATGCTCGAAGTTTGCACCTCAAATGGACCACTACTACTATGCAAGAGGTAAAAAGTAAAAGTAATTTTATTTTTTACATTTTCACCATATTTATAGACTTTTTGACTTGTAATTAGGTTTACAAAGTGGGTTTTTGAGTATTTTAATATACTTTTGGTCGAAAATGGATTTTACGCTTGCTTCTGATGCTACGACAAGTCCTTTTTGCAACTTCGATGGTGAAAGGAGTTGTATTTTATACTTTTTTGGACTCGGTAAATACACGAAAAAGTCACTGTGGAGTCATCTTTCAAGCTCTTTTCTGACTCGCTAAAAATGAAAAGATTGCCAAGTTACCCCTCTTGACTCGTTAAAAGTAAATAAGAGGCGGTCGTCTTTAAACCCTTTTTCGACCGTGTAAAAATGAAAAGATCGTCGGACCCTTGTCGTTTCAGGTTCGTTAATGGTTACAAAATGACGTGATGTTGATCACTTTTTTACTTTTTTAGATCGATGTCACTATAAATGAAAAGTACTCCTCGATCGTAATGGTCGGGAGGTTCTTTCAAGCATTGTTTTATATTTTTTCGGGCTCGGGAGAAACAACTTTACGAAAAAGGACCCCCCTGGAGTTCTCTTTTCTGCTATCTTTTCAGACTCTCTAAACAGGAAAAGACGCCGAGTTCTTCCTTTGTCAGACTCGTTAAAACTTAATGACATCGGATTCCGTCATAATGACGCTCACAAGCATATGCTATCCCCGTCAAGCTTGTTAAAAATAACTGGGGTACTCGCCAGAAATGGTGGGGAAAATGGACCCATAATTATTGTCGTGTCGGCAGTATGTCGCTCTTGAACATGGCACTAGTCTGCATTCGTGTCTGGGTGGGGACATCTCATCTTGTTTTTACACTTGCCTCCGTGGGTTTGGGTTATCCTATTTGGCCTCTCATCTGCTCATTGCCTTGTCACCATGACCCCTGCTCATTTGATGTCAAATACTGCCAAGTCCACTGTCATGCCGCCAATATGTTCAAGAGAAGTTGACCTCTGCAGCAGTACAACCTCCTTTGATACCTCACATAATTTTGATTCACCACAACATTCTTCCTCTGTCTCGTGTCACTGATGTGGGAAACACTATGGCCCACCTTTGATCAAGGTCACTTCCTGTCGACTTCAGATCATTATCCAGGAAGTTGATCTAGAGACTCCCTTTCGGTGCCTTGGAGCCTGCATGCCTCAATGGCAGGTTCTTCGCGTTCGACGTGAGGTTTTCATCATTGGCCTCCGATCGAATGATTCTACGGGTGTTCGACGCCAGCTCATTGATTCGCACGCCGTAGATTGTACCTATAGTACCTTGAGGGCCATTGTCATTATTGGTGGTGCCTCTCGCGTCTGTTAACAATTTTCATCATTGACTAGTAATCAGACGATGTTCATGCATGTTCGACTTCAACTCATGTATTCACATGCTTGGACTTGTACTCTGGTTGGGTCGAGATGGAGCGCAAGACCCTGGATTTTGTCTGTTGGAGTCCAGGTTGCGATTTGTGGATCATTATGTTCATTACATGACTCATTCACTGGATGGCTGCGACCATGCCTGAGTCTCTATATCGATCCTCGCTGGATGGCTGCGCCCATACCTTGGATCTAGATTATTATGTATTCTGCTATGGATGGCTGCGCCCATACCACATATATCATGTACTTGAGATATTAGTTGTACTTCTTTACGCAAGTTCTCCGGCGGCCGTGTTTTCAGTCACGCATGTTCTTGTAAAGCATTTCACTCCTCTCTCTCAGGCCTCATGCTTTAGGGGGCATCTGTTACATAACAATTTGTCACCGTTTGTCACCGTCCCTATTACCCCCTCACTCGCACATTGGAGGACTCATTCCGGGACCTGTGAGAAGTGACATGACCTAAAACCACTTGCATCATATTCCTCTAAGTATGAACTTCATTTGCCCTGAAGACATCTCCTGCAAAATATCCATGAAAACAGCTTCTTTTGCATTAGCGCAGGTCCACAGTTTACTGCCCGCGCCAATGAGGGAAATCCTTTAAAAAGGGCGCGCCATTGGCGCTCTGTCGCAGAGTCATGCTCGCGCCAACCGAATTGAGTAAAGTTTTTAACCAACAAGCTTCCGAAGGTTCTCTTCAACCCATTCACCAACTGAATCTATGTTGAGCTAGGATGGTTTGGCTTCGAATCTCCATAGAAGGGAAGTGGTTTGCCACCTTTCATGGAAGTTTCCAAGTGATAAAACCAATCCCATGAATAATGTGGTTGATACTATCTCTTTCTTCTCTATCTATAAAAGCTTGCCTCTATGCCTTGAGCAAGCTAGTTACAGTAGTTCTAGTTCCAGCATAGTGATAGAGAGTTTGAAGCTGCAAGAGCCTTCTTTGCACCCATAAGGCCAAATCTAAGTAAGGAGATTCTTGTCACCCAAAGAGAGAGAGGCTTGTTCCTCATCCCAACGAGCTTTGCAAGACTTGTGTAGCTGACTACCCAGCCAAAGGAGGATTTGACGTCAGAACAATGGTTGTATTCTTCTTTGTTATTTATTAATAATAGATGACTATCATTATGGTTCCACTCTTATTGTTTTATGTTTGATGTCGAGTTATATCTTTTCTGACTGATATATAATTGCATCTACTAGATTTTATGCTTGTATTCGTGTTGTTCTTTGCATGTGCAGGTGTCCAATCACGGAGATCGTGGGGATCGTGACCAGCCAACGGAAAGGAACGAGGGCGGCATCTCTTCTACGAACATTAACATTGGAATCCAAGTAGGTTCTCACCATCCGCTCTTTATTTGCAATTAGGAACTTGCGTGATAGCATTGTATGATTGTTGCTAGACCCAGTCTGGGCTAGTAGGGATCGTCTCTGTCCGCAGAGAGGATTTACCTCCACAACACCTCAACTAGAAGTCAAACATGAAGTTTGCACATTCCCTAGAATAAGTTAATCAAATGTTATCCCTTAACAACGTACAAATGTTATCCCTTAACAATGTACAAAGCTAACTAAATGTGCACACAACACAAAGTTAACTAAATTTGTACATTTCGTCAATCTTTCCCATATCTTGAATTAGATACAATTTCACACAGTTTGTGACTAAATTAGTGTTGTAGCCGGTCAACTATGTTTTTTTTCAGGACGAAAAAGCTGAATATTATATTATATGAGAGATATAAAAGTTCAAATATTACATTTGAAAAAAGCCCCATTGAAACTAAATCAAAATGGGATCAGCATGGGAGCAATCCAGCCGGTCAACTATGTTTATACTATATAATCCACAGATTGTGTAATTCATGAAAATTCCTAAGAATTTTAGGAGTTTGCATCATTAATAGCATGGTGCTTTGAGAACTACAAGACTTACGAGTTACTTGAGATCCTTTTTAGAGTAGCTCATGTGTGAAGAGCATGTGTTTTACTCCAACCAGAATCCTTCTTCAAAGAGCATTGTGCAATGTAGATAAAAGCAACAACAAAAAAATTGATGGACTCTATTTGATCATTTTGTACTGAAGAAAACACCAGCTCAACCAAGTAGAATGTTATATTTTCTATATGAACCATCGAGATAATATATTTTATTTCTTCGCAATACAGGAGAGGATTATTAGGAAGTACAAGAGAGAAAAGATATTTAAACCACAATCTCAATTTTCCACAGGAATTTTGAAATTCAATTTGATCAACACATTAGAACCTGTTATTCTGACAATACAAAAGAAACAATGGAGTTCATCACTTTACCACTTTGTCAGGATCAACTACGTTCAAAAACCTGATAAGTAATACATATGGAGTGGGAACGGTAAGAATGAATTTCAGTCAATTTAAAACCTGATAAGTAATACATATGGAGTGGGAACGGTAAGAATGAATTTCAGTCAATTTAAAACCTGATAAGTAATACATATGGAGTGGGAATGGTAAGAATGAATTTCAGTCAATTTAATATTGTACGCTCCTGCCAAGGATTATTATCAATGTATCAGTCATACTGCATCTTTGAAATCTATTGTAATTCAATAAAATTGAAAGTTATCAGTTAGAGATAATTAGCATAGTCACTATCATGTTGGATGTGTATTGGTATCGTGAGATGCAGATCAATTCATTGACCTGCAGCCAAATATGAATTGATTCTTCTCATGCCAATATTTCATAAGTTGTTATGCAATATTGTAATTCTTCTTTTGGGATAGATATTGGTGTTGTCCATATTGAAAGAGTGTGTGCTTGTGCACTTTTCAAGAGACAACCAGGTATTGTATCAATTAGATATATACCAAAGGTTTCATTACACTCATGCTTATGGGTGTAAGTAAGTCATCCTACATGAGGAGCCCAGGTATCTTGCTATTTTCATGCTATAAGCATCCCAGTGATACCCACTAATCGTAATTGCCACCTTTCAACAATATTAATAGAAAGGTACCTATCCATAATGTTTATAATAAGATACAATGTTTCTGGCATTAGTTCACATTTTAGATGCACTTGCAAAATTTAATATTTCCAGGTAAAGCCTAAGAAATTGGCCACATAAAGCCCTTCTAGATCTAAAATTGGCAGCAAACTAAATTAGGATAGGAACTAATTTGTACCTTTATGAACCAATTAATCAGGATTTCCCTCATTGTATCGTTGATTTCATCCCACCTTTTCATATAATATAGAGGTACACAACTCATGTTCTGAACATACGGAGTTCTCAATGATTACTCAGTGAAAATTAAAAAATTGCCTTCACATTCACACAAATATTTAATCATTGATAGAGAAACATACCTCGATCTTCTGATAGAACTTGTATATGCATTCAACATATTCCAGAACTTCCAATTGGTTTTCAAGGTCTCCATCATCAATGCTAGGGAGAACCTCTTGCACGTCCTGAAATACACCATCAAGATTATTAATCATTTTTATCCAACCTACATAATAAGTAAACACAAAGCTATCTTACAAGTAGAAAATCACTTAGTAATTGGGTGTGGATGTGCTCATCTTTTGGCTTGGGTATATTTGATTTTGAGCTAGTACTTAAAACAAGAAAAGAATTAGAGAACTAATAAACTTAATCAATAAGATATACCTCACTTCGAGTTGTTAGCATTGTGGTAGGTGACTGTGCTCTGAGTTTAGTTGCTTTGAGTTGGCTAGGTGATTTTAATCGCTCACCTTATGTGCTTGAGTCTATACTATCAACGACAACAATGACAATATCCTTCTACGTAGAAGTGCCTTTCTAATCCTTCCTTCTGATAATACGCCTCTCTTTGTTTCACCGTACTACCTTTTCCTCTACTTTCACTCATGCCTTAACAAAAATATCATCTGCTTGGAATTGATGGAATCAAAATGGTAAAATTAAAGAGTAAGATTAGATTCCCTACTTGGGGACACAGATGGAATCAAAATGGTAAAATTAAAGAGTAAGATTCCCTACCTGGGGCCACAGATAATAGAGAACAGAATGAGGCTGGTCGAATGAAAACAAAAAGCCAAAAATTAAACATGCCCAAAAAAACAGAATACTAGGCAGGAAGATCGAAAAAATGAGTGGCTCAACACTGAGGTTTCCCTGGTTGCTAGTTCAAGTCCCCGGGATTTCGTCCTTTGAAAACGGGGTGGCTCAATATAGAGGTTTTTCCTGGTTTCTACTAGTTCAATTCCCTGAGAGATTGTCCTCCGAAAACCATAGGCCCTATTCAAATTTTTTACAAGAAAACAATCTTTCACCTTGCTTAATTGACTCTAATTAAACTTACCTGAGTGCTGGGATTGGCTCCCTTGTTGGCATCAACAACCAAATTTACTCTAGAGCTCCTGAAACAGTGGTTGGTCCAAGAGTGTAGGACATGACATTAGAGGCAGAGGCCACCAAATAGTACAATCAAAATGGAAAAACAAAAACCCAGCAACAGAAGAGATTCACCATTAGCCAACAGATAAAAACACAGATCTCAATGTTCCCCAAAACCACTTTTTGTTGACACAATTAACCCTAATTGCTATTATCGTTGTCATCTTCAAGAAAGTGTCTGAAGCTATTGCAGTGCCTTCAATGCTCACATTAAAAAACATATTGTCCTATAGCTTTAACTGTTGTAGCAAGTGCCTTGGGCTTTGAGGCTGTAATGTGACGACGTACCATATTTATCTGCCTTGGAAAACCAAAAACAAAAATCGAACATAATTTTTTTTTGGTATGTTTTTACAATTTTTATGTAGACGAGCTAAATAATATAAACAACCCATCCCTATATGTCACAAAGTGACATAATAATATTTTTATGGTGAATAAGTGTCATGTCGTGGATAATGTACTTGCTTGATTGGTTTTCATATGGCATGTAACGAATCTTGTAGAAAAGAAATAGTTAATTTAATCTCTTTATAATGATGATAGCAAAACAATGGCATGCACCTTGTGCATTACTACAAAGTTACTTGTGACAATTTTTTAATTTTTGTTTTTATTAATTAGTTTGTAAGAATTTCAAATTATCGTAATATCATAAGTTTAATGCTATGGGATAGGTGGCAAATTTGAGGTTTTAGTTTTTTTTTTGGTTTAAGGTAAATGTCACCTTCGAGGAGGAAAACTAGGGGTTATCTTCCTACATAGTGGGAATCAATCGTCTTAACTAACATGTTTGAATACATTATCTAGATTTTTTTTTTCTTTTGGTTTCCTAACTCATTTATTTTCTCGTGGTTTCAGACCATGTTTTCAGTTTAAATCCACGACGTTTTCATAAATCAATCGCAAGCCTTTGAAATTTCAAATGACAATGTCAACAGAGAAGAACAAGACCTATTTTGCAGTATTCAGAGTGACGTTCTCATACATTTTGCAACCGCAAAGGTGAAGAATTTCTCCATTTTTTCCTTCGCATATTTCTTTTACGTCATGGAGTTTCATTCCATAGATTTAGATGTTGAATACTATGATGGCTTCGATACGATTTTCCTTAATGGATTTGATGAATTTTGGAGAGTGGAATGTGAACCAATGATTTTTGTGGAGGTCCATGAAAAGAAGAGGAAAATTTAAATTACTGTTGAAATTACAAATTTTTACTGTCAGTGGCTCGAAATCTCACACTTGTTTCTATTGCTTGTCGAAGCTTTCATCACATCTATTCTATTTCTGGTTGAAACTTTCATCCGTTTCTTAGTGTCAGCTTCAAAATTTTGAATTCATTAAATCTTCTAAATCACACTTTACATTACTATGATAACAATTTTTGTCATTCTACCAAAAAAATTCTTTAATTATCTAAAACATTTAGGGCAATTAGTTATGTTGTTATTTTCTCTAGCACTTGGAGCACAAGCGCTTTAGGAGATATGAAAGCTTCCTAGAGATAGCCTCTGGGTTGATTGTAGACCAGTGCCTAGGACATTTTAGATAGATAAGTGCATTGGAAGTTTATCAGCGGGGTTTTCTGGTACACTCCAAATGTCACGTAGTTGGAAAAAGAGAATAAAGGGGGCTTGGTTCAATAGTCTTTCATTTCAGTAGACTCAAGCGCATACATGGATCTAAATGCACAAGGGGTAGATATTATTCATTTCAAAGAGAAGTGACTGATTCTGGTAGCCGACACACAACAACAGGAAATCTTAATATTGTCGTTGTAATAACATGGAGAGGAGGAAAGAAAGGAGGGAATTTGATGAATATGGCGGTAAATAAGACAGAGTCCTAAGCAACAATGTTTCGATAGAAATATGGAAGACTCAAGAGGTGAAATGGCAGAAACAGTGGAGCGTTAATTAAGGTCCCAAGATCTATACATCATGAATACATTTGTTACTAACTAGCATATGTAAATCTGTGCTCATACAAGTACTGTAGGCTATTGAATAACACAAGTAAATATGTAATTACCATAGGTACTGTTACTACTTAGCAACAAAATATACAACCATGAATAAGAGTGAAACTAATAGCTTCATTACACTACTTCAAAAAAAGAGAAACATACATGAAGTGACAAACAAAGGAGAAAACATACTACACATTGTTCTGATAGGAATCAACATAATAGTTTCATTAATTCTTAAGAGTCTAAATCATGAGTCCATTATATTCATTAGTGTATCACTCAAGTCCCTTATGAAAATGCAATTAGAACCAAAATGGAACCATAGAATTCAACCACTGCAGGTGCAAAATTCTAGAACCCCTTCTAAGTGTTTTTTCACCCTATTTATAAGAAGAGGGGGAGCTTTGAATTAACAATTACAAAATATCTTAGCCAAGGTCTCACTGTCCGATTTGACTAACTATCTTGGTGTGCGATAGCTCTGCTGCCCACAATGATTCTAATTAGGATTTGATTCCTTCTTTAAACTGCAAGACATACATAATAAACACAAATTATAGAAATAATAAGAGAAGGAATAGTGGCCCGCTGATGAAGGGAGTATCCCTATGCCATTTCTGAGATTTCCCCTCATCCAGCCACATCTCTGCCATGATGTGCCTTTCCTGTTGCTCGCCCGGTTCTTGTCGCTTTTGACTTAACTGTCTGACTTCACCACTCTCTGGAGTGGGTAACGATCAACTGTGTTGGCTTGTCACAGATCAAAAGCGAAGATTGACTTGGTAGTCTTACATTGTATGATTGAGTGGAGCTCCATGCTGAGGCATTAAGTCTTTTTGATCCCTCATACTGAGTTACCGCTGCTCCATGCCTTCATTTAATACTGCAACTACAGACCCATACACATTTAGATTTCTATACCATACTAGTGGGACTTTACTGCATCAAGACTTTTACTCTTAAAGGTGGTAGAGAATAGCAAGTCCCGATCTCCTTTGGCCCCCTTTAGTTTAGCCAATTTCTGCATTTGTTCTCATATGATTGGGGGGTTTTGACCTGGGGCTTAGCCCAAGGCGCTAGAGCCTTTGGACTCGTGTAAGAGAATCCTTTTCCTTTATTAAATATTTCAGCTCCTTTTATTTTATTTTCCTCTATAGACTGCGTGCTTGGCCAAATATCGGAGGTTGGAAAACTGATGATTTCCTAATCATGTCCTTGGTGCATCCTCTTGAAACTTTCAATCACCAATCACCCATTGTGCTTAGCTCTTGGTTCCTTGGCTCTTTATGTGACCACGGGCCAACCCGTGTATCAGAGACCCTTTATCGGTGGATCGCAATCGGGGTTTTAACTTTTATGTAACAACATGCCTCATCCTGCAAACGTCGATCTCCAATTAGTGACATCATCACTCCGCCACTTTCCACCTTGTGAGTGGTGACACGTGTTGCCCTGATTTGGCTCCTTATGACCCCTCAAAATGGTGAATATGCTTGCCATGTGTGCACCGTACTACCACGTCATGTTGATGTTAGCTGCCCCATATCCCTTATCAGAAACGACCATGTGCTGCCAAGTGTCATGTATCAGAACTAATCATGTGTAGCCACATTTTCATTTATCAGATCCAATGATTTTCCAACACGTGGCCCCCTCGAGGAGAGAGAATCAGTTAGCCCTCTTCTGGTTTTGCAACTGATTTCCTTTTTTAAATTCTTTTCGGCCCTTTTGATGCTTTAACACTATCGACGTTATTTTCTCGCAATTTCTTCATAGCGATCACTTCCAAAATCATGGATTGTTGACTTGTGATATGTTTGTGTTGTTGCGATCACTGATATGCCACGGCTTTACCCTTAGTCATTATCTCTTTGTTTTTTTGGCTTTCAAAGGGAAACTTCAATCTTCTCTAACTTTTGATTTTCGAGTCCATTTGGGGAGTTCCATATATCGTTGGAAATCTAATTCCGAGCACTATTCAATGGAGAGGGTTCAATTTAGCTTTTAGTGCTTCTATGGCTTGGAATAAGGCTTCAAACCTCTATTCTCATTTCCCCTCTTTTACCAGCTAAAAAAACATTTTGTAGAGAGTGACAACATTGACTCCATCCGGGGACAGTGCCTTGCTGTCAAGGTGATAAGAACCTGCAGACGAGTAGTCTTCACCATTGGGTATGAAGTAAAAAATTATAATGCTCCTATACAACTAGAAAATCTCCATGGAAATTTACTTGTAGTAAGTCCTTTCCTCATCGAACTAAAATGCAGAAAGGTAAATCCTAACAACTAAAAAATAAATGCTCTGCTAATGGGATTATTTATATACAAATCCTACTTATGTACTAGTAATAAATTCACCTAAGTGAGTTCATCCCTCCAATGGTATCAGGTCAGCATTTGGGTGATGGACCTAATGCCCCCATGCTTCTAAAATTTAAAAATCAAAACAACCATGCACCATGAAAAGTCTTCAAATGAAAAACTCGATGCATACTCCAGAGACAACCTCTGTTGCTAACCTAAGAATGTGATTATGTAATCAGCTACATGGTCATAGAACTGACAAGAAAAATTTGCAGTTGCCTTATCTTCACGAACAGTCTATTGACCAATATCTTCTTGGTGAGGGCAACCACAAATACTATTCAACTCCTTAGCCTTAGATTTTTCAATAAAAACTTGTTGCTAATATTTTGCTACACATTTGTCAATGGGCCAACCCTCCTGGAAATCTGCAATAGAATCTTGATTTTTTGAACTATAAGAGTCAAATAATAGAGGGTGCATTGAGGGTTCCTGGAAGGAATATGTCTACAAGAGGTAGTCACAAAAACTGCTTGGTCCTTCAACTCTAGAGTCTTCTTTAAAAAATTATTGTTGGAAGATTTATCCCCACTTACTGGTGAACAACTCCTTTTGAACATCTGTAACCATCTCATCCTCCTCTAAATAATATGAAACATAAATTGGAGGAGGTTCTTGAACTTATTCTCTAGGAAAAGGATGTGAATCATGGATTGGAGACTCTTTGTTGACCTCCTGGTAGACCTCCTCTTCTTGTGCAGCTTCCCATGACTGGGATTATTATGGCTCTGCACCACTTGACTCTCCATCGGAGTCATATACATCATAAGAAGGAGAATCATCAACTTTGGTTGAATGATAGATCTGAGGGTTATCCGCAGCTCTATGATGTCTCCTTCTTCTCTTTCTTGGTCATTGGGTGATGCTTCCTGATGTGGGTATATGTTTTCTTGGAGTGGAGCTCCACAAACATCTTCAGTAGGGTCATTAACCTCAGGAATTTTTTTATCATTGTAATATGCACAACAATCTTCAAATAGAGCATCTGGAGGATATAATCTTTTGCAATAATGATTCAATGTTATGTGAAAAATCTTCAACGAACATATGTTGCCACGAGGTATTGCTCTGTACCAAATTCTAACGTCATCTTCTAAATAGTACCTGAACAATTTCATTTGCACATCTTCGAAAACAATACCTTTCTATTCCATGCATTCATGAACATCCTTAAGGTTTTGGTTCGACCTTCTATATGTGCTTCCATTGAATCTATGCAAATAGGTATTCCATTCATGAAACGAAGGGACATGACTGGGATAACTAACAATAGAAGAAAAATCCAATGGGGAAAATTTGTTAGCTAGGAATGCAGGAATGGCCATTTTGAAAACCTTCATAGGTGAGTGATCTCAGGTTCGAAGGTAGGGAAAGTTTTCAGCTGCTTTAGCATCAAAATGAGTACGAGGTCGCTTGAAAGTCGGGATGATCAACTAGAGATATAGACAATGGAGTTGTTGGGATGTTTACCATAAAATTGAAAAATTGGAGTCGCCAGGGTGAGATATCTTCAACCCACACTTCCTTTTCTCACCTAACAGAAGGAATGTAGAGATTTGTCATACCTAGGGAAAAAAATTCTAATCCATTCCCCGAGAACGACGCCAGAAATATGTTTTCGCTTTCTCTAGCAATTGGATCACAAGTGCTTCATGAGATATGAAATCCTCCTGGAGATAGCCTCTGGGTTAATTGTAGACCAATGCCTAGGACATCTTAGATAGAGTAGTGATTTGAAATTTTATCAGCTAGGCTTTCTGCTGCACTCCAATTGTCACATAGTTGGAAAAAGAGAATAAAGGGGGCTTGGTTCAATAGTCTTTCATTTCAGTAGACTAAAGCTGTTATGAAACCAGCTCAAGAAAAGATAGAAAAGATAGATCAACGCCTTAGAATTCAGCCTCTTTGAGGGGGCAACCTCCTTTACATTACATAAATGAACAATTCTTGGATGATACAAATGAAAAGACCTCCTTTCTATATATAGGAGTCTAAGGGGTCATAACATAACCAGAGCCGACATAACAATAATAATGTAAGGGCACAATAATAACAATAGTGGGCTTCTATGGGGCACATTAGTAACAATATGGGCACTACATGGGTACATCAATATAATAAGTGGGTTGTACTAATAACTATAAGGGGTTACATTAGTAGTATAGGGGCCTAACATGCCCCTCTCCTTCAAAAAGCGTTGTCCTCAACGCTTGAGTAGTTCTTGATGCTTCTGTATAAAATTCTTGTCCTCCCATGTGGAATCTTCAGCGGGTAAGTTCTTCCACTTGATGAGATACTCTGAAATTGATCAATTTTGTAGCTGTCGGGTTCTTGTTTCTGTGACTGCTCCAGGTTCCAATATGATTTTTCCTTCCTTTTCAATATCTGGCAATATTGTTTGAATTGGGATCTTTTGCAAGTTTTGAATAAGTGGCCATACTTCTTTGTCCTTCTTCCATTCATCCCTTGCTTCGTTTATCCAATCTGGTTGGATAATAGAAATAGCACAAAAAAATGCTTCCACATCCTCATCCTTGAAGAGTCTTCCCATTCGGTAAGGTCGCCATTTTTTAAGTGCATGTAGTATTGCCAACGTTTCCTTCTCATAAATAGCTTGCTTGAGATGTAGCAGTAAAAATATCCAATCGCCTACATCAAAACATTTTTCACTATGATGTTGATCTACCTGTTGTTTCGTTTGATTTTGCACCGAAGTGGCGCTATCCTTTAAAAGTTGGAGAACTTGTTGATGATGCTCGATGTGATCTTTCACTGCTTGAACCTTTTTCTTCTTGATATGTCCTTCTATATTTAGATTTTGAGGAGTGGTAATTTCTTCCAATCCTTTACAAGATATGGTCAGATTCATTTCTTGACGCTCGATGTGATCTTTCACTTCTTGAACATTTTTCTTCTTGATATGTCCTTCTGTCTCGCTAGTTTGAGGAGTGGTAATTCCGACCAGTGAATTACAAGCTATGGTTGGATTCATTTCTTCTTTCTTGATGTGATCTTTCACTTCTTGCACCTTTTTCTTCTTGATATTTCCTTCAATCTTGAGAGTTTTAGGAGTGGTCATTCTTGCCAATAGTTTACAAGATATGTTCTGATTCATTTCTTCTTTCTCTGGGGTCGGGTCCTGGCATATATCCTCTTCTTTTGATGTTTCTTGATCCTTTTCTTCCTCCTCTTCATACTCTACATAAAATAATTTCTTCTCAGCACACTTATGACCTTTAGTGCATTTTCTATCACAATTGTAACAAAGTCCTTTTTCTCTTTTTTCTTCCAATTGTTGTGGTGTAACCCTTGTAGGTTGTGGAAGGATAGGAGGAACAACACGTCCATCTTTATAGTTGTGAGGGGTAGACTTCCTTGTTGCCATAATTTTGCTTTCAAATATGTCACAAAGCCCTTTTATTCTTTCCAATTGTTGTGGTGTTGCTTTAAAGAAGGTGTTGCTCTTTGTATCCTCATAATGTGCTATCATTTCCTCTGTGAGAATTGACCACGTAACAAGTTTTTTACGAGAACAAAGCCCTTTATACCATAAAAATTGATCCGGTTCTAAATATGAAGATGCAATACATACCTTTTGTAACAGTGGTACACCATGTAGATCAAAATATTGCTCCATCTGAAGTATCCAATTTACCGGATCCTTGCCATCAAACTTCCTCATCTTTCTTTTTCTTGATTTTAGGACCTCGAACTTGAAATGACTGTAACTCTGTACTTGCAGATATTTAGGTTCTGAAATTGCTACCTATAGTAGCCCTCTGTGTGCTCTTTCCAATGCCACCAGTCTGATCCAAATTGGATTCCCCAAAATAGAGTTATGCACAATCTCCCAAGATGACCTGATTATAGACCTTTCCAGAAGAGCGAACTTGTATGAAGTGCCACATGTCAATTTTTCGACCTATGGATCTGAAAAATGAATACAAGAAACTACAGTCTGTCCTCTTTCTGTAACTTCTTATGAAATTTCAATCCGATGCTAAGAAAGAAAGTTATGACGATTTTCCCCAGGTCACCTGTTTTGAGTGTAATTCAGGAGTCTTCAAAAAGACCAACTTCCTGAGATCATATCTCCGAAAATATCACGCGAAAAGCTCTGAAATTCGGACCCAAGGTTCAGCGCGATTTCTTCTCAAATGGGTTTTGTTTGCGACTTCTGAAACGTCACAGAAAAATAGTTATAGTGAAAATTCCACGATGACCTGTTTGGAGCAGCGAAACCCTAGAATCCAAAGCTCTGATACCAAATGTTATGAAACCAGCTCAAGAAAAGATAGAAAAGATAGATCAACGCCTTAGAATTTAGCCTCTTTGAGGGGGCAACCTCCTTTATATTACATAAATGAACAATTCTTGGATGATACAAATGAAAAGGCCTCCTTTCTATATATATGAGTCTAAGGGGTCATAACATAACCAGAGCCGACATAACAATAATAATGTAAGGGCACAATAATAACAATAGTGGGCTTCTATGGGGCACATTAGTAACAATATGGGCACTACATGGGTACATCAATATAATAAGTGGGTTGTACTAATAACAATAAGGGGTTACATTAGTAGTATAGGGGCCTAACAAAAGCGCATACGTGGATCTAAATGCGCAGGGGGTAGATCTACTTCATCTCAAAGAGAAGTGACCAATTCTGGTGGTTGACACACAACAACAAGCAACCTTAATATTGTCGTTGTAATAACTTGGAGAGGAGGAAAGAAAGGAGGGAATTTGATGCATAGGGATGTAAACAAGACAGATTCCTAAGCAAAAATATTCTGACAGAAATATGGAAGACTGAAGAGGTGGAATGGCAGAAACGGTGGAGCATTAATTAAGGTTCCAAGATCTATACATCATGAATGCATTTGTTACTAACTAGCATATGTAAAGTTGTGCTCATACAGGTACTATAGGCTATCGAATAACACAAGTAAATATGTACTTACCATAGGTATTGTTACTACTTAGAAACAAAATATATAACCATGAATAAGAGTGAAACTAATAGCTTCATTACACTACTTTAGAAGAACAGAAACATACATGAAGTGATAAACAAAGGAGAAAGCATACTACACATTATTCTGATAGGAATCAACATAATAGTTTCATTAATCCTTAAGAGTCTAAATCATGAGTCCATTACATTCATTAGTGTATTGCTCAAGTCCCTTATGAAAATGCAATTAGAAGTAAAATGGAACCATAGAATTCAACCACCGCAGGTGCGAAATTTTGGAACCCCTTCAAAGTGTTTCTTTACCCTATTTATAAGAAGAGGTGGAGCTTTGAATTAACAGTTACAATATGTCTCAGCCAAGGGCTAGTTGCCCAATTTGACTAGCTTTCTTGGTGTGCAATAGCTCTAATGCCCACAATGATTCTAATTAGGATTTGATTCCTTCTTTAAACTGCAAGACATACATAATAATAAAAAATTACAGAAATAATAAGAAGATGAATACGGGCCCGATGATGAAGGGAGTATCCCTATCCCATCTCTAATATTTCCCCTCATCCAGCCACATCACTACCATGATGTGCCTTTCATGTTGCTTGCTCAGTTCTTGTCGCTTTTCACTTAACTGTCTGGCTTCACCACTCTTTGGAGTGGGTAGTGATCAACTGTGTTGGCTTGTCACATATCAGAAACAAAGACTGACTTGGTAATCATACATTGTATGACTGAGTGGAGCTCCATGCTGAGGAATTAAGTCTTCCTAAGCCCCCATACTGAGTTACCATTGCTTCATGCCTTCATTTAATATTGTAGCTACAAACCCATACACATTCAGATTTTTGTACCATACTAGTGGGACTTTACTGCATCGAGACTTTCACTCTTAAAGGTGGTAGAGAACAGCAAGTCCTGATCTCCTTTGGCCCCCTTTGGTTTAACCCCTTTTGCATTTATTCTCATATGACCGGGGGATGTGACCTAGGGCTTAGCCCTAAGGTGCTAGAACCTTTGGACTTGTGTCCCCGAACCATTTTCCTTTGTAAAATATTTCAACTCCTTTTATTTTATTTTCCTCTATAGACTGCGTGCTTGGCCAAATATTGGAGGTCGGAAAACCAACGATTTCCTATCCATGTCCTTGGTGCATCGTCCTGAAATTTTCAATCACCAATCACCCTTGCTGCTTATCCCTTGGTTCTTTGGCTCTTTATGTGATTGCGGGCCAGCCCCTGTATTAGAGACCTTTTATCGATGGATCGCAATTGGGGTTTTAACTTTGATGTAACAACATGCCTCATCCGGCAAACACTGATCTCTAATTAGTGACATCATCACTCCACCATGTGTCACCTTGTGAGTGGTGACACTTGTCGCCTAGATTTGGCCCCTTATGACCCCTCAAAATACCGAATATTCTTTCCACATGTGCACAGTACCTCCACATCATGCTGACATCAGCTACCCCATATCCCTTATCAGAACCAACCATGTGCTGCCAAGTGTCATGTATCAGAACTAATCATGTGTAGCCACATTTCATTTATCGGATCCAATGATGTTCCACCACGTGGCCCCTTCGAGGAGAGAGAATCAATTATCCCTCTTCCGGTTTTGCAACTGATTTCCTTTCTTAAATTTTTTTCGGCTGTCCTAATGCTTTAACACTATCGACGTTCTTTTCCCACAATTTCTTCATAGAAATCACTTCCAAAATCGTCGACTGCTTGAAAAATTTGTTGTTGGGAGATTTCTCCCCACTTGATGGTAAAAAACTACTTTCGAACATCCGTAACCATCTCATCCTCTAAATAATATGAATCATAAATTGGAGGAGGTTCTTGAACTTATTATCCAGGCAAAGGATGTGAAGCGTGGTCTGGAGCCTCTTTGTTGACCTCCTAGTGGACCTCCCCTTCTTGTGCAACTTTCCATGACTACGATTATTGTGGCTCTGCATAACATGAATCTCCATCGGAGTCATATACATCATAAGAAGGAGAATCATCAGATTTGGCTGAATGATAGATCTAAGGGTTTGTTTGCAGCTCTATGATGTCTCCTTCTTTCCTTTCTTAGTCATTGGGTGATGTTTCTTGATGCGAGTATATGTTTTCTTGGAGCAGAGCTCCACAAACATCTTCGGTAGGGTCATTAACCTCAAGAATATTTTTATCATTGTAATATGCACAACAATCTTCAAACAGAGAATCCATGGGATATAATCTTATGCAATAATGATTGAATGCTATCTAAAAACTCTTTAAGGAAGATATGCTGCCATAAGGTATTGTTCTATACCAAATTCTAACATCATCTTCTAAAGAGTACATGAAAAATTTCATTTGCACATCTTTTAAAATAATACCCTACTATTCCATGCATTCATGAACATCCTTAAGGTGTTGGTTCTACCTTCTATTTGTGTTTCCACTAAATCTTGGCAAATAGGTATTCCATTCATGAAACGAAGGGACATGATTGGGATAAATAGGAATAAAAGAAAAATCCAATGGGGCAAATTTGTTGGTCAGGAATGTAAGAATGGCGAATTTGAAAACCTTCATAGGTGAGTGATCCCAGGTTCAAAGGTAGGAAAATTTTTTGGCTGCTTTAGCATCAGAACAAGTATGAGGTTGCTTGAAAGTTGCGATGATCAAATAGATATATAGACAATGCAGTCACCAGGATGTTTATCATAAAATTGAAATATTGGAGTCGCCAATGTGAGAGATCTTCAAACCACACTTCCCTTTCTCACCTAATAGAAGGAATGTAGAGATTTTTCGTACCCAAGGATAAATATTCTAATCCATTCCCCGACAACGATGCCAGAAATATGTTTTCAATTTTTCTAACACCTGGATCACAAGTGCTTCACGAGATATGAAATCCTCCTAGAGACAACCATTTGGTTGATTGTAGACCAGTGCCTAGGACATCTTAGATAGAGGAGTGTTTTGAAAGTTTATCAGTGGGGCTTTTTAATGCACTCCAATTGTCACGTAGTTGGAAACACAGAATAAAGGGGGCTTGGTTCAATAGTATTTCATTTTAGTAGACTCAAGCGCATACATGGATCTAAATGTGCATGGGGTAGATCTAGTTCATCTCAAAGAGAAGTGACCAATTCTAGTGGTCGACACACAACAACAGGTAACCTTAATATTGTCGTTGTAACAACATGGTGAGGAGGAAAGAAAGGAGGGAATTTGATGCATAGGGATGTAAACAAGATAGAGTCCTAAGCAAAAATGTTCCGACAGAAATATGGAAGACTGAAGAGGTGGAATGGTAGAAGAAATGGAGCGTTAATTAAGGTTCCAAGATCTATACATCATGAATACATTTGTTACTAACTAGCATATGTAAATATGTTCTCATACATGTACTATAGGCTATCAAATAACACAAGTAAATGTGTAATTACCACGGGTACTGTTACTGCTTAGAAGAAAAATATACAACCATGAATAAGAGTGAAACCGACAACTTCATTACACTACTTCAGAAGAAGAGAAACATACATGAAGTGATAAATAAAGGAGAAAACTTACTGCACATTGTTCTAATAGGAGTCAACAAAACAGTTTCATTAATCCTTAAGAGTCGAAATCACCAGTCCATTACATTCACAAGTGTATCACTCAAGTCCCTTATGAAAAGGAAATTAGAACCAAAATGGAACCATAGAATTCGACCACTGTGGGGGCAGAATTTCAGAACCGCTTCTAAGTGTTTCTTCCCCCTATTTATAAGAAGAGGGGGAGCTTTGAATTAACAGTTACAAAATATATCAGCCAAGAGCCAATTGTCTAATTTGACTAGTTATCTTGGCATGTGATAACACTGTTGTCCATAATGATTCTAATCAGGATTTGATTACTTCTTTAAAGTGCAAGACATATAGAATAAACAGAAATTATAGAAATAATAAGAAAAGGAAAACTGGATGATGATGGAGGGAGTTTCCCTATGCCATTTTTGAGATTTCCACTGATCAAGCTATGTCTCTGCCACGATGTGCCTTTCCTGTTGCTCGGCCAGTTCTTGTCACTTTTTCCTTAACTGTATAGCTTCACCACTCTTTGGAGTTGGTAGCGATCAACTGTGTTGGCTTGTCACAGAGCAGAAGTGAAGATTGACTTGGTAGTCCTGCATTGTATGACTGAGTGGAGCTCCACACTGAGGCATTAAGTCTTCCTGAGCCCCCATACTGATTTACCACTGCTCCATGCCTTCATTTAATACTGCAGCTGCAGACCCATACACATTCAAAGTTCTATACCATACTACCGAGACTTTACTGCATCGAGACTTTTACTCTTAAAGGCATTACAGAACAACAAGTCCTAATCTCCTTTGACCCCCTTTGGTTTAGCCCCTTTCTGCATTTATTCTCATATGACCAGGGGCTGTGACCTGGGGCTTAGCCCTAAGGTGCTAGAGCCTTTGGACTCATGTCTGGGAACCCTTTTCCTTTGTTAAATATTTTGGCTCCTTTTATTTTATTTTCCTTTATAGACCGCGCGCTTGGCCAAATATTGGAGGTCAGAAAATAAACGATTTTCTATCCATTTCCTTGGTGCATCCTCCTAAAACTTGTGATTGCCAATTACCCTTTGTGCTTGACCCTTGGTTCCTCATCTCTTTATGTGATCACAGGTGAGCTCGTGTATCACATACCCTTTATCGGCCAATCACAATCAGGGTTTTAACTTTGATGTAACAACATGCCTCATCCTACAAAAATTGATCTTTGATTAGTGACATCATCACTCTCGCATGTGTCACCTTGTGAGTGGTGACACATGTTGCCCTGATTTGGCCCCTTATGACCCCTCAAAACACTAAATATGCCTGCCACGTGTGCGGCGTACCACCACGTCATGCTGAAGTTAGAAGCCTCTTGTCCCTTATTAGAACCAACCATGTGTTGCCAAGTGTTATGTATCACAACTAATCATGTGTAGCCACGTTTCATTTATCGGATCCAATGATGTTTTACCATGTGGGGCCCTTGAGGAGAGAGAAATGGTTAGCTCTTTTCTGGTTTTGCAATTGATTTCCTTTGTTAAATTTTTTTCAGCCCTCCCGACGCTTTATCATTATCAACGTTCTTTTCCCACAATTTCTTCTTAGTGATCACTTCTAGGATCACTGATTGTCGACTTGTGATATTTTTTTTCTGTTGCAATCACCAACATGCTAAGGTGTTACCCTTAGTCATTTTCTCTTTGTTTTCTGGGTTTCAAAGGGCATCTTCAAGCTGCTCTAATGTTTGATTCCAGTGTCCATTTGGGGAGTTCCATATATCGTTGGAAAGCTAATTACAAGAACTTATAAATGGAGAGGTTCCGATTTAGATTTGAGTGCTTGTATGGATAGGAATAATGTTGCAAATCTCTCTTCTATTTTTCCCTCTTTTAGCAATTGAAAACAGATTTTGTAGAGGGTGACAACAAGTTAGTCCAAAGTAAGAGCAGAATTTTGATGTGTTTTTACTGGGTTTTCAATAGGAAAAAATAGAGACCTTGCTTTCATTTTTTGTTATTAAGATCTGCATTTTGGAGCTATCTTTTTCTTACTTGAATTAGGAAACTTTGGGTGGAAAGTGTGTGACCGTGTTTTTTCTCACTTTGATTGAATTTTCATGTATTTTTTCATTTTCCTCTTGTTAGTTGAAAATTATGGGGAGAAAACTATGTTTGGTTAAAAGGTTACGCATATCGAGATTTATTAACAAAAGCCAAGATTTTGATTGTTTACTTCTTAATTTTTTAAGATTTAGAGGGAACTATGTGCTAATAGTCAATTAACTATGAAATACTAAGATTCAGATCCACATATTACAATTGTTTGGATTACCTTTTTAATTACTTTTTTTAGCTTTATTTTCTTCTCTATTTGAGCTTGTAGAGAGAAATAAAACTTGTAGGCTATCATTTTGGATTTGTGTGGCGGTATTTGGATCAAGATTTAGGTAGTAATCAACATTGGAGAAGGCCACTATTGAGCCTCCATTTTGTCCAGGTTTTCATGTTTTTTGTTGAATAACTCTATGCATGTACTGGGTGTTTATAGTCATTATTTTCTTTAATGCACTATTAGGCTATTATCTAGAGGCATTCAGAGGTAACAATTATTGATCTATGAATTATTCTTGTTTTGTTAATTTGAAAAGTATTTAATGTGAAAATTTCATTAATAGTAGGCTCTCCTTGTGGTAGGTGAACAAATCCTATTTTAACAGTGCAGTTCCTGTACCAGCAGTGAAAATCCTATTCTGGCATCCATAATTTTCATATTTCGGGATGTCATGATGGAAAACGAGCATATGGGTTTTGAGGAGAAGGTGCTCGAGATGGTGATGTGTTCCCTTGATCACACCCAGGTCTTCCAGATAATGTACGGAGTGAAAGTCAAAGGAAACAATCAAACTATTTATAGAAGCCAGAGAACCATTAGCAGCATTATAATCTCATGTAGAAGATCTCATTACTTGACACTGATCATTATGATTATCTCTAGATCAATATGAATCTAGCTAAAAGCCAATTTTATTATTCTTATACATAATTCGGTTTTCAACTCTAAAAATTTATGCACCCATAAAATTCAGTTTGAGTAGCTAGGAGGCATCACTATTAGATGAGGAGCATACAATGTGGCCTGCTCAGCACTGAAGAAACCAATGAGCGAATTTCATTAAAAAATATCCAATGCCTTTGACAATTTAATAGATGTAAGGCAGACCCTGTGAGAAATAAAACTGCTTTGACACATGCAAAGAGTGAGGATTAAAATACATACATTCAACAAATGCGTCATGCATCAATTGGAACCCAGTCAAAATTGAATCTCCTTGTTCTAGTTCTAAATCAATTTGTATTCATGTCCATTCTAAACTTGTCTACATGTGATCTGAGTAATTGGGTAGCGCTACTATTATAAGCATAAGGGTTGCATACTAGAAGGGGATCCTGAATTATATCTTGTAGATCACATTTTTTGCAAAACAGGGGGATTGATTTCATTATGGAGAGAAGGGACAAGCCTGCGTGCCTAGTGGGATGATCCCTGGAGGGGACCACTGGAGCCTAGTGCTGTGTTGTTCAATGTTTATGTAACAAGATTCCACATTAATCAAAATTGGCATTTGATTTATGTTTTCAGTCATTGTAAATCCTGTGCTTTTATAATTTAACTGCTACAAGGGCAATGAGCTAGGTGGTTTGGGCCCACCATCGAGTCCGTTGCCCCATACCTCTAAGCATTTTTTTGCATTTTATTTTGATATATGCATGGTGTGAGTGTGATTTAATATATCTTTGCAATTTCATTTCATAGTTCTTTCCTATGATTTGATCATTTGAGATTTGTAATTTCATTCCACAATTCTTTTTCATTTTCTCTGATCATTTGAGTTTGATTAATGATGTCAGTGTTTTCTTGGAACATATTTCTATGAAGACTAAGGCATAGTATAGGTAATAAATGTTTCCTTACTGCATCTCTCATTTTTATTACAAGTTAAGTGTGATACTTGCCATGATCCCAATTGCTACATAATAAGGATACTCTACCTTATTAAGAGTTCTAGTTGATTTAACTCATTATGCATCCTGTTGAGCATTCATGACTGCCTCAAAATTATTATTTGAGATGTGAAATTGATTCCTGCACTTTGGGAAAAACTAGCATTTATCATTGAAATCTTAATAATTAAATTCTAGGATGAGCTTCAGGAGAAATTGCAACCTTGTGTTTTTTTTGGGCAAAGTGGAGTGCTCACATAATTCTTAGAATGTCTTGAGACTGAAATTTGTGATTGGTATTCCTCTCATCATAATTGAATGTTGCTTTAACCAATACACATATCATATAGAGTATTTATGTGTTGCAGGGAAAGTTGTAATGATTTTATAACATCAAGGTGAGCTTGAAAGTAGTACATGTGTATTTATCTTATTTGTTTCTATTGCACACTTTCCTTAGAGTTGAGTATTAAATTATCTCCAGAGAAGCAATGCACATATAGTCTAGATTCTTTTTAAAGCATTCAATGTTTTCCTTACATTACTTGGAATGAAGTTGCTTTATGCTTCCTAGTTTTATTTCATGCTTTCCGTTTTTACAAACATAGCATGTAATCCTTAGAGATATTTTGAAAACTGAATCACATTCTTTTGAGTGGAATCTACATTCCCTTGTCCCATGGACAACTAAGGAAGACTCTCTGTAGGAGTCAACTCAACCTAGAAGAGGAGCTAGAAGTAGATTCACAGTGTGTTTACTTTGTTTTGAAGAGTCTTTTTCCTTTTTCCAGAATGATTCCTTTTTGAATTGTTTTCAAGAGATTGATTTCACATATCCCTAGGGTCTTCTTATGGCACAGTTTGTGTTACGCCTCTAAGCTTACCAATCCATATTGACAATTTAAATGTTGGTGTAAATCTTTCATTTATAGCACCCAACATTTTGGCGCCGTTGTCGGGGAGGCATTGTAGGATAATGCGTCATGATTTGTCATGCTTTTCCCTTTCCTTCACAATTGAATTTTTAGATTAACAATATTCCCCTTGCTTACTGAAGCATACTAGACGGTATTTCCAGAGAGCTCACGGGCTAGTTTTTCTTTATTGCAATTGAATGATTTCCTTTACTGCAAAGTATGATGCCTGATTTGTTTCTTTTACTCCATTTTAGTTTTTAAGAGTAATTTTCTTTACTACAAAGTGTGATGCTGGGTTGCTTTATTTACTGCAATTGAGATTATTTGATTTATTTTTTTCTGCAAGTGTGATTTTCTTAGTTTACAATCTTGGTTTGTTACTTTAATTGCAATTGAATTTTTGAGTTAGTGTGTTTCTATTTTTGTGGTGTTAAAATAACCCCTCTTTCTAAATCCATGCGCTAACAAGACCTTTCAGCTAGCAGGAAAATGCCAGGAAGTGTGATGTTATGCCAAGAACTATCTCAAATTCTAGTAGAAGCCGGGGTCTCTGCTTCACAAAAAGAAGACATTTTGGCATCAATTAGAGATAGGTCTATTCCTCTGGAAGAAAAAACTCCTGAAGATCCAGAAAAATCTTCCTAGGGAAACCGAGAAGCTATGGATCATGCTTGATGACGAGAAGCCATTAGAAGAAGATATTAAAGAACATCCATCTGATCCAATTTGCACTTTAGGGGATAAACAAAGAAATTTGGAGGATTTTCATGATGCACTAGGTGTTGCCCATGATTCAAGTGACCAAGAATATATGGATCCCATAGAATCTTGGTTTTAGATGAATGTCGGTATCAACCCCTCCTTTATCATTTGACAATTTGTAACATCACATCAGTCAGTTTAGTTGGTTCCTTATGTTATGGTATTTTCTCGAATATACTTTCTAAATTTGAACATGAGTAGGATGATCCTCTTGTTGCACACATGGTTGCATTGGAAGTATTCCTATACTTAAAAGGAAGTCCTCTGCTTTTTAGGGTAATGTAGGGTAGAAGAATAAATCAACGCCATGAATAAAGATGTTACAACAATGCTATTAGGGTTTTGACTTCCAAAGGATAACCACTGAAACTGCTTTTGATCCACATTGGTTGGTAACACACACATCTGTGGCAAGTCTTGTTGAGTATGATTCACTCTAATACCTCATGGTTTTACAAAAGTGACCATGATTAATCACTCTAATGAGTTGTCATCTTAGATACATATTTTTAGTTTCCCTTAGAAGGTACCATTAGAGAGCCTCCTATGGTGGACCACTCTTGTAAAGATCACAATAAGATATTCATGAGAACACTAGCATTATTAACTCAAAGAAACTTTCATTCATTATCTGGGATCTCTTATTAAAATAAGTCTTTAGGGTAGAGGAACTAGCCAATAATGATTAGTCATTAAAAATGTTTCATGCCATCCCATACTCTTAAGGAGTAGATCTACCTACCCACTTATTAAGTAGTCTTTGAAGTTATTAATAATTGGAGTTTACAAAGGATTGATTGGAGGATATGAGGTCTCAAGATGAGTTGACATACTGCGATAATGAGATCTAGCATGTATGACATTACTGTGACTGGTCACCAAGCCAGAGTAATGGCTTTTAGCTGAAAATATGGAAGACAGAAGGTCTCACCACGAGCCGACTTGTTCATCCATGTTACTCCTTCTGAGTGGCACTGCCATCAATTGGTTGCCGAGCAGGACAATAGCCTTCATATAAATTTTAAAATTAAATAAGATGACTCTAAATCTATATCTAGTGAGTGGGACACAGGTATTTCACTGGGTTAAAAGACATCCCTGCCAAGATATAGACATTTTCGGGCAGCAGGGCCTTGTCTACGGTAGCAAAGTTAATTGCACACTACGATTTACTCGGTTATCTTTCTCTTTCCCTAAAACTCATCATTTTAATTCTTGGACAATGGTTTTAAGATGATTTGAGCACGATGCTTTGAGTTCTATTTTTCAAAATTAAGGAATCTTTAATGATGTAGTACCCTTAGTGAAGGTAATTCTTTGTACTGGATTGAGAATAAATTTAATTTTGCATCTATAAGACAAAAAAATTCAGAGTGTTCAATGCAGAAGTTGTTGATTAGTCTAGGAAGGTGTTATCTTGTTCTATTTTTATTTCCCTTTTTTGGTATCATAACTCACTACAATTTTTTATGGTATTTAGAGCGATGAATTACTCAATGATGGTTACTCACAAAGTGTTGATGGGCAACAATGTGTGTTTATTATGGTTGTATCTACATAAGAACTACATGGCCTAGGTACAGGATTGGTATCATAAGTGCAAGAATCACGTGGTAGTCTTCTTGAAATTGCACCTTTTCAACAAAGATTTGATTTGTTTATCATGGATGTTAATAAGACTTTGGGAAGAAAAAAATGAATTCTGAGAAATAAATCTATGACAAGTAGGGAGTTCATTTGAGACAAGACAAAATGTATGTAATATCTATCATAAAGGTGCAATACTCTTTTTTTTCATAATGTCTTGTACAAAGTATTTCTTTCCTATACCTGATCTTGTTGCATTGGAATTTTATCATTCCTACACTCAATACTTTCATAAGGGTTGTAACATGGTTTAGTTGGCGCTGTAATAGTGATGTTGCAAACTTGATGAATGCTTTAAAAATGATGACATCATAAGTATCTTAATATTTCCTTGCTGGATATTTTTTTGACACTTTTAATAGGAAGCATAGTATGATCATTAATCTTTAAGCATTCCCCTGCCTTCTTCCAAGATTTTATAATCTTATGGTTTGGATTGCATTAGGACATGTAAGAAGGTTAGTGTGGGGGAGTTTTGAGCCTCCATTTTGTCCATATTTTCATATTTTTTTGTTGAATAACTCTATGCATGTATTGGGTGTTTATTGTCATTATTATCCTTTTTATGCACTATTGGGATATTATCTAGAGGCATTCAGAGGTAACAATTATTGATCTATGAATTCTTGTTGTTGTGTTAATTTGAAAAGTATTTAATGTGAAAATGTCATTAATATTAGGCTCTCCTTGTGGCAAGTAAACAATTCCTATTTTAACAGTGCACTTCATGTACCAGCAGTGCAAATCATGTTCTCACCTCCATGATTTTCATACTTCAGGTTGTCATGATGGAAAACGAGCATATGGGTTTTGAGGAGAAGGTGCTTGAGATGGTGATGTGTTCCCTTGATCGCACCCAGATCTTCTAGATAATGCATAGAATGAAAGTAAAATAATATAGTCAAACTATTTCTAGAAGCCATAGAGTCGTTAGTAGTGTGATACTCTCATGGAGAAGATCTCATGACTCGAAACTAGTCATTGTGATTATCTCCAGGTCAATACGAATCCAACTAAAAGTTAATTTTCTTATTCTTATACACAATTCGGTTTTCAAACTCTAAAATATATGCACCCATAACCTTCGGTTTGAGTAGCTGGGAGGCATCGCTATTGGATGAGGAGCATAAGGTGTGGCCTGCTCAGAACTGAAGAAACCAATGAGCTAGTTGCATTAAAAAATATATAATGCCTTTGATAATTTAATAGATGCAAGGTAGACTCTGTAAGAAATAAAATTGCTTCAACACATGCAGCATGTGAGGATTAAAATACATAAACTCAGCAAAAGAGTCCCGTGTTAGTTGGAACCCAGTCAAAATTGAATTTCCTTATTTTGGTTCTAGATCAGTTTGTATTCACGTCCATTCTAAACTTGTATGCATGTGATCTGAGTAATTGGGCAGTGCTGCTGTTATAAGCATGAGGGTTGCGTACTGGAAGGGGATCCCGAATTATATCCTGTAGATCACATTTGTTGCAAAACAAGGGGATCGATTTCATTGTGTAGGGAAGGGACAAGCTTGCATGCCCAGTGAGATGATCCATGGAGGGGACCACTAGAGCCCAATGTTGCTTTGTTCAATGATTATGTAACAAGATTCAACATTAATCAAAATTGGCATTCGATTTATGTTTTCAGTCATTCTAAATCCTCTGGTGTTGTAATTTAACTACTGCAAGGGCAACGAGTTGGGTGGTTTGGGCCGACTAGTCAGTCCATTGCCCCATACCTCTTAGGATTTCTCTACATTTTATTTTGATAGATGCATGGTGTGAGTGTGATTTAATATAGCTCTTCAATTTTATTTCAAGTTCTTTCTTATTCTTTGATTATTTGAGATTTGTAATTTCATTCCACAATTCTTTTTCATTTTCTCTGATCATTTGAGTTTGATTAATGATGCCATTTTTCTCTTGGGATGTATTTCTATGAATACTAAGACAGAGTATAAGTAATGAATGTTTCCTTACTGCATCTCCCATTTTTATTACAAGTTAAGTGTGATACTTTCCCTGAACTTAATTGCCACATAATAAGGATACTTTGGCTTATTAAGAGTTCTGGTTGATTTAACTCATTATGCATCATGTTGAGCATTCATGACAGCCTCAAAACTATTATTTGAGAGGTGAAACCAATCCCTGGACTTTGGGAAAAAATATCATTCATCCTTGAAATCTAAATAATTAAATTCCAGGATCAACTTGAGGAGAAATTGCATCCTTGTGTTTTCTTTTGGGAAAAGTGGAGTTCTCATAGAATTCTTAAAATGTCTTGAGACCAAAATTTGTGATTGGTATTCCTCTCATCATAATTGAATGTTTCTTTAACCAATACACATATCATATAGAGTATTTATGTGTTGCAGGGAAAGTTGTAATGATTTTATAACATTAGGGTGAGCTTGAAAGTAGTAGAAATTTTTTTATCTTATTTGTTTCTATTGTAAACTTTCCTTATAGTTGAGTACTAAATTATCTCCAGAGAAGCAATGCACATATACTCTAGATTCTCTTTAAAACAATCAATTATTTCCTTAGATTAGTTGGAATGAAGTTGCTTTATTCTTCCTAGTTTTATTTCATGCTTTCCATTTTTGCAAACATTGCATGCAATCCTAAGAGAGGTTTTGAAAAATAAATCACATTCTTTTGAGTGGAATCTACATTCCCTTGTCCCTTGGACAACTGAGGAAGACTTTCTGTAGGAGTCAACTCAACCTAGAAGAGGAGCCAGAAGTAGATTCACAGTGTGTTTAATGTGCTTTGAACAGTCTTGTTCCTTTTTCCTGAATGATGCTTTTTTGAATTGCTTTCAAGAGCTTGATCCCACAGATCCCTGGGTCTTCTTCTCACATATATTGTGCTACACCTGTAAGCTTACCAACCCAGATTGGCAATTTAAATGTTGGTGTAAATCTTGCATTTATACGGCCCAATATTTTTGGGGTGTTGCCAGGGAGGCGTTGTAGGATAAGGCCTCACGATTTGCCATGCTTTTCCCTTTCCTTCACAATTGAATTTTTATATTAATAAGATTCCCCTTGCTTGCTGAAGCATACTGTATGGTATTGCCAGAGAGCTCACAGGCTAGGTTTTCTTTACTCCGAATGAGTGATTTCATTTACTGCAAAGTGTGATGACTGATTTGTTTCTTTTAATCCATTTGAGTTTTTAAGAGTAATTTTCTTTATTGCAAAGTATGTTGTTGGGTTGCTTTCTTTACTGCATTTGAGATTATTTTATTTATTTTTTTTGGAAGTGGGATTTTCTTAGCTTACAATCTTGGTTTGTTCCTTTAACTACATTTGAATTTTTGAGTTAGTGAGTTTCTATTTTTCTGGCATTAAAATAATCCCTCGCTCTAAATCCATGTGCTAACAAAACCTTCCGACTAGCAAGAAAATTCTAGGAAGTGTGATGCTATTCCAAGAACTATCTCAAATTCTAGTAGAAGCTGGGGTCTCTGCTTCACAAAAAGAACACATTTTGGTATCAATTATAGATAGGTCTATTCCTCTGGAAGAAAAGACTCATGAAGATCCATAAGAAATTCCTAGGGAAATCAAGAAGCTATGGATCATGCTTGATGAGGAGAAGCCATTAGAAGAATAGATTAAAGAACATCCATCTGATCCAACCTGCACTTTAGGGGATAAACAAAGAAATTTGGAGGATTTGCATGATGCACTGGATGTTGCCCATGAATCAAGTGACCAAGAGTATATGGATCCCATAAAATCTTGGTTTCAGATGACTATTAGTACCCACTCCTCCTTTATCATTCGACAATTTGTAGCATCACATCAGTTAGTTCAGCTGATTCCTCATGTTCTGGTATTTTCTTGAATATACCTTTTAAATTTGAACATGAGTAGGATTATTCTCTTCTTGCGCACATGGTTTCATTGTAAGTATTCCTATACCTAAAAGGAAGTCTTCCACTTTTTAGGGTAAAGTAGGGTAGAAGAATAAATTAATGCCATGAATAAAGATGTTACAACAATGCTACTAGGGATTTGAATTCCAAAGAATAGCCACTGAAACTACTTTTGATCCACATTGGTTGTTAAAACACACATCTGTGGCAAGTTTTTTTTAGTATGATTCACCCTAATACCTCATGATTTTGCAAAAGTGAGCATGATTTTAATCACTCTAATGAGTTTTCATCTTAGATATATATTTTTCATTTCCCTTAGAAGGTACCATTGGACAACCCCCAATGGTGGACCACTCTTGTAAATATCACAATTAGCTATTCATGAGAATACTAGCATTATTAACTCAAAGAATCTTTCAATCATTATCTAGGAGTCTTTAAGGTAGAGGAGCTAGCCAGTAATGATTAGTCATAAAAAAAATTTCACGCCATCCCATACTCTTAAGGAGTAGATCGACCTCAACACTTATTAAGTAACCTTTGAAGTTAATCATAATCAGAGTTTACAAAGGATTTATTGGAGGATAGGAGGTCTCAGGATGAGATCACCTACCACGATCATGAAATCTAGCATGTATGGCATTATTGCGACTGGTCACCAAACCAGAGTAATGGCTTTGAGCCGAAACACTGGAAGACATGAGTTCTCATCACGAGTCAGTGTGTTCATCCATGTTTCTTCTTGTGAGTGGTACTACCATCAGTTAGTTACCAAGCCAGGACGGTGGCCTTCATCTAAATTTTAAAATTAAATAAGATGACTTTGAATCTATATCAAGTGAGTGGGACACATGCATTTCGATGGGTTAAAAGACATCCCTGCTGAGGCTATAAATGTCTGCGAGCTGCAGGGCTATTTTTATGGTATCAAAGTTAATTACACACTATGATTTACTCGGTTTATCTTTCTCTTACCATAAAATTCATCATTTTAATTCTTGGACATTGGTTTTAAGATGATTTGAGCATGATGCTTTGAGTTCCATTTTAAAAAATCAGGAACCTTTAATGATGTGGTACCCTTAGTGAAGGTAATTCTTTGTACAAGATTGAGAATAAGATTAGTTTTTCATCTAGAAGACAACAAAATTTAGAGTGTTCAATGAAGAAGTTGCTGATTGGTCCAGGAAGGTGTCATCTTGTTCTATTTTTATTTTCCTTTTTTGGTATCATAACTCACTACATGAATTACTTAGTGATGGTTACTCACAAGGTGTTGATGGACAACAATGTGTGTTTATTATGGTTGTCTCTACATAAGAACTACATGGCCTAGGTACAAGATTGATATCATAAGTGCAAGAATCTTGTGGTAGTCTTCTTGAAATTGTACCTTTTCAACAAAGATTTGATTTGTTTATCATGGATGTTAATAAGACTATGGGTAGAAAAAAGAAATCTGAAAAAGAAATCTATGAAAAGTAGGGATTTCATTTGAGATAGGACAACATTTATATAATATCTATCATAAAGGTGCAATACTCTTTTTTTTGTAATGTCTTGTACAAAGTATTGCTTCCGTGTACCTGATCTTGTTGCATTGAAATTTTATCATTCCTGCACTCGATAATTTCATAAGGGTTGTAACATGGTTTAGTTGGCACTGCAATAGTGATGTTGCAGACTTGATGAATGCTTTAAAAATGATGAAATACCAGGTATCTTAATATTTCCTTGTTGGAGATTTTTTTGACACTTTTATCAGGAAGCATAGTATGATCAGTAATCTTTAAGCATTCCCCCTACCTTCTTCCATGATTTTATAATCTTATGGTTTGCCTTGCATGAGGACATGCAAGAAGGTCAGCGTGGGGGAGTGACAAGCCTCCATTTTGTCCATATTTTCATGTTTTTTGCTGTAATGGGTGTTTATAGTCATTTTTATTCTTTTTATATATTATTGGGCTATTATCTAGAGGCATTAATAGGTAACAGTTATTGATCTACGAATTCTTCTTGTTTTGTTAATTTGAAAAGTATTTAATTTGAAAATGTCATTAATAGTAGGCTTTCCTTGTGGCAGATGAATAATTCCTATTTTAACAGTGCAGTTCCTCTACTAGCAATGCAAATCCTGTTCTCACGTCTATGATTTTCATACTTCAGGCTTTCATGATGGAAAATGAGCATATGGGTTTTGAGGAGAAGGTGCTCAAGATGGTGATGTGTTCCCTTGATCATACCCAGGTCTTCTAGATAATGCACAGAGTGAAAGTCAAATAATATGGTCAAACTATTTCTAGAAGGCACATAGTCATTAGCAGAGTGATACTCTCATGGAGAAGATCTCATGACTCGACACTGGTCATTGTGATTATCTCTAGATCAATACGAATCCAACTAAAAGTTATTTTTCTTATACATAATTCAGATTTCAAACTCTAAAAATATATGTAGCCATAACCTTTGGTCTGGGTCGCTGGGAGGCATCGTTATTGGACGAGGAGCATACGGTGTGGTTAGCTTAGCACTGAAGAAACCAATGAGCTAGTTGCATAAAAAATATCCAATGCCTTTGACAATTTAATAGATGCAAGGTGGACCCTGAGAGAAATAAAATTGATTTGACACATGCAGAATGTGAGGATTAAAATACATACATTTAGCAAATGCGTCCTGCATCAATTGGAACCCAGTCAAAATTGAATCTCCTTATTTTGGTTCTAAATCAGTTTGTATTCATGTCCATTTTAAACTTGTATCCATGTGATTCGAGTAATTAGGCAACACTATTGTTATAAGCATAAGGGCTGTGTACTGGAAGGGGATCTTGAATTATATCCTATAGGTCGCATTCTTTGTAGAACAAGGTGATTAATTTCATTATGCAGGGAAGGGATGAGCCTATGTGCCTAGTGGTATGATACCTGGAGGGGACCACTGGAGCCCAGTGCTGCATTGTTCAATGATTATGTAACAAGATTCATCATTAATCAAAATTGGCATTCGATTGATGTCTTCAGTGATTCTAAATCCTCTGGTGTTGTAATTTAGCTCTTGCAAGGGAAACGAGCTGGGTGGTTTGGTCTCACCAGCTAGTCTATTGCCCCATACCACTTAGGATTTCTCTGCATTTTATTTTGATAGTTGCATGGTGTTAGTGTGATTTAATATAGCTCCGCAATTTCATTTCATAGTTCTTTCCTATGCCTTGATCATTTGAGATTTATAATTTCATTCCACAGTTCTTTTTCATTTTCTCTAATCATTTGAGTTTGATTAATGATGTCATTTTTTTCTTGGAATGTATTTCTATGAAGACTGAGACAAAGTGTAGGTAAATAATTTTTCCTTACTGCATCTCTCTTTTTTATTACAAGTTATGTGTGATACTTTCCCTGATCTCAATTGTTGCATAATAAGGATACTATGGCTTATTAAGAGTTCTGGTTCATTTAACTCATTATGCATCATGTTGAGCATTCATGATTGCCTGAAAACTTTTATTTGAGATGTGAAACTAATCCCTGCACTTTGGGAAAAAAATAGCATTCATCCTTGAAATCTAAATAATTAAATTCCAGGATCAACTTGAGGAGAAATTGCAACCTTGTGTTTTTTTGGCCAAAGTGGAGTTCTCACAGAATTCTTAGAATGTCTTGAGACTGAAATTTGTGATTGGTATTCCTCTCATCATAATTGACTGTTTCTTTAACCAATACAATTATCATATAGAGTATTTCTATTTTGCAGGGAAGGTTGTAATGATTTTATAATATTAGGGTGAGCTTGAAAGTAGCAGAAATGTATTTATCTTATTTGTTTCTATTTCACACTTTCCTTAGAGTTGAGTACTGAATTATCTCCAGAGAAGCAGTGCATATATAGTCTATATTCTTCTTAAAGCATTCAATTATTTTCTTAGATTAGTTGGAATGAAGTTGCTTTATGCTTCCTAGTTTTATTTCATCCTTTCCATTTTTGCAAACATAGCATGTAATCCTTAGAGAGGTTTTGAAAACTGAATCACATTCTTTTGAGTGGAATCTACATACCCTTGTCCCTTGGACAACTGAGGAAGACTTTCTCTAGGAGTCAAATCAACCCAGAAGAGGAGTGAGAAGTAGATTCACAGTGTGTTTACTTTGCTTTGAAGAGTCTTGTTCCTTTTTCCTGAATGATGCCTTTTTGAATTGTTTTCAAGAGCTTGATTCCACATATCCCTGGGATCTTCTTCTGGCATATATTGTGCTACTCCTCTAAGCTTATGAACTTGGATTCAAAATTTAAATGTTGGTGTAAATCTTGCATTTATACTGTTCAACAACCACAGTTCCCTCATAGAAGGAGTGTTTTAGGAACAATCTTTGTGTATTTATGTATCAAGGTATAAGAATATACAACAAAGTTAGCAGCTAGAGCGGCTTGGAGGTTTGGCAGTAGCAATGGAAATGGAGCCACAACAAATGGCATGGTATTTGTCACAACCCCATGCTAGTGGCGACTTAAGTCCATTGCGGGCATTATGCGGCACCAACCAACTCTTTTTTTTTAACTCTACTAAATCTTTCAGACTATGCCTACAATCCAAGACTTAGCCAAATTTTTTTGAAGTGTTCTTTTACTTCAATAATGCAACAAAATTATCATATGTTTAGTTCACTTATATTCTTTATCATTTATTTCATAAAATGTGTGATATCCAATAAACAACAATAAACAATGTACACACAAGTTTATGAAGGGAGGGGGAACTCCCCAAACAAGTTTGCCCCAAATACTTCAAAATATAATACAAGTGTATTTTACAAGTTTACAAAAGTTTGGCAGTTTCCTGGTTGCACCAACAACTCATCCACACAATTCTATCCAAATCGTGTAGCTTCTTCCTACACTGTCAGCCTGATCGTGTAGCTTTGTCCACGCTATCAAGTTGTGCCACCTTGTAACACCCCCTCCTCCTTGGTCCACCCAAGAAACCGTCTAGCTGGGGTAAACATGCGATGCGAGAGGCTATGATAAGGGATTCAACTTCCTTGGTGAACTTAAGGGAATGGAACTAACATAAAATATCAAACAAACCCATCCACATAAGCAGCAATACCCTTAGGATACATGTCAGCCACTTAGACATCTTGTCCTTGAGTCCCACTATTGATTTAATAATTTTAACCCCTGGTCACTCTCATGCGATAGGAAAGACAATGACCAGAAGCCAAAGTCACTCTCATAGGCCTGTCTGCCAGCATTCCTGGACTTTTTCCAGTATACCTATGCCAGCGTCCCTAAGATTTGAGCCACTTTTCTGGCTTAGAATCCCAGCTTCTGCCTAGAACTTGTTATAACCTTTAGAATCTATCAGAGACATGATAATGATATAATCAAATCAAAAATCAACCTCAAGACTAGGCTTGAACATCCACAACCAGGACTGACATTCTGTCAAACACTTGGCATCAATGCAAACTATAGGTCTAGGATATAAATAGATCATAAATGAATGAAAGAACTTATGAAACCTAACCAAAATGATCACCTCCTTCTCCATTGAAATATTATATCATCAATTAGGTCTTGCATCCATCCATTCACCAATAACAAGTAATTACATGAAATAACCATGACTTGAACTAATCATTTGACCATGCTTATAACCAACATAGAACAATATAAATATCAGAGATATGACAACCATTAAATCCATATATAAACTAGTGCAAAAGCATGAGAACTTAGCTTTTATTAATCATAGGAAAATCTGACCAGATTTAGGACTTCCATGTACCACCCGACCATAGAGATGGCTGAACCAAATATCTCTTTCATCCAGTCACCCCTGTGCCATATTACAAGCATGAATGTGGGATCTCATAGAACAACCAATCCAAGAACAACCAAGGGAATCCATAGGTTAAACCACCTCCATCCTCACCAAACCGTGATCACACCAAAACCTGTGCTTCGATCTCAACCGAACCGAACATGGAATGCCATCAGAATCCATCACTATGCTTGAGGAATTATCCATCTCCTTATCTCTTAGTCTTTATGGCAATCCAGTCACAGATCACTAGGCCCTAAACTGAGACCAATCTCTCAGGCTTTACCGCAATCTAGACTCAGATCACTAGGCTCTAAACCGAGACTTCTCCCTCAGGCTTTACTATGTATCCTATGAAAACCAGTCAGGGGATTCCTAGGCCTTTTGTAATGAACCTTGAGACCACCTCCACCCTGGATTTTGAAATCCATCTAGCAGACCAAAGCTCAAAAACTGAAATAAACATATCAACACCATGGCATCCAAAGAAAGGCAAGGCTAGATTGAAAACCACTGTCATAACCCAGCGAAACCATGCCACCGACAACAAGAGAACCATAAACCAACGTGAAAATCCACACATATCCAAACTAGCTAGGAAATCACACATGCAAAAGGTTGCCTGCAAGTAATCTTGTTGAAGCTGCTTGATCATGCTTTCCTTTCCTCGATCCTTGCTTTCCTTCCTTTCCCTTTTCTTGCTTTTCCTTCCTTGATCCAAAACTAGAGTGATCTAAGAAAACTCTAAGTGACCAAGAGTGAGAGAGAGAGAGAATAACGAGAGAAATCCAAACTTGAACTAAGAAAAGGTTACCAACTGATCCTCAGAAGCCTTTTTATTAATGAGGCCTCTATTTTCTTCATTTTCCATTATTTTCCTTCAATTTCCTCCTCACATGTAACCTGTGACCTTTCACCTTAATTTTCTCCTATTTTCCTTTATTTTCATAAATAAATGTGCCTAAAATGCCTTTTTTCCTTTTAATGCCTTTGCCAATTTCCTTAGCCAAAAACACACATCCAGTGATGCCCACTAGGATATCTTTGCCCAACATTCAACTTGGAATAAGTGTCCCTTAACTGTGGTCTAATTTTTTTCCTTTATTAACTTTTATTACATGGAATTTTCACCAGGATTGTTACAAAACCCTCCCCCTTCGGGAACCCCTTCCTCGATGTCCAACCACACCATTGTGGAGTACTGAAGAAGGTATGTTTTATTGATTATTTTGTCATCTTTTCTTTAAAAATTCATAATCCCTTTACATCATGAACTAGGTAAATAATAAGAAATTATGGAAAAATCTACGAGATTTGTATGTAATGCAAAACAACTAATAATCGCCATTTTCTTATGCAGGAAAAGGGAAAAGCGAAAGATTGTTGTCCCAAGGGAAAAGACAGGGTAGAGTTAACTGTTGTCCCTATGGCAGGAAACCATCTGCAGACAAGGCGATCCAAATTGAAGCGTATCAACCAAGGGAAGGAAAAGGAGATATCGAATCAGCACAAGAGAACAAAGGGATAACTGGAATTAACAGTTTGGCGAATCCAATCTTAAGGGATCACAATCTTAACTATTTTTACATCATTGACATCTCTACTCAGCTGTTATAAAAAGGGGCAGCAGTGCTAGCCCAGGGAGACCTGTTGTTATTCTTATGTAATTTCTCTTTGTATTTAAGACTTTGATCATCGACTCTCGCTGAGAAGTGATCCACTGTAACTTAGCTTGGATGCTTTAATATAAATCTAGTTGTTGTTCCATCTTTGATCCTGGAATAATCTCAAGCGGTGTATCCCTGGAGGCTAAGGGTTCAGCTCTGGAGGAACACTTGCTCCTGTAGCATTATCTTTAATTTGTGTGTGGTTTTCATTATCAGATTTGTTCGGTAATTTGATGTGTTTTGTTATTTTGTATCACAGCTCTGTTATATTTACAATATCGTTCTCTGTGACAGGAATTTTGTATTGTTCATTCTGACCTTGTAACGCATTGCTGTTCTTTTAATCATTGATGTAACATTACTGTTCCTTATAGAATGCTATTGCTATTCAATTACAGAGTAATCGGGCTGTAATATTCTTAAGTTGGTATTACTGTATTCATCTATGGTTTATACTTAATCACGATTGTTGTTCAATTGACATTGTTGTTCCATTACGAATTGCAATCATTATCCTTTGTAACTGAGGTTAATATTTGTGGTATCGGAGTCAGATTACTGTTTCTCTCAATATCTAGGTGTGCTGTGTGTGTTATTCGGTTTACTGTACATTCATAATTGGCTCTAAGTGTTGTTCCATATTTCATTGCCAAGGAAAATTTTAAGGATGGAAAATTTTCTTGAAGTTTAAAACATTGGCGAATCTCACTAATCCCTAATATGCAAATTATAAATGTTTATTGGTATATTTGTAAAATTATTCAAATTTATAATTATTTTATATATAGTCTCTATATAATGTTGGCGATTTTTAAGGTAAAATAATTTTATATTCTAAAATTTGGGCGAATCGTCTTTTATAAAATTGGAAATTGGCGAATCTTTTTTGTGGAAAAATCATGGAAAATTAGCCCAGTGGGCGAACATTAGCCCCTAAAATTTTCCATGTTCATTGCTAATCAGTTGTCGTTCTATTTCCATTTGTTGTTCGATTTATTGTTGGAGTAAGGATTGCTATCTGATTTCTGTAGGATACGATTGCTGCCTTTGTCTCCTTAGAATAAGGTTTCACTGTTTATAAGAACTAGTTGCTGTTCCATTTCCTAGTTTCTGTTTCAATTATAATTGCTGTTCTATTTCCTATTATTTGCATTGTCATTGCTTTGGACGATCTAAAACTGTAGTGAGCGTTGACATTTATTGTCTAGCTCCCAGGTTGATGATTTGTTCATTGAATATCTTTAGTTACATCAATTTATAGAGTGATGAGTTATTGTTATTGTACCCTTGAATGATAATTTACTTAGTTTTCTGAATGAATGATTTGAATCTTAAAGTGTTTTGCTGTAAGTAGACCTTGTTTTAAGCATCCGTTTACTCTTGTATTTTGAGCACTATACTACTAGCATTACTCTGACAAATGACCGCCTCAAACTGAGTACACTCTTTGAGATAACAAATCATTCCTAGATTGATAAGTTAATGTGGGGTAAATATAGGTGAAAAAGACCCTTTTTACGACTCGACATTTTGGTGCCGTTGCCGGGGAAGAGTGTAGCCATTTATTTCTTTTCCAGAGTAGTGTAAGAACCTATTAGGAAAGAACTGGGTTTTAAAAATGAAAGGTAAGAACCTGCTTGTGGAGTATGTAATAGCCCTGTTCCCCTGCCTACTTTCCTGCAGATTTGTTGCTATTTTGTTTGGGTAGAAATTAGCAGTTGATTTGAGTGCAAGAATAAGCATAAAAAGCTTGAAAATAATCCCAAACCTCTACCCAAGCCCGATAAAGCTAAGGGACCGTGACCCTTGGCCGATTGACCTTTATAGACGAAATCCTTTAAAAAGTAGAATCTAAGCCTTCAGTAGGACCTAGAAAAGTTACTTCTAAACAACCTACTAGTTTCCTTCAGGCCACAAGATCACCATTTGTAGCCTTTGTCGAGGTGCATAGTCAAACCGAAGAGCAATATTTTCAAGAAATTGAAAATTCTAGCCCAAAATCATTGCAAGAAGGGAACCTTAGCAATATTTGTGAAGGAAGAGGAGAAACAGGAGAAGCTGAAGAACCAAAATCTCCTCTTGGGTTAATACAACCATTAAGTAGCCCAGATAAGGGAAGTGCTGCAAAAATCATTTATAATGAAGTTGAAGAAATTCAAGAGCCTGAACCCTCCCAAACGTTAGACACTCTCATCATCCCAGATAAAGGAAGTGTTGTTAAGGCCATTCCCGTTAGATCCATTCCCCCTCGACAGCCTAGGAATACCCTCCTAAACATCCCAGAAGGTTATTGGTATATATTTGACCAAATGGCCCAGAACCAGCCAAACACCCAAACCTCTACACTATAATACCCCATTGTGGATACTGCATCTAATGCACCTATGAAAGCAATTCCTCTCCAGCATATCCCTACATTCCATGGACTTACATCAGAAGATTTGGATGCATTTTTATTTGAATTCGACGTGCTGTGTAGAGGATATGACTATACCATCGACCCCTAGAAACTGAAATTATTTCCCTCCACATTAAAAGGGGCTGCTCTAAGATGGTTTATGGGATTAGGTGGTAGTGTTATAAATAACTGGGACCAAATGAAAGAGTCTTTTCTAAAAAAATATCAGGACTATTGCAGGTCTAGAGAGTTAAAAAATGAAATATTTCAGATGGTAGCTAGACCAAATGAAACATTAGAATAATATGTTGAGCGTTTCCAATATAATCTTCAAAGATCTCTTTATGCATCATTATCCTTACCTGATAATGTATTAAAAACAACATTAATTAGGGGAATGAAGGAACAATGGATTGAAACACTAAATATTATGGGAAAAGGAGATATTTATCAGGAAAATTTTGCTAACATTATTAATCTATGTATCAGGAGCTCGAGAGGCAGCACAAGACTCAAACCAGTAGAATATGATCGGTTTGCAAGCGATAACAGAACTTTGACAGAAGGAGTAGCTCGTGCAGAAATTGGAAATTTATTAGAAAACTTTAAAACTGACATATTGGGGATATCTAACTGCAGGCATTTGTTTCATTTGGAGTTAATCAAAGCAAATGGCTTAAAGCCTATAATGCCTTCTAAAGACAAGAAAACAGATTAGAATTATGGGTAAGAGATGAGCCTAGAGATCCATTACAGTTGTGGAATAAACATAGGAATCTCATGAGGACTCCGGGCATGATTGAAGCATTAGGACCCATTCATATAGCAATCAATCGGCAAGGGATAGAACACTTCTTTACCATCAAGGACCTTGCCATTGCAGCTGCTAAATTTCGATATCAGACCTCTAATCCGAATATCCAACTCAGGGAACCATTTAATTATGAAAACTTTAAGTTAGTCGCTGATCGCTTGAGCCTCTATGGTGAACTTATCTTGAGGGCAGGGCCATCTTGGTTAGGATATAGGTTTAGGAGTTCGATTATTTGACACCTTGCACCTGGGTACCAAGCCTTGTATGAGATGCATGAGGGTCAGACAGGCCATCTTTTTGAACACCTAGTTAGGCATCATGGCTGTAGACCACCACATGAGATCCCGTCTCTGGCTTACTCTCTCACTGCCTTACATGTCAACTACAATGTTTTCATGAGGGCATGAATAAGGGTAAGCAGGGGGGTGTGTGGAGTACTGAAGAAGGTATGTTTTATTGATTATTTTGTCATCTTTTCCTTAAAAACTCATAATCCATCTACATCATGAACTAGGTAAATAATAATAAATTATGGAAAAATCTATGATATTTGTATGTAACGCAAAACAAATAATAATCGCCATTTTCTTATGCAGGAAAAGGGAAAAATGAAAGATTTCATTCCCAAGGGAAAAGACAGCACAGAGTTAACTGCTGTCCCTATGGCAGGAAACTATATGCAGACAAGGCGATCCAAATTGAAGTGTATCAGGCAAGGAAAGGAAAAGGAGATATCGAATTGGCGCAAGAGAACAAAGTGATAACTGGAATTAATAGTTTGGTGAATCCCTCAGGATCCTTTGTTCCTGAGGGATCACAATCTTAACTATTTTTGCATCATTGATATCTTTGCTTGACTATTATAAAAAGGGGCAGCAATGCTAGCCCAGGGAGACCTGTTGTTATTCTTATGTAATTTCTCTTTGTATTTAAAACTTTGATCATCGAATCTCATTGAGAAGTGATCCACTGTAACTTTGCTTGGATGCTTTAATATAAATCTAGTCGTTGTTCCATCTTTGATCCTAGAATAATCTCAAGCGTTGTATCCATGGAGGCTAAGGGCCCGGCCCTGGTTGAACACTTGCTCCTGTACCATTATCTTTAATTCATGCGTGGTTTTCATTATCAGCTTTGTTTGGTAATCTGATGTGTTTTGTTATTTTGTATCATGACTCTATTATATTTACAATATCATTCTCTGTGACAGGAATGTCGTATCGTTCATTCTGACCTTGTAACGCATTGTTGTTCTTTTAATCATTGATGTAGTAACTGGGCTGTAATATTCTTAAGTTGGTATTACTGTATTCATCTATGGTTTATACTTAATCACGATTGTTGTTTAGTTGACATTGCTGTTCCATTACGAATTGCGATCGTTATCCTTTGTAATTGAGGTTAATATTTGTGGTATCGGAGTCAGATTATTGTTTCTCTCAATATCTAGGTGTGCTATGTGTGTTATTTATTTCGGTTTATTGTACATTCACAATTGGCTCTAAGTGTTGTTCCATATTTCATTGCTAATCAGTTGCCGTTCTATTTCCATTTGTTGTCCGATTTATTCTTGGAGTAAGGATTGCTATCTGATTTCTGTAGGATATGATTGCTGCCTTTGTCTCCTTAGAATAAGGTTTTGTTGTTTATAAGAACTAGTTGTTGTCCCATTTCCTAGTTGCTGTTTCAATTATAGTTGTTGTTCCATTTCCTATTATTGCGTTGTCATTGCTTTGAACGATCTAAAACTGTAGTGAGCCTTGACATTTTTTGTCTAGCACGCAGGTTGATGATTTGTTCCTTGATTATCTTCAGTTACATCAGTTTACAGAGGGATGAGTTATTGTTACTCTACCCTTGACTGATAATTTACTTAGTTTTCTGAATGAATGATTTGAATCTTAAAGTGTTTTGCTGTAAGTAGATCTTGTTTTAAGCATCTGTTTACTCTTGTATTTTGAGCACTATACTACTAGCATTACTCGGACAAATGACCGCCTCAAACTGAGTACACTCTTTGAGATAACAAATCGTTCCTAGATTGATAAGTTAATGTGGGGTAAATAGAGGTGAAAAAGACCCTTTTTACGACTCGACAACCATGACCTTAGTAAAACCGCTGAAAAGAAAACATATTGCCCATGGATCTTTATAACTTAGCTCGATGTAGTATTTATAATGAAAGACATGCTCAAAAGCAAAACATCATGACAACATGACAATATAACAACCATAATAACATGACACCCATACGGCTTATTGGAGCTTTATAACTTATCTCATGGTTGTATTTACATTTGTATTGGTGGTATTGGAGCTTCTTTAGGCCCAAAGTGCTTCCAATTCACTTTACATTTGTCTATGGATTTTTTCCTGAGCATGAGATGCTTTCGTTACAATATGCATTGAGGCTCCCATTGGAACTCTCCTTCTTGCTTCACCTACAATAGAGAGCAATCAATAACATGATCAACATCCTTTATCTACTTCTTAAGCAATGAAATATGGAAAAAATCATGGACTTTCATAGTTGGAGGCAGTGCAAGTCGATATACCACTGGTCCAATCCTCTTAAGGATCTCGAAAGGCTCGCAATACCGTGGGGCCAACTTGGCACATGAACCAATCCTCAAAGAGATTTTCTTGGTATTTATGTGCAAATAAACATGCTCCCCGACTTGAAACTCCTTGAACACCCTGTGCTGATCCACATAACTCTTATGTCTATCTTGTGCTACCTTTAGATCCTTCTTTATAACCTGCATTTCCTGCTCCGTTTCTACCAACATATTTCGACCAATAAGTACCCTGCTCATTGGATCACGCCAGTTGATGGGAGTGTTACAACTCTTCCCATACAATGTCTCGAAAGGAATCACCCTCAATGACCCTTTATAACCATTGTTGTATTCGAACTCAACCAATGGAAGATACTCCTACCATTTATTCTGTTGGTGCATCACGCACATCCTCAATATATCCTTTAAGATCCCATTAACCCTCTATGTATGTCCATTTTTCTGTGGATGATAATCTGTACTAAAGGCCAACTTTGTACCTAAGACAACAAATAACTCCTTCCAAAACTTGGAAGTTAACTTTGCATCCCTGTCAGACACAATCTTCTTTGGAACACCATGCAGTCTCACTATCTCTCTCATGAACACCTCTGCTACCTCACTAACTGAATATGTAGTCTTTACTAGAATGAAGTGAGCTGCCTTACTTAACATGTCGACCATTACTATAATAGAATCATGTTGCCTCACTGTCCTCAGAAGACCTGTGATGAAATCCATGGAAATGAATGTTTGGTGTGGAGCCTCATTACCTTCCTTATTTATAGGTATCTCTGCATTGAACCCCATTTCGTAATGTGGCGGTAACGCCACTCGTAAAATTTACATTGCCAGGGGGGTCCAGGGGATGCCGACAACAACTATTTGGAGCCCCCCCCAGTGGGGGATTAGGGGCAGCGCCCCCAAAGCTAAAAATAGATGTAAAATTGCCTTGTAAAATGTTGTAATTTCGTAGTCAATCTAGGCCGTTCATTAGGTAGATATTTGATAGTATAAGTTATGTTTAATTTGGGGTTTTTTCCTGAGAAGGCAACCCTTTGCTATATATGAGGGAATTGTATTGCTTCTTTGTAGATCTGTATTCTGAGTGAGAAAAAGAGAGGAGATTGTGTGAGAGTGAAGAGGGAATTACATCGAATCTGTTGTAGGTTGTATCTCTTCAGTTTGCTGGATAATATAAAAGGAAGGACTGCCTGTTTCTCTATGGATGTAGCCCAAATTGGGTGAACCACATATATCTGTGTCTCTCTTGTTTTATGTGTTTTCTTTGTTTATATTTATGTAATATTTTATGTGTTCCATTGGTCTGTAATATATAATTTTCTAACAATGAACTCCCATTTACATTCTAGAATCGCTATAAGTTGTAGTAAACCACATGGATGCTTACATTTCACCTTGACCTACTGACAATATAAACATATAGCCATGAACCTTGCCACTTCCTTATTCAGATTCAACCAATAGTAGAACTTCTTCACCCCCATCAACATCTTCTGATATCCTGGATGACTCGAGTATGGTTTGGCATTAAACTCCGTCAAGATAAAATTTTTGAGCTCACTGTAATTCGACACATAAATCCTGTCTCTAAATCTCACCAATCCATCTGCCATGAGACAATAGTCTGCATCTCAATCACTTGTACCTGTACCTGTACCTCTACTTGTACCTGTGCTCTGTTGTAACTTGTGCATAATCTCCATGTATTTGTCATCCCGATGTCCTACCTATAAGATCCTATCCTGTAACTCTGTCACATAAGAGTTCATAGCTACTATATGATTTACCTATGCCTTCTTGCTAAGAGCATCTGCAACCTGGTTCTCCTTCCCTTTGATGTACTTGATCTCAAAGTCGAACTCACTAAGGGTAGCCAATCATCTAGCTTGCCTAGCATTTAGATTTGGCTGGTCAAACAAATACCTCAACACACTAGGATCACTCATCAATTTAAACCTCCTACCTAGAAGATAGTGTCTCCACATCTTCAATGCATGTATAATTTATGCTACCTAAAGATCATGCATCATATAGTTCTTCTCGTGATTATTTAGTTTCCGTGACTCATAGTACACTATTTGTCCTTCTTTCCTGAGAACTCCTCCAAGTCATCTCTTGCAAGCATCTATACACACTACAAACCCCTTGTTCGGATCTTCAATTCTTAGCACTCGTGCATGTGTCAACAACTTCTTAAGCTGCTCAAAACTAGCCTCATATTCTTCTGCCCATTCGAACTTTTTACCTTTCCATTGCAATGATGTGATATCATATGCAATGCATGAGAATTTCTTGATGAACCTCCTGTAGTAACATGCCAATCCCATAAATGATCTCACCTCATCCACATTATTAGGAGATGCCCACTCTGTGATGGTCCTTATCTTTTATGGATCCATTGCTATGCCATCCTTAGAGACAAAATGCCCCAAATAATGTACCTCAGTCTGAAAGAAGCTTATTTTGCTAATTTTAGCATACAACTGATGCTATTTTAGAAATACCAACATTGCTGCTAAATGCTTGACATGTTCTTATTCATTCTTAGAATATACTAGTATGTCATCAATGAATAACATAAAAAACTTGTCCAGATAAGGACGCAACATACTATTCATCAAACACATGAATGTAGCTAGAGCATTATTCAAACTGAATGGAATAATGACAAAGTCATCATGCACATACCTGGTCTTGAATGTAGTATTTAATATATCCTCTTCCTTGTTGTGTACCTGATGGTATCTTGATCTCAAGTCGATCTTAGAGAACATTACTGCTCCCTTCAACTGATCAAACAAATAAACAATCCTCAGAAAATGGTACATGTTCTTGATAGCTATCTTGTTCAACTTCTTGTAGTTAATGCAGAATCTGAGAGTACCATCTTTTTTCTTCACTAACAACATTGGTGCATCCTAAGGCAATACGCTTGGCCTAATGTATCCGTTGTCCAAAATTTCCTTTAGCTGCAACTTTAACTCAACTAACTCAAGTGTGCTCATCGTGTAAGGTGCTTTTGATGCTGGAGCTACCCCTGGAACCAACTCAATAGAAAAGTATACCTCCTTGTGAGGTGGAAAATCTGTAATGTCCGCAAGAAATACATCCTAAAACTGTTGCAAAATTGGGTACCTTCTTAATACATCAACCTCCTTATCCTTGTCACTAGAAATGTGTACTGCGAAAACCACACAATCATTTCTACAACTATGCTTAGGCTACATAGTGGTAACCATCCTCACTAACGTAGGCTTCTTCTTCCCCTACGAAGTCCTCTTTTCCCCACTCTCATCCACACACTCAATGGCCTTGTCGAAGCAATCCACTGTGGTTCTATGAAGTTATAGGCAATCCATACCCAAAATCATATTATACGATCCCAATGGAAATACATTCAAATTTATTGTTGTAGGCATACCATTTCACTCAAATGCACAAGATCTCAACCAATGGTGAACTCCTTCGCACCAGTAGCCAACTATACCAACCAAGATTCTACATGCACTTCTTTTTCAAACCACACTTATCCACCAGGTCAGGATATATATATATATATATATATATATATATATATATATATATATATATATATATCTATATATATCTATATATAGTTAGATCTAGGATCAATCAGAATAGAAACAACTTGATCACAAATCTTACCATCCATCTCAATGATTGATGCTTAATGGTCCACTTTCTTATTTTCCACAAGTGCATATATCCAAGGAATGTTATGACCAATGTCACCAATTTTATTCATCTCCTAAGCATTGTAGATCTAGGGTCCACCACCACTTTTATACTACGGAAAACACCTCTTACGCTGATCCTTACCACATATCCAACACTGCAATGGTTCCCTACCACCACCTCTAGCTTGTTGCTCTCCACGTTCCTTCTTAGTTGTATTGAACCTCTTGTAAGGAACTGTATTTTATCTCCAACTTGCATCTTGAGGTCTTCCTCTATTTGGTGGCCATTTTCCTTTAGCTTTCTCATTTCTTTTCAAGTCGTTCTTAGGCTCAACTTTGCGCTTCGACTTCTCATAACAATGCTTCAAATTTCAGATGGACTCCTAAAATGATCTAGTCTCATTAAAATCAATCAGGTCTCTGTATGCAACTAGAAGTCCACTAATGAATCTCTGAACCTTGGACTTCTATTCCCTGAGGTAAGGCACATATCTCAACAACTCCAAAGACCTGGTTATACTCATCATCTGTCATAAAACCCATCTGCAACTCATAATAACTCTCAGACAGGTACTTCTTCTTTAAGAGCCTTTCAAATATACATGCCAAGTCAAATCCTCCTCATGTATATCTTTGAAATTCTTCACATCTTCCCAGCAAATCTCCGCTTTACCTATGAGACTGAAAGTGGCTATCTTTGATTTCAGGTTTTCTGAATAATCATGCAATCAAAAAAATTTCATCATACCAAGCAACCATACTTCTAGATCCTGCGATTTATTCATTTCTCCATCAAAGGTAGGTGGACTTTCCTTCTTAAACTCATCCAGAAAGTATTCCATATCACTCCACCTATGAGGATGATAACGATGACGATCATGATGCCTGTCAGAGACAGAGCTAGAATAGTACCTATGTCGATCACCTCTCCTATCTAGAGTGTCCAAAAACCTACCATCTCTGATTATGTTAGATCTATTTGACTTATGTCTACTATGAGACCTACAACCATATGCCCCATTAGTTTTGTCCTCATGTCCATGGATGTTTCGAAGTGGTCCCTATCGCTGAATATCTGACAAACTCTGAAGTAGTATCGCATTCAACTCTGCGTGATTCTCTTGGGCCTACCTGATTTTGTCATTGTCTACTTTGAAACTCCTTATTTCTTCCTTCAGGCTTCTCAATGTGTCTGCCAAGTTAGAATAGTGCCCCACACCACGTTGGCCATCTAATGCATAGGGATATTCTATGTATTCTACCACCTTGCTAGCCATCTAATCTCTTTCCTGCAAGGCATACTATGTCAGCTAAACCAAATCACAATAAACCAACATACCTTAGCATAATTCGGGGAGGATACCTTGTCTGCAAGATCATAAAATCAATGTGATACATGTATAACATAATCATAACAACATATAGACATATATCGAATAAGTGTATCAATGCATAAACATCATTCTAGCTAGGGTCCAGTCATCAATGCAAGGCCATATCAACAATGCATGCTATGACCTCATGCATGACAAAAACCATTACTCCATTGCACACATTGCCACATGCAACTATCAACATGCATAAGCAATGCCTAATCAACTACACATACATATGAATGCATGTAGTCGAGCATAAGTGATCAATTCTTGTAATCAACCTACAAGACTGATACATGTAATAAAAACATTCAAGAATGCACCTGACATACAAAGATGTATTCAAGCGACATATAATAAACATGTAAATGACATATAACCATATGAAACCAATCATATACTTCTGACGATGCATCCCAGAAAATCACATCACGTTCCTCATGGAATGCTTACTACAATCATGATCAACATGATGCAATGCAACAAGCACATGGAATGCATGTGTAAGAGACACACATGCAACTGACATGTATGCAAGACGAAGCACCTTCACCCAAGGAGAGCACAACCACGCTTTGATACCAATCTGTAACACCCCCTCCTCCTTGGTCCACCTAAGCAACTAGCCAGTGGGGGTAAACATTGGATGATAGTGGCTACTGTAAGGGATTCAAATTCCTTGGTGACCTTAAGGAAATGGAATTGATGGAACATATCAGAAAAACCCATCCACATTAGCAACAACACCCTCAGGAGACATGTCAACCACTCAGACATCCGGTCCCTCAAGCCCTCTAGTGATTTAAGGCTTTTAACCCTTGGTCGCTCTCATGCTATAGGAAATATAGTGACCAAAAGCCAAAGTCACTCTCATAGACCTATGTGCCACCATCCCTTGACTTTTTCCAATAGATTTGTGCCAAGCTCCCCGAGATTTGAGCCAATTTTCTAGCCCACAATCTCGGTCTCTTCCCAAAAATTGTTATAACCTTTAGAATCCATCAAAGACATGATGACGATATAAACAAATAAAAATTCAATCTCAGGACTAGGCCTGAGCATCCCCAACTAGGACTGACATTCTATCAAACACTTGGCATTAATGTAACCTACATGGTTAGGATACACGACAAAGCATAAATGACTAAAACAACTTATGAAACATAACCAGAAGGATAACCATGCTTATAACTAGCATAAAACCATATAAATATCATAGATATGACAACCATTAAATCCACATATATGTTGGGTTGTGTTTTATCCTTTCCACAACTAGCCCCAGTAGTTTAACCGTGGGGTTAGAGGGGGGTAGAGCCTCCCCTTCGTTGCTCTGGGTGAAGTGAGAGGGCCATAGGGGGTTGGCAGCCCCCCTTATCGGGGGGTTTGAAGGGGGTGGTATCCCCCCTCTACGGGGTTCATGGCAACACCTCGGGAATTTTTTTTTTTTGGACCCTATATTAGTTGGACGGACCTACCTATGGTTTTGTGCATGGATTTCGCACATGGTTTTGGGTGTGATGGTTTTCAGTCCATGGCATTTTGTAGATCCAGTCAAGGGAACTACGGTTATCATCTAATCCAAGCTTAATGGATTGGGGTTTATCGATGCTTTGACATGTATATGTATGTATTGTAACATTGAAAGGAACATAATGAAAAAATAAATCTGTTAGTCCCAGTTTTGGGATGCAGGGGAAAATCTTTGTGTATATTTGTTTTATGTGTTATGCTCTCACCATTGTTTATTTTCTATTTTTTAGAATTCGTATGCAGGTAATTTTTGTACGGGGTTAAAACCTACATTTGGTATCAGAGCTGTTTTGTCTTCAAGGGGACACCTTTGCTACTGAGGGGTTTTTCTTGGGTTAGTGGTAGACCTTATTCAGTGGGAGATCTGCAGGATCGATTCTTGTGGTGAAAGAATATGGTGAGAAATGGAAAGATAGAGATCAAGAAATTTAATGGTAATTGTTTTGAGTTTGTGAAACTTAAGATGGAGGATCTATTTGTGGATAAAGATTCGTGGATTGCAGTAGATCCAGGTACTAAGCCAACGATAGTGTTCGATGAAGAATGGAAGAAGTTGGATCAGAAGGCAAAAAGCACAATATGATTGTGTGTCTTAGATTTAGTATTGCTAAATGTATGAGGGGAAGATACGATGAAGGCTTTGTGAGAAAAGTTAGGGACTTTGTACCAATCTAAGTCTCTAGTGAATAAATTGTTCCTACGGAAAAAGATGTATAACATGAGGATGAAAGATGGAGACTCGGTGACAGAGCATCTCAACCCATTTAATACTGTGGTAAGCCAGTTATTATCTATTTATATTTAAATTTCAGATGAAGATAAGCACATCAGTTTGTTGTGTTCTCTACCAGATTCATGGGATAGTCTGGTTGTTGCAATAGGTAGTAATGCAATTGCCTTGCAGTATGATGAAATAGCCTCAGCCTTGCTGACGGAGGATATAAGATGGAAAAATATGGAGAGCCAAAATGGTGATGCCTTGTTTGTACGAGGACAGTCCCATAATAGAAACAAAAGTAATTCCTTGAGTGGGAGATCTAAATCTCCAGGAAAACTTGTAAAGGTGTGATGGAAATGCGGAAATGAAGGGTACTACAAAAGAGACTGTAAATCTAAAGCTCCTGAGAAAGGAAATGGATCTAATGATGCTCATTTTGTAGAGGCGAAAACCACCTCAGATGAAGGTGGGGATGTGTACTTGGCTTCTTCTTCAAGTACACATGTAGATCATAAAGCATGGTTGATTGACTCAGGTGCATCCTTTCACTTCACTCCCCATAGAGAGTGGTTTTGCGAATATGAGAAATATGATGGTGGTGATGTCTTCTTAGGGGATGATAGGAAGGCTAGAATCATTGGTAGTGGAAAAGTCAAGTTGAATTTGCGGGTGGAAGGATTATAACACTTCTGGGTGTTCTACATATTCCTTCATTAGCCAGAAATATAATTTCTATAAGTAAACTGGATGATGTAAGTGTAAAAACAGTGTTCGAGAAAGATACCTGTAGGATGGTTCGGAGAGCACTGGTATTGATGCAGGGAGTTTAGATTGGAACTCTGTACAAGCTGCAAGGTAGCACTATTATTGATGGGTGCAATAGTTCTATGGTTCCTGAAAGTGGAGCAGAAAATATAGTGGTCTCTGGAGAAAAGACCATGTTTTGGCATCAAAGGCTTAGACATATTGGAGAGAAAGGCCTTCGAATACTTCATGGTAAAGGTATGATAGAAGGTATGTCTAATAGCTCTCTCGATTTTGATTTCTTTGAAAATTGTGTATGGGAAGCATAATCGGGTGAGTTTTCCCTCTAGTGATAAGAGGGCAAAACAAATATTAGAGCTTGTGCACAGTGATGTTTTTGGACTTGTGCCTGTTCCATCACTGGGTAAGTCTGTGTACTAGGTATCATTTATAGATGATTTTTCAAGGAATACATGGATATATTTCCTCAAGAAGAAATCTGAAATCTTTGACAGGTTTACAGAATTTAAGGCTCTAGTGGAAAATCAAACATAGAAGAAGATAAAGGTGATGAGGACAAAGAATGGTGGAGATTTTTTCAAGAAGGAATTTGAAGAGTTCTGTAAGAAGTTTGGTATAGCACGTTAGTAGACTAATCCATACACACCTGAGAAAAATGGAGTGGCATAAAGAATGAACAAGACGTTGATGGAAATGGAAAGAAGAATTCTTAGTGGTGTCAGGTTAGGACAAGAATTCTAGGCAGAGGCGGTGGAGACTGCATGTTTCCTAGTCAATAGATCACCTTCATCAGCGTTGGAGGATAAGACTCCATAAGAGGTATGGAATAGTAAGAAACCATTTCTTTCACATCTGAGGGTATTTTGATGTGATGCATATGTACATGTTTTGAAGGAGAAAAGAACAAAGTTGGATAGTAAATCTGAAAAGTGCATCTTTAATGGGTATAAGGATGGTTTAAAATGTTATAAGATTTGGAACCCAGTAACAAGGAAGGTTGTGTACAACCAAGATGTGGTGTTTAGAGAGGTGAAATATGTTATTAAACATGAAGTCCTACCAAAGGAACCCGAGAAGATAGAGTTTGAGCTAAAGGATGAAGAATATGAATCTACAACAGAATAGGAATCAGAATATGAAGAGCCACAAACTCCGGTTGTGAGAAGATCAATTTGAGAAAGAAGGCAGCCACAAAGGTACAGTCCATCTCCTCTCTGTTCAAATTTTTCTTTATCTATTACTGATGATGATCCCATAACTGTGAAGGAAGAAGTAGATTCAGAGGATAGAAAACTTTGGAGAGAGGCCATGGTTGATGAAATGGCATCTTTGCATAAAAATGAGGCTTGGGATCTGGTGGAGTTGTCGGCTAGAAGGAAACCCATTGGTAGCAAATGGGTATTCAAGAAGAAGACAAATGCAGAAGGAAAGGTGGAGAAATACAAAGCTTGGTTGGTAGCAAAAGGTTATTCCTAGGTGTTGGGAATTGATTTTACCAGTTGCCAAGGTAACTTCTATTTGATTACTTTTATATGTTGTTGTTGCTTTTGATTTTGAGGTAGAACAGATGGATGTGAAGACAACATTTCTTCACAGGGATCTAGAAAAAGAGATCTACATGGAGCAACCTGAAGGATTTGTGGCGAAGGGTAAGAGAAAATTGGTATGCAAGTTAAAAAAGTCTTTGTATGGGTTAAAATAGTCACCAAGGATGTGGTATCAGAAATTTGATACATTTATACAAGGACTTGGCTTCACCAGAAGCAAAGCAGATCATTGGGTATATTTTAAATTAATTGGTGACCCTGTTATTTATCTGGTCTTATATGTGGATGATATGATGCTGGTTGGAAATGATAAAGAAATTATCCAGGATTTGAAGACCCAATTGTCCTCCAAATTCGACATGAAAGATCTTGGTGCTGAAAACTATATTCTGGTCATGGAAATTAAACGAGATCGGGAAAATAGGAAGATCTGGTTAATCCAAAGGAAGTATGTCGAGAGAATACTGTAAAGGTTTCATATGCAGAATAATAAACCATTGAAGGTTCCTATTCCTATAGGTTTAAAGTTAACTGTTGAACAATGTCCTAAGACATAAGAAGAGGAAGAGGACATGTCCCATGCTCCATATGCAAGTGCGGTCGGTAGCTTGATGTATGCGATGGTCTGTACTAGATAAGACATTGCACATACAGTGGGAGTATTGAGAAGGTTTATGTCAAAACCAGGGAAGGAGAATTGGACAACAATAAAGCGGGTTTTCAGGTATTTGCATGGCACTAGTGATTATATTTTGTGCTACCAAGGAAGAGTAGGATTGGACAGAGTTTTGGACATCCATGGCTTTGTTGATGCACACTGGGCTGGAGATCTATAACAGAGAAAATCTACAAGTGGGTATGTGTTTAACATATTTGGAGGTGTAGTCAGCTGGATGAGTAAGAGACAATTTGTAGTGTCGTTGTCAACTACAAAGACAAAATACATGGCGACCACTCATGCAAGAAAGGAAGCAATTTGGTTGCAGAGATTGTGTTCAAGTACGGGGTTAGTACAATGCGCTATAAGGAGAGACTGTGATAGCCAAAGTGAAATTTTCTTGGTAAAGAACCCTACTTATCATTCAAAGATAAAGCAAATTGATGTTCAGTATCACTTTGTGAGGGATATGGTAGAAGACGAAAAGGTGTTACTGGTAAAGGTGGACACTTTGAATAATACTATAGATGCATTGACAAAATATGTGAGCTCTACGAAGTTCTCTTGGTGTAGAGAAATAATGGGCATTGTAGGGTTGGATTAATGACTAAGCTCTCCTATGGAAATAAAAAAAAATGTGGGAGAATGTTGGGTTGTGTTATATTCTTTCCACGACTAGCCCCAATAGTCTAATCAGGGGTTCATAGGCAGGGCGTCAGCCCCCCTCTACGGGGTCCAGGGCACTGCCCTAGGAAATGTTTCTTTGGACCCTATATTAGGTTGGGCGGACCTAACTATGGTTTTGTGCATGGATTTTTCACATGGTTTTGGGCACAATGGTTTTCAGTCCATGGTATTTTGTAGATCCGGTCAAGGGAACTACGGTTATGATCTAATCTAGGGTTAATGGATTGGGGTTTATAAATGCTTTGACATGTATATATATGTATTTTAACTTTGAAAGGAACATAATGAAAAAATCAATTTGGTAGTCCCGGTTTTGGGATTGAGGGGAAAATCTTTGTGTATATTTGTTTTATGTGTTATGCTCTCACCATTTTCTATTTTTTAGAATTTGTATGCAGGTAGTTTCTGTATGTGGTTAAAACCTACAATATAAACCAGTGCAAAAGTAAGAGAACTTATCTTTTATTAATCATAGGCAAATTTGACCAGGGTCGGGATTTCCACGTACCACCCGAGGATAGACATGGTTGAACCAAATCTCTCTTTCAGCGAGTCACCCCCGTTCCATATTCCAATAATGAATGTGGAATATCATAGAACAACCAATCCAAGAACAACCAAGGGAATCCAGAGGTTAAACCACCTCCACCCTCACCAAACTGTGATCACACCAAAATTGGTGCTCCGATCACAACCAAACCGAACTTGGAATGCCATTTAGAATCCATCAGTATCCTTGAGGAATTATCTATGTCCTTGTCTCTTAGTCTTTACCACAATCCAATCCCAAATCACTAGGCCCTAAATTGAGACCAATCTCTCAGGGATTACCACAATCTAAACTCAGATCACTAGGCCCTAAACAGAGACTTTTGCATCAAGTTTTATTGTGTATCCCGTGAAAACTGGTCAAGGGATTCCTAGGCCTTTGGGAATGAACCGTGAGACCACCTCCACCGGGGATTCTGAAATCCATCCCACAAACCAAATCTCAAAAACTAAAATAAAAATCCCAACACCATGGCATCTAGAAAAAGGAAAGGCTAGGCTGAAAACCACTGTCATAACTCATCAAAACCATACCACCAACAACAAGAAAACCATACACCAACATGAAAAGCCATGCATGTCCAAACCAGCTACGAAATCACACATGCAAAAGTCTTCTTGCAAGTATTCCTACTGAAGTTGCTTGATCCTTCTTTCCTTTCCTTGATCCTTGGTTTCCTTCCCTTCCCTTTGCTTTCTTTCCCTTCGTTTATCTAAAACTAGAGTGCTCCAAGAAAACTCTAAGTGACCAAGAGTGTGAGAGAGAGAGGGGGGCAATAATGAGAGAGATCCAAACTTAAAACTAAAAAAAGGTTACCAATTGATCCTTAGAAGCCTTTTTATTAATGAGGTATATATTTTCTTCATTTTCCATTATTTTCCTTCAATTTCCTCGTCACATGCAACCTGTGACCTTTCACCTTACTTTTCTCCTAATTTCCTTTATTTTCATAAATAAATGTGCCTAAAATGCATTTTTGCCTTAATGCCTTTTCCTTTTCCATTTCCAATTTCCTTAACCAAAAACACACATTCAATGATGCCCACTAGGATATATTTGCCCAACATTCATCTTAGAATAAGCATCACTTAACCGTGGTCTTATTTTTTGCCTTTATTACCTTTTATTACATGAAATTTTCACTAGGGCTATTACACACCTCTTCCCACACTTCTTACCAATTCATACAACCTCTGCCCACACTATTAAGAAACCTTGAGTTTTGCAGAGCTGCAGCAACAAAAATCACCCTTAGACAGAAAAATCTCATATCCTACCTACCTTAGGCACACGCATGGCTCAGGCTGCAACCTGTTGCACATGTGTCACACTGTTCTACCCATAGGTCGCCCTGTTCTACTTGCACTACCCCTGAACTGTTGTTTCACCACTTTTCACTTCACACTCCTTTTGAAATGATGAGATGGCTTGGTTGGTTGATGCCCTTGGCCTAATTCCTCTCCTCCAATATATATCTGATCGACCCTCACCAATTTACTTGAGCCGACGTGTTATACTTGGTTGAACTGACTTTACATCTATCATGGGCACCCTTGCTGCTCGGCACACCCCTCGGGATGACCTTCTAGGTGTTGGATGGGCACCCCTTTCCAGGAGGGCATGCCTCTTGCCCACACCTCACCTCTTCCTTCACCCGTATGTTACATCTGCTGGTCGCTCCCTTACTTTACACATCTCATTGCTACTGTTGGTTTGTCCCATGCTCAATACGTCGCTCCATGCTATCACTCATTCAATTCTTTCCCGTCATGACTCGGCTGTGTTGCCCTTGCTTGGGCACCCGATGGTGCAGGCCACTACAACTTGCACAGGTCCACCAACTCGGTCACCACTATAAGTCATGTGGGTGGGTGCTCTCCAACTCGGTTCGGTTAAACACACCCTCTATGCTTGACTTCAGTTTTTTTCCTCTCCACATGCTTGTGTGCGGTGACAGGTGCCCATTGGCCTTAGTGGCAAATCAAGGCCCTGGCATCCTCCCCCACTTAAAAAATGTTTTCTCCCTCGTCAACACCATCCCAAAAAACTCCATCGCCAAGACTAAATGTCGCAAAGTGTCACCAACTTCAACATCAACTGTCCCTGCTACATGAACTCCTTGCTCTCATCATACAAACATTCATCAAGGGTCGTGAATCCATGCTTCTCAATCCATGGTTATCAGCCACAAATCATCGCCTTCACACTGCATCATCTCATGGAACACTGCTCCCTTCAACTCGGCCGCATTATATGGACGCAACTCATATCATGCTAATCCATCATGTATCGTCATTATGTGAACTAATACTACCATACTCCAACTTAAATCCAACATAAATCAACCATTGAGCTCCCCCATGTCTCAAACTAGTTGGGTGATCAGTCTAACTATCATGCCCAAATCATGAGAATGCACCTCCTCATGCCGTCACCGATTGTTTCATTATCACTTTGTCACATTTTCAAGTTTCGATCAAGAACTCTTCCCATATCCATGCATCAATCCTCCAACCAATGCTCATCATGCCATACCCAAGTCCACGAATAAATTATCATATCATATGTAATATGCTTCCCATCAATGTTATTATCCATGAGTTGTCTTTGGTGATATACCAACAACCACATCCATCCAAGCATCACTTCCTTCTACTGTGATATCTCTTCTCCAAATCCCCCTTTGTTACGATGGTGAAACACGTCCTCCTCATCAAGGCACTACACTCACCCATATCCTAAGTTCTAGTGCATGGAAAGGGCTAGGAAGTTGCCTCCCTGACTCTGAGCCATCCATGTGTTCAATTGATGTTGTGTCCTTAAGTAGTTCTACACAACAACAACCTCTTCCTTCGTACATCCAATCTTGAGCCAAGACTTTCTTTCATTAACTAAAAATCATAGATTCTCATAGTGTATGTATAATAATCCACTATGGCTACCAAATCCCTACTTACATACTCACTGTCGAGCCCCAAAAACTACCTCTCTTCTACACATTTTCTTAACCCTTTTCTCTCCTATTTTCCCATATCAGTGCCTCATAAGCTATCAAAAGTTGTTACATGTTGATTTCAGGAGTATATTTGAGTGATTTTCAAATTATATCATTATGTGTGCTATTTGATGTAGGTTTTATTTATCAGCTATGGAATGTAGCCACTTTCTGCAACTAACTCACAATTTCTCTATCGTTTTCATTGTTCTGTAGGTTACAGGTGTCGTAAGGAGGAATGAAACACATGGATAGCTCAAGAATGATCCACACATGGATGAGGTCATATTTTCTTAGTCGAATTCATAAGGAAAGGTACCAATAAAAGGGTGGTCAACATAGAGTTCTACGTTAACTAGGACTCTGTTCCTGCACATAAAGGAATCCCAAAGCCATTCCTGAACTCGTGGATCCATTTTTGCCACCTACATGCCATCTCCATAATGCAATCCAACATCCACCTTGCGTAGATTTACTGCTTATGGTAACCGACAGGTTGAATCTTCGGATTCTAATCTGTTCACGTGTCCATTGCTGAAGAATTTCCTCTAAAATACAATTATCTATTTTCCTCTATAAATATAAGTTTTTCCAATGCAAATAGTTAGTTCTTGATACTGTTGTTTTAGCATTACTTTGCTGTTGTGTAACCGAGAGACATATTCCTCTGTTTCATAATACAAAACTTTGTTTTTCACATGGTTGTTTAAGCATGGTTTAAAGTGACAGCGTGTTAGTCCAAAGCTATGCAGAGCGCCACTGCGTGGTTTAGGTTCTTCTTTTGTTTTGTATAGTTTTTCATTTATATTTTCTCTTATTTGAGCTGTACATTTCTCATGTTTTGCTTATTGGTTTTAATCATTTTAAATCCTGTACATGTTTTTGCAGCTTGTTATATTTTAATACTAACACTGATCAGTGCATTTCAAAATAGGCTATGCTCGAGCTTTTTAATGTAGTTTTTGCATCAAGTGGTGATCTGAGACATTCTTCCTCTGCTCAACTTTAGTTTTCAATTACAGTTGTTATGCTTTTATTTAGTGATATTTGTTTACTACTTAAGATAGTTTAGATATCAGTTCTTCATGCTATATGATGATATCTCCGGAGCCTTTAGCTTAACCCCGTTTTAGAAGTTAATTGGCGAGATATTGTGATTATAGGTGAAGTAATTGATTTTGCTTTCATTAGTCTGCAAGTAGATAGTTTAGATGTCAGTTCTTTCATGTTATATGATGATATTTCCGGAGTCTTGAGCTTAACCTCGTTTTAGAAGTTAATTGACGAAATATTGTGATTGTAGGTGAACTGACTGACTTTGCTTTCATTAGAGTGCAAATTAGATAATTTAAATGTCCTTCTTTCATGCCATATGATGATATTTCCAGAGTCTTTAGCTTAACCCCGTTTTAGAAGTTAATTGACAAAATATTGTGATTATGGGTGAAATCATTGACTATTTTCCAGCTTCTTTACTTTTTGGTTTAGAGTGTAGCAGTTTATTAGATTTCAATTTTGTAATTAGAATGGCCAGCAGAGATAGTAAACTCATTTTTCAGCACTTCATTTTTAGCTTGATTTATGTAGCTGCATGTTTACGCTCTTGTTCAAGTTTTGATTTTGTAGACAACATGTTTTGAGATCTTTGAAATTCTAAGTTTGGAAATTATCATAAGAAGCATAAACCTTGTCTTCAATTCTACATCCACACTTGATATTTAAAATTATTCTTAAGACTTTAGACTAGGATTTCCATTTGCATTAAACACTTTAGGAGACCAACAAGAACAAAACCCCAAAACAAGATAAAAACTTAAAACAATGAGGTAAGAAAAGGGTTGTCTAGCACATACAATGCACTACACTTCATCAGTTTATGACTCCCGGATTGATAATTTATGTAGCAATTTAGGACACACTAAATTGACTAAACATTTTGGTGCCATTGCCGGGGAAGTGTAACTAGGTAGCCTATCTCTTACATTAAAAAAAAAAAGGGAAAAATTAATAATTTCTTGAAGTATGCTCTCCTCTTGCACCTAGTGTGATCTGGAGGATCAGAAAAGAGAATTATTAGTTCAATAATTTCTTGAGTATGCTCTCTTCTTGCACCTAGTGTGATCTGGAAGATTAGAAAAAGGATTATTAGCCCAATTAAAAAAAAATCATCAAAAATAAAAAAAATGACATGCATAGAGAAAGAGATTCTAGGGGAAGGTTTATAGCTAGGGGAAAAAGTTCGATTTTTACAACTCCAACTACTTCAAGGAATAAACAAGATACACCTCCATCCCAGACTCATACTCCCAGCCTTAGGATTCCTAGAATTCAAGGGGCAGCAATTGAAATAGAAGATTCTCCCACACTATCTACTAAATCTGACCTAGGAGAAAAACCCTTCTTCACCTCCATAGGGGAGCCTATTGCAGTGAAATTAGTAGAATTACCTAGAGAAGAAGAAGAGGTAGAGACTCTCTCTCATCAGCCATTAATAAAAGAGCCATAAAATTCTAAGGAAACTATCATGGTAGAAGAAATACAAGATGGATAATTTTCACTATTTAGAGGAGGGGGTAGAGGAAATAATGGAGGTGGTAGAGGTAACAATGGAGGAGGTAGAGGTAATAATGGGGGAAATAAGGAAGGAGATAACTCATTTGGATCCCTATAGTCAATGAGGAAACCCATACAACAATGAAAAACATTTCACCATCTTTCCTCCCAAACTTTTATGGATTGCGAAGTGAGGATCCTGAAACATTTCTATTTGAGTTTGAAGTCTTATGCCAGACCTATGACTATCTAGAAGACTCTCAAAAACTCAAATTGTTCCCTTCAACATTGAAAGGGGCTGTTCTAAAATGGTTTATGGGATTAGTCACTCAATCTATTAGGACATGGAATGATATGAGGCAAGCATTTTTGGATAGATATCTGGATTATTATATGCCTACTAATCATAAGGATGAGGTATTCAAAATGATGCAAAAAGAAGATGAGAACTTGGAGCATTTGCTTGAAAGATTTCATCCAACTTAAAGAGAGCAAAAATGAACAATTTAGATGAGGAAACCTTGAAAGCCCTTTTATTGAAAGCCATTAGAGATGAGTGGATAGATATTTTAAACATGATGGGGAAGGGAGACATCTCTCAACTTCCACTAAGTGACATAGCAGAACTATGTGTCCATCTCTCAAGGGGAAAATCTAAAACTGGAAAAGGACCTAGAGATGCTTCTCTTATTAGAGCAAACAAATCTGCAACTGGGCCAGTAAATAGAGTAAAGATTGGCAATATGCTTGATGAGTTCAAAACCGACATTCTAGGGAGCCTTAGTGAATAGGTAGACATCCTCAAAATTCAAAACAAGAAGAAAATAGAAGCTGATGCCTTAGCCATCTTTTGCCCAAAATGTAGAAAGAAACATGCTCTAAGAGAATGTCCCTTAGATGCAAAAGTTGTAGAAACATGTATGATTTGTTCAGAAAGTCATGAGACCAAGGATTTTCCTTCAATCCCAGGACTCAAAGCTGTCTTTCAGGAGGACCCAAATTCAAGACAATCTCTTTGTTTTGTTTCAAGAAGACCTTGGCAAGGGCAACAAAGTCAAGGATTTAACAATCCAATGAATTTTCAGCCCCCACCAAATTGGAATTCTTGGCAACAACCTTGGCCTCAACCTCAAAATTAGTATCAATCTCAATCATGGCCACAAGGGGTAAAAAACCCTTATGGGAGATTTGCCCAATATTATCAATATCCTCCATCCTATTATGGCTATTCTCTCCCACAAAACCAACAACAAAATCCACAACTTCCAAATCAAAGCCCACAACTTTCATTGCCATTTCCACAACAACAACCTCCTCAACAAAATCAAAATCCTAACTCTTGCTTCCATTTCAACAGAAGCCAAATCAACTACCTGCCCAACCATTACCAAATCTCAACAACAAAAACACTCAGAATGCTTACATGGTAGAAGGACAACAATTTCCTACCTACATGATTATTCTTCTAGATCTTAATGATGTTCAACTTAGATCTGGTAGGATCTTAGAAAAGGAAAAACCTTCTATAGATGTTCAAGAGCAAGATGCTTCTGAGGAGGATTCTCTGAAAGTCAATAAAAGTTTTGAAGAAGCATCCCTTCAAAACCCGACCATTCAAAAAGAAAGAAAAAAGAATCAACCCCCACAACTCCTATAGTTGAGCAACCTATATCCACATCCACACCTCCTTTTCCTGAGAGATTGCAAATTGACAAGGGGGTGGAAAAAAAAATCTTGTTGCCTGACTATGATTTCCTAGATGAATTAAAAAAATTTTGTATCAAGATTCCCTTGCTACAAGCCATTAGAGAGATTCCTATTCTAGCAAAAACAATAAAGGAGTTGAGTATCAAAAGACCAGGTAGGAAACCAAGGGACACAAAAAGAATCCATCGAGTAGGAAAAATAGCAGATATCATGATGGGAAATATTACCATGCAAAAATTTGTGGATCCAAGTAGTCCAATTGTCAAGACACACATAAACATAATAGAAATTCCAAATACATTGATTGACTTAGGGGTTGCTATAAACATTATGAGTAGACAGACTATGGAACAGTTTAAAATTCCTAATCTTCTTTTCACACCTACCTTACTACAACTTGTAGATAGATCAGTAATCAAACTAGATGGTGTACTAGAAGATATTTCGGTCTCCTTAGATTCTTGGGAATATCTAGTGGATTTCATGATTTTGACTGCCAAGAATAATCTAGGAGGACAATCAGTCATTTTAAGAAGACCTTGGCTAGCCACAGCTGATGCTTTTATTAGTTGCAGATCTGGTGACATGTACATTTCTGATTGTAGTTCAACAAAGAAATTTACTTTGTATCCTCCAGAAAAAGAAATTACATAAGTAGGAGACAATGAATGGGTCGATGATGAAGATACTATACAACCTGTCTTTACTCTCTCTGAAGTTAGTGAAGATATTCAAATCTTGAATACATTAGAAAATTTTGAAACATCTTCAGAATATGATCACACACAATTTTAGTTAGATTTTGATATTGAATACTTATCATCAAGGTAAATTTCTCTCTACTCTATGCAAGAATTTGGCAGTTCTGCAGTTGAAATTTTTCCAGGTAAAACATTGAATATCAACAAAAATTTGGAAAAGTCACAATAGGAAGAGCTAACCAAAATCTTACAACAATGTTTTGCTGCATTTGCATGGGAGTATCCTGATATGAAAGGTATTGACCCTAAGACTTGCATCCATCATATCTATATTGAGGAAAACAGTAGACCAATCAGACAACCTTAGAGAAGGATGAATTCAAATCTTAGGGAGATTGTGAAAGAAGAACTCCAAAAACTACTCAATGTAAACTTCATTTACCCTATCTCAGATAGCCGATGGGTTTCCACCTTGGTGACAGTACCCAAAAATAATGGTAAATGGAGGGTGTGCATTGATTATAGGGAATTGAATAAAGAAACCTTGAAGGATCACTTTCCTTTTCCCTTTATCAATCAAGTATTAGATACATTAGCAGGAAAAAAGTACTTTTCATTTCTAGATGGTTTTAGTGGTTATAATCAAATTCAGGTCGCACCTGAAGATCAGGATAAAACCACATTTACTTTTCCATGAGGAACTTTTGCCTACCGAGTGCTTCCTTTTGGATTATACAATGCACCAGCAACATTCCAAAGAGCAGTACTAGGAATTTTTTCTGATCTAATCCATGATTGTGTAGAGGTATATATGGATGATTTTATAGTCTATGGTAATACATTTGAAGAAGCCTTAGAAAATTTGGAAAAATTATTTATAAGATGTAAAGAAACAAACCTTACATTAAACCATAAAAAAATCTTTATGATGTTTACTGAAGATATTGTTCTAGGACATCATATTTCAGGGGATGGGATTAAAGTAGACAAATCCAAAGTTGAAGTCATCTCGAAGTTACCTATTCCAAATTGTCAAAAATATGTTAGAAGTTTTCTGCGATTTACTTGATATTATAGAAGATTTATAGAAAACTTTACCAAAATAGCATCTCCACTCTTGAAATTGCTTACAAAAGACTGTGAATTCAAGTGGAGTCCTGATTTCCAATCAACATTTGAAGCTTTGAAAAAAAGAATATTTGAAGAACCTATCATGAGAGGACCAGATTGGAAACTCCCTTTCCATATTTCTATAGATGCTTCAGATACAACTATAGGAGCTGTATTGGGACAAAAAGACTTGGTTCCTTATTCCATTTACTATACCAGTAAAAATTTGACTCTCACTGAGTTGAATTATACTATGACTGAAAAAGAGTTCTTAGCTGTTGTTCATGCAATTAATAAGTTTATACATTATATAATAGGCTATGAAACTTTTATTCATACTGATCATTCTGCAATTAGATATCTAATGAACAAAACTATTACTAATGGCAGAGTTACAAGATGGCTCCTACTTTTACAGGAATTCAATTTTACTGTGTTAGATAAATTTGGGAAACAAAACACAGTTGTTGATTTCTTTTCTAGGATTCAGAATATCAAAGAAGATTCTCCTGTAGAGGATAATTTTCTTGATGAATACTTATTTGTAGTAACTACTAAAACTCCTTGTTTTGCAGATATGGTTAACTATTTGGTTACAGGGAAACTACCTCCACATTTATTTCCTAGTGAAAGAAGAAAGATTATTCAGGAGAGTTCAAGATATTCATGGATTTCTAAAGAATTGTTTAAAACATGGGCAGACTTTGTGATCAGAAGACGTGTCAGGGAAGATGAAATGCCTTTTATTCTCAAAGCATGTCATGATGAACCGTGTAGTGGACACTTTGCTGATAACAGGACATTGTATAAAATCCTTTCTTTAGGATATTATTGGTTGTCCCTATTCAAAGATGCAAAAAAATATGTTGAAAGGTGTGATAGCTGCCAAAGGGTAGGGATACCTACTCCTTCAAATGAGATGCCATTACAACCTCAGGTACTCATCAAACCCTTTGAAAAATGGACTTTAGACTTTATTGGATCTATTAATCCTCCATCCAAACAGAAAAAGTATATATTGGTATGTACTGATTATGTCACTAAATGGGTAGAAGCCAAAACATTATTTTTTGCTATTGAAAATACAGTAGTTAATTTACTTTATGAGGATATTTTTACTCACTTTGGTGTTCCAAGAGAAATTATGACAGATCAGGGAAGTCAATTCACATCCAGAATGATGGAGAAGCTGATGAGTACAAGGTCAAGCAAAGAAAATCCACTCCTTATCATCCGCAAGCAAATGGTCAAGTGGAGTCCACAAACAAAGTAATTGAAGGAATCATTACCAAGACTGTGCATCTACATAGAAGAGACTAGGCAGAAAGGCTTCTTGAAGCCTTATGGGCCTAGAAAACTACATGGAGGAACACAATACGACACACTACCTATGAACTTGTTTATGGGAAGGAAGTTCTGCTCCCCATTGAGTTCCAAGTCAAGGCCTTCAAGATGGCAGTTCAATTGGGAATGGATCTATTAGAAGTTCAAAAGCATAGACTAGAGCAGTTGAATGAACTAGATGAGATCAGACAAGAAGCAATTCAAATAACTGATATAGTTCAGCATCAAAGAGCTAAGTGGCATGACAAATACATCAAGGACAAAAAGTTTCAAGAAGGAGATTGGACATTTCTATTTGATTCAAAGTTCAAAGATTTTCAAGATAAATTTCAGACTCATTGGCTTGGGCCATATGAGATTGATTTTTTTTTAGCAATGGAGTAGTAAGAATCAAAACAATTGATGAGCATAAAACTCCTCTCATTGTGAATGGTCACATATTGAAGATCTATCATAAGCCACTCTCAAAGGAGGAGTTTATCAAAATCTTTCAAAATAATTCTACAATGAGGTTGGTGAAGAAGAATCATTCTTCTCCACCAGCCTAGTCTTTGTTCTTTTCATCATCATCTAAAAAAAATAAAAAAAATTAAAAAAATAAAAAAATAAATAAAAAAATATAATAATATATAAGCCAGAAAATCAATCACTGATTAGCAGTCTTATACAGAAAATACAGGGTGAAAATCAAAAGCTTCTGACGCCCTATATTTTCCAAAAAATCTTTCATTTCACTCATAGTTGTTTCATTCCATTTCATTTCATTTCGCTCCATCTCACCACCACATTCCATCAATAAAATTTCTTTCAGTTTATCTTCATGTTCACCTTTCCATATATCATTCATATAGTCATTTTTCATTTCCATTCATTTCCATTCATTCACCAAGTCATATGTTATTCACTATGTCAGTTTCCGTAGCTGAATTCTGATTCCACAGCTGATTGCTGATTCTGCAGCTAATCCTCTGTTACTCTGCAGTGACAATCAAGTGATTAGCCAAATAATAATAAAATCAAGATGCAGGTATGGAAGAGGAAGATCTTTTGAAGACATCAGCACCTAAAAGCACCTACAGAGGCAGCCAATTAAAAGTTAGCAAAACAAAAGAGGTATGATTCCAAGGTATGGACAAAACCATTTTCAAATAGCATTTCAAACACATAATTTGTATAGTTTGTAAATCACAAGCTCCATAATGTGTAATGATTTTACTTGATGGCTGCCTTAACTCCACCATATCCTCCGCATCAATCATAACGGCCTCATAATCCACTCCCGATTTTAACTCTTACTTAGTCGTACATCCTCATTACACTTGTTAAAATGGCTAATCATGCAGACATGAGCTGATTGAATACGGCTCTCTTCCACTGACGTTCCACTCCGCAGCCTTTTTATGAACCCACTAATGCCCACTCCGCAACCTTTTATGAACTCAAGCTCTATTTAGTTTCGCAAGTTTCATGAGTGATACTCTACCTCCACACTTTCACACTGGGTTTTATGATTTTTAGTTCATAGTTTGTTTACATAAACTTCTGCTCCGTGAACCCACTCTTATCTTATGTTCTGCATTCTTCCCATTTTGTAGTCATTGATCTTCTCCACAGCCCTCTTCCATTTTCCACTCACATAACTATTCTGCTCCTGTAAAACTATCATCTACAGAGGTATCTTCACAGTAAGAAGGAGGAATGGGTTTTATAGTGAGAATAGAGCCTGAACGAGCTAAATTAATGGAGGGATACCCGCAACTAAAGAGCGATGGTTTCATTCTTCGTAATCCAGGTATGGACGTATCAATTTTTAAATAATGAATTCTTGTTTTAGTCTTAACGGAAAAATGGACTAATCTGCTATTGATCATTCAAAAATTCATTACATGCAAGGGCAGGTATGGCTCCATGTACATGTATCATATCAGATTATTAACGAATTTCATGGAGAATGAAACTATCAACCTTCCTTATTTCTTGTTGAGTAGTTTGAGAAAAATGTCTACTACTTTGCAAAATAATATAGGTGATGTGGAGCCTCATCTCTACCATCATGGCCTTATTAAGATCTTGGTTGAGAATCATTTGAAAGAGAGGAAAGATACATGGGAAAAATTCGTAGTTAGGAATTTCTTCCAAGACCCTCCTGAAGTGCCTGAGGGAAGTTCAACAAAGAAAAGTAGGAGGAAAAGAACAAATTTAACAATCCAAGATACTCCTACTAATGTGACCAAGGAAACCAGTAAAGAAGAATTGCCTTCCGAAGCATTCACTAAGATTAGAAAACAAGTAAAACAGAAAGGAAAGAGGAATATTGAAGATATTTACCAGACTCATGAGCCTTCTTCAGAAGAAGAGCAAGTGCTTTCTAAGAGACTAATTCATCTTAAAGAATAGTCAACTAAGGCAAAAGAAAAAGGAAAGGAGAAACAAAGTGTAAAAAAGGGAGACACAAGCTCACAAGGTCTAAGAAGAAGCTCTATATTAAAGGGAAAATTGAAGAAAACGCAAATCAAAGGAGCTCACTTCATAGACCTGGGAGGCGAAACTCCAGATCAATCACCAGAAAATACTCCTCCTGATCAAAGTCCACAGTATTCTCCTTCTCCTCAATTAGATTTTGAAACCAGTCCAAAGAAGACAACACCAGAAATTGATCAAACTCAGCAATAGATGTATGATTTCATTGAATCATTGGAAAATACTACAACAGAACAGGGAAATTCATCTAATCAGCTAGGTACAGCTTAGGAAACCTTGATCTGGTCATTCAAACAAGAAATTTATGAGCTGGAAGTCTTGAACAGACATATCCAAAAGGAAAATGAAACATTAAAAGAGAAAAACAGATTGGACAAAATTATCCATGACAATATGCTGCATTTAGGATTATGGCACAAGAAAAATAGGAGATTGAGTATAGCCCTCATCACTCTCAAGTATAGATGCCTTATGATGAAGCCCAAGATGACAATGACAGCAAGGAAGAAGAAGAAAAGGTTAGATGTCTTAGCAGAAGTTTTAGAACAGATGAATTGAAGAAAGGATAGTTACAGTTTTGGTTACATGAAGACATGTAACATCTTCATAGTGGGGGTATGTTGAACCCCAAAAACTACCTCTCTTCTACACATTTTCTTAACCCTTTTCTCTCCTATTTTTCCATATCAGTGCTTCATAAGCTATCAAAAGTTGTTACATGTTGATTTCAGGAGTATATTTGAGTGATTTTCAAATTATATCATTGTGTGTGCTATTTGATCTAGGTTTTGTTTATCAGCTATGGAATGTAGCCACCTTCCGCAGCTAACGTGAAATTCTGCATCCGTTTTCATTTTTGTGTAGGTTACAGGTGTTAGAAGGAGGAATGAAACACATGGACAGATTAGGAATGATCCACATATGGATGAGGTCCTATTTGCTTAGCCGAATTCATAAGGAAAGGTACCGGTCAAAGGGTGGTCAACAGAGAGTTCTACGTTAACTAGGACTCTGTTCTTGCACGTAAAAGAAGCCCAAAGCCATTCTTGAACTCATGGATCCATTTTTGCCACCTACAGGTGATCTCCATAATGCAATCCAACATCCACCTTGCGTAGATTTACTGCTCATGGCAACCAAGAGGCTGAATCTTCGGATTCTGATTTGTTCACGTGTCCATTGCTGAAGAATTTCCTCTAAAATACAGTTATCTATTTTCCTCTATAAATATAAGCATTTGCAATGCAGATAGTTAGTTCTTGATACTGTTGTTTTAGCGTTACTTTGCTGTTGTGTAACCGAGAGACATATTCCTCTGTTTCATAATACAAAACTCTATTTTTCACATGGTTGTTTAAGCGTGGTTTGAAGTGACAGCGTGTTAGTCCAAAGCTGTGCAGAGGGCCCCTGCGTGGCTGAGGTTCTTCTTTTGTTTTGTATAGTTTTTCATGTATATTTTCTCTTATTTGAGCTGTACATTTCTCATGTTTTGCTTATGGTTTTAATCATTCTAAATCCTGTACATGTTTTTGCAGCTTGTTATATTTTCTACTAACACTAATCAATGCATTTCAGAATAGGTTATGCTCGAGCTTTTTAATGTAGTTTTTGCATCAAGTGGTGATCTGAGACTTGCTTCCTTTGCTGAACTTTAGTTTTCAATTCCAGTTGTTATGCTTTTATTTAGTGAGATTTGTTTACTGCTTAAGATAGTTTAGATATAAGTTCTTCATGCTATATGATGATATCTCTGGAGCCTTTAGCTTAACCCCGTTTTAGAAGTTAATTGGCAAGCTATTGTGATTATAGGTGAAGTAATTGATTTTTCTTTCATTAGTCTGCAAGTAGATAGTTTAGATGTCAGTTTTTTCATGCTATATGATGATATTTCCCGAGTCTTTAGCTTAACCCCGTTTTAGATGTTAATTAATGAAATATTGTGATTATAGGTGAACTGATTGACTTTGCTTTCATTAGAGTGCAAATTAGATAATTTAAATGTCATTCTTTCATGCCATATGATGATATTTCCGGAGTCTTTAGCTTAACCCCATTTTAGAAGTTAATTGATGAAATATTGTGATTATGGGTGAAATCATTGCCTAGTTTCCAACTTATTTACTTTTTGGTTTAGAGTGCAACAGTTTATTATATTTCAATTCTGTAATTAGAATGGACAACAGAGATAGTGACCTCATTTTCAGTACTTCAATTTTAGCCTAATTTATGTAGCTACATGTTTACACTCTTGTTCAAGTTCTGATTTTGTAGACATCATGTTTTGAGATATTTGAAGTTCTAAGTTTGGAAATTACCATAAGAAGCATAAAACTTGTCTTCAATTCTACATCCACACTTGATATTTAAAAGTATTCTTAAAACTTTAGACTAGGATTTCCATTTGCATTAAACACTTTAGGAGACCAACAAGAACAAAACCCCAAAACAAGATAAAAACTGAAAATAGTGAGGTAAGAAAAGGGTTGTCTAGCACATATAGTGCACTACACTTCATCAGTTTATGACTGTCGGATTGATAATTTATGTAGTACTTTAGGACACACTAAATTGACTAAACACTCACCTCCTTTGGTTTCCTTAGAAGAAGCACTCAAGCCTTCTCTCTCTTCAAAATTTATTTGGTGAAGACTTACGGTAGAAATCAAATCCTTCTTCTTTGTAATGGGTGGAGCCATTCCTCCACCTCCATCCTTATTCTCTTTTATGGATTATGGAACAAAGTTGATCATTCTCTTCTCCTTTGTTACTTGAGTCAAACATGCAACCTCCTATCGTTCCACATGTTCATCCTTCACATTTGGGTCTATCTTATACAAATTCATTGAATAAATCCTTGGATGATACCCCAAGTGACTCTTCCTTGCCATCAACACAATCATGGCTTTCCCACCAGCTGTAATCAAGAGTATGTCTCAGTCCACCATTGTTATGGCTTGTTCTACTACTAAGAAGTCTTTCCCCAAGATCATAGCATGATCATCCATCTTGATCACCCTTAGATCCAAATTTACAAACCATGAACCAACCTCCACCTGCGTATCTATTAGAATACCTATCAAGACTTTCATGTTTGAGTTAATATCTTTGAAATAACTTAACTCCCTTTCTATTTCAGCTTTCAACTTCAAATATTTCACTGCCTTCTTGCTAAGGAAACTGCTTGTATCTCCTGTATCAATCAATGCAAAAAAAATTCTTCCACACACGGTCACCTATACAAAACTCAATCCTAAAGCATCTTCATCTTGCACAATCTTGTTTTGCATTTTAATTCTGCAACCTTCTTCATTGTTTCCTCATTAGAATTGTCTTTCCCCCATGTATTGACCTGACCATCCTCTTGAGGTATGCTACTTCCCCTTTCAACACACTTGATAAATTTGAACCTGGTCTAGATCGAACGGTCTTCGTTCCATCAAGCTCATCCTCCTTCACATGCTTCCCAATCACACCTACTTGGCACACATCATTTTATTCAACTTGGTGTACTCCAATCCTTTGCAAATAATTCTTCATCGCCCAATACCAAGGTCAAAGTATGTAAGTGTATTTAATCTCATCCTCTTCTATAAAATGTGATATTCTTCTCAGTAAAGAAAGTCCCTCCTGATTCCTTCTTCAAGTTCCTTGACTTTACCCTGTAACTTGGCTTGTTCCTCTCTTATTTGAACTCAATCTATGATGATTTTGTGAAGTCTACAGTTTCTTTGTAGCAGTTCTTCATCAAGTCCTTATGGAAAGCATTCAAGGCCCTTCACAAATCCACTATTTCATCCTTGATTTAGTTTAAGTGCTCCCACTCATACACAAATTCTTCATAGAATTGTTTACCTTTAACCTTCCAAAAATTTGCCATCTCTACGAGTTTTTGAACAACCCTTATGTCTGCTATGAGTCTGTTCAACTTGACTCAACCCCCTTAGTGTGCCTCTATCTAACCTGAACTTCAATAATTCTACACATTCAAATTGGCCCTAACTTTGCTGCCTTACCCTTCCCAAACTATGTCTCACTGGGGCCAACTACTTTCCCATTTCCTTTGAAACGAGCTCCGATACCGTTTGTCATGGATCCATGCTAGTGGCATCTTAAGTCCACCATAGGTGCTATGCGGCATCGGTTAAATCTTTTGTTTCAATGCTAATAAATATTTTGGACTACGCCTACAATCGAACACTTAGCCAAATTTCATTTAAGTGTTCCTATACTTCAATAATGCAGCAAAATTATCATACATTCAATTCAATTATATTCTTTATCATTTATTTCATAAATGTGAGACATCCAATAAGAAAAAATAAACAGTGTATACACAAGTTTTTGAAGGGAGGGGGCAACTCCCGAAAGAAGTTCACCCCAAATACTTCAAAATATAATCAAAGTGTATTTGATAGGTTTACAAAGGTTTGACAGTTCCTTGGTTGCACCAACAATTCATCCACCCAATTCTGTCAAAATTGTGCAGCTTCTACCTACATTGTTGGCCCGATTGTCTAGCTCTATCCATAGTATCAAGTTGTGCCACCTCTGCCCACACTTCTGACACTATCAAGAAACCTCGAGTTCTATAGAGCCATAACTACAGAAGTCAACATTAAACAGAAAAATCAGCTGTCCTACCCACCCTAGGTGGGTGCATGGTCTAGGCCGCTACCTATTACATGTGGGTTGCACTGTTCTACCCATGGGCCATCCTAGTTTACACACGTTACCCGTGAATTATTCGTTCACCACTTCACACTTTGCACTCAGTCTGAAATGGTGCGAACTTCCTTGATTTCTTGATTCCCTTTGTCAACTTTCTCTCCTCCAATATATATCTGCTCGAACCTCACTAATTTATTTGAGCCGATGTGTTATAGCTGGTTGAGCCAACTTTACATTTATCGTGGGTGCCCATAACGGTGATCAGGTGATCAATTTATTGCTTGAAAATTAAAGTTCCTAGAACTTGTTGAAAGTGATGCCAAATCAAAGTGTTCATCATTTTGAATCCAACAATGTTCATTTCAGCTCAATCTGACATTGGAATCTCAACTTATCGTTTGTTAACTGTTTTCCCAAACAGATAAAAAAATTGCAATCGACATGCTAATTATGCATTTTTTAGGCTAATAACATGCTACCACATGGCCACTCAAGATTGGTCAAAAAATCATGGAATATGATTGATTCAAATTTTATATTATTATTTTTAATGATGGAATGTGTTTGTATGGGCTCCAATGGTTGGAAGCCACGTGAGCCAATGATTGGCTTCCACATGGCCTCCTCATGGCATTATAAAATTTCTTTATGGGAGAGCTGGCCTCTAGGGAGTCAAACACAAGACCTACCACCTAGCAGAAACGAGTTATACCACTACACCATCGTGTTGGGACTCAACCCATATAGTCCATGACTTATATTTAAAATGGTGCGCAATTCACATTTGGCGGAAGGGGCCAGAGCTAAGCCTTAGCCCCGGCCATCCCACACTAGAACACCATGGTAGGGGAGCCAAGGGCTAGGGCTTAGCCTCGGTCCACAGTCCCAACACCCACAACATTACAACGCCACCAGACTAAGGCTCAAATAACCTAGCGCTAACAGGTTGGAGCAGGGTGGACTTAAGGGCTTAGCCCTCGGTTACCAAATCATTTATGTGACCACAACGCAGAGATTAAGGTGTTATTCCGGAAGGCACTAGGCTTTAGCCCATGCCACAATCACATGCCATCACCATTTAACCGCAGCAGAGGTAGCAGAGGAGGCCAAACGCTAGGCATGCGTAGTGGGGGCCAGCCCCGAGGCATATGGGCCCTCACATGACTGAGTGCTCAAGCTTTTGGGTGCACAAAATTTTAGGCCCTAGCCTCAGGTTTCGAGGGCCCCAACATGTCCAAGTTCTAGTTTTGTTGGGGGTCAACCAACGGGGGCGAGCGGTAAGCCCCAGCCCCTAGGCAAGTGGCCCCCATAAGATTGCAATTTTATGAATTTTAGGGGTTAAAGGACATTTAAAGTGTCCGAAAATTTCACTCGTAGGTGTGATTGTAGGCCAGTTTTGCATGCAGATTTTGAGTTTGGGGGGATCAAGCTAGGTTCAGGTCGAATTGTAGGATGGATAATAGTGAAGTTCATGAGAGAGCTTGGAAGCTCATAACTTTTTGATTTTTTTATTGAAATTGAGCTAAAAAAGAGGCTTCTTAGGGGTTTTTTGATGTTCATAATCCATTGGTAACCTCTAATTTATGATTTGAGCACATCTACATGGTCTTTTTGTATGTTTGAGGCTAAAGGTGTGTGGATCATTCAAGGTTTGGAAGTAGTTATAGGAGGTATTTGGGCATGGAGAAGACCTTGTAGGGTTATTCTCACTTCCAGAAGGCTACTACAGTAGTTGTAACCAACAGGGTTCAACTCAGGTTTAACTTCTCTTATCATGAAGTTTTTATTATATGTTTCAATGTGGAATTGAAGCATGAACATGATGTTTTTAGCTCATTTTAGTTGAAGTAAGTCATCCTTGAAGGATATGTTTTGAAGGTGTTGCTGTTGTGAGAGTTCTTTTGTAGGAGAACATTACCTTGTAGGGGTAATAGCAACTTATTTACCTGCAAAAAATGTTTATGTACTTCATTTTGATACTGAATATATGAGTGGTCTAGTCATGTTGACAGGTCTGGAGATGTAGCCCAGGAGGGGTGAACTCCGTCAAAAAACATTTGTCTTTCTCTTCTTTATGCCTTCATGAATTATTTGTGTTATTTTCATTATGTTTAGTTACATATGAAGACTAATTCATGTTTGAAGAGATATTGAATAAACCTGTTGTTTGAAGACCCATTTTTTAACCTTGCAAAGAATTGATACAGTCCTAAGTTTTATTTTATTTGATTTTAGAAAAGAGGAAGAAATCACCTAATCCAATTTTAAATCAATTTGGTATCAGAGCAACAGTTGACCAAGTTGCAAGATAAGCAACAAAAATAATCTCCAGGAGCTAGAGGAGTAGAATTTGGCTTTTTAGATGGAGAACATAGAATTGAGAAGGATGTTGGAGATAGCTAAAGAGGAGAAGAGATACATGCGCTTTGTGTTGTACCAAGTTCTTGATGAGAAAGTTATAGAAAGATATACTCTGTACCAGTAAGGGAAACCTCCAGAATGAGGCCAGTGTCTGGTCATGGTTCAAATATCTTCAAGAAGCACACCATATGCCAGTAGATAAGAGTGGATGGCTAGAGTCATCTACAAGTTGACCATCATCATCATCATCAAAATATGACAAGATGAATGACAAATTTAAGGAGGTAATTAGTATCTCAAGTTCCAATCCTTCCGTTTTCATGCATACCAACACTTTTGCAACATTCGAGCAACATACCAAGGAAACATGTATGACTTTGATTTCTAAGATGGGATATGAAGGTGGAGGTCTTGGAAAAAATGGTTAAGGTATTACCAATCCGATTATGGTTGAGGAAAGACCGAAATATCGGGGATTGGGATATAGCCGAAAGGAGTTTGGAGAATGCTCCAAACAACTTGAGGTACATCAAACATCTAAGCATAAGATGTTACCACCATGTGACGAATGTCGAAGCTGCAACTCTAGAGATAGGTATAACTCTCAAGAGTGTTTTCCAATGCATGTAAATTTTGAATTCTCATGGAATCAATACCCTTTTATATTTTGTGATGCTTTTGGACATTATGTGGATGTATGTGAGCATCATATGATAATGGTTAAATGAATGAACCAAAACTTTGGCACCAAGCATAATGAATTTCATTGGCATGAGAGAATTTCTGTCAGTAAACAAGAAGAAGTTTTTCTGTTCTCATTGCAAAATGCATGGACATGACACTGAACGATGTTGGAAGTTGTGTTTAGTCAATTTAGTGTCCTAAATTGCTTGCATAAATTATCAACCGAGGTTTGTAAGCTGATGAAGTGTAGTGCACTATATGTGCTTAGTTAACCTTTCTTACTTCGTTGTTTTGTATTTTATATTGTTTTTGGGGTTTCCGTTCTTTGATTCCTAATGATGTACAATCTGAACCATGAGAAAATTAAATTAATCTAATGGATTATTTTTTAAGGGAAAAATATTCCTAAGTTAATCTAACTTCCTAAAGGTGAACTAGAGATGAAGCTAGTCAAAATCTAATTTAAGGAAAGGAAAAACAAAGCATCTATTCTATCTCATCATTAATCCCAAGTCATGAATCTATTTCTTAAAATTAAGGGTGAAGTTGTAATGGATGTTGAAATAAATAAAGATAATGAAATCAATTGAAGTACTTCTAGTTACTCTAGCCTTCAATTTTGAAAGATAACCTTCGTGAGATGGGATATAAGCAACTTTCTGTACTTTATGATCTAGAGAACTCAATGAAACATGCAGAAGGTAACTGATTGATTTCAACCATTGTGTGAAGTGAATGTTTAACCATTTAGTTTAGGATGAATATCAACTTGAAATGGTGTTCAAAAGCATTCATTAACATAGAGGATTGACAAATTTGTCCTAGGAAATAAATAACAAAACAATGAGTAAGCTAGACAACAATGCATTCTTATTACTTCAACCTTACTCTGTTTAGAAACAAAATCGTTTCCTTTCATGAAATGTGTTGAAAGAACAAGACTGAAAAATTGAGTTTTAACATTATGCCATTGATTAAAACTAAAATAAATCAACCTAAGTTAGAAAAGCTGCTAAAAGCAAAGTAATGAAATTAAAACTAAACAGAAAACGAATGGAAAGAAAACCTCCTTCAGTGCAGGGGCCCTCTCTAACTGACTTGGTTGAGCTACTAACTAATTAAAAATGTTCTCTTAAACGATCATTGGTCAAAACACGACCCATATTATAGAAAAGAACGAAGTCCAAAATACATCGCTGAAAGTCTGAACTTAATACATAAAAGTCTCCGAACCGAACTCAGTTATGTACAACCAGTATTTAAAAGGAAATAATCATAATCGTCTTTGAAGAAAACTAGTTATAGGTGGCTCATACATATTACAATAGAACTGTGTAAACTTCTGATCAGCTACAAGTGGCTTAAATTCGAGTGATATGTTTGCAACAGAATCATTAACATAGGTGGCTGATCCGAGTTAATGCTTGCAACAGAACTGTTAGATTTATTGATTAACCACGAAAGAGCAGATAGAGAGCCCTATTGCTTCCAGGTATCATACGTTTGACTCCACCTTTGACTATGATCTTGAGGTTGCTTTCTTGTCGATCTGGGCTAAGTGACTAGGATAGAATCCATGTGGAGATGATTCTAGAGATGCCCATGTGGCCAGATTCTTCATTTGACACTTGGAACCTGCTAGACCATGGAAGTAGCTACAGAATACACAATTAGCTGTAGAATAGGCTGAGTTTTGTAGCTAATTTGCAAAACTTTATTCAAATAGCAAAAACATAAAAACATAACATGTCAATCATTTAATGCCTTCCTTAAGGAAAAACCTATCATTTATCATTGATTGGGATCTGTAATCTTATGGAAAAGCAAGGGAAAAAGGTGAGAAAAGCTATCAAGGAGAGGGTAATTTTGAGGTTTCAAATACACCCACTACAAAATCATTGCATGTCCTCATAAAATTTGCCAAAATTGTGAATTCCTCTTTCCTATTGCATTTTCTCAGACACTTTTGCTAGTACATCCAATTTTATTCTTTTGCTCTTCTTTGAAGTGACTTCCATTCTAGGTTTCTTCATGAGAAGCCTGTATTTAAGGTTGATGACTGTTCTGTTTAGACATCTATTCTTCCTCTTTAGCTTCCTATTTTTCTTATACTGTGGTCCTAGATGCAGAATGGTAATATCATGAATATCCTTGTCCAATTTACTTTGTTCCCTCAAGGTTTCATTTTCCTTCTTGATGTGTCTATTCAATATCTCTAATTCATAGATTTCCTATTTCAGAGAATCAATTAGAGGTTCTTGGGGATTGACATAGGGTTCTCGATTGACAGAGGATTTTGGATTCATTGAATCACTTTTCTTCTCCATTGATTCTATATAATCATATATTTGTTGTTGTATTGGGTCTATGCTTGGAGATCCTCTACTTGGGCTACCTTCAAAATGATGGTCAAGAGAGTTTTGAGGACTGTGTGTAGAAGAAATGTTAACAAGAGAAATTTCTCTTGTTTCCTCTTATAATTTTATGAATTTTGTCCGTTTTGATGGTATTTTCTTTACCATCCATCGGAGTCTAGAGCTTCTTCTAAGTTGTGGATGACTTACATTCTCTTTCTCTGTGATATTTTTCTCTTTTCTTGCCTTTCTTCTTGCTCTGGTTTTTTCTGATTTCTGTCAGTTCTTCAGATATTAATTTTTCATCATCTTTCTATGATGAAGACTCAGGTTTGTCTTCAATGACTATAACAATCTTCTTCCTTCTGCTTTTTCTAACATTATCTTCTTTGGGTGACTCTGGTGCTTCTTGAAAATCATTTCTAATGAGGAAATCCTCCCAGGTATCTCCTATGGCTTTTAAATGAAACTCAATCATTATCTTTACCAACCCATGATGGTACATGGTTGTGTCTATGAATTCTATTTTCTTCTGCACATTTGAAGCCATCCTTAAACTATTTAGTAGGAAGAAAGGAAGATTGATTTCTCCATTTTCTAGAACATTCATCAATAAACGTATATGGTAGACATACATGCACTTGAATCTCCCCTCACAGGTGATAAATTTCGGTAATATCAAAAGCATGCTTCTCCATTTATTTTTAAGAGCTGAAATAGGAATTCCTTTTCTAAACACAGAAACATCCATACCTGGGTTCCTAAGGATTACTTTCCATGATTCACTGTGGAATTCCTTGTTTTTGAACCATCTTTCACCATGTCTTGGGAGTTCTGTAGCCTCTGTTATGAAGGATTCTGTTACTGCAAACTTAATGTCTCCAATTTCTACTTTTGTACCATCAAAAAATCTAGCAAAAGATTTTGTGATCTCTTTATGAAAACCATCAAATTTTTCAATGAAGTTGAGCCATCCAGCCTTCTACAACATTTCCTTGAGTTGTGGGTATCCTTCCATATATTTTGCTCCTATTGGCTATATCCTGACAATGTGTCCCATGGCTTATGTTTCGCAAAATTTCTTAACCTTCAGAATTACTCTCCTGGTCTATGAAATGGATTGACTGCGAGTATGGTGAAAAAGAACTACGAGTTTACGTGGAATAAGTAGATGGTGAGGGTTTGGAGAGACGTGGACAAGTTGGTCACATCGTAGCCATGACCGTTAACAGATGGAGTTATTAGGGACTGTTCAGGTACAAAGTATGGAGAGTGTGGTGGAGATGTTGTATGATGAAGTTATTATGGACCATTTGGTATAGAGTATGGAGGATGTGGCAGAGATGTGGTATGATGAAGTGGCAATCAAATCAAATGATGACTTCTTAAGGAGACATACGATTATCCATATTATACGTGCCTTATGTTTTTAACTTCCTGTTTGAAGTAAATTTTGCATTTTAATTTTAGAACTTAACCTTCCTGTTTGGTGTTGATCCATAGGTACCTTTTAGCATGTTTGGTCCCCAAAAATGGATTCTTCATTTCCTGCATTCATGATTTATTTGTGAGCTGTACAATTGTACCAAAGCTGATAAATAAGTTCTGGTTGTAGAATCAAATTAGCCGCAGAATGGAATTAGCTGCAGAATATGAAAAGAAGGAAAAGTGAAGTATGGCTATGGAATATGAGCGTAAAAATGAAATGGAAATGGGTTATGATAGTGAAATGGAATGAAACATAAAATAAAAATGGAAAATAGGGTGAGATGGAGAAAAACTGCAAAAATAAAATGTAAATGGAATATGATAGTGATATGAAATGGAATTGTAAAATAAAATGAAAACAGAATGATATGGAATGAGACTATGAATTTGCAGACTATGAACTGCAAATGGATGTAGCTTTTTGTCAGTACTTATTACAGAAAGGAAATGGAAGATATAGGATGTTATAAATCTCTGATTTTCACCCTGTATTTTTGGTACAAGTATGCCAATAAATGATTGGTTTTCAAACTTATACTATATATATATATATATATATATATATATATATATATATATATATATATATATATATATATATATATATATATATATATATATTATATATATATATATATATATATATATATATATTTCTAGGAAAAATAAAGGCTAAGTTAGTGGAGAAGAAGAATTCTTCTTCACTAGCTTCATTTCAGTGTTATTCTGGAAAATATTCATAAACTCCTCTCTTGAAATTGGCTTCTGATATATCTTCAATCGATGACCATTCACAAGAAGAGGTATTTTTTTTTCATCTATTGTCCTTATCCTTACTACTTCGTTATTAAACACTTCTTCAATCTCATATGGCCCAAGCCAATGAATCTAAAACTTCCCTTGAAAATATTTTAATTTTGAATCGAACAAAAGTGCTCAATCTCGTGCTTGAAACTTCTTCTCCTTGATATATTTATCATGCCATTTATCCCTTTGCTATTGGACTATATTGGTTCTTTGAATTGCATCTTTCTTGATTTCATCAAGCTCATTGAGTTGCTCCAATCTATGTTTTTGTGCATCTGATAAATCTAGTCCCAATTGGACTACCATATTGAAGGTTTTGATTTGAAACTTTATAGGGAAAACGACTTGTTTCGCATAAACAAGTTCATAGGGTGTATGTCCTGTCATGTTCCTCCATGTAGTTCTATAGTTCCATAAGACTTCAGGAAGCCTTTATACCCAATTTCTTCTATGTAGATGCACATTCTTAGTGAGAGTTCCTTCAATCACCTTAATGGTAGATTCAACTTGACCATTTTCTTGTGGATGATAGGGGGTAAATTTCCTATGTTTGATCTTGTAATCTTCCACAAGACTTTTCACCATTTTAGATGTAAATTGAGATCTCTGATCTATCACAATTTCTCTTAGAACACCAAAATGAGTGAAGATGTCCTCAAAAAGAAAATTAACTACAAATTTTTCATTAGCAAAAGGTATTTCTTTAGCCTCTACCCATTTAGTGACATAATTAGTGCATGCCAATATATACTTCTTTTGCTTAGATGGGGGATTAATTGATCCAACAAAATCCACGGCCCATTTTTCAAAAAGTTCAATGAGTACCTGAATTTGTAGTGCCATTTCATTTGAAGAAGCAAGTTTTCCTACCCTTTGGTAGCTGTCACACCTCTTGACATATTCTTTGGCATCTCTGAAGATGGATGGCCAATAATATCCTAAAGAAAGGATTTTATAGGTTGTCCTCTTGTCAACAAAGTGTCCACCACACAGTTCATCATAACATGTCTTAAGAATCTCATGCATTCCATCTTCCCTAACACATCTTCTAATCATGAGATCTGGACCTGTTTTATACAATTCTTTAGTGATCCATGAGTATCTTGCATTTATTTGAATGATTTTTCTTTTCTCTCCAGGAAACAAATGTGAAGGTAATTTTCTTGTGACTAAGTAATTGGCAATATCTGCAAACTAAGGGGTCTGAGTAGTCACTGCAAAAAGATATTCATTTGGAAACTTATCTTCAACTGAAGTGTCATCTTTGATATTTTGAATTCTGGACAAGAAATTAGTAACTGTGTTTTGTTTTCCAGTTCTATATATCTAGCACGGTAATGTTGAATTCTTGCAAGAGTAATAACCATCTTGTAACTCTGCCATTAATAATAGGTTTATTCATTAGGTATTTAATTACAGAGTGGTCTGTATGAACAAAGGTTTCATAGCATGTTATATAATGTTTTAACTTATTGATAGCATGAACAATAGATAAAAATTCCTTTTCAGTTACAGTATAATTTAACTCAGTGGGAGTCAAATTCTTACTTGTATAGTAGATGGAATAGGGAATCAAATCTTTTTGTCCTAATACAGCTCCCAGAGCTGTATCTGAAGCATCTGTTGAAATGTGAAAAGGTAGTTTCCAATTTGGACCTCTCAAGATGGGTGCTTCAGAAATTTTTGCTTTTAAAGTCTCAAATGCTAACTGGCAATCAGGATTCCAATTGAATTCACAATCCTTGGTGAGTAATTTGAAGAGTGGGGATGCTATTTTAGTGAAATTTTCTATAAATATTCTATAGTATCCTATAAATCCTAGAAAACTTCTAACATCCTTTTGACAATTTGGAATTGATAATTTAGAGATGACTTCAACTTTAGATTTATCAACTTTAATTCCATCTCCTGAAATGTGATGTCCTAAAACAATCCCTTCTGTAAACATCATAAAACATTTTTCATGGCTTAATGAAAGGTTTGCTTCCTTACATCTTTTAAGAACATTTTCCAAATTTTCTAAAGCTTCTTCAAATCCATTCCCATAGACTCTAAAGTCATCCATATATACCTCTACACATTCATGTATTAGATCAGAAAAATTTCCTAGTATTTCTCTTTGGAATGTTGCAAGTGCATTACACAATCCAAAAGGAAGTACTCGGTAGGCATAGGTTCCCCATAGACAAGTAAATGTGGTTTTATTTTGATCTTTAGGTGCCACCTGAATTTGATTATAACCACTAAAACCATCCAAGAATGAGAAATACTTATTACCTGCTAATGTATCTAACACTTGATCTATAAAGGGAAAAGTAAAATGATCTTTAAGGTTATATTTATTCAATTCTCGATAATCAATGCATACCCTCCATTTACCATTCTTTTTAGGCACAATCACTAGAGGGGAAACCCATTGGCTATCTGAAATTGGGTAAATGAAGTTTACGTTCAACAGTTTTTGCAGCTCTTCTTTCACAATTTCCCTAAGATTTGGATTCATCCTTCTTTGATGCTATCTGATAGGTTTACAATTTTCCTCAATGTAGATGTGATGTATACAAGTCTTAGGACTAATTCCTTTCATGTCAGTATATTCCCATGCATATGCAGCAGAATGTTGTTATAATGTTTTGATTAGCTTTTCCCATTGTAATTTATCCAAGTTATTGTTTATGTTCAATTTTTTCCCTGGAAAGATTTTAATTGTAGAGCTACCAAATTCTTCCATTGAATAAAGATACATCTACCTGGTTGAAAAATATTTAATATTGGATTTTTCTTGAAATTGATCATGTTCATATTCTAGAGATGATTCAAAATTTTCCATCGTATTCAAGATTTGAATATCTTTACTAATGTCTGAAATAGTAAAGAGAGGTTGAATGTCATTTTCATCATCAATCCATTCTTTGTCATGTCTTTCTGTGATTGTTCTTGCTGGAGGATATAGAGTGAATTTCTTAGTTGAATTACCATAAAAAATATACATGTCACCAGATCTACGGCTAATGAAAGCATCAGCTGTGGCCAACCAAGGTCTTCCTAATATAAGTGGATGTCCTCCTAGATTGTTCTTGGGGGTTAAGATCATAAAATCAACAGGGTATTCCCAAGAATCTAAGGACACTGAAATATCTTCTAACACACCATCTGGTTTGATTACAAATCTATCTTCTAATTGCAGTAATGTAGGTGTGTAAAGAAGATTAGGAAGCTTGAGTTGTTCCATGGTTTGTTTGCTCATGATGTTTATTGTTGCTCCTAAATCAATCAATATATTCAGAATTTCAACTCCATTGATATGTGTTTTTACAATTGGACTTCCTGGATCTACATATTTTTGTATGGAAATTTTTCCCATCATTATGTTTGCTATTTTTCCTACCAGGTGAATTCTTTTTGTTTCTTTTGTTTTTCTTCCTGGTTTCTTTATGCTCAACTCCTTTATTGTTTTAGCTAGAATTGGAATTTCCTTAATGGTTTGTAACAAAGGGATTTTGATACAAACATTTTTCAATTCATCTAGAAAATCATAATTAGGCAACATAATATGTTTTTCTACCCCTCTATCAACTTGTAATATTTCAGGAAAAGGAGGTGCAGAAGTAGATATTGGTTGCTCAATGATAGGAGTTGAGTTCATTGGCTCTTTCTGTTTTTCATTTTTAGTATTTTGGTTTTGGAGAGATGTTCCTTCAAAAATTTTATTGGGCTGTAGAGAATTTTCCTCAGAATTGTCTTTTTCCTGAATAACAACAGAAGGATTTTCCTTTTCTAATATCCTACCAGATCTTAGTTGAACATCATTGAGATCTAGATGAGTAATCATATAGGTTGGAAATTGTTGTCCTTCCACCATGTAAGTATTCTGAGGATTTTTATTGTTGGGGTTTGGTAATGGTTGGGAAGGTAGCTGATTTGGTGTCTGCTGAAATGGTAGTAAGAGTTGAGGATTTTGGTTTTGTAGTTGAGGCTGCTGGTTTTGTTGTGGGAATGGTAGTGAAAGTTGAGGATTCTGATTTTGAAGTTGTGGTTGTTGATTTTGTTGTAGAATTTGTGGGGGAGGATAATTCTGATATGATGGAGGATATTGATAGTATTGAGAGAATCTTCCATAAGGATTTTGTATTCCTTGAGCCCAAGGTTGAGATTGAGATTGGGATTAAGGTTGAGGCCAAGGTTGCTGCCAAGAATTCCAATTTGTTGGGGGCTGGATATACATTTGATTGTTAAATCCTTGATTTTGTGGCCCCTGCCAAGGTCTTCTAGAGACAAAGCAAAGAGATTCTGCTGGATTTAGAATTGTTTCTTCTTGAAAAACATCCTTAAGACCTCGAATTGAAGGAAAACCCTTGGTCTCATGGTTTTCTGAAAAAATCACACAATTCTCTATGATTTTTTCATCCAAAGGGCATTCTCTTAAAGCGTGTTTTTTTCTGCATTTGGAACATAAAATAGCTAAAGCATCAGCCTCAGTTTTCTGCTTGTTTTGTAACTTAAGGGTTTCTTTTTGTTCACTAAGGCTCCCTAGAATATCTGTTTTGACTTCATCAATCATATTCCCAATTTCTACCCTACTCATTGATCCAGTTGCATTTTTATTAACTCTAACAAGAGAAGGATCTTTTGGACCTTTCCAAGTTTTGGATTTTCCTCTTGAGATATGAACACATAATTCTCCTATGTCACTTAATGGGAGTTGAGAGATATCTCCCTTCCCCATCATGTTAAGGATATCTATCCACTCGTCTCTAATGGCTTTTAATAGAAGAGCTTTTAAGGTATATTCGTATAAGTTATCCATCTTTTCTCTTTTCAAGTTATAGTTGAATCTCTCAATTAAATCCTCTAAATTTTCATCCTCTCTTTGCATCACTTTGAACACTTCATCCTTGTGATTGATGGGCATGCAATAATCCAAATACTTCTCCAAAAACACTTTCTTCATGTCATTCCATGTTCTAATGGACTAAGTGACCAACCCCATGAACCACTATAAAGTAGCTCCTTTCAACGTTGAAAGAAACAACTTAAGTTTTTGAGAGTCCTCTAAATAATCATAGGTTCTACAGAAGGCTTCAAATTCAAACAAAAAAATTTCACGATATTCACTTTTTAACCATGGAAATTTGGGAGGACAGAAGGTGAGATATTTTTCATTGTGGCATTTGTTTCTTCATCAACTATAGGGAATCCAAAATAATTATCAATTTTCCTATTTCCTCTACCTCCTCCTCCCCCAAACAGTGTGAATTCTCCATCCTCTCCTTCTTCTACCATTAGAGCTTCTTCAGAGTCAATATAAGATTCAACATGCAAGGTTGATTGTTCTTCCTCTAGTTCCTCTATTAATGGTGTGTGGGAGAGAGGTTCTACTTCTTCTTCCTCACTAGGTATTCTTAATTCTTAAAATAAAATATGTTCCCCTGTGGAGGTGAGAAAGGCTACTCCTTCTGTTGGAGATCCAATATTTTTCTCCTCTAGGACTGCCTTAGTAGATGAAGTAGGAGATCCTCTTGATTGAATTTCTAACCTTAGAACTTCAAGAGGTCTATGGCTAGGAGTATGAGCTTGAGATGGAGGTGTATCTCTTCTTAGTCTTGGTGGAGTAGGTGGTGTTGTAAGAATTGAACTCCTGCCTCTAGCTATAAATCTACCCCTAAAGTCTCTCTCTCTATGCATATCATTTTTTTTTTGATGTAAGAGATGTGGTTACCTAATTTACACTTCCTCGGTAGTGGCGCAAAAATGTTTAGTCAATTTAGTGTCCTAAATTTCTTACATAAATTATCAATTGAGGTTTGTAAGCTGATGAAGTGTAGTGCACTATATGTGCTTATTTAATCTTTCTTACTTCATTGTTTTGTATTTTATATTGTTTTGGGGGTTTCTGTTCTTTTATTCCTAATGATGTACAATCTGAACTATGAGAAACTTAAATGAATCTAATGGATTTTTTTTTAAGGGAAAAATGTTCCTAGGTTAATCTAACTTCATAAAGGTGAACCAGAGCTAAAGCTAGTCAAAATCTAATTTAAAGAAAGGAAAAACAGAGCATCTATTCTATCTCATCATTAATCCCAAGTCATGAATCTATTTCTTAAAATTAAGGGTGAAGTTGTAATGCATGTTGAAATAAATATAGAGAATGAAATCAACTGAAGTACTTCTAGTTACTCTAGCCTTCAATTTTGAAAGATAACCTTCTTGAGATGGGATACAAGCAACTTTCTGTACTTTATGATCTAGAGAAATCATTGAAACCTGCAGAAGGTAATTGATTGATTTCAACCATTGTGTGAAGTGAATGTTTAACCATTTAGTTTAGGATGAGTATCAACTTGAAATGGTGTTCAAAAACATTCATTAACACAGAGGATTGACAAATTTGTCCTAGGAAATAAATAACAAAACAATGAGTAAGCTAGACAACAGTGCATTCTTATTACTTCAACCTTACTCTGTTTAGAAACAAAATCGTTTCCTTTCATGAAATGTGTTGGAAGAACAAGATTACACAATTGAGTTTTAACATTATGCTATTGATCAAAACTAAAATAAATCAACCTAAGTTAGAAAAATTGCTAAAAGAAAAGTAATGAAATTAAAACTAAACAGAAAATGAATGGAAAGAAAACCTCCTTCAGTGCAGGGGCCCTCTGCAACTGACTTGGTTGAGCTGCTAACTAATTAAAAATGCTCTCTTAAACGATCATTGGTCAACACATGACTTATATTATAGAAAAGAATGAAGTCCAAAATACAGAGCTGAAATTCTGAACATAATACATAAAGTTCTCCGAACCGAACTCAGTTCTGTACAACCAATATTTAAAAGGAAATAATCATAACCGTCTTTAAAGAAAACTAGCTATAGGTGGCTTATACGTATTACAACAGAATTGTGTAAATGTCTGATCAACTACAGGTGGCTTAAATTCTAGCGAGATGTTTGCAACAGAATTGTTAACACAGGTGTCTGATCTGAGTTAATGCTTGCAGCAAAACTGTTAGATTTAGTAATTAACCACGAAAGAGCAGATGAAGAGTCCTGTTGCTTCTGGGTATCATACGTTTGACTCACCTTTGACTACGATCTTGAGCTTGCTTTCTTGTCGATCTGCGTTGAGTGAATAGGATAGAATCCATGTGGAGACGATTCTAGAGATGCCCATGTGGCCAGATTCTTCATTTGACATCTAGAACCTGCTAGACAATGGAAGTAGCTACGGAATACACAGTTAGCTGCAGAATAGGCTGCGTTCTATAGCTAATTTGCAAAAATTTATTCAAATAGAAAAAACATAAAAATATAACATGTCAATAATTTACTACCTTCCTTAAGACAAAACCTCTTATTTATCATTGATTGGGATCTGTAATCTTATGGAAAAGAAAGGGAGAAAGGTGAGAAAAGCTGTTAAGGGGAGGGTAATTCTGAGGTTCAACAAGTTGCATCCAGAACTTTGTGTAAGGAAAGGTAAAGAGATTATGCTACATAATGCAAGGGAAATAAAAAGTGGCAAAGAGAACACTCCATAATCCTAAGAGACCTTCAAGACAAGAAGTTGCAAGAAGAGAACCCACAAGACCAGGAGAGGAAAACTTTGGGTAGACTTATTGTAAAGTTGTTTTGTAAAATTTTGTAAACCCTTGTTGTCATACCTGATTAGGTACGTTTGTAAAGTGAAAATTATTGTCACTATGTTCAACAAGTAGATGTTTTCATTGATGCATGTATTGACTTGTTATATGCCCAAATGTTCAAGGACTTTTCTGAATGTACAAGATTGTCATTCAAAGTTATCTACAAATTGTCATATGTTCACTGATATAAGTATTCAATTTGAAACTTGTGTGAATTGAATATTTTTTTTTAAGATTGTATAAGATGACTATGTATTGTAGGCAAGGTCAATCATATCATGGAAAATTTTGCACTGGTGTCCTTTTCATGTACAAGCTCAACGTGAAAACGTTAAAGCAAATTTATTTGTTTATGATTTTCAAGATGGAGTCAAGTTTATCTTCAAATATTTAAAATTCAATATGAAGTGTTTTTGGAGCCGTGCAAAGATGAGATTCAAGAGAATGTTTAGATTCCATTCATCAATATTTTGTTCCTACAACAATGATAAGAATGTTGGCTCAATTCTTAATAGGACAATGGTCTTCCTGAGGATGATAAGTGAAGTGCATTGATTGGGTCTTAAAGGGAACCAATTGAAAATTTTGTAGTTTGGATTGAGTTTTTTTGTGTTTTTGAGTTCTAGCCTCTTTATATTGAATAACGAAGTAAATTTTGGAGTCCAAAAGGTCCGAGTGGGGAGGTGTGATCAGGTGATCAATTTATTGCTCGAAAATGAAAGTACCCTGAATCTATTGAAACTGGTGCCAAATCGAAGTATTCGTCTCTCTGAATCGAACGACATTCATTTCACCTCAATCCAACACCGGGAGCTCAAGTTATCACCCGTTGACCTTTTCCCCAAACAAGTAAAAAAATTTGTAGGTGACAGGCTGACTTTGTAATTTTGGGCCAATGACATGCTTCCATTTAGCCACTCCAGGTTGGTCCAAAAATATTGGAATCTGATTAGTTCAAATTTTAAATTAATATTTTTAATGGTTGACTATGTTTGTATGGGAGCCAATTGTTAGAAGCCATGTGGGCCAATGAATGGTTGCCACGTGGCCTCCTCGTGGCATTCTAAAATTTGTTTATGGGTGAACAGGCCTCCAGGGAGTCGAACATATGACCTACCACCTAGTTGGAATGAGCTATACCACTACACCATCGCGTTGGGACTTAACCCATATAGTACCTGACTTACATTTAAAATGGTGCACAATTCGCATTTGGGGGAAGAGGCTAGGGCTAAGCCCTAGCCCCCGGCCACTCCACATCATAGGACCATGGCGAGGGAGCCAAGGGTTAGGGCTTAGCCTTGACGCTTAGTCCCAAAACACACAACATTACAATTCCACCAGAACAAGGTTCAAATAACTCGATGCTTACAGGTTGGAACAGGGCGGAATTATGGTCTTAACCCTTGGTCACCTTACCATTCATGTGACCATAATGCGGGGATTAAGGTCTCAGTCCAAAAGGCACTAGGCTTTGGCCCTAACCACTGTCACATGTCATCGCCATATAACTGCAACAAAGGTAGTAGAGGGGGCCAACCCCTAGGCATGCGCAGTGAGGGCCAGCCCGTAGGCATGCATAGTGTGGTCCAACCCTAAGGGATATGTGCCCTCACATGATCGAGTCCTCAAGCTTCTGGGCGTGAATAATTTTAGGCCCTAGTTTTAGGTTTTGGGGTCTCCAATGTGCCATGACATGTCCAAGTGCCAGTTTTGTTGGGGGTCGACTGACGGGAGCGGGTGATTAGCCCCAACCACTGGGCACGTGGCCCCCATACGACCATAATTTTCAGAATTTTGGGGGTTAGAGGACATTTAAAGTGTCCGATAATTTTTCCCACCAGGTCTGGTTGTAGGCCAGTTCTGTGCACTGGTTCTAGGTTTGGGGCGCTCAAGTTAGGTTTAGGTCAAATTGTAGGATGGATAACAGTGAAGTTCATGAGAGAGCTTGGAAGCTCATAACTTTTTGAGTTTTTATCCAAATTGAGCTCAGAAAGAGGCTACTTAGGGGTTTTTGGATGTTATGAATCCATTGGTAACCTCTAATTTCTGATTTGAGCACATCTACAGGGTTTTTTTTGCAGGTTTGAGACTAAAGGTGTATGGATCAGTCAGGATTTGGAAGCAGTTCTCAAAAGTATTTGGGCATGGAGAAGACCTTGTAGGTGTATTCTCACTTCCAAAAGGCTATTGTAGCAGCTAAAACCAATAGGGTTAAGCTTAGGTTCAAATTCTCTTATCATGGAGTTTTGATTATATGTTTCAATGTGGAATTGAAGCATGCACATGATGTTTTTAGCTCATTTTAGTTGAAGTAAGTCATCTTTGAAGGAGATGTTTTCAAGTTGCTGTTGTTGTGAGAGTTCTTTGTAGGAGAACATTACCTTGTAGGGATAATAGCTACTTATTTACCTGCATAAAATTTTTATGTACTTCGTTTTGATATTGAATATATGAGTGGTCTAGTCATGTTGATAAGCCCAGAGATGTAGCCCATGAGGGGTGAAATACGTCAACAAACCTTTGTCTTGATCTTCTTTATGCCTTCATGGATTATGTGTGTTATGTTCATTATGTTCAGTTACATATGAAGACTAATTCATGTTTGAAGAGACATTGAATAAATGTGTTGTCTCAAGACCCATTTTTTAACCTTGTAAAGCATTGACACAGTCCCAAGTTTTGTTTTATTTGATTTTGGAAAAGAGGAAGAAATCACATAATCCAATTTCAAATCAATCGGCGGGCATGCCCCTTGGGCCGACCTGCCAGGAGTTAGGTAGGTGCCCCTTGCTAGGCGAGCATGCCTCTTTCCCATGCCTCGCCTATTCCTTCACTTGCGTGTTACATCCATTAGTTGCTCCCTTACTTCGCATTTCTCGTCACTGTAGTTGGCATGTCCCTTGCTCCGGACATCGTGCCACACTATCGCTCGTTCAACGCTTGCCAGTCACAAGTTAGTCGTGTCATCCTTGCCCAGGCACCCCATGGTACAGATGCGCCCATGGTGCGGGCCACTACAACGTGCACAGGTCCACCAACTTGGTCGCCACTATAAGTCATGTGTGAAGGCGCTCTCCAATTCAGTTTGGTTAAACATGCTTGCTATGCCTGAATTCATTCGCCTCTCCACATGCTCATGGACAATCACGGGCACGCGTTGGCCCTAACAATATTGGTTCCTAGCTCTTATTTTGTCTCTGTTTAGCATCATTATCCTATAACATCTAGTTATGTGTGGTGCTTTTTTTGCTTATAACTTCCTTGCTGCATTGAAATAAAGTAACACACTTTTTCCATAAAATAGAAAGCATTTAGCTTCACTTTATTTTACTCTTTTCTTCCTATATACATTATATTGTTCAAAGTTAGCACGTCCAAAACATATATTCATTTAAATCGTGCTATTATAAGATCCACCAATATCCGTTAGATTAAATCGTTATAACTTGACATTGGGGAAGCATAATTTCAAGCATCTATTGCGACTACCTGAAAAATTTTCATAGCATTGTTTCATCCTTGTCAAGGCAACACACATCTATGTGTTTGTAGAGCATTAGTGTAAGCTTCAGCCCTGCGTTAAACACACACTCAAAATTTCAAACATGTACTATTCTTTATCTTTTAACTGCTTATGTTGCTCGAAAGGACTTGTCTATTGTTCCCCATATCTCTTGGTTGCATCCGAGAGCTCTCTTTCCTCCATTTCCACTGAAACCTTGTAAAGAGACCGCAGAGGATTGTAAATGTATGGTGTGTTGACTTGCAATTGCAAAAAAACCACATAGAATTTTATGTACACATGTCAATTGAATTTGCAAGACACTGTTGCTCCACTACACATGCCAATTTGCAATAGGTTGATGAAATACACACATCGATTTTCGTTCTTGAACATTGATTAACATGGCAAAATACTATGATGAAAATAAAAAGTGCAAACACGTGCCCTTTTTCGATAGGGTTTGAACCTACAACGAAGGTCAGTGGGAAAACTCTCCCTTATAAAACACTGTGGGTGTAAATATATTTTATTAGATTAGGGTTTTATCCTCTTGCCTGTGTACTCTTTTAATATTGAATTATAAGATTTTCGCCAAAAATCCTCATGCTTTGCAAAACAAATTCAAACAAGTACCTCTTTGATCTCATGTTATCACATGATTTCATAAAACGAAATTTGGTCATTTCCTGTTTCCACAAGATTTCCCAAATGAGACTCACATCTCTGAAAATAACGAATATGATTATTTCACCCTTCACGTTTCCATTCATTTACATTGCCACCAATTTCTTCAAAGAAATAAATAGTTATCATTTTTTTTTGTTTTTTTCAAAATGAGTTCAAACATTCTCTTCGCATCTTCAAGGCCAGAATGATCAACACTCGTAAACCAAAAAACTATCCTCAAATAAGGTTGTTGTCAAATAACATACTATGCAAATGTTTTCAAACAATAATGAATCAATCGTATAGCATGATTATATGTCTATATAGATAATTCTATGCACCATGTATTAAGAGGTTGGTTTAGTATATCTTTTCGTTAAAATCCCAACCTGCAAGCTCTTGGCTCGAAACCTTCAGTGACATAGGACTCTTTCGATAGTCTGGCCTTTTGTTTGTAGATTGATAATTTAGAGGAGATTTGTTGAATCTATTAGTGCTGTGGGACGGAGGGCTTGGAAGTTGGGTTTTTAAGTTTAAAGTAATTTTTGGATATGTTGAGATTATTGTTGCTGTGTGAAGTGGTTTGAATTTAGTGTTTTATGAAAAATGTATTTATCTAATTCGAACCCAATACTAAATATTTATTTTTGGAAAAAAAGGAAAATCATTAGAATTTTATGTCTTTAAATATGTTAAATTAGAGAAGAATACCATGGAAAAAACCATGATTAAGAATATGATGGAGAAAACCATGGATCCAGAAAATCTATAATCTTTACATGACATGACTACCTCTCTTCCCTACTTCTATTTTTTTTTATTTTATTTCATTTTTTTAATTTAGTTTTTATGTAATTTGACGGAGTCCCCCTTTCAAAAAAAAAAAAGAGTTAAAAATTATGTTCTAAATAGAAAAATAATGCTCACTATAGTAAAAAAATAAATAAATATGTTGTAAAGTAATTAGAAGTAAAAAGATGTGTGAGTAAAATGTTTAAAACTCATAATTTGGTTATTGATAAAATATTTTAAGAGGAATTAATATTGACATATACTTAAAAATATGTTAAAAAAACCATTTTAATTTGGGTCATAAAATGTCTACCATTTACATGTTATATACAATATTTTAGTATCAATTGCATATATATATTTATATCATTTAAATTGTTTATGTATATATCAAGAAAAAATTAAAATTTTATGGTTAAAAAGTTTATTTGGTCCTATATAAACTTTATTTAGTATTTAAAAATACAACTTAAACAATGAAAAACAACACATTGTATTTTATACTCTACAAAAGTTTGTACATGGAGAAATTTGATCTTTTTGGACGCTCATGTTAGATTGGTACTTAATATAGATCAATGCTGATATCTCTTCCATATTAGACTACAGAGCATGGAACAACGATCAACTAATGCATATTGACCCATCTCTATTATTCAATAAAAAACACACCCCTTGGATTTACTGGCTAGAGGTCTCTAAGGGACATCTCTTCCATATAAGACTGCAGAGCCCGGAACAACGATCAACTTATGCAAATTGACCCATCTCTATTATTCAATAAAACCCACACCACTTAGAAATACCGACTAGTGGTCTTTAAAGGACACGCTTTAGTTTGTGCCAAATACTAGGTGGTGGTCTATAAGGGGCATGATTTCACTCTTGCAAGATGCCTTTCCACTTTGACTAGTTAACTTATGTTTCCTTAAAAGACATGCTTTCACTCTTGCAAGATACCTTTCAGCTTTGGCTAGTTAACTTATGTTTACATATTAGAAAGACTAGTTTTTGGCCAAATAAAAACAATATTAGAATGTAATTCACACTTTTCAAATTTAATTTTACATATTTAAAAAATATTTAAAATGACTGGGATATTTGTTTTTTTAAATTTCTAAAAAATTTGAAGTAACATATTGCAAAACATCAAAGAAAGGTGTAAATCTATGCTGCTTAATTAAAAACCATGTCTTTTGAGGTTGGATAATTATGATCTTAGTAGATCTATATTGATTAATTTAAATCCCTATTTTTTCTGTGAGGATAAACAAGGTTGGATATGATCATCTTACGCTTCCGAAAAAATGATATGATTTCATTATTTTGCCTATAGCGCAACGAAGTTAATATTTTCGATTAACACATGTTTTTCAATTAAAAAATAATTTTAAATTGAAGTTTTCAACGAATACAGATTGGATTGTTCTGATCACGTTTCGATTCTTCTGTCGTGGGGGGGAGAGTCTGAACGATGGGTTTTTCCGTTCAAATTCAACCATTGCTGGTTGAAGCATAAAGAGTTTGAGGATTTGGTTCGAGATTGCTGGAACAGACCATTGGCCATGACGTAGCTATATGGAATCTATATTCACCAAGCTCCGTGTCCTAAAGTATGAGGTTCGAAAGTGGGAAAGAAAGAAAAGGAGGATAATGTTCAGGAACTGATTGACATTGATGTTGTCATGCAACTTCTATATCTCTCTGAATCCTATAAAAAAAATCCTGGAATTTGAAGCGAGAAAGAGATGCATTCTATATGATGCAGGAGGAGGAATGGAGATTAAAGAGAAAGGCCACTTGGGTGGCGGTGGGTGATAAAAACACCAGATTCTTCCATAATCATGCTACATGTAGGGGGAAATAAAATGCTCTTTGGGGTATCGGGGGGCGATGCCGACAATTATATCTCCTCCCAGTCAGACATCGAGCAAGCAATAATTAGACATTTCAATAACCAATTCAAGCAAGAGGAGCAGGACTTCACAAAGAAGATGGAGTTTATTTCTGTTATGCCATACATGTTTGAAGCAGAAGATAATGAACAAGGAGACTGATTTTGAAGGAAGAGCTCTCAAAGGTTTTAAAGACATGTGCTAAAGAAAAAAGTCCTGTCCATGATGGCTAGATAGTGGAACTGTATGTTCATTTCCCGGAGTTCATGATCCCTGATCTATTGGTGGTTGCAAAAGAGTCTAGGGTACAAGGTCACGTTTGTCCTGTCCATGATGGCTAGATAGTGGAACTGTATGTTCATTTCCCGGAGTTCATGATCCCTGATCTATTGGTGGTTGCAAAAGAGTCTAGGGTACAAGGTCACGTTTGTGGATCCATTAATGCTACATTTATAGCTCTAATTCCAAATATCTCTAAGCCTTCTGTGTTTGTAGATTACAGAGACATTTCACTTTGTAACTCTGAATACAAAATGATCTCAAAAGTCATTGCTAACACACTTAAAGCTACTCTTTCGAAGCATATTTCATATGAGCAATTTAGTTTCCTTGAATAGAGGAAGATTCAGGATGTCGTTACGATTACCCAAGAATGTATTCACTCCATTAAGGTTCAGAAGATGGAGGCATACTTGACGAAGATTGACTTGGTGAAATCGTTTGACAATGTGGACTGGGAATATCTACGTAACATTAGCATCGGGATACAGAGTATTGAATGGATTATGGCATGTATTATCCTTGTTAATTTTGCCATCATCATTAATGGTCTCCCAACAACATTTTTCAAGGCTTTAAGGGTCTTAGACAAGGTTGTGTGTTGTCTCCACTACTTTTTTAACTTGTTATGGATGAATTGAGCAGGAGGATTGGCAAAGCACGATCCATAGGCTTGATAAAGAGAGTTAGAATGATGAGATGATCCTTCATCACTCATCCCATGTTCATGGACGATGTACTCTTCGAGGTGAAAATTATAGAATAGAGACATTTTCACCTAATTCTTTCTTCCTTCGGGGGCTTCAGGACTTTACATGAAAAAAATAAAATCTGCATTGATCACGGATTCTAGGAATGAGGTTGTGAGAATTGATATTTTCCGTATCTTCGGGGTTAATCAAATTCACATGGATGATGGCTTCCAGTATCTTGGATTCTATCTGAAACCTAATAACTATGACATACATGATTTGGATTGGCTGATAAACAATTTCAAAAGGAAATTAGCTGTGTGGACTGTAAAAGTCTTAACTTACAGCCCAAAGATCATCAATACCGAATATTTCACAATCAGAACTTTATATGAGATGACATACCTTGATCAACAGCGGAAGATGTAATGGCTGCCATCTACTTTGATCTGACTCCTGACTGTTCCTCTTCTTCAGAATTCGGTTTCTCTCCTCTTGCCCTCACTTTCTTTATGTGCTTCTTAAAGAATGCAACTCTTGTGTATGGGAGAGAGAGGACCCAATCCTTTATATATTATTTAACTCTAATCTGGTACGTCCATCATATACCAATTCAACGCTTAAGATCTAATGCTTTAGATTAGAAACTGCTTTAGGATAAAATCTAAATGCTTTAAGATTAGATCGGGTCACATTAAGATTAGAAACTGCTTTAACGTTAAAAAGCAATGAGCCTTTTGCTGTTTCTAATAGCAGTTTCTAACATTCTCCCACTTGACCCGACTATTCATAATATTAAGTGTTGAACATCATACTATGATAAATTGCTGAGAGTTATGGCGGTTGTGCACTATTAATTCAATGCATTCCCTTCCATATACTACAATACCAGCAATCCATCAATTCATACTCATAATTTATATAAAACAGCATAATGGTCCACATAATGTCTTATATCATAATGATTAAACATAATATCTTTATAAGACTCTTTCTTGTTTAAAATTACATAAAATACGTATTACTACATTAAAACAAGAAACACATGATTGTATATCAGAAACACATAAAAGAGCTCAGAATGTCACACATCAATTATCATTAATACAACCAAGACCCATTCTTTGAACATGTTCCTTAAATTGTCTTGGTTGTAACCCTTTCGTCAAAGGGTCTGTAATCATAAGTTCTGTCCTGATGTGCATGATTGACATTCTTTGTTTCTGAACCTCATCTTTCACAACAAGATACTTCAGTTCCATATGTTTGGCACCTTTAGAGTACTTGTTGTTCTTTGAGAAAAATACTGCTGCAGAGTTATCACAATAAATTTTCAGCGGCTTGCTAATGGTGTCGACAACCGCAAGTCCTGAAATAAAGTTCCGCAACCATAATGCATGAATTGTGGCTTCAAAATATGCCACAAATTCTGCCTCCATAGTGGATGAAGCAACGATAGTCTGTTTCGCACTTTTCCATGATATGGCACCTTGAGCAAACATAAACAGGTAACCAAAAGTCGATTTTCTAGTATCGATGCATCCAGCAAAATCTGAATCGCTATATCCAATCACTTCCGATTCATTGGATGAGCATGTAATCTTTCGTTGAGAGAAATTCCTTAGTCTCATGCAATATACTTAAATTATTTGCAGCAAGCAAGACGTCATCAACATAAAGGACCAGATAAATAAACTTGCTCCCACTGATCTTTCGGTATATACAGTGATCAACCGTATTTTCCTTAAAACCAAAAGATGTAATAATGGTATTGAACTGAATATACCACTGCCAGGATGCTTGTTTAAGTCCATACATTGACTTCTTAAGTTTACACACCAATTGTTCTTTACTTTCTACAGAAAAACCCTCAGGTTGATCCATATAAACATCCTCATCAAGATCTCCATTTAGAAAAGCTGTTTTCACATCCATTTGATGCAACTCCAAATCATAATGAGCTACTAATGTCATTATTATTCTTAGTGAGTCCTTTTTCGAAACAGGAGAAAATGTCTCCTTGTAATCAACACCATCTTTCTGAGTGTAACCCTTAGCAACAAGTCTAGCTTTATACCGTTTGATATTACCACTAGAGTCGTGTTTGGTTTTAAAAACCCATTTGCATCCGACTCTTTTACAGCCATGTGGTAACTCAACGAGATCCCAAACTTCATTCTGTTGCATGGATTTCAGTTCTTCTTTCATGGCATTAATCCATTCCTTTGACTCTTTACTTTCTACAGCATGTGAAAACGAAACTGGATCCTTATTGATTCCAATATCATAATCTGATTCTTGCATATAAACCACATAATCATTAGAAATAGCTGACCTACGATTTCTTTGAGGTCTTCTTAATGCTACTTGTTGTGGTTCATGCATATCAGCATTATGTAAGTCATTTCCTTCAGGAAGTACTTCTTCATTTATATGTTGTTCATTATCATCATGCTGTTATACAACAGCTGGAACAACATTTGGAGTAATAGTAGATGGAGGAACTATTCTAGGTAATGTAACATTTACCCTTGTTTCCTTTATTTCTACTATTTCTCTTCTAGTACTCCCACTGACTTCACCATTCTCAATGAATCTTGCATTACCAGTTTCTAATTGCCTCTCAACTTCATTTACAAACGTCTCAAGGACATTCACAAATATCAGTGTGTATTAGTTCAAGAAGCTGGCTGCTTCTAGTGGCTCCTTTCTTATTATGTTATTATGTTTGGTTTGTTTACCTTTAATACAATCCACACATAATTCTAGATCACTAAAGTCCAAATTTGACAAAATTTCATTACTTACTAATCTCATCATTCTTTCTTTGGATATATGACCTAGTCGTTTATGCCACAAGAAAGCAGAATTTTCATTCAACATGCTACGTTTTCATCCAACATTATTTACTACATTCAACAAGGAATTCGCATAAGTGTCATTCAGTTTCAATTTATATAAACCATCAATTAGAATACCAGAACCAACATTATCAACATTCTTATATAAATCGAAACAACCAGATCCAATCATACATCTAAAACCAGAAATATCCAATTTACTTGCGGAAATAAGGTTTCTAGATAATGAAGGTACATAAAGGGTACTGTATAAGTTTAATACATATCCACTTTCTAGAATTAGACGATAAGTCTCTTTTTATAGATACGACATTGAACACTCTTTAGTTCCTTCTTTTCCTCATCCTGCCCATTCTTAGCAGGTGCCTTTTTCTTCTTGAAATGACTTGATTTTTCTTTCTTTTCTTTACCAGCTTTATTACTCACAAAACTTACTGAGTGATTCACTTGATTTTTCAAACGTCCTTCTTCCTGAACAAGACTACTGGCCAATTCATTAACATTCCACTTATCCTTTATAGTGTTATAGTTAATCTGAAAAGGTCCATATTCAGAAGGTAGCGAGTTCAGAATGAACTGGACAAGAAAAGAATCCTCTACTGTAAGTCCCAGGGAGTTTAACCTTGCTGCAATATTAGTCATCTCTATAATGTGCTCTTGCATAGTTCGCGACCCATCAAACTTCATGGTCGTGAGTTCTGCCATAAGAGTACCAGCGAGTGACTTATCAGCTGAACGAAAACGCTCTTCCACAGACTGCATATATTCCTTAGCACTTTCTGTTTGTGGAATTGTTGACTTGATGTTGTTAGCAACAGTCATCTTAATAAACATAAGGCTCAATCTGTTACTGCGTTCCCATGCTTTATGGTGTGATTTTTCTACCTCAGTACTATCTCTTGTAAGAGCAGCAGGCTTATCCACAAGGAGTGCCAAGTCAAGATCCTGAATACCTAAATGGAAATTGACTTGTTCTTTCCATTCAGAAAAATTAACACCAGTGAACAATGTAACAGATGAAGCATGTGTATTCATGGTAACTCCTGCAAATTAAAATTGAAATCACTATAATCTCATAACTAACGCGATTCAGATGTAGACATAATAGTATAATATAGCACTCCTTTGGGTAGATACTATCTTATACTTAACATAATTAAATACCAAAACATAAGCAGGTAATAAATATATTCAATCAAATAGAACTGACATCTTTGGATGATCAATATTTATTTAATCAAAATATCTATTAAACCTCATCATGTCAACTAGTTATAGAACAAGACTTTCCTTTGGGTAAGTTCTCAGGTTCTATCATTAGTGACGCCAGCTTTAATTTGTATTTTTTATAACTGGCAATTTCTATCAATAATCGTTATGTCAATTATGCACTAAATGATTATTCTGATTTTGACCACTTTGGTGATTAACAAAATCATAAATCTCATGTGCATAAATGATTTATAACACATACTTGATGCGAAACAACATTCTGATTTTGACCACTTTGGTGATCATAAATCTCATGTGCATAAATAATTTATAGCACATACCTTATGCAAAACAATCAGTCATAGAGCAATTACTTTTATGCCCAAATTTCAAATTCAATCGAAACTGTAACTTTCCTACAGGAGTTCTACTCAACTCTGTACAAAAATGATTGCTTTGTTAGTCTTCTTACAGTGCACAAATTTGACTATCTACCAGGATTCAATAACTTATATTCACCGCATATTCATTCCAACATACACAGCGAACACACAATGATGCGGCAATTTTCTAGGTGACCTGGATCCATCATTATATGGCATCTCGAAAATACAAAGAGCATCGAAACCCAAGGACCACTGCGGAGCATAATTCAGAGTTCTAGTCCAAGCAAGAATTTGTGCAATGTATGGAAGCTAAAGGCTCCAACGTTATGGTTATGTGACATGCAATAGGGTTGTGACAACCGAACAATGATACAGTTCCAAGGATGAGTTTTCCTTCGAGGCGATGATTGTCGAATTAAATTGAGCATGCTCCGGGCTATCAAACGAATTACAATGGAGAAGCTCAAGGCAACGACCACCTTAGTGACATGATAAGAGACAGTAACACGCGCATTGATCTATTCAACAGAGCACGGTGTATGGCGACCTCTGTAGCGAACAAATGACTGGCGCAACGGCTGTTCTCAAGCTAATCCTTATTGAACTCGGATGGGAGCTCATAAACAAATACTGCAAGGACTATCCTCATCGAATGGTCATACACGCACTCGTATGCAGAAGATAACTACAAAAATTCAAGTCATTTCCTTGATGGGTGAATGTCGAAACATACATTAGCGATACGCTGATGTTACTAGGCAAGACTCTTTGGGATCGACTTTAGCCGTTACTATGAATGGGAGAATACCGGGTGGACACAAGAAGGCGTGAATTCTCAAAGCCATTTGGAAAACAGAAATGAGGAAGCAACTAGTTGATGAGAAATCCTTTCCTCAAACATGAAAATTCATAGTGTTAAAATCAAACGAAGGAAACCCATTGTTGGGAACAATCAAAAAGCCGTTTAGGGTTTGGCGTGCTCTGGTACATACAGAACAACATTGATACCATTCATGAAACCCCACAATTTCCCGAAGGCTCAATCACATGAGTAAAGCACAAAACAGTTCAATTGCAATCATAGGAAATATTCAGTTATTGATTTGCTCTGATACCAAATGTAAAAGTCTTAACTTACAACCCAAAGATCATCAATACCGAATATTTCACAATCGGAACTTTATATGAGATGACATACCTTGATCAACAGCGGAAGATGTAATGGCTGCCATCTACTTTGATCTAACTCCTGACTGTTCCTCTTCTTCAGAATTCGTTTTCTCTCCTCTTGCCCTCGCTTTCTTTATGTGCTTCTTGATGGAGAAGAATGCAACTCTTGTGTATGGGAGAGAGAGGACCCAATCCTTTATATATTATTTAACTCTAATCTGGTACGTCCATCATATACCAATTCAACGCTTAAGATCTAATGCTTTAGATTAGAAACTGCTTTAGGATAAAATCTAAATGCTTTAAGATTAGATCGGGTCACATTAAGATTAGAAACTGCTTTAACGTTAAAAAGCAATGAGCCTTTTGCTGTTTCTAATAGCAGTTTCTAACATGGACACATCGCTGGCTCTCATTCGCTGCGAGATTGATCCTAATCAAAGTACTATTACAAAGTATCTTGGTGTTCCGGATGCATTTATATATGCTTCCAAAAGAGATCATTCATAAAATTGATTCCCTCAGTGCCACATTCCTATGGGAAAGTTCCACCCAACTAAGGAAGTTTCATCTGGTATGCTTCTCTACATTAGCATGTTCGATCGAGGCAGGAGGGTGGGGCATCTTGGATATAGAAAGATTTAATAGGGAACTGTTGATTAAGAATTTGTGGAGGGCGTTGGTTGGAAATGGTATATGGCAAAATATCCTCAATGGGAATATCTATATTACAAGAATTTGGATCAAAGAAGGTGCGACAGAAAAAAAAAAATGTTCATCTTTCATTTGGTAGAGTACATTGGCTTCTCAGGATTCTAAGGTGGGAAGTTGGTTCCAATTCTCGGATTGAGGTTGGTCTGGACGATATTAAGGGCTTTGCTAGTAATCACTCATTAACAAAGCCACTTCTTCAACTCCCACATGAATGCAGTATTTTCTTTCTTAATCAAATCTCTATTCCTCATTCATGGCTCAAGGAGCATGAGCTGTGTTTTACAGGTCTCTTGGTAGCTGAATGGGAGAATTAAATTTTACAGTTAGTCTAGTGAGAATTTCTCTTTCAAAATAGGATAAAAATCTGACATGGGATGGACAACTTATTGTAGGAAAGGCGAAGGAGACAAAGCATGAATTCACACATAAATCACGAGTTGTTGCTCTTCTATTGATCACTCAAAACATGGTACTTACCATGAACCCAGTGAAGGGTATTTATCCTTTTCCAACTAGCTACTTGCCTAAAATATCTTGACATGCAAGTACATGCAACCACACACTAAAAGTCATTTATCACTTGACTTGACTCAACACTCAAACACTCAACTCTCAATCACTTAGTACTGACTCTCTATGTTTAGCTAACTCCACATGCGAGAGTCATTACAATTTCTAACATTGTCCTTTAATTACGACTGTATGACTCCTGAGTTTACATTGACTCAAGAATTTTACAATTTTTCATTTTCTTTTTCTCTGCTTGGAGATTCGATATCCTCGAAATTGCTTCATTCTGTGTTGAACTTTCTTACTACTGGCTTTATTCACTCACTGCTGCTACAATTTTTCTTTGACTTGTTTTGAACTTGTTTTGAAAAATAGTTGGATCTTGTCTTGTATATGTTCCTCTTCAAATATTCGTTCAACTATGGACTGTTGCCAAAACATTGCATCTTAAAACTGTCTTCTTTTCTTTTCTTCTTGTGCTTTATATTCATGAGCTTGAATCGCTTCAATTTGTCCTATTGGTTTTTGAATCCATTCTGTAATGAGCTTCAAATCTGCATGAAACTTATTAACAACCTTGCTTTCAACTTCTTTTCCCATGCTATTCTGAACACTTGCATATTAAAAAACAATGCTAAAAACATCTTTAATATGACTCTCTTCAGTGAGCATCTTCCTTCTTTTCAATTGCATGGAGGTTGTCTTCCACTGTTATGATGTTAGTGGATATTCTCCTAAAAAACACTTCAATCACTTTATCCTGTTCTTGATCATGAGCTGCTGCTAGATGATCTATTTCATAATTAGTTCCAACTGCTTCATATCTTGCTGCTTCAGTGGCAGCTTCACCCTTCAATGTTTCATCAAACATTGCGCTTACCATATTACCACAATCAATATTTGTTTCAAAAGAGAAACCACTTATATTAAAAGTGACAAAAAATCTTATATTTTCACTTTTGAGGGTAAGAAAGATGTACAATTCATTACTTTACTAATATTTCAAGACAACACTTAAATAGACTATTTAAATAAGACCCATATTAAGTAAAATATTTCAATGTCAACTATGTGTTATGTTATGGAACGTTAAAAGAAAAGTATGTATATATTATATAAAACAATTGAAAACAATAAGTTTTTATGGTTAAAACATTTCAAGTAGTTTCATTATTGTACACTTTGCCATTTTTCAGGGATGGTTTCGTTTTAGGTCATCTAAAATGTAGAAAATATTTTTTGCAATTGTAAGTTTAAGTTGTGTAGTATACATAATCCAAGTGTGTAGGGGGTTTTCTGAAAGTGATAAATCCATTTATAAATTCTAAAATGCAATGTAAAAAATGAAAAATTACAAGAGAGAGAGAGAGAGAGAGAGAGAGAGAGATCCATCTTAACCATTGATCTATGAAGGAGTGAGAGGGATCAAATCTCTCAATGTGTAAATAATTTTTTAGTCAATTATGAGTTGTGTCACTTATGTATCTTTTGTAGTCCTTAGTAGTGGATGAACCTCACCAATCTATAGGCATGGAATAGTGTTGAAGTATGGATGTCCATTTCCCCTCTCGTGTTTTGAATGATTATTGAGGGATTGAGTAGGGAATTTATGGAGGTTAAGAGCTCTTAGTAATTCAAAATAATTAAGATACGGAGGAATTCCTTTCTATCTCATCTCCTTCTTATAGATTATAATTTTTTTTATGTTGAATCAAGAGGAGGTATCATGAAATTCAAGGAGATATTAGACATATATTGTATTTCAATATACATGGAGGTAAATTTGGGTAAGACCATTGTCTCTTTTATGGGGTGAATGATGATGATGTCATATTCTCTTCTAAGATTTTTCTATTTCAACAAAATGACCTAAAGTATGGATTGAAGTACCTAAGATTTTTTTCTTGAACAAAATGATTATGAGATAAAATATTGAAAATGGATAAATAGTAAAATGGGTAGGAGATTATATATTTGGTTCAATACATAGTTTTCCAAGTGGGTTTGGGTGCGGGGGAGAAAAAGGATGAGGGAAGATTATATTAGTTAAATCTATGTATAAGCTATTCTTGTTTATTGGATGTATGGTTTCCTATAAAACATAAAAAAATCAATTTTAGGTTCTAGTGATCTATGAAAAATAGGAAAAGAGAGAAGTCGGGTTCCCTTCAAAAAATGGTAGAAAATTTCTATCCCAAAAGATATGTGTGGATGGGGATTAAAAAAAATTCATTTATCTGGTAAACCTTTGGCTACAAATTGTGTATATAGATTGATTACATGTCATAATATTTATTATAGAATGTTGGCTTAGAAATTCTTAAAAGAATTGTAATAATGCATCAACAATATGGAATATTATTGTTATATATTTTCTTTGAATGGTAGATGACTTGTATGGAAAGTTTGGAATCAACCAAGGGTTGAGATAGGTGAAGATCCTTAGGTTTGTTGTGGAGATTTTTTTTATGTTGTTATACATTTTAATTATTGTTCTACATGAAGGAGTGGCTTTACTTAGCCAAGTCACTAATCAAGAAATTTCTATCATCTATAAGAAAGAATGACAACATGTTGATAAGATTGGATTATAGGGGAAGATGAGATGGTGCAAGAAGAATATATTTATAATATATGGTCCAATCATGTAACTATGGAGGATTTAGACGATAAATTGATTTTTTCAAGGAATCTTGTTTGAGTATTACACACTCCCATGGTGAGATACAATGTTTTATGTGAAGATAAGGGTAGGATGAAGTTATTTGGTGGTGGAAATCAATATGGAAGTTCAAGTGTAGCATAATAAAATATTGAATATTTATGTGGATTACTCTTAAGAAAAATGTATTAACTTGGAATATTTGTGTGGCTTACTCTTAAGAATAATGTATTGACTTGGGATATTTGCAAAATAGAAGCTTGCAGGGTCCATCAAAATACCCTTTATACAAGGAAAATGAAGAAATTATGAATCAATTTTAATGCCATATAATTACTTTACATCATTAAGGAAAGTTTCAAAAGTTTCTTTAGAGGTAAGAGATTTGTGCTAGGGGAACAATAATAAGAAAAGTTTGAAAATTTGGTGTGGTAATAGTGCATTGAAAAGTTTTTTTTTTTTTTTTTTTTTTTTTTTTTTTTTTTTTTTTTCTCGTTAAAACTATTCTATTATGTACATGAACAGAAAACAGTTACATCATTTCAAGACAAAAAGAACCAAGTTGCCTATAATGGCAGCTTGGAGCAGCTGAGACTGTAATGTCCGAGGACTTAACCAGACCAAAAATAAACCAGCCCTTGCAGGGGCACCAACAGAACAACAGATTAATCCCGCGCAGGGGAAACAAACACTTCCTAACCATAGAAAAAGATTCCAGAACCCAAGACCCAAACATGGACAGTTTTCCAACCGAACATAAACATGAAAACCAAAACATAATCATAACAGCGATAGAGGCCGAAAGTCCTAACAGAAGTGCCGCAGAGACCTGGAACGAAGGCGCCATTATTCTTCCGGTTCCTCCTCAACCACCCGGCACCACCCGTATTCCTCCACCTCCGCTGCGGTTGGAGCGGTTTCCATGTTGACATCTTCTCTTTTGCTGATCATCACCTCCTGTGCCAGAGGGCATTTTGAGACATTCTCTGGATCAGCAGTGGGCGTCTTCATGACTTTCTCTGAGCCGTCAGCTGGCTGCTTCCCCCGACTGTCTTGAGTATCGCTGCCATCTGGGGATTCTTCGATGAATAGAACCGACACATGGGCGCTGATTTGGGGGCAATTCAAAGAACTGTTGAAATTGAAAATGGCAGAGCCGAAGGCGGGCGAGGAAGCAGAATCAGGAGTGCTTGAATCCAGGAATTGACTTGACTGAAGGGGGTTGGCTTCACGGGCACGATGGCAATGGCAATGGCAGCAATGGGGAGAAGTATCATCTACAGGAGGGCGCGAAGACCCTCCACGAGAGGTGCCTCAACGGCTGAGCATTCGCTGTTGAGGTCTAACTATGATGGCAGGGGCTGAATGGATAATGCGCAGAGCGAAATTGAGAATCAAACCAGTCCCGGGGAGACCACAAACAGAAGGCGAGTTGGCCTCGACAGAAAGACAGCCGCTTGGAGTTTCTTGCAGCTCTAGAGGTTGCATAAACATACCCTGAGGTTGAACCATGAACAGACCATAAACCGGTGCAGTGAAGCCCAACCCACCATTGCATTTAACATAACTACCTTCACCTCGAAACCCGTCCGCCATTACTGCAACCTCCATGCGAGCTGAAGAGCCGGACTCTGGCTTGCGTACAAGGGTGGATAGAGAATTTAAGCTCCTCTGGTAAATATCAAATATACCACTCCCGCGCGGCTGAAAACAGGCCTGCGCCCATGTGTGTTCCTTGCGACTGCGCATGGCTGGCGTGTGGCCGCATTTAAACGCGCATCCCATGCGTTCTATCACCCGCATCCGGGGAATAGTGCATTGAAAATTTATAAAGCTCTTCTTCTAATAATAGCTTGGGGGGGGATATTGATTGCTCAAGCCTCTTTGAAGACACATTTATCCTTCTTATTAGTCCTTTCCCAAAGGTTTGCAGGAACTATAGTAATCGATTGGACCTTTCCTATTAGTCTTGCAAAAAACCCAATGGCCATTTCATTAACATTTCATTTTAAATGAAAATTTTAAATTCACCATCTTATATGGCCTCTTCCTAAGGAAAGAGATTTAAATATCTTAGGATAAAAACATGTTTTTAGTTTAATTGTTTACCAAGTGATGTAATGCTAAGTAATTTTAGCATTACTTCACTAACATGTGATGTTTGTCATGTAGCACATGTAATATAAAGTTCATAGACAGAAAAGTGGAACAAGTGGTTGTATACTCAATTTCAAAGTGGCTACATGCATGTTTCTTCTCATGACCCTTAATCAATAAAATTAGGAGGAAGCTTAATTGAAGCCTCTTGAACCACTCAAAGCACTGGAAGGATACATAAAGGATGGTGTTTTCGTTTGAATGTTTCTTGCCATGGATGTTCTCTTCTCTATGTAACATCCCTGGTCAAAATTCAAGGTAAATAAATTTAATAAAGGAAACATAATAACCAAGGTAATGGGACATGTATTTCAAGTTGAATGTTGGGTAAAACACCCTAGTGTGGGTGTTCATTTGGTTTATTATGGCTAAAGGAAAATAGAAAAGGAAATGGCAAAGGTTTTGGAAAGGCATGAGGCATTAATTAGCATTTTATTTATGAAAATAATGGAAATTAGGAGAAAAGGAATGTAAAATGTCACAGGTTGCACGTGAGGAGGAAAATGAAGGAAAATAATAGAAAATTGAATAAAATAGAGGCCTCGTTAATATAAAGTCTTCTGAGGATCAGTTCACAACCTTTTGTTAGTTCAACTTTGGAGCTCTCTCTATTCTCTCTCTCTCTCACTTAGAGTTTTCTTGGAGAACTCTAGCATTGGATCAAGAAAGCAAAGGAAGGACCAAAAATGAAAAGATAAAGAGAGGAAGAGCAACATCTAACAACTACAACGAGATTATTTACAGGTATCGAATTGCATGTGTGATTTCCTTGCTAGTTTTGGAATACATGGTACATGCATGTGTGTATTTGGTTCTCTCACTATCATTGGCATGGGTTTTACTAGGTGTGGCAATGTTATTCAACATTGCCTTACCATTTTTGGATAGCCATGGTGTGTTGGGTTATCATTTATCTGGTTAAGCTGGATTGTCAGATGGTTTCGAAACTAAGTGAGGTGGTCTCTGAAAGAAAGAAGACAAGGTCTAGGAATCCCCAAACTGGATTGGGATTGTGGTAAAACTGGATTTTGTGTGCCTCAGTGGGTCTAGGAATCCTTGACCAGTGAATGGCGGGATATATTATAAATCCTAGAGTTGTGTGCCATTGATCAGGCCCAGGAAACCTTGATTGATGAATGGCAGGATATACGGTAAATCCTGGAGGGTGGAATCTTGATCAGGGTTATGAATCCTTGACCATTGTATGATCAGGTATATGGTAAAGCCTATAGACTGGGAGATAGAAAAATTTCTCATGGTATAGGTGGAGAAATATGGTGGGATCCATGCTTGGTTAGGGCCTGGTGGTCCGGTTGGGATTACAGTAAATCTTGAGGAAACCTGGTTTGGTTTAGTTTTGAGTCCCACATTCATGTTTGGAATATGGCACGAGGGTGATTGGATGAAATAAATATTTGTTTAGCTAATCTATGGCTGGGTGGTTTGTGGAAGTCCCATACCTAGTTGGATTTTGTATTCATTAATAATAGTTTATTCTCCTTGGTATTTCATGTGTAAATTTACTAGCTCATATGTGGATTTTATGATTGTTATATGATTGTTATTTTTTTTGGTTATATGTTGGTTATGAGTATGTTTCATGGGAGACTTGATGTATGGCTCTCATCATGTTTTCATTTGTAAATGAATGTACAATGAATACATAAACTAATAAATGACAATGAAACTATTATGATATGGAAACAATATTTCTTTATGAATCTCAGATAAGTATGAGACCCCTATGCTCAGATCTATTGTTAATACCTGTAGATTGCATATTTGTGACATGTTTGACGAAATTCTTGTCATGGATAGTAGGGGTTTATTCAAGTCCTTACTAAAGTGTTTGCATTAATACCTTTTCTTCAGTGTCATTTATAATTTCTGAAGGTTTCATGAAGTTTTGGGTAGTGGCTTGAGTCCTAGCTCGAAAACAGTGGCACAAAATCCGAGGTCACTGGCTCAAAACTGTTTGGAAAAGTCCACAGTCACTGGCATGCTCTTGTTGTGGGAGCGACTAGAAGGCTTTGGTCACATGCATTCCTTGTCATGGGAGTGATTGAGGCTCTAGGACAATGAAAAGTTAAGTTGTCTCAGGGGTTAAGCACCTGGGAGGGTTGGTTACCTCCTAAAGGGTCTCTAGCTTCTAGGAAAGGTCAGTTTGGTTGCGTTTGTCAGTTCCACTTCCTTAAATGTACTTGGGGAGTTGAGTCACATCATAGTAGCCTCTCGTCACATGTTTACCCTAGTGGAATGGTTATTTTTGGTAAACATGGGAGGAGGGTGTTACAAAGGGGTATCAGAGCATGGTCCACCCCTTGCACTAGATGAGATTTTTGTTAGTCATGAATTCATGTCGATTGCATATATGTGTTCTCCATGCTTGTGGTCTATGTACTTGTTGTGTATGCATGGTGGTGGTCATGGCTGCAGCGGTGCCGCCATGTGAAAGTGGATGATGTGTTGTTGGATGTGGTCGTCATGAGTGTATGTCAGTTATGCATTGATTACGCATGTTCATGCTTATATATTGTTATGCATACATTGATATGGATGTGATTGTCATGCATGAGGTCATGGTATAGGGTGAGCCTTGGTATTGCACCAAGAGTGGTGCAACTCCTAAGGGATCATAAACTATACTTATCAACTTGGGGTTTTGTTGTGCTCTACAACAACCCCCCATTTCATACAAATTTTATTTTCATAGCTATAATATGAAATGGGTCCCTTTCAGAATTAAATTGGTATCAACCTAGTATTTTTCAAAAAGTCCAAAAATAAACAAAACATTATAAACCTTTTGATAAATCACATCAGTGGTCTTATAATAAAAAATGAATAATGCTTTATTATTGCGATAAAGCGATCGCAAGATCACATATCGCAATAAAAAAGGATACATAACAAAAGGTCCATTAAGTTTTCCCCAATGCGACAATACATGAATGGTTATCAGATATCGGCAATGGCAAGCTATCATAACAAAAGCCCCTTTTCACTCCGATGTGATGCGATATCACTATCGGCGATCAGAGATGTACCATGCATGCATTTCAAAGCCCTCATTTAAAACTCCCGATGCGACTTGGCGATATCGCTATCGGCAATCGGGGATTTCGAAAGGAACCAATATAACAACTTAAGCTTTCCCCCGATCGCCGATTGTGATAAAGCTAAAAGTGCAGATTTCAAAAAGGATTGGTAAAGTCGGGATGTTTTATGGTTATTTAGTATTAATGGCCTTTGTTTTCCTGATAGCGATTCACTTGCACTCAACCGCCAAAACATCAAAGCCACACTTAAGTGAATCATTTGGCCAATAAACGACATAATGAGCATTTAAAGGATTGACAGGTTTAAATGGCCATTTAATGAAACAGTAACTCTAAAATCTCTTCAGAGATTGCACTCGTGGCCACCTTAATTTAAATCCTCCATTATTAATTGATTGATGTATCTCGTTCTTCTTTGGTTTGTGCTATCAATTCTCCGCATTACGTTCATTTTCACTCCTGTGCAGAGCTCTTCCGAAGCAGTAAATTCAAGCAGAATGGGGAAGAAATCTAAGAAAACCGCAACAGCTTCTGCTTCGCCAGCTACAGGGCAACCCACTACCGATCTAGGAACAAACAGAAAGGGACTGATATCCGACACTACATGTCTAGGACTCGGCAAAACTACTTGGCTAAGCACCTATAATTTGATTGAGGCCGAAGAACCTGAGGTAACAACAGTGCAAGCCACAACAGACACGACTCGGAAATCTGATGCTACTCTAAAGGATTTAGCCGACTCTTTCCTTCATCGGATAGCAGCCTGGGAACAAATTCTCCCATATACAGATGTGGTGAAGTGGGCAATTGAAGAAATCCCAATCACAAACAGAACATTTTGCACCATGGACGGGAGAGTCTTCGGTTCATTTCAACCTGATGATTTGAGGCAAATGTACCATTTTCCTGTACCGGAGAAGAAGTACAGCAAGGCCTTCTTGGAGAAATTTAGAAATGAGAACAAAATTGAATCTGAACCCATTCGGGATTGGAGGCAAAACCCAGCAAAACACAAGCATGAGTCTTCGGGTAAGTACTTTTTCGATTCTTTGTGTTCTCCTTATTGTTATGCCGGGATAATGATGTGTAGATTGTGGGGTTTACATAATTCTGCAAATTTCACTATAGAGATGGTTCCTTTGATGGAAGCAGCATGTAATAGTGAAATAATGGATTGGGCAACTATACTGTCTGATAAGCTAGCAACCGCAGTCCTTGAATTTAGGAACAAATCCCGCATTACTGAAAGGGTCATTCCCCCATTCTACTATAGTGCCTATATCTTGGACACCCTGTGTTTTAATTCTGAATTTCCTGTGCTTGGATGGATATGGACTCCACAAGATCCCATGCCCATTCATATATACCATCAGAAGTTATGGAAAGCCCACTATAAGCACCATTTATATCAAGTTTGCAATGGTTTTATGTTACCCATTCACTATTCCATTTTTGATAAACCCGCTCCTAAGATTTCCTACCAAGTGGAGGTTGACTTGACATCCGTAGGAAGATGGTTTGGAGAAGAAAAATTCACCTATGTAAGAGTTTTCGATAGCCAAGCCAAGCCTCATGTCCTCCCTTTATACATACCAGATAAACTGTTAGCTCGGGAGGTAGCCTATCAGATTACATCCGAAGGAGTTACATAGACTCTAAAGAGCAAAAAGAAGCAGGTTTGGCCTCCTTTTCCTCTAAGATGCGGTGTCTACGGTCTACATGACTTTAAACATGCAGAGAAAGAGGCTGATAAAATCAAGGCACTAAATCTAGCCACTCTTCCTAATAGGCAATTTGATCCAAAGAAAGTCGCCTAGAATGCACTTGAACAGGCAAAATTAACTAAATTTGACCATAAAGAAGATATGTTTGATGACCTGTTCTCCTCAGCCGAGTCAATATTCTAGGTTAAATCACTGGCCAGAATGAAGTATCAGGATGACGACTTAGTTGAATTTAACAGACTTAGAGAACAGAGGTTGCAAACTATGCCTTTAGATCTGTTAGCAATGACCCCAATGATAGAATCAAGCGAGCCTAAGCAACGACTCACTAAGGACCCTCCTGCTACATCAAAAGAGCAGGAGGAAGTGCAGAGAAGAGAGCAAGAGGAAACCCAGGGAAAAGAGCAGGAGCAGAGTAGCACAGAGGTGAATGTAGATGCCCAGATTGACCCGAAATTGCTCCAGGAATGGCAGCAATTCGACTCAATCATAAGCAATCTTGAGAGCTCAAAGGAAGTCGAAACATCAAAAGCAGCTGACACACAGGAGACAACATCTAAACAAGTTCCTAGTGGAACCAGCGGCCTACCCAGTTCTATAGGAATAGAGATAATTCCTAAGGATCCTTCTGATCAGATTGTTTTGCAAGTGGAAGAAATACCTCCATTGGATGTCTTTTACAGTCCAAAGCACAAGGTTGTAGTAAAACGACAACGGAAAAGGAGAAGGAATGATCAACCTCTCCTATTCCCTGAACAAACAGTGACGGGCAACGTGGTTTGGAAGGAGGAGTTTGATCCTTCTGATGACCTAAAAAAACTGTCCCAATATGCTGGAGCCTATTCGGCAGCCACCATAGACAAGGCATCAGAAGTTAGTAATCTATTAAAAGGAAAGGACCAGAAAATCACTTTGCTACAAGCGCAACTATCGGAGGCATAGCAGAAGGCAGAACAACTGGAGCAGCAATTGTACACACAGCAACAAATAAACAATTGCAGGAAGAAAAACAAAGAATTGATTCAAGCGTCGTTCAAAAGCAGAAGGAGTTGTCGGAAGCATTGGCAAAATTCAATGCGATGCATGAACAGATGGGGAAATCTAAAGATGAGCAAATTGCTCAATTATCAGCCCAAATAGAGAAGACCAAGAATCTTCCACAGCCAGCCGAGTTCAGAGCCAAAGCATTACAGATTAATAAAGCATTGGTGACACAAATAAGGCTGTTATGTCAACGAATCTTCCAAGTAGAACCCCTATGTGACACAACAACATCAATAAGTGATAAATCAGCTGATGCTAGAACAGATTTGGAGCAGGCCGATGAGACCTTGACTAATTTTCTTGAGTGGCAAGACACTGATGAGGGACAGGCAGCTAATTTGCCAAAAATCCTAGAATCACATAAAGAGATATTATTTATGGAATGGTAGTCCCAGTTAATGAAAGCAGAGAGAGCAGTTTCCAGATGCAAGTTAACCACAAGTAATTTGGTTGAATTGATTAATGATACTCTCTACTTATCTAACATGATCTCTCAATGTACCCCAGGTAAATTGCTATCGGCTAAAACATTGGAGCAGTCATGTTATCAAGAGCTGGAGAAAAATGGGAGATTAATCGTAGGAATTAACAGTTTTACATGGGACACCTATTGGTTGTTCCTAGTCAAACCATACAGCTAGAGAGCCGCCCTGAAGTGCCTCACAGATGCAATCAGGTGTATTATTCCCAATATACAAGATGCCACCTATGCTGCCCAACTCAGTTCTCGTCTCAACCGACCACCAGAAGTGGAACCAATGCTTGCAATATGCCAACTTAGGTCTAAAGGCAAACAGCCTAAGTGATGAATCATGCTGCTGACTGCCAGATTGCCATGAGGAAGATATTCCGAATCAAGTTGTACCAATTAAGTAGGATTTTAGTTTCATAGTTAGTTAGTTTTAATCAAGTATTTATAGACCCTTTCATGTATTTAGAAAGGGTCGTAAGTTTTTGTATATGACTTAAACCTGAAGTTGCACTATTGTACTTCAGGCATATTCTTTTATAAAGACTGGGCCAATTATTCCAATTTTGATAACGAAGCTTTTATGTGAATGTGCACTATTGCCTTTGTTTAAAAGTGTTTCTGCGTCGGAAGAAGGAATCCAAATAGTGATTGATATTGGGAGTGATTTGCAGCTCATATGGTACTACTATCTATGTCTGAGTTCATTCCGTTTATGTGAATTGTTGTTTGATCGCTCTTGCTATTATCAGATATATGCATGTGTTTTAACAACATTTTTTATACTTTCCACTACTGGATGTTTACAGCATGCTTTTCTTTTAATCATACATGTATCGGTAATATAAAAGGATAGGTGTAACAATGTGTTAATCACTTTGTTCAACTATTTGAACAAAGTAATCATTAAGTAAAGGAATTTCTATGTTTATTGCTTAGAATCATCTATATGCCTATCGATGAACAGAGATCATCAAACGTTGCACTTCAAAGAATAGAAGCCTCCTGGGATAGAATAGTTATTTATATTTTCGCTGATAGATTAAGTCATCCATTCATTATCATTTTATTAGAAATCAATCACTCATCCAACCCCTTTTATTCATTATTAGGAAACTGGTCCCATTATATCCAGTTGGAGCCACCATTCCAAACAGAAAAGGAGCTGTATTAAGGTCTGGACCGGGTGGTTATCCCCCAATGTTGATACAACGATTCTGCGCAATCCTCAACATTTTTGGCCCTAGAAGGAGGGCATGAACTATGAATGGCGAGCAAACCTAAATCTATAGACCATTCTGAGAGTAAATCTCCCTCCACATCACCTCGTACTTCCCAATTGCATGCTGGTTCTCCAATATCCAAGCAAGAAGAAGAGGAATCAACTACCACTGCTCAAACCCACCATACTCCAGAACGATTAAGTCTTGAGTCCCCTAAAGTTCAGTTACTCATCCAGAAACTTCAAGGCTTCTCGATAACACCACAGAAATCTGAAGTATCTCAAATCAGTGAGACTTCGTAGTTCAATTTACCTCATCCCCTCACTAGAATTCAGAGCGGAAAGCTCGGTATTGAACCTACTGAGTTCCCTTTACCTAAAAGGAAAAGGGCCAAGAAGAACACTGAAGGATCTGACAGTGAAGCACTTTCATCCACATCCTCCATCTCATCTTCCCCTGTGGGAATTCAACCATCCACTCCCTCATTACATATTGTTGTTCATCAGGGATTAGGAACTTCAACATCCCAACCTGCGCAATCCTCAATATCAACTCCTTCACAAACATCTAGAATTTCAACAGTAGTATCATCCACTACTAGTGTTACAATGGCAGATCCATGGACCAGGCTTGGTGTGGTCAATATGCCTGCACCATTACATGCATTACCTGATGCTCCTGAAAAATGGCTACCCAAGTTTAACCCAGATGATGGAACACAAGCTGAGGAACATATTAATAACTTCATGTTATCAGTTAATCTCAAAGGAGTAACTGAGGAAGATGTTGTAGTTAGGCTTTTCCCTTATACTTTGCAAGTATCAGTAGGATCCTGGTATTTTTCCTTGCCATCTGGTTCCATTACTAGTTGGACCACTTGCCAAGAACAGTTTCTCACTAAGTATGGCGATGATAGATCTTTAGGCACATTAATAAATGATCTCTCTAATCTTAGGATAGAGCATAGGGAACCGATTAAAGAATTCAATGCGCGATTTAATAAACTCTTGAATAAAATCCCAACGGCCTCCAAACCAAGTGAACAAATCAGAAGTGAATGATATATAACTGCCCTACCTGCCAATATAGCTATTTTTGTAGACAGGGCTGGAAAACGAACTTTAGCTGAAAACATGAAAGAAACACTTGCTGTGGAGAAACGTATTAATGCTCTAGAAAAGAAAGCTGCTCTTGAAGATAGAAAAACCAAAAAAGTTTCTTTTAAAGATGATTCAAAGAAGAAAACCCCAAAAGATCCATACGACATGGAGGGTCTACAAAATGTCCTTAAGACTTTGTCAAATGAAATGGTTGAAATCAAAAAGAAAGTAGCAAAAACCTCAACTAAAAGGCCCTTTAGAAATTTCAAGAAAACTGAATCAAAACCACCAAATGTTATATCTAATGTAGATTCAGATCCTGAAGAAGAAGAAGAGGAAACAATCTCACCAACTGATGATGAAGAGGAAGTTGTTGAATGCCATGGAATGTGGGATTTCATACTGCCTAACTCCGATACAGAAAATGAAGAAGAAGCTTTCCATGTCACCACTAGGAGTAAAGGTGCCCTTGAACCCGTCCAGGGAACTTCAAAGAAAATAAGTGCAGGTGCCACAACAACAAAGGAAAATGTATCCACAAGGAAGCCAGCTGCAACGGTTCCCCAAAACCAACCTTCAACCTCAAATATGCCTTCAACATCTAAAACATTAGTAGTATCCAATTCAATGGATTACAATATCATTGATGATATGAAGAAAACTAAGGCAAACATTACTATGTTTGAACTTAGTAAACTAAAATATCAACAGAAATTGCTTCTCAAAGAATTGAATGCTGTTCCTTCCTCACCTCTTCCCAGTGCTAAAGCTACAAATGATTTAGGACAACCACCTTCTAGTAGGATTGAAGCTACTGATACGATTCTGATCGGAGACAGATCCAATTCCCATACTCCTCCTTTCCTATTAACCTATGAGATTTATAATCATAATCTGCACAATTGTTTGATTGATTCAGGGGCATCCTCAAGTATAATGCCAGCTTCGGTTTGTTCCAAACTGAACATTGAACCCCAGAAATCTGTAATTCACATTGTGTAGTTAGATATAACCAAGGTATAGGTTGTAGGAGAAATCAACTCTGTAACTATCAGGTTATCAGCCGATCCACGAGTAGTTCAAAGAATTGATATCTTAATCGCCGATATACCTGAATTTTATGGTTTAATCTTAAGTAGGGATTGGTCCGAGAAGCTCCATGGGTATATTTCTACCAATTGGTCCCACATGTGGCTACCCTACAATAGAAAGCCAAATCAAATAAAAATCAATCGGGAAAAGCACATGACCCACACTGTCACAGAGTTCGAACAGGAAAATCAACCCATAGCATTTAATAACAATATCTTAGGGAATTATTCATCAGAATCATTCTTTGGAAACTTCACAGCCCAACCATCTCCTTTCTCAATAAACAACTTTACATCTCAGATCGAAAATTATTCACAAACAGATAGGTCAAGATGTTTTAATGATACTGAGAAAACTGTAAATAAAATTTTTGATAATTCTTTATTTTGGTCTTTATATTTTGATGGCTCTAAATCTAACGAAGGCTCGGGAGCAGGATGTATCTTGGTTAGCCCGCAAGGAGAAAAAACATTGCTGTCCTGTAGGTTAGAGTTTGAATGCACAAATAACACAGCCGAGTATGAGGCCTTAGTCCAAGGACTGTACAAAGCGATTGGCCTTAAGGTGCAATATTTGAAAGTGTTCGACGATTCTAAAATTATTATCAAATAGGTGAGAAATACGATTCATTGTCTTTCAAATCACCTTAAGCATTATCAATCGCTGGTGCAAGAACTCACCTCGCACTTTTCAGCATTCAATATCTCTTCCATCCCTAGGTCTCAAAATTCGGCAGCCGACTTGCTAGCCAATGTTGCTTCCAAACTCCTACCTTCCGAAGATTATAGCCCAGATAGATTTTCAGTAGAATTTCTTTTTAGGCCTTCAATTCCTGACAATGTCACTAATTGGAGAGTTTTCAATCACGATGAAGACATTTTACAATTTTTGACTTCCGAAAAGTCCTATGATGATCAGATTATAGAGGAAAGTGATCATGATCTTCAGATGAGAGAAAAGCATGAGGAAAACTCAATACCGAAGCCTGTGGTGAAGCTGGAGGATCTTTATGATATTAAAGACAGATTTAAACCTGTGATCAATACAAAGCTCCACAGTTCCACCTTGAGGTTTGAGTTGATTAATCTTGGCATTGAACAAAATCCTCAAAACATTAATCTAGGATTAGGAATTTCTCTGGAAGAAAAAACGACATCCATTAGACTATTAAGAAAGAATAAACATGTCTTCGCTTGGAAGTATGATGATTTAAAGACATATGATACATCTATCATCCAGCATACCATTCCAATGCTTGCAGAACAAAAACCAGTTCAACAAAAGCTCATGAAAATACATCCAAACCTAGAGAGTCAAATTAAATCTGAACTTAATAAACTCTTAAAGGCCAAGATTATTTTTCCCATTCGACACTCAAACTGGGTCTCCAATATGGTGCCTGTTAGGAAGAAAAATGGCGATATCAGGATTTGTATAGATTTCAGAAAGATGAATAAGGCAAGCCTAAAAGACAATTTCCCATTACCTACTATGGAGCAGATACTCCATTTAGTAGCAAGCTCTGAATTGATGTCCTTTTAGGATGGTTTTTCAGGATACAACCAAGTTTTGGTCCATCCTGATGACAGACTTAAAACTACATTCAGAACAAAGTGGAGAACTTATGCTTATCAGAAGATGCCTTTTGGATTGATTAATGCAGGAGCCATGTTCCAAAGAGCGATGGATATAGCTTTCAAAGGATTGATCAATAAAACAGTAGATTTTCTAAAAAGAGATCCAATCATTTGCATGATTTAAACCAAATCTTTCAACGCTGCAGAAGGTACGGTATTTCACTCAATCCTAAAAAATCCTTCTTTGCTCTTGATCAAGGAAAGCTCTTGGGCTTTATTGTGTCCAAAGATGGCATTTATATTGATCTGAGTAGGATTAAAGAGATCTCTGAAATCCCTTTTCCTCATAATAAAAAATCCATGCAGTCATTTTTAGGCCAAATCAATTTTGTCAAAAGATTTGTTCCAGACTTTTCTCACATTATTTTGCCACTACAAACTATGATTAAGAAAAATTCAGTGTTTAGATGGGGATCAGCAGAAAAGGAAGCATTTGATTTAATCAAACAATCAATAATCAATGCCCCCACTTTAAATAGTCCTAATTTTTCTAATCATTTCACATTGTATACTATCGCATCCGATTTGTCTTATGCAGCAGTACTCACTCAGATTAATGATCACAATTTGGAAGCACCCATTTCATTTTATAGTTCAAACTTGCAGGGTGCTCAACTGAATTACTCTAAAATAGAAAAACAAGCCTTTGCTGTATATAAAGCTGTCAAACATTACAGACCCTTCCATTTAAAAGCCCATACAAAAGTCATAGTTCCCTTTTTCTGCAGTAAGGCAACTATTAATCCAAAGGGAATTAGGTGAAAAAAGGGCAAACTGGGTTATAGCACTTCAAGAATATGACTTGGAAATCAAGCCAGCAAAGATTGTTAGAGGCCAAGGTTTTTGCAGGTTATTGGCAGGAGCATCCAACATTCAACAACCAGGCGATACAGAACATATCGAAGAAATCAATCAGATAAGTATTACTGATTATGAATCACAATATGCAGACTTGATCTTTTATTTGAAAAATGGATATGCACCTCTTAACCTGTCTTATAAAAGCAAGAGGGCCATTAGATTGAAAGCAAGCAATTTCACAATTGTTGATGATGTACTTTTTAGGCAAAATTATGATTCAATCTTATTAAGATGCCTAGAAAAACCTGAAGCACAAAAGGTTTTGCAGGAATTACATGATGGACCAGCAGGAGGACATTTTGGAGCTGACACAACAGCGCAAAAAATCATTCATGCTGGATATTATTGGCCCACCCTGTTTAGAGATGCTCATGAATACGTAAGGAAATGCCAAAGTTGTCAAACTTCTAGTGGAAGACAAAGAAAACCAGCTTTCCCTTTGCAACCAGTCAACATTGAACAACCATTTGAGGAATGGGGATTGGACATCATCGAAGAAATCACTCCACATTCTTCAAAATAGCATAAGTATATCCTTACTGCCACGGATTATTTTACTAAGTGGGTTGAAGCGATTCCTTTAAAGACAACAAATTTTGAGGCAATTATAGAATTCATAGATCAATTCATCATTACCAGGTTTGGTGTCCCAAATGCTCTTGTTTTTGATAATGCATCTTACTTCTCTGGCAATGCTATGTTTGATTTCGCTATTAAAAGAGGATTTAAATTGAAATATTCTGCTAATTACTATCCCCAAGGTAACGGTTTAGCAGAATCTACCAATAAAAATCTAATTAAGATTATTAAGCGAACTATCGAACAAAATCATAAAAACTGGCGTAAATCTTTAATATTCACACTATGGGCTGATAGGATAACACAAAAAGCTTCCATAGGTTCTTCTCCATTCAATCTTGTGTATGGAAAAGAAGCAGTGCTACCAACAAATCTTGTCCTTCCTTCTCTAGCCCTAGTTCAGTTTATTGAAGAAAGCCCTTCTTCTTCTATTCAACTTAGACATGATGAAATCCTAAAATTAGAAGAGGAAAGAGAAAAAGCCAAAGTTACTCATGGAAAACATCAGCAAATGATCAAGTCATCCTTTGATTCAACCTCATTTGGTTCAAAACAGTTTCAAGTCGGTGATTTAGTTCTGAAATGGGACAAAGCCCATGAGGATAAAGGAAAACACACAAAGTTCCAGAAAATGTGGCTAGGGTCATTTCAGATCTGCGAGAAGATAGGCCATTCGACCTTCATATTACAAGATTTGTCAGGTTTGAGAGATTATCTCCCTGTTAATGGCCTTATCTTAAATAAATTCTTCAATTGAGGAGGTAACCCCTTCTCCTTTTTTAGTTTAGTAAAATTTGTAGTTTGTAGGACCATCAGGAAATAAAGTTGTAAGGTATCTTCCATTGACCTTTGCTGTATTTAAAAGTTGCTCAAAGAAGTAGTGTTGATATTTGCTTTTAAAATAATAGAAGCCTTAGACAAAAGGGACAATTTCTAGGAAACTAGGTATAATTGCATTCTGAAACCACATTTCAATTTTTGTGAACTCTTCTCAAGATTTAGAAGTATTGTAAATCATTTTATGTTTTCAAATTGGTCACAAAAAAGGTTATCAATATCAAAACAGAAACTAATCCAATTTCAGCATCTTCAACTCTTATCCTGTCATCCATTCTCTCTTAAGGAGAAAATTGTCCATCCCATTCATCAAAGTTTATAATTACTCAAAGTGTAATTCTAAAATATTTGATATAAAATATAAGGGGTCTTATTACAAGCCTACTTACCATGATCATCGGGAAATAGTTTAACCGACATTACCAACACTGCATACCAAAACAGGGTAATGGCTTAAAATTATAAGACAAGGGGTCTCATCACGAGCCAGCTTGTTCGGTTAAATTACTACCAGTGAATGGCATTGTCACTCAGCTGGCCACCAAACCAGGACAATGACTTTTTATCTTACAAAATAACAGAAAAGTAAAAGAGATACAAAATATGAAAGCATGTTTTGAATTCATTCTGTTAATCATACTCTGAAGTGGATGGGATAATGGACAATAATGTGGTTAAAAGGTATCCCTATCGAAACTATGAACGTTTTCTGGCAGCAGAGGCTCTACCTATGACAGACGAGTCAATTCTAAAAGCTGATTTGGAAAGGTTTTCTATTTTATCATTATCAACCAATAGAGGCCAATTTAAAACTTAGAATGTATCTAAGTTTAAACAAGAGAGGAAATTAGCAAAGATAGTTTTATTTTATTTTGGAATGCATATATACCTAGTTATATTAGAATTTTCCTTTTTGATGAGATTCCTATTTAGAGAAAGTTTAAGTATTTCAGTATTTTTCAGAGATAACTGTTTCTTCCAGCGAATCGCCAATTGTTGTGCTCTACAACAACCCCCCATTTCATACAAATTTTATTTTCATAACTATAATATGAAATGGGTCCCTTTTAGAATTAAATTGGTATCAAGCTAGTATTTTTCAAAAAGTCCAAAAATAAACAAAACATTATAAACCTTTTGATAAATCACATAAGCAGTCTTATAATAAAAAATGAATAATCCTTTATTATTGCGATAAAGTGATCGCAAGATCGCATATCGCAATAACAAAGGATACATAACAAAAGGCCCATTAAGTTTTCCCCGATGCGACAATACATGAATGGTTATCAGATATCGGCAATGGCAAGCTATCATAACAAAAGCCCCTTTTCGCTCCGATGCGATGCGATATCGCTATCGGCAATCAGGGATTCCAAAAGGAACCAATATAACAACTTAATCTTTCCCCGGATCGCCGAAGCTAAAAGCGCAGATTTCAAAAAGGATTGGTAAAGTCGGGATATTTTATGGTTATTTAGTATTAATGGCCTTTCTTTTCCTGATAGCGATTCACTTGCACTCAACCGCCAAGACATCAAAGCCACGCTTAAGTGAATCATTTGGCCAATAAACGACATAATGAGCATTTAAAAGATTGATAGGTTTAAATGGCCATTTAATGAAACAGTAAGTCTAAAATCTCTTCAGAGATTGCATTCGTGGCCACCTTAATTTAAATCCTCCATTATTCATTAATTGATGTATCTCGTTCTTCTTTGGTTTGTGCTATCAATTCTCCACATTACGTTCATTTTCACTCCTATGCAGAGCTCTTCTGAGCAGTAAATTCAAGCAGAATGGGGAAGAAATCTAAGAAAACTACAACAGCTTCCGCTTCACCAGCTACAGGGAAACCCACTGCCGATCCAGGAACAAGCAGAAAGGGACTGATATCCGACACTACATGTCTAGGACTCGGCAAAACTACTTGGCTAAGCACCTATAATTTGATTGAGGCCAAAGAACCTGAGGTAACAACAGTGCAAGCCACAACAGACATGACTCGGAAATCTGATGCTACTCTAAAGGATTTAGTCGACTCTTTCCTTCATCGGATAACAGCCCGAGAACAAATTATCCCATATACAGATGTGATGAAGTGGGCAATTGAAGAAATCCCAATCACAAACAGAACATTTTGCACCATGGACGGGAGAGTCTTCGGTTCATTTCAACCTGATGATTTGAGGCAAATGTACCATTTGCCTATACTGGAGAAGAAGTACAACAAGGCCTTCTTGGAGAAATTCAGAAATGAGATTGAAATTGAATCTGAACCCATTTGGGATTGGAGGCAAAACCCAGAAAATCACAAGCATGAGTCTTCGGGTAAGTACTCTGTCGATTCTTTGTGTTCTCCTTATTGTTATGCCGGGATAATGATGTGTAGATTGTGGGGGTTACATAATTCCACAAATTTCACTATAGAGATGGTTCCTTTGATGGAAGCAGCATGTAATAGTGAAATAATGGATTGGGCAACTATACTGTCTGATAAGCTAGCAACCGCAGTCCTTGAATTTAGGAACAAATCCCGCGTTACTGAAAGGGTCATTCCCCCATTCTACTATAGTGCCTATATCTTGGACACCCTGTGTTTTAATTCTGAATTTCCTGTGCTTGGGTGGAGATGTACTCCACAAGACCCCATGCCCATTCGTATAAACCATCAGAAGTTATGGAAAGCCCACTATAAGCACCATTTATATCAAGTTTGCAATGGTTTTATGTTACCCATTCACTATTCCATTTTTGATAAACCTGCTCCTAAGATTTCCTACCAAGCGGAGGTTGACTTGACATCCGTAGGAAGATGGTTCGGAGAAGAAAAATTCACCTATGTAAGAGTTTTTGGCAGCCAAGCCAAGCCTCATGTCCTCCCTTTGTACATACCCGATAAACTGTTAGCCCGGGAGGTAGCCTATCAGATTACATCCGAAGGAGTTACACAGACTCTAAAGAGCAAAAAGAAGCAGGTTTGGCCTCCTTTTCCTCTAAGATGTAGTGTCTATGCTCTACATGACTTTAAACATGCAGAGAAAGAGGCTGATAAAATCAAGGCACTAAATCTAGCCACTCTTCCTAATAGGCGATTTGATCCAAACAAAGTCGCCTACAATGCACTTGAACAGGCAAAATTAACTAAATTTGACCATAAAGAAGATATGTTTGATGACCTATTCTCCTCAGCCGAGTCAATATTCCAGGTTAAATCGCTGGCCAGAATGAAGTATCAGGATGACAGGTTAGTTGAATTTAACAGACTTAGAGAACAGAGGTTGCAAACTCTGCCTCTAGATCTGTTAGCAACGACCCCAATGACAGAATCAAGCGAGCCTGAGCAGCGACTCACTAAGGAACCTCCTGCTACATCAAAAGAGCAGGAGGAAGTGCAGAGAAGAGAGCAAGAGGAAACCCAGGGAAAAGAGCAGGAGCAGAGCAGCATAGAGGTGAATGTAGATGCCTAGATTGACCTGAAATTGCTCCAGGAATGGCAGCAATTCGACTCAATCATAAGAAATCTTGAGAGCTCAAAGGAAGTCGAAACATCAAAAGAAGCTGACACACAGGAGACAACATCTAAACAGGTTCCAAGTGGAACCAGCGGCCTACCCAGTTCTATAGGAATAGAGATAATTCCTAAGGATCCTTCCGATCAGATTGTTTTGCAAGTGGAAGAAATACCTCCATTGGACGTCTTTTACAGTCCAAGGCACAAGGCTGTAGTAAAATGACAACGGAAAAGGAGAAGGACTGATCAACCTTCCCTATTCCCTGAACAAACAGTGACGGGCAACGTGGTTTGGAAGGAGGAGTTTGATCCTTCTGATGACCTAACAAAATTGTCCCAATATGCTGGAGCCTATTCGGCAACCACCATAGACAAGGCATCAGAAGTTAGTAATCAATTAAAAGGAAAGGACCAGAAAATCACTTTGCTACAAGTGCAACTATCGGAGGCACAACAGAAGGCAGAACAACTGGAGCAGCAATTGTACACACAACAACAAATAAACAATCAATTGAATAAACAATTGCAGGAAGAAAAACAAAGAATTGATTCAAGCGCCGTTCAAAAGCAGAAGGAGCTGTCGGAAGTGCTGGCAAAATTGAAAGAGATGCATGAACAGATGGGGAAATCTAAATATGAGAAAATTTCTCAATTATTAGCCCAAATAGAGAAGACCAAGAATCTTCCACAGCCAACCGAGTTCAGAGCTGAAGCATTACAGATTAATAAAGCATTGGTGACACAAATAAGGATGTTATGTCAACAAATCGCCCAAGTAGAACCCCTATGTGACACAACAGCATCAATAAGTGATAAATCGGCTGATGCTAGAATAGATTTGGAGTAGGCCGATGAGACCTTGACTAATTTTCTTGAGTGGCAAGACACTGACGAGTGACAGGCAGCTAATTTGCCAAAATCCTAGAATCACATAAAGAGATATTATTTATGGAATGGCAGTCCCAGTTAATGAAAGCAGAGAGAGCAATTTCCATATGCAAGTTAACCACAAGTAATTTGGTTGAATTGATTAATGATACTCTCTACTTATCTAACATCATCTCTCAATGTACCCCAGGTAAATTGCTATCGGCTAAAATATTGGAGCAGTCATGTTATCAAGAGCTGGAGAAAAATGGGAGATTAATCGTAGGAATTAACAGTTTGACATGGGACACCTATTGGTTGTTCCTAGTCAAACCATACAGCCAGAGAGCCGCCCTCAAGTGCCTCACAGATACAATCGGGTGTATTATTCCCGATATACAAGATGCCACCTATGCTGCCCAACTCAGTTCTCGTCTCAACCGACCACCAGAAGTGGAACCAATGCTTGCAATATGCCAGCTTAGGTCTAAAGGAAAACAGCTTAAGTGATGAATCATGCTGCTGACTGCCAGATTGCCGTGATGAAGATATTCCGAATCAAGTTGTACCAATTAAGTAGGATTTTAGTTTCATAGTTAGTTAGTTTTAATCAAGTATTTATAGACCCTTTCATGTATTTGGAAAGGGTCGTAAGTTTTTGTATATGACTTAAACCTGAAGTTGCACTACTGTACTTCAGGCATATTATTTTATAATGACTGGGCCAATTATTCCAATTTTGATAACGAAGCTTTTATGTGAATGTGCACTACTGCCTTTAAAAGTGTTTCTGCGTCGGAAGAAGGAATCCAAATAGCGATTGATATTGGGAGTGATTTGAAGCTCATATGGTACTACTATCTATGTCTGATTTCATTCCGTTTATGTGAATTGTTGTTTGATCACTCTTGTATTATCAGATATATGCATGTGTTTTAACAACATTCTTTATACTTTCCACTACTAGATGTTTACAACATGCTTTTCTTTTAATCGTACATGTATCGGTAATATAAAAGGATAGGTGTAACAATGTGTTAATCACTTTGTTCAACTATTTGAACAAAGTAATCATTAAGTAAAGGAATGTCTATGTTTATTGTTTAGAGTCGTCTATATGCCTATCGATGAACAGAGATCATCAAACGTTGCACTTCAAAGAATAGAAGCCTCCCGGGATAGAATAGTTATTTATATTTTCGCTGATAGATTAAGTCATCCATTCATTATCATTTATTAGAAATCAATCACTCATCCATCCCCTTTTATTCATTATTGGGAAACTGGTCCCATTATATCCAGTCGGAGCCACCATTCCAAACGGAAAAGGAGCTGTATTAAGGTCCGGACCGGGTGGTTATTCCCCAATGTTGATACAACGATTTTTGGGGCATCAACAGGTTCATACAAACTTCAAGGTGACAATGCTATATGCACAGTAGATGTGATTCTACTCATGTCACCCTCAACTAGGACATCTGATAAATAGTGCTCCAAGACCATTCCTCCTACTGAATTAGAATGAAAGCTGGCTAATGAAGGTGCAATTCAGAAGGTACGTCTAACTAACAAGAAAAATTCTATTGACTTCAACTTGTAAATGCAATTGAAACCATTCATGAAAAGAAAAGAGCTAAAATACTTGTAAGGAAACTACATTATCTTGCAACATTCATAAAGCTATCATATATACTTTCAGAAAGGAAGCTAACCTCTCTTGCATAACCTACCAAACTATAATTCAAGATTCTATTTACCATCTAACTAGCTCACACTTGTATGTAAATCAATATTCTATTTGTGCCAAATCCGTGATAAAAAAACTAACACTATTCTATTCTTGCAGTGAGGGAAAAGGAGGGTTTGGAGTGTCCTAGGAGTTTCCCTTAAACATGAAATCATAGCTAGGGGTAAACATCCTTCTAAAATAAGTCAAATTTGTAGTAAGGATCAAAACTGGTGGAAGAAAGGGATCCTACAAGTGTGCTATAGGAGGCTGCTACAAGAGCCATGTCTTGTTGTAGGACGGCATGTAATGCTACAAGAGGGCTATCGAGAAGGTTTGATAGGGGAAAATGATGGTTTAAGGGTATGGAAAGGTGCATGGAGGTTGAGGTAGATGAGTGAAGGGTGGATGAATCCCCTAGCCAAGCTGAGAGCATATTGAAATCTTGTCTTTCACTAGGAGGGATGCTCTCGGTGACCCTAGGAAAATTATCTTAAGAAACAAAACTTTTTGACAAAACTTGGGGTTCAAAAGAAAATTTGAGGGAGTTGAAGATGGATGTGGAAAAGGTGAACTTCCCTGCATATCCAAACAACCCTGCAATCATCACATGGATACACCCATTTATCATTGACAAAAATGCAACAACTAGTAGTGGAAAGTATGAGTTGAATTTAAATGTTATCTAATCTATGCCAGAAATCTGATCTAATCAATAAAACAAATCCTAATCTACAACAAGCACATGAAAAATAATATGAATAACACAAATATTCTTCTAAGAAATCATAAAAATAATTATTTTGGGTTGTGGTTGTGAATCCTTCTATTCATGCTCCCATAAGAGAAGTGAGGTAGAGGTCGCAATCACAGATTTTGATGGATTATTCTCTACTAAAATGAAAGAAACTAAGAAGTAACCTGAAACTAAAAGAGAGAAGAAAACACAAGAGATACCCAAGCCTCTAGGTTGGGCCCAAACCTAAGACCCTAAAACCTCTAGAACTAACTTAGTGATGAATCAACAAGAAACTTCTCATTATCATTGAATCAAAGTCTAATACATCAAATAACAGTGAAAATAACAATGCCAAGTTCTTGAGCTCAAGAGCTACCTAACTGGAAAAAAAAAAAAAAAAAAAAAAACATCGAATCCTAATGAGCTATTCTACTTGTCTATTTATACAAGAAGGTAGCTACCAGAATATCCTTAGAACATCGGAATATTTGTCGCTACAACTCGAGAATGATGGATCTCGTTCCTCATTGCTTTCACTTGGTTGCAAATGACCTCGAGCTGATGAGAGAGAGTGTTGTGATCTTGGGTTGATTGAGTGAGTTAAAGAGGTGGACAACCCCCTAGATTGTCTCCTTGTTGTGTACTCCGAGCCCCTGCATAGAAGTCATCCAAAAAATTGATCCATTTCCTGCAATTAAACCATATTAGGCCACATGACATGAAAAACATCTTTTATCCTTCTCACTAAGAATAATATAACAAAAAATGTAAATAAATGTAGGAAAGAGATAGTTATAAAGCTAGAGGATGAAATCATGACCCTTATAATGTACCTATTGATGAGCCTTATCATCACCCCCCAAAAATTCGTGAGGCCTCGTATTACACTAAGAGTGTTGCAACTCCCAAGGGCTCCTCAACTTTATTTATAAACCCAGGGTTCATACAAACTTCAAGGTGAAAGTGCCATATGCACAGTAGATGGGATTTTTCTCATGCCACCCTCAACTAGGACATCTGATCAATAGTGCCCCAAGACCATTCCTCCTACTGAATTAGAATGAAAGCTAAATAATGAAGGTGCAATTCAGAGGCTACCTCTAACTATGATAAGAAACATTCTATTGAATTCAACTTGTAAATTCTATTGAAACCATTCATGAAAATACAAGAGCTAAACTACTTGCAGAAAGGAAACTACATTATCTTGAAACATTCATCAATATATCAGATCTACTTGCAGAAAGGAAGCTAATCTCTCTTACAAAACCTACCAAACTGTAATTAAATATTCTATGTACCATCTAATGAGCTCACACTTGCATGTAAATCATTATTCTATTTATGCCAAATCTATGATAAGGAAACTAATAGTATATTGTTTTTGAAGTGAGGGAAAAGTAGTGTTTGGAGTGGCTTAGGAGTTTCCCTTGATCATGAAATCATAGCTGGGGGTCAGCATACTTCTAAACTAAGTCAAAGTTGAGGTAAGGATCAAAACTAGTGGAAGAAAGGGGTCCTACAGGTGTGCTACAAGAGGCTTCTACAAGAGCCCTGTATTGCTACAAGAGGGGCTATAATGCTACATGAGAGCTTCCGAGAAGGTTTGATAGGGGAAAATGATGGTCTAAGGGTGTGGAAAGGTGCACGGAGGTTGAGGTAGATTAGTGAAGGGTGGATGAATACCCAAGTCAAACTGAAAGCCTCTTGAAGACCTGTTTTTCACTAGGAGGGATGCTCTCAGTGACCCTGGGAAGATGATCTTAAGAAAGATATATCTATATATATATATATATATATATATATATATATATTCTTTTATAGAATTTGGGGTTCACAAGAAAAGGTGAGGGAGTCCAAGATTGATTTCGAGAAGGTGCCCTTGCCTACAGATCCAAACATCCCTGCAATCATCACATGCATACACCCATTTACCATTGATAAGAAAGAAACAACTAATAGTGAAAAAGATGAGTTAAATATAAATGCTATCTAATTGATGCAGTGGATAAAAAATATGTTGTCAGAATGGATTAAAACTAGAATGAATGGATAGAGCTCGTCATTATGAATCCAGCGCAACTCGTTTCACCTAAAATAGATGTTGTATTCTCCCAGAAATGAGTTCTCATCAATTTGGCAAATAGGGAAAATTGTGTGCAAGGCTACTTAGTCAGCAGTCCGTACTATTGACGTGGCATGCTGACTAGGCTCACCGATTTAAAAAAATGACTAGGTTCAAAGGGCCAATGACATCATGGCATATGTCAGGTTCCTATTGGTGCTGAGTTGACGATTTCATAGTGGTCAATGTGGTGTTGGGTAGGTGGACCAGCCGGAGGTTGCCACGTTGGCCAGCTAGAGGCTGCCACGTGGCACCTTGGTTGCCCCTAAAATTTCATGGGCAGTGCGGATTGCACTCTGTTGGATTCAAACTTGAGACCTTCGTTATTCCAACCTCACCATACACCAATACACCACTGTTGATCCTTGTTTAAGGTTGGCGGACATATTATATTTAAAGGTTTGAATATGGTGCTTTTGGGGGAGGGCTAAGCTAGGGCCTAGCCGCTAGCCACCCTAGCACCATAGAACCACAGGTGGGGGGGACAAGGGCTAGGCCCTAACCCAACCCATGTGACATAGGTGTTAAACATAACCACGCATCCAAAGACCGTGATTGCAGCCCTGACCACGAAATCTGCCAATGTAACTGGTTCAGAAACCACCGCAGCTAATTGCCCTTGTGAAGGTGCCATAGACTAGGTCTAACCGTTAACCATAACCACGACCCCTAACCACCGCAGCTAACTTGCCATGTGACAGGCCATGATCGCTGAGGAAAGACTGCCAGTTGAAAAGGGTTAAGGCGCCAACCCCAGGTCCTATGGAGGACTCACATGACCGAAAACAATGTAAAATTTGAAACGAGAACTGATACGATTACCCATTTCGTTGAGGTAGCAAAAAAATCAACCAATTTTGGAAAGTGATGACACAGAATACATATATATGTTTTTTTAGCATAGCTTTTGACACTTTTAATTTTTTTATGTACATTAGTTTTTAGAATGTTAGTGATTTGAATGTTGATTTTAAAATGTGTTGATTTTGCATCAGGCCCTTCTTAAAAGACTTATTTTTTTTATTTAAATTATCTAATCTATTAAATGTGAATAATTATTTTCTAAATTTAACAATATTTGAAGTGATCTTCTTCTTCATATTTTTTTGTTTTTCTTTTAATTTCATTTTTTGTAGTGAGGTCTTTATATTTTTGCATAGTTAAAGAAGAAGGTCGATATTTTAAAGTTTCAACATTCTACATATTTATATATCATAAATTAACTTTCAATGCACATCAAATAGTTTTCTCTAAAAAAACAATAATTTTTAATGGACATAAAAATAAACATTTTGATAGTTTTTTGCTAGAAATGACATGTCAAAATCACAAATTTTATAGAAAAATTTAACCAAAAATGGTTAAATAATAGTTTTTTTTTTTAATGAATTTCATGTCAAAAAATAATAATTACAATTTTTTTCAAAAAATAATGATTCACATAAAAATTAAAATGAAAATCACATAATACAAATATTGAACATATAACAACATTAACTGAATACTTATTGTTCTCATAAAATGTCAAAGTCAAAACATTACAAGTGTAACTAATTAATAGTTACAAAAAATGAGCTTGATTTCCAAGCATAGCTTAAATTTAATCAACAGTATCACGTAATCCAAACTATTCATCCTCTAGAGCTTCATCATTGTTTTCTTCCACAATATTTTTTGCTTAATTTTGTTCATTTTCCTCTTGTGATGGATCTTTGATGTCTACGAATCTCCCAATGTGTGCCTTTCCGATCATTCCATCTAACGGTGTTTGGGGTTCCTTTTCCCTTTTTGCCACACATGATTCATTAAAATCCCCTTTCATCAACCCAATTTCTTGCATTGCATCTAGAAGAAATTGAAGAGCATTAATTCTTTGCTGAAAAGATTTGCACTGTACTAGATCTTTTTCAATGGAAATGCAATTTCTTCCTTTTTGTAGGAAACATGCTAGTGTTGTACCTAATTATCAAGAACAAAATAAATAATGAAGTAAATTACTATAATGGCATATAAATTAAGAAATAAGATATGAAATTAACTTTTATATAATAAAACTTTCCTGAGCCTGAAAATAAATCCAAAACCCAATCTCCTTCAGTTGAACATGAGTCTATAATATAGTTAATCAATGATTATGGTTTTTGGTAAATGTTAATTGTCTCTCCTTTTGCTTCTTTATCTTCATATGTTAGTTTTTTCACAACAGTATCATAAACTAGTACTTGGCTATGACTCTTTCGATCTACCCGATTAAGAAGCATAGACTTATAGCTATCATATTTTGTCCAACTACGAATATGGATGAACTCACAATCATTTATAATTGGTTGATCTTTACGGTTAAGAAGATTTGACTTTTTCCTGTAACATGAAATAGTAAAAGTTCAATTAACTTGCACATAAATTATTTTTTTAACATTAATCAAACATATATTTCAATGTCTTACCATGTGAGCTGCATGCTTGAGTTTGTTTTCCCTTTGAAGCTTGTCAATAACATTGCCAATTGTGTGTCTGAATAAACTGTCACAAATCTCCATAATGGTGATGATGTGACTTCTACAAATCCCGCAAAAACTTTAGTAAGAGCTTGATAAGTATAAGGGTCACTATCATAGTCAATGTTTGGGATATTGCAACCATACTAGGGAATAATCCATTTTAGGTAGGAGTTTAGCAATCTCTTCACAGTCACTTTGTATTACTTGATATTAAATAGTGTCAAGACCATTCCAAATGAGATGAGTAAGAGTTGGATCAAGTTCAACATTTCTAAGATGCTACTTTCTCAGTCTTTCAATCTTAATTTTTTCAATAAATCATTTGAAACTATCTGGTGCTCCATTTGCATCCTTCTTCATCTTTAATAAAATAAACAAATATATGTATAAGCTATAAAATAAAAATAGTATACAGATGCATAAAAATGAATGTAGAAATCAACATACCTTTTTAAATGCAAGATCAAAATATTTTAATGTTGATGTAGAACTTGAATCTAGGTAGTTGCGTACAACATCATCCCAACTATCCTCATTCAACAATTTAACCATTTGTTCTTGTATTTTCATGTAAACTTTGTGACTGAATAGATAAAGTAAAATAAGTTTATATAATGATATGTATAACAAATACTATCAAGAACAATATGTTATATTTAAGAGAAAATTATAATCTAAAAATAAGTAAAAATAATTCAACAAACCTACTTTTTAAATTCCTCACACATTTCGTCTAATGATAATTCCACTAACTTCACATGAGATAATATTGCTTTGAGAAGTTTTTCATCCTTTAGTCCTTGCAATGCTCTATAGGGTGTGATAGTGATATCTTATGGAAGCTGCTTCATTTCATGACCTGATTTACTGCTGCTACATGTTAATGGTTTAGACTTTTTGGCCTTCTTGTTTTTAATGCCAATGTTCTCCCACATGCTAAAAATATCATTAGTCAATTCCTATATCTCTCCAGTTATAAATGCCAACTAGAAAATGTTATCAATACTTCTAAATATATTGGAATTTAATTTACCGCATTTTGTATTGATTTTCTCCTCAATTTGATAACAATTTTCCATACAACATTCCTTTAGAAATCCTAGAGTAACATTTATTTTATCCCCACTGCATTTTTCTTCAAATTCATTATGAATAAATCTAACCCTTTAGATGAAAATCATAGAAATTCTATGTTCATTATCTATATTATGATCACATTCCAATAAATTTGTTTCTATGTCTGATAAACCAACATAAATGATACATTTCATTGTTTGAAAACGTGGGTTATTAGGATATTCCTCCATCAATTGCCTTTGAGCTTCTACGGAATGGTTCCACCCAAGCACATAATAATTGTATTCAAAACATTTTGAATTATCAAATGCTTCTTTGTTGGGAAGTTGAACTCGATCAACAAGAAGCACATAATTAACCACATGAACATATGGATTGTACCTCATCAATGTCTTCAAGTTGTGAACATGCAGGTGGTGTGGATTTCTGATTTGATATTTAAATTGTCATTCACTTGGCTTATAGATTTGTCTCACATTAAGCTGAAATGTATGACCACCCTCGATTAAGTTTGCATTTGTCAAGTTATGTCAAATGGCATTTTGTTTTGTTTTAATAATTCCATCCTCTAAATCAACTTCTGGTGTAATGATTTCCCTGCTTTCTTTTGAATTTTCACTAGGATCTTCACTGTTGGCTTTGACTATTTGAGAATGATCAACTTTCATTTTCTTCCTCCTCTTTTCTTCTAGATAAGTAACATTCTCATCATTAACTAGAACAGAGACATTCCCGGGCATTTTTAATTTTGGTCTTTTATGGCTCTTCTCCTTTCTAACACCAGTTCTATTTAGCGTCAGTTTCAACTTCCTCATCTTCAAAAGTAACATGTCTACCTTTGCTAGATTTATCCACTATAGACATTCTTTGTTGATCCCTTGGATGTAGTTTTGTAGCATCATGAATTACTATTTTTTGCTTGTTTTCCATATCTTCTTCTGATCATGAGTAGAAACTGCTGACAACATTCATAATATCTTGCTCTATGAAATGAATGCCTCCCAACATAATTGAAATATTTTCAATAAAATTCTGTCAAACAAAATATCATATGTCAATAAAAACTAAGTTATAAAAATATAATGATACAGTTACAATAACACAAAACACATAAATATAAATAACAATACTTACCATATCTTGTGCAATGTCATTTATGATTTGTTTACACATCTTTGTAGATTCCTCTGTCGTGTCATACATTGATAATGATAACTGATATTTAATTTTGCCATGTGACTTGGGCAGTTTTGTAAGTACATAAAAAAATTTTGTGTCTGATATCAAACATATGTCTTTGAATTTTCCTAGCACCTCATAAAGTCCACTATTGTTAGGTATATCAACATATAGATATATCTACAGATGTTGTTAACCTTCTCTATCTTTCACACACCATACATTTTCTCTAAGCTTCTCTACTTTTGATTTCTTCTAGTATGAAATTGTCTTCTTATATTTTGAGGCACCTATTAGCTCATGTTTGGCTCGTTCAATAGTGATTTTTGAGGATCCACCTTTAATTTTAACAGTCTTTGGTCCAAAAATTTATGATATAGCATAAATTACGGAATTGTTTGACTGCATGATGAATGTGGGATTAGTTTGTGTTTATAAAAACTTTAACATATAACTCTTGTTATGTAGATATTGTAAATTATGATAAAACGAACATTGCATAATTATTTTACCGCATGGTGAATGTGGTATTAATTTAATTTTTTTTTTTATAAAAACTTAACATATAAATACTGTTATGGCGATATAATAATTTATTTTAAGTGTGTGATAGAAGATATAAAAAAAATTTAAAAGAAACATTCAATTGTCTAGTAAATGTTATATAGTTTAAGCAAAAAAATTAATTTAGGTAAAATATTTAGTTTACAATTTTAATTTAAGGATTTAGTTTAAAAGATTAATTTCATAAGAAAATTATAGTTTTTTTTTTTTCAATAAACTGTAGAAGAAAATTGTGGAGGAAAATACATGAAACAATTTTTTTGGAGGGAAAATCTTTGGCAAAAAATTTAGAGGGAAACTTTGGAGGGAAATGTTAGGATATTCCGACACATGGGAAATAATTAAGTATAACTCAGTCTAGTGTATAGTTTGGTAAAGTGTGTTTCTTTAGTATGTACTTTTTTAAAGTTACGATCTGATGGTCATGATGCGTTCTAGACATGAAGTGATATGATGATTCATTTCCTTCTTGGTATTACCGACATTTAATCTATGGCTTAACATCCAATTGGTCCATGATCTCTATTTAAAGAGCTTGGAGGGTCATTTTTTAGGTGACTGCTCATGAGAGAAACATATGTAAATTTTCTTTCTTTTACATTAATAAATTTCCTGAAGTGGCCAAGTTGGCTCAGGCCGTGGACTGTTTCCCTCTTTGAGAGTTTTAACCATGCCAAGAATGTTGGTGTACTGATCTGTGATCTGTTTTTGAGTGGCTTCCTTTGGTTTTCTATCTAAGGAACTTTCATGTAAATTCCTACAAGGTATCTTAGTAATCCAAATCTGAAGCCGACACAACTACATCCAATTTTGAATTCCTAGATCTATTTTTTTGAATGCTTTCAGTCTGAGAGGAGTGCTCTATTGTGTTAGGAGCATATGTTTTAGTGAGGAACCCCTTTCGTTTCATGCAAAAACGTTTCCAATAGCCCTAGCTGCGTTATTTTTAATATTTGGAGATATACAGTCTTTATTTGCAGTTATAGTTATTTATCTCTCTATTTATTTTGGTTTATAGTCATCTATAATTTTTTATATTATTGGATATATACCTTTCATTTCTATGTATGTTCTTTACCCCGCGACTATGTGTGATCTGGGCAAACTAGAAATAGAAAGAAAATATTTTCCTCATGCGTATGCTCTTTTCTACTGTGCCTTAGTATGAACTCGGAAAATCAGAAACATTGAAGAAAATTTTTAGTTTCCGGCCATATCTAACTTTAAGCCATAAGGCTTGGATACTTTTTCTTGTTCATTTGGTTTGTGTGATTTTTTTATTTATTTTTAGGCAAAAAGGAGTTTTTCAAGTAAGCATGCACTCCAAAGTTTCAATTGGTCTAAAGTTACTATATGAGAATAGAGGTCTTGGGTTCAAGTCTTTCTTTTTGTTGATTTATTTTTTCAAAAAACACATGTATCTTATGTTTTAAAGTTACTTTATGTAAAAGTGTTATCACCCATTATAAAAAGTAAGTCACTTATAATTCTAAAGTCACTTTATCTTTTATTTAAGTTACAATTTAGTGGATAGTTCATAAAGTATCATTGTAAAAGTGACTTTCACTTATTTATAAAAGTGGTCACATAAAGTAATATTTTTTCTTAAATGAGATAATTAGATTAAGTTTGGAAATGGACAGATTTTTTTTTTTAAATATAACATTATCATTCACTTCCCAACATTCATGTGGTTCGTCGACATCTTCAACAAATTTTCTTAAAAAGACCATAACTTCTTCATCCGGATGCTGTTTTCAAAGTTGTTTTTGAATCGGCCTAATTTTTCAAGATACTTCCATTAGAACACATAGTTTCAACATCTACAACTTCAGTTTCTTTTAAAATGGAAATTCCATGCCTAGTTATTCTTGACGGCACCAACTACCTCCGATGGCTATCCTACATTGTGGATTTAATTAGAAGTAAAGGTCTTTATAGAATAGAATCAAGCCAAGAGTCTAAGCTTAAAGATGAAGATAAGTAAGCCAAATGGGAAAATAAGCAAGATCAAGCACATGGGTTGATAGGGATGTCTATTTCTCTAGAACTTAGATTCCATATCGTAGAAATTGATATCCCCGAGGAGCAATGAAACAACTCAAGAAAGTTTTTGGAATTAAAAATGAAATTAGAGCCCATCAAAATGAGTTTCTTACATTGGACCCAATAATATTTCTTCTATTGAAGATTTTTTGTCCAATTTCAAGACCCTTAGAATTCTCTTGGAAGGTGTTAAGTTTAAGAAAGAAGATGGTAGCCTTATATATTCCTTTCTTACTAAGTTAGGACCAGTCTACTCTGTGTTTGTTTCCACCTTCCATTCTACTAGAGAAGCCTTTATTTATCAATGACAAGCCTACAAGTCACCCTCTTTGGATGCCTTTTGTGATTATTTAATAAGAGAACAAGAAAAACTCTTACATCTTGGTCTTTTTAATACTGGAAAATCTTCTAAGAAGCCTTAGCAACCCAAAATTAACCAAGTTCAAAGAATCCTAAGAAGCAACATCCTAAAAATAATGGTCCTAAACCAAACAAGGGTCATAAGCAAGTTCAGTATCAAAATGAAAAATTAACTCAATAAAATGATAAGGCAACTAGAAACAAAGGGAAGAAGACTAATAAACATTGCAACTTTTGTAATTGTGATGGCCACTAAGAATCCAAATGCTTTAAGAAGATGGAAGCCTTGGAAGCAACCATTAAGAAGCATACTATCCATTTGGAGCACTCTTCAACTTCAACTTCATCTTCATGAATAACAGTTTCTGTATGTGGTTGTCAAACATCTCAGTCTGGTTATGCACTAAATGTATCTTCTTCTACACATTATCATGAGTGGCTCATTGATTCTCGAGCTTATTATCACATGACCAAAAACAATTCCATGTTTTCTTTTTTAAATTATTGTAACATCGAAAATATATATGTTGGTGAGGATAGATCTCTTAGTGGTGTAGGGACTGGAACTATTCATCTAGACAATGGTCAATTTAATGATGTATTATGTGTTCCTACCTTATCCTGCAACCTTTTATTTCTGTATTAGATAACTCATTTAGGTGAAGGTAAAACTATTGAATTTTCACCTCATGATGTTGTAATTAAGGATCTAAGAGATCCTAGATAGATTTTGGCCATTGGAATTGTTGATGATTCTACAAGGTTGTATAAGTTTAACAACTTTGGGTCATCAACTCTTCTCTCGGTAGTTTTTGTTCATAATGATGAAGTGAGCAAATTATGGCATGAGCGATTTGGTCACTTAAACTATCACTCCCTTCAAATCTATGTAAAGAAAATATGGTGATAGGTCTTCCTATGGTATATTGTAGAGATGGTGTTTTTTATGGAAGTGTACTTAGAAAATATCATTATGATATTTTTGAAAAATGTGCATCTTGACATGCCTCAACCCCTTTACAACTTGTGCATAGTGATTTATGTGGTCCACTTCCAGTTGTTTCATTCTCTAGCTACAAGTATTTCTTAACTTTCATTGATGATTTCTCCATACGCACTTGGGTATACTTCTTAAAACTCAAGAGTGAAGTCTTTAACATGTTCTTGGCCTTTAAGGCCTTTGTTGAGAAATAATTTGGACATCAAAATCTTAAGCTAAGATTTGATGATGGCAGAGAATATGTTAACAACAAATTTATCAACTTTTTCATTGAGCATGGAATTCAATTGCAACATACTTTTCCATATACTCCACAACAAAATGGTGTAGCTAAAAGGAAGAATCACACCTTAAAGGAAATGGCTAATTGTATGCTTCAATCTAAAGGACTTAGTCTTAACTTTTGGGCATAAGCAATTAACTCTGCAAATTACATAGTAAATCACACTCCTACTAAGGTTTTAAACAATATCACTCCAGAAGAAACATAGAGCTCAATTAAACGAGATGTAAGTCACTTTCGTGTTTTTGAAAGTGAAGCATGGGCCCATATTCCAGATGAGAAACATAAAGCCTTAGAACCTAAGAGTGAAAAATGTATTTTTGTTGGATATTCTGAAGATGTCAAAGGATATGGACTTCTTTAACCTAAATTCCAAAATGTTATCATTACAAGAGATGTAAAGTTTTCTGAAAATATATCGACTTATGAGCCTAGTTCAGCAGATGTGCCACCTCTCTCTACCCCTTTTTCTTCTGAAAATACTACTTCTTCAAATGATGACACTGAGGATGAAAATCCTCCCCCACCTTCTCGGGATCCTCCTTTAGCTCCTCAACTTCAAAAATGGGTCCGCACTACTCAGGATGTAGCAGGTGCTCTTGTAGGTGATCATACAGCTCAACGTGGTACATGTTCTCAGCTCGATAGAGCCTCTTCTATATTGGCTCAAGCTTCAGCGAATTATGATCTTGACACCTTTGCAAAAGCTTCAAGCCATCCAGATTGGGATGCAACTATGAATGAAGAATATCTTTAATTTTTGGCAAATGATACATGGGACCTTGTTCCTCTTCCAAAGGGAGGAAGACTTGTTAGATGCAAATAGGTTTACATAACCAAGTTTGGACGAGATGGAAAATTTGATAAACATAAAGCTCATCTTGTTGCTAAGGTTTTTTCACAAGTTGAAGTTATTCAATATACTGAAATTTTCTCCCTTGTTTCCAAAATGAACTCTATGTTCCTTTTTCTTTCCCTTACTACCTCTTTCAAATGGGAAGTCCATCATATGGATGTTAAATCTGAAGTCCGTCAGATGCATGAATAAATCTATATGGAACAACCTTGTGGATTTATACAAACAGACTCTAGACTTGTATGTCGGCTTAAGAAATCCCTTTATGGTCTCAAGGAAGCTCCTCGAGCTTGGTATGCCAAAATGGATAGATTTATTTTAGATAATGGCTTTTCTAGGTGTCATTTTGACAATATTGTCTACACCAAGAAAGTGGGTAAGTCTCTTATCATTCTTGTTCTTTATGTTGATGATCCTATCCTTACTGGTAGTGATCCCAACCTTACAAACCATGTGAAGTCCAACCTTAAAAAGCATCTTGAAATGACCAACTTAGGACACTTAAATTATTTTCTTGGTCTTCAAGTCTTGCAATCCAAAGAAGGTATTTCCATTTCCTAGTCCAAGTATGCCTGTGATTTTCTACGCCACTTTCACATGGAAGATTGTAAGCCATCCCCTTCTCCCTTTTATTCTGGAGCCAAACTTTCAGTCACTTGTACTTCCCTTGAAGTTGATGCTACCTTATACCATCAACTTGTTGGAAAGCTTTTGTATCTGACCCATACTCGTCCTGACCTTTCCTTTGTTGTTGGCCATGTTTCTTGGTTAATGAAAAACCCACATGAAAGTCATTGGAAGGAAGCTAAAAGAATAATTCATTATGTTCAAGGTACAATTCAATTTTGGATTCATTACCGTGCATAAGCATCTCCTCTATTCATTGGTTTCACTGATTCTGATTGCGTTGGTAACCCTGATGATCAGAAGTCTACTGCGGGTTATGTCTTCAGTCTTGGTTCTAGACATATTATATGGGCTTACAAGAAACAAACTACCATTTCCCTTTCTTCAATAGAAGTAGATTATCATGGCTTCATTGATGCTAGTAAGGAAGCCATGTGGCTTCATCAGATTCTATCAGAGTTTGGTTTTCAACAGCAACATCCGACTGCACTTTGGTGTGATAATCAAAGTGTCATTCAACTATGCAAAGATCCAGTCCAACATCAGTGCAACAAACACATTGAAATACACATGCACTTCATGAGAAATCTCATTCATGAACATGTTCTTAAAGTGCAATATTTTTCAATTGATGATCAAGTTGTAGACATCGTTACAAAAGCTCTCACAAAGGCGAATTTTACTAAACTTTGATTTATGGTTGGAATTCAAGAAGTTGTCACTGAGGGGGGATAGGCTCTAATGCCTCCTTCCTACTCCTATTGTGTCATCTCTGTACATCCTTTAGTCCTATCCCAATTTTTTCTTAAGGGGAGATGTTAGGATATTCTGACACATAAGAAATAATTAGGTATAACTTGGTCTAGTGTATAGTTAGGTAAAGTGTGTTTCTTTAGTATGTAATTTTTGTAACGTACAATCTGATGTTCACGATATGTTCTATACATGAAGTGATCTGACGGTTCATTCTCTCCTCGGTATTACTGACACTTGATCCATGTCTTAACACCCGATTGATCAATGATCTCTATTTAAAGAGCATGTAGGGTCATTTGTTAAGTGACCATTCATGAGAGAAGCTTATGTAAATTTTCTTTCTTTTACATTAATAAATTCTGTAAAGTGGTCACGTTTGATCAGGCTATGGACTGCTTCCCTCTTTTAGGGTTTTAACCATGTCAAGAATACTGGTGTACTGATCTATGATCTATTTATGAGCAGTGTCCTTTGGTGTTTTATCTAAGGACTTACCCTATAAATTCCTACCTGAAATTTCATTCTTTAAGCTATATATTATCATTAGGAGAGAGTGATTTGTATCATTCAACCTCTTCTGTTTGAAAGGAATGGTTTCTTCTAACAGTGAAGTTTCCCTTTGTGAAGCATCAACATCTTCATTGTGTAACAACTTTATTCATATTGATGAATATAATGGAAATTCTTCCACTATGAATAGAGAGTCAAATCTTCTACTTTACCCTAATCCTAAGGACTATGAGAGCAACACTGATGAAGGAAAAGATGAAGAATTTCAAATAAATAAAGAGTTGCAGTTTCCACTTAGTCCTAATCCTATGGACTATGAGAGCAACAATGATAGAGAACATGATGAAGATTTTCAAATAAATAAATAGTCACAGTTTCCACTTAGTACTAATCCTATGGAGTATTAGAGTAGCAGTGATGAAGAATTTCAAATGAATAGAGAGTCACGGTGTCCACTTAGTCCTAATCCTATGGACTATGAGAGTAGCAGTGATGAAGAGCATGATGAAGAATTTCAAATGAATAGAGAGTCATGATGTCCACTTAGTTCTAATCCTATGGACTATGAGAGCAGTAGTGAGGAAGAGCATGATGAAGAATTTCAAACAAATAAAGAGTCGCAATTTCCACTTAGTCCTAATCTTATGGACTATGAGAGCAACAATGATGAAAATTATGATGAAGAATTTCGAATGAATAGAGAGTCACGATTTCCACTTAGTCCTAATCCTATGGACTATGAGAGTAGCAATGATGAAGGCTAATATGAAGAATTTCCAATAAATCGAGAGTAACATTTTCCACCTAGGGCCTAATCCTAAGGACTATGAGAGTAGTAGTGATGAAGGGCACGATGAAGCACTTAGTCCTAATCCTAAGGACTATGAGAGCAGCAATGATGAAGGGTAGCATGAAGCACTTAGTCCTAATCCTAAGAAATATGAGAGCAACAATGGAGAAGGGTAGGATGAATAATTTCTAGTAGTTAAAGAGTCACATTTTCCACATAGTTCTAATCCTATGGACTATGCAAGCAACATTAACAATTCACACGATGAATAATATCCAATAAACATCGAGTCAAATTTTCCATGTAGTCTTAATTCTAAGAACTATGAGGGAGCAATGGAGAAGGGAAATATGAATAATATCCTCCAAGTCAATATTTCATAAGCACAAATGATCATAGTGAGGATAATATTGCTCAAAATGATGATGAAAATGCTTATACAGATGATGATCCAATGATGGAGATGTTGCGAGAAAATATTCTATCTAGGAGTAGGAGTAGACCTTTTCGTATTAATCCACGATGTTCTAGTTATACAAGGGGTAGAGAAGAATATCTGATGAGAAGAAATTCTATCAGTGCTCTCATTTCAAGTGAATTTTATGAAAAAGATAGCTTGAAGCATATGGATTTCAAGTTTGCATTGGAGAAAAGGAAGATATATTTGTCAATGAATAGAAGCATGAAAAATTCATATTTAGTGGGGTGCATGCAATATACATTGTCAAGTTATGATTATCGTATTGGGTATTTATTTATCTGTAGAAAGGATTTCAAAATGTTTCATTCAATGGGTAATTTTCGTGTGTCAAGAATACAAGAAAATTTGGAAAAGGATCCCACATTTTATTCAGAAGTACGTCATAAACGACAGTTTGGGCCATTATCAAATATTGCAATGTCGTGGATGAAGGAATTCTTTTCGAATCACGGAGAGTGTATGCCAAATAGATAGACAATACATATTCCAGATAATTTCTCAAGACAAGAAATCTACAGCTAATACAAAGAATATGCAGAAGGTGCTGAAGGAAATGGTTGATTTATTACATATCAATATTTTGTGAAGATATGGGAGAAATAATTCAACAATGTCTGTATTCCTAAGAAGACAAGCATGGGGATATATAGTACATGTGCTTCTCTTAAATAAAAAAGGGATAAATTTGAAGGGGTAGAAAGAGGTAACCATTCATAACATTCATTTTTAAAACTGTATAGTCATCAACTATGAAAACATATTTATTAATGACTTTCTATCATGTTGTATAGAATCCATTGTCAAAGCACTTCAACAGCATCGTGAACAATAAGCAAGTGAAAGGAAAAAGTTGTACAAGCATCGAAAGAAGTGTTACGATAATCCAAATAAATATTTGGATTTGATAATTGATGGTATGGACCAGAAGAAAACACTTATACCACATTTTGTTCGCACAACCAAAAATTTGTAGGAGGACACTTTTATTCAACACTTGGTCAGATATGGTCTTCAATGGGAAAATGTTGCCAAGGGTATACTTCGCAATTCCAAATATTCATAATGATGCAAATCTGACAATAATCATAATTCATGATGTGCTTTGTCATTGCTTTGGTAATCTTCCTGAAGTTTTGCATCTACAATTGGACAACACTTGTCGTAAAAAAAAAAATTAGATTGTTTTTGGATCATTCTTGTTGAATTGAGAATTTTTCAGAATGTAAAGGTTGGTTTCCTTCTTTTTGGGCACACTCATGACCATATTGATAAGATGTTCAATCGTTTTTCAGTCACATTAAGGAGGAAGGAAGTTAGGATCTTGCCATCATTAATTGAATGTATTAAGAAATCATACATGCCAAAGCCTAATTTTGATGTGTTGGAAGAAACTATTGACATGCAAAGGTTTATTCTGGGATCGCATGGTGAGGAGAAATGCATTGAAAAACTTAATGAAATTAGATTCCAACATCAATTTTGTATCAAAAAAATTGTTGGGAAAACACTAATATGGGGTGATAAGTATTCAGCTACTGCATAATGGATGTCATCATTAGGTTTGGCATTTTTGAAGTTCATTCAAAATCATCCAATATTTGTGTCAAATATATTGTTATTACAGTCAGTTGTTGAAGTTCATAATGCTCGCAGTTAGAATAGAGATATAAATTATTATGATTGCCATGAAGAAATTAAAAAATGTATTAGATATACATATGAGTACTTTGATATTGCTGATTCGGTTGGTGGGAGTCTTTTTTCAATAATCAAACTGATATCATTTCAAGAAAAAAAAATGAAGATATACCTTTGAAAACTCTATTTATTTGGCCACAAAATGTGTTAAATAAACATGATGAAAGAAACATTGTTGAACAAAAACAATCTCAAGGTATTATTAATTCTTCACGGGTAGAGGAAAGAGAAAGGTATATTGTTTCAATAATATCTCGTGCACAACGTGAAGCCATGCAAGATCTTTATAGGGGTTTAGTACAGGATATTAAGGAGGGTTGCATCATCACAATGCTAGCAAATGGAGATCCCAATGGCTATCCATTCTAGGTTGCTAATGTTATAAAGGTAATTACATAAAATTAAGATGTTGTAGGTGTTGAAGTACATTAGTATGCCACAAATACACACCCATTCAATGGTGTGTACAAGACAAAGATGGTAGTTGATAAAAAAATTGGCGGAAAGAGAAAAAGAAAGGGTAAAATTATAAATTGTCGCCACAAAGACCTCTTAAAATTGGAGGATGTTGACATACTTATTTATGCCTTCAATTTAACAAAGAGAGGAACTCTTTGCTTCAAGATGATAAAGATACAGAAGAGGTTGTTACCATAAGAAATAATGTTTAGATGGGAGTTTGATGAAACCAGTCGTAGATCCAAAAGAATTTTGAAACCTAAAATGGTGGGCATGCATGTGGGCTCACATGGGGCACTAGTTGATGAAAGAGAAGAATATGGAACATCTTCTTCTACATCCAGTCATTCATCTGAAGATGTGAATTCTGATGGTGTGCAAGAAAATATGAGTGATTTTGAATAATTGTCTAAGATAATTTATATAATTGATGTTTGCATTGTATCTTGAAATACAAATTTTGGATTTCCATATGGTGTTAAATGAAGTTATGATTCATTTTTATGATTGTTGGATTATATGTTTTGATTATATTTTATTGTTTATAATATATACAATGCAACAACAACTTAGAATAATTTATGTTTCATTCAATCTACAAGTATTGACATTTTGATTAATTTAGTCATGTAATTTGTTTATAATGTCATGGTTTAATGTGTTGAAAACTTAGAGTTTTTTAATCCTATGGTTGAAAATTTTCCATTTGTTTTTATTTTATTTATTTTTTATGTTATGGTTGAAAACAATTATAATTTTAGCGATTTTTAGTGTCATGTTATTATATGTTTAACAACATGGATGAAAATTGATGGTATTTTAATGTGTTTCGGATCCCATTATTTTATCTTTATCATCATTAGTAAAAAATGTTGAAACTGTACCTGGAAAAGAAAAATGTTATTCTAGCAAAAACATTAGTGTGTTTTTTTCCTCCAAAACATTTTTTTTGCATAAGAAAAATGGTTTTACTGCCATTTTTTAAATATCTTGAAAATTAACCCTAAAAAAAGCATCGGTCCAGTATACACACTTTTCGTTTTTAGCATTGTTTTTCATGTTTTTTTGGGGTTTTTTGGCTAGAGATCCCATTTTGAGTTTATAGTTCCAGATTCAAAGTTTACATTGTTCTAAGGGCGCACGCGTACAGGGGTTAGATGGAGCCCCTAAAATTCGACACCCAACGTGGTTACATGGCCACCATGTGACTATATTTTTCAGGACTGAGGGCTTAATGGCGCCCTTAATAGTCCCACAATTTCTCCCATTGAGTGGGAATCATGCCAGGTTTAATGGTTTTTTCTGCATTTGGGGTGCTCGAGCCATGTTTTGGCCGAATTGTAGGATGGTTAGCTGCAAAACTTGGGAAAAGGAGGAAAGAGACATAAATCTCTTAGTTTTTGGTCTTTTTGGGAGCACAGAGAGGCTAGACAGGGGTTTTTGATAGCTATGAAGCCAATGAAGCTGTTATTGAATCCATTTGAGTAATTTAACTTGATGTAATCACTATTTTTATGAGAATAATGATATAGGCCCAAGCATTGGAAGCTAGACCATGAGACGTAGCCTAGGAGGGGTGAACTCCTTCATCACTTGTTATTTTGTGTTTACTATTATGGTGGTATTGTCTACATTATTATGCAATTTTTGAAGTTTATATTCATTTTTGTTTGTTTATGAATTTAACATAAATTCCTAAGAACTCCAATTTAATCACTTGCAATTTACATAAACCTCAAGCAGTTTCATATATATATCAATTTTGGTACCAGAGCTTAGGTTTTCTTTGCTGCTGTGAGGATTTAATTATTTACAAGTGTTTCTAATGCTTACAAGGTTGAAGCTCAAGAGAGGAGAAGGAAATCTTGTGGGTGCGGGTTTTCAATTTGGGACAAGGACAAGGAGAGCACATTTTCCAGAATTGCCACCACAATTTTCACCTCAAGTTTTTCCTAAAGCTTCAGTAAGAATGTCTCATGAAGGAGGAGATGATACTATGTCAAAGGATGAGAAGGCTTTTAGAAAAGCACTCTTTGACATGACCCACATGGTGAAAGTTCTCTATGAAGAGAGAAATTCAAGATTGTAAGGTGAGAGCTTCAAGCCTTTAAAATGAGAGGGTTATTTTGGAGGAAAAGGAGGAGATGATGACAAACCTTCAAAATGGAATGGTGACAAACCACCATCTTCTCCACCATCATCTTCACCTCCATCCTCATCCTCTTCCTCAATAACCCTTACACAAGAGGCTAGTGCAAAAATCCCCTCCGAGAAGGAAGATGGCCAAGACTGCACCTTTTGTCAGCATGATGATGAGGATGAGGTTCTATCAGCGCCAAATTCCAAGGAGCTAAAAGAAGAAAGAATAAGAGTCCAAGAAGAGACCTTAAGAATTAGGAAAGAGTTTAAGAGCATCTTTGTCCATCAGTCGAAAGATGAGGAAAATGGTAAGTATTTACATGCAATTTACTTACATCAAAATGTTGATTTAAGCTCTTTTGCAACCTTTGAGAAGCATAGCAAAGGCATAGGAACAAATCTCTTATATAAGATGGGTTACAAGGGAGGAGGCCTTGGAGTGAATAATTAGGCATTATCCATCCAATTGAGGCAAAGGAGAGACCTCAATATGAAGGTTTGGACTATGTTGAAAAGGGAGAATGGTCTTCCAGTGATAGCTCTTGGGTATCATGTTCTTTTTGTCATAAGAGAGGACATGACAAGGAAAATTGTTGGGATTTGCATCCAAAATTGGTACCAGCTTGGTTTCTAAAGAAAAAGGAGGACATGAAATGCAAGACCTCTCCAAAGAGAGATGAGAAAGTTGAATAAGAGACTAAGAAAATTTCTCCTCACCATCTAAGCTCCTCATGAGAAGCATGATTCAAAGGATAACAAAGGAAGGTATAAACCTCACTCAAATATTTTATTTGATTTTGAGCTGCATGATTAATTGAATATACTTTTATGGAATATAGTTCCATGCACTTTCTGTCATTCACCTAACCATAGTATGAAGAAGTGTTAGCAAAGGAAAGAGTTGCTTGAATGTGGGAATGAAACAGGGAAGAAAGACTCTCTTCTAAGTTCGAAGACAATGTCATGAAGTAGCAAGCATAAAAATTTCTGCACCCATTATAGTATTAGTGGGCATTAGATCAAGAAGTGACGGAAATTGCATCCAAAACTTCCTCCTAAGAAGTACAAGGCAAGACAAGCTAAACATCGTCATGTCGACAGTGTTCGAGGTGAGAAGAATTCAAAGTTGTTTAAGTTTCCTTTGATTGACGACCAAGGAGGGAATATGTTTGTTTCTTCAAGGATAGTTTGTTGTTCTGCAAATTATGGGAAATTGTAGCAAGATGTTATCTACAATAGCAATACAGGGTCTCAAGAATCAAGGAAAAAGATCGGTTTTCATGAAAAGCTCAAATTGTTGAACTCATACAAATTATAGTGGATTGAGAATAGAAGGGTGAGGGGGTTGTACCCTCATCCAAATGTTCAGTAATAAAAGAGCTTTTGGGGTGAGAAAGTTTACAGTGGGGAGGAGTGATCCAGTGGATAAAAAATATGCTCAAAAATTAAAGTTGTCAGAATGGCTCGAAAATGGAACAACTGGATAGAGCTCATCATTCTGAATCTGGCGCAACTCGTCTGTGGAAAATGGACGTCATATGCTCTTGGAAATGAGTTCTGATCAATTTAGCAAACATGGAAAATTTTGTGCAGGGCTGCTCAGTTAGCATTCCATACTACTGACGTGGCATGCTCACCGGGCCTACTGATTTGGAAAAATAACTAGGTTCAAATGGCTAATGAGATCGCGCCACTTGTAAGGTTCCTGTTGGTTCTAAGTTGGCGATCTCATATTCATCAATTTTGTGTTGGTTAGGTGGACCAACCAAAGACCACCACTTGGCCCAGCCAGAGGCCACTAAAATGTTCACGGGCAGTCTGGATTGCACTCTGCCGAATTCAAACTTGAGACCTCCGTTATTCCAACCATGCCATATACCAATACAACACCGTTGATCCTTGTTTAAGGTTGGCGAACATATTATATTTAAAGGTTTGAATATGGCACATTTGGGGGAGGGTAGGGATACGCCCTAGCCCCTAGCCACCGTAGCACCATAGAACCACGGATAGGCCCTAGCCCAACCCACGTAGCATATGTGTTAAACATAACCACCATAACCAAAGTCCATGACCGCAACCCTACCCATAAAACTTACCAATGTAACCGGTTCATAAATTGCCACAGCTAACCAACCTTGTGGCATCACCATAGATCGGGTCTAACCGTTAAGCATAACCATGACCCCTAACCGCCATAGCTAAACCACCATGTGACATGTCATGACAGCTGAGGGAAGACCGCTAGTGGAGCCCCAGGTCCTATGGAGGACTCAAATGACTAAAGGGCAAGGGCAGAAAGGGGTTAGATAGAGCCCCCAAACTTCGGAACACAATGCAATTACATGGCCATCATGTGGCCATATTTTTCAGGACTGGGGGCTTAATGGTGCCCTTAACGGTGCTACAATTTTCCTTGCTGAGTGAGAATCGTGCCATATTTAATGGGCAGTTTTCGCATTTTGAGTGATCGAGCTAGGTTTTGGCTGAATTGTAGGATGGTTAGCTACATAACTTGGGAAAAGGAGGAAAGATGCATAACTTTCTCAGTTTCTAGTCTATTTGGGAGTAGAAAGAGGTAGGATAGGAGTTTTTGATATCCCTGAAGCCATTGGAGTTGTTATTGAAGACATTTGAGCACTTTAACTTAATGTAATAACTATTTTTATGAGCATAATGATATAGGCCGAAGCATTGGAAGCTGGAACATGAGATAGTAGCCCATGGGGGGTGAAATCCTTCATCACTTGTTGTTTTGTGTTCACTGTTATGGTGGTATTTTCTATAGTATTCTACAATTTATAAAGTTTAAATTCATGTTTATGTTTTTATGAATTTAACATAATTGACTCAAAAATAAAATTTAATCACTTGCAATTTACATAAACCTCACGCAGTTTCGTATACAGATCAAGTCTAATTTATGCCAGAACTGTTATCTAATCAATAAACCAAATCCTAAGCTACAACAAGCACATGCAAACTAAGATGGCTAGCATAGATATTCTTCCAAGAAACCATACAAATAGCGCTTTTTGGTTGTGGTTGTGAATCCTTCTATTCATGCTCCAATAAGAGAGGTGAGATAGAGGCTACAATCACAAATTTTGATGGATTATTCTCTATTAAAATGCAATAAACTAAGAATTAATTTGATAATAAAATAGATACAAATACACAATAGAGACCTAAGCCATTGGGTTGGGACGAAACCCAAGAACCTCAACCTTCTAGAACTAACTTAGTGATGAATCAATAAGAAACTTCTCATTATCATTGAATCAAGTTCTAATACATCATAACAGTCAAAATAGCATTGCCAAGTTCTTGAGTACAATATCTACCTAGATGAAAACTAAACTCGAATCCAAATGAGGTCTTTTACTTGCTTATTTTTATAAGAGGGTAGCTACTAGCACCTTCCTAGAAAAAAGGAATATTTATCTCCTACAACTCAAGAATGATGGATCTTGTTCCTCATTACTTTCACTTGCTTGGTTTCCAATGACCTTGAGATGATGAGAGAGAGAGAGTCTTGTGATCTTGGGATGATTGAGGGAGTGAAAGAGGTGGACAACCCCTTAGATTCTATCCTTGTTGTCTACTCTGATTCCCTTCATAGAAATCATCTCAAAAATTGCTCCATTTCCTACAATTAAACCATATTAGGCCACATGACATGAAAAACATATTTTATGCTTCTAACTAAGCATAATATAACAAAAAATGTAAATAAATGTGAGAAAGAGATAGTTATAAAGTTGGAGGATGGCATCATGAGCCTTATAATGTACCTATTGATGAGCCTCATCAATATGTGACTGGTATGGACATGCATTGATAACTAGATAGTGGTTAAACTGGTGATTATATGTTGATGTGATTATGATTATACATGTATCGTGCTAATCTAGTTGATCGCGTAGATGAGATATCCTCCTGTGAAATATGCTGAGGTATGTTGATGTTATGTTTTGGTTTTAGCTAACACGGTATACTTGCAGGAAAGAGATCAAAGATGACTAGCAAGATGGTAAACTACAGTTCACAAGACACTCCCTATGGATCATATGAGAAACGTTGTGTTGGGCATCCTTCTGACTTAGAATACACATTGAGAAGCTTGAAAGAAGAAATAAGGAGTAGCAAGGTAGATAATGATAGGAGAAACAAGTAGAAGTCAATTCAGTAATCCTTCAAAGTTTGTTAGAATTACAGAGACAGGGACCATTCCAGATCAGCCATGGGCAGGAGGAAAAAGCTAATGGGGCATATGGAAGTAGGTCTCATGGTGGGCACAGGGTAGATAAAGAGGATATGATTAGAGATGGGAGGCTCTTGGATACTATGGATAGGAGAGGTGATGGACGCAGGTTCTATTCTAGCTATGGTTTTGAAAGGTACTACGACCATCATTGTTATCATCCTTACATGAGGCGTGATAGGTTATATTTTCTAGATGAGTTCAAGAAAGAAAAGCCACCTACCTTTGATGGATATTTGACTAAATCAGAGGATGTAGAAGCATGGCTACTTGAGATGAATATATTATTTGAGTTGCATGAATACAAAAATAATATGAGGTCCATAACATTTATCTTCGGCCTCAAAGGGAAAGCAAACATTTGGTGGGAAGATGTGAAGCAGGTTAGAGACATCAGGATAGAGGAGTTGAGTTGGCATGAATTGAAGATACTGTTCAGGAAGAAGTATTTGCCAAAGCGGTACTACGACAACAAAGCCGAGGAATTCTATGAGATAAATATGGGATTGATGATAGATGAGGAGTGCATGACTAAGTTTCTAGAGTTATTGAGGTAGGTACCATATCTTAAGGACAAGAAGGCCAAATTCCAGAGATTTTCCAGTGGATTACCATTAGCATTTAGAGATTGGATTGATTATGATGAGCCTCGGTCACTTGAGAAAGTTATTGGGAAATTGAAGCACTATTATGAGCAGTCAAATCACAAGACAAATCTTAGCAAGGTTGGAAAGGGAAGGACAAAGCTAAAAGTAAAAGGCAGTAAAAAAGAACAAGGCCTCATGATGCAGGTGAGAAAGAAAATGTTGCACCTTACAAGAAGTTTAATGAGTTACAACATGGAGGGAAACACAATAAAGGTGATGGTATAGGATGGTTGCAGTGTTGGACATGTGGTGAGGAACATATTAAGAAGGATTGTTCATAGAATTAGGGTGGTATGCCTCAGATTTATAGTCCATAGGAAGCATAGATAAATGGGCATGTTGGGCAGAGAATTCCACGTATTTATGCAACGTTGGATAGCAAGCAGGTAGATCTACAAAAAACTATTATCGATATGGAAATTAAGCTTTGTGATCAAGTTTTTTCCATTTTAATTGACCTTGGATCTAATTATAGTTAGGTTAGTCTTGACCTGGTGGATAAGTGTGGTTTTAATAAAGAAGTGTATGCAAAATCATAGTTAGTGGCTTTGCAAATAGGTACAAAGAAGAGAGTATATCATTGGGTAAGACCTTGTGCATCCGAGTTGAATGGTATTCCTAGCTCAACACATTTCAATGTATTGCTATTGGGATCATATAATATGAGTTTTGGTATGGACTAGTTGTATCTTCATAGGACCAAAGTGGATTTTATGATAAGGCCATTAAGTGTTTAGATGACAGTGGAGAATAGAGGATCTTGCAGGGTAAGAAGAAGGAAACATCAATTAAAATGGTGATATCTATGCAGGCCAACCACATTCGCAGGAAATGGGTGTTCGCTATTTGCAGTGCATATTTCTAGTGATAAAGGTAAGGATGTTGAGCATGTAGAGTTATTGAACAGGTATCCTGATCTTGCAACAGTTTCAGGATGTATTTCTCACAAATATTTTAGAGTTTTTGCCTCACAAAGAAGTGAAATTTTCCATTGAGTTGGTACTAGGGGAAGCACCAACATCGAAGGCACCATATATGATGAGAACACCATAGTTAGTAGAGTTGAAGTTACAATTGAATGAAATTCTTGAAAATGGATACATTAGGCCAAGTGTATCACATTGGGGTGCACCGATGTTGTTTGTGAATAAGAAGGATGGTACTATGAGGTTATGCATGGATTACAAGCAGTTGAACAAGGTGACCATCAAGAAAAAGTATTTGTTGCCAAGGATTGATGACTTGTTCGATCAGTTGAAGCGAGAAGCAGTGTTCTCAAAGATTGATCTGAGATCTGGTTATCATCAGGTACGCAACAAGGAAGAGGACATTTATAAGAGAACTTTCTGAACCAGCTATGGGAATTATTAGTTTTTTTTAGTTCCATTTGCTTTGACTAATGCTCCAACTATGTTTTTATGCTTGATGAATAGTGTATTGTGTCCTTATCTAGAAAAGTTTGTTACTGTATTCATTGATGCCATCTTCGTATAGTATTAAAATGAGGACGAGCATGTCAATTACTTAGAAGTAGCGTTGATATTTTTGAGAAAGCATCCGTTGTATTCCAAGCTTAGAAAATGTAATTTATTCCAAACACAAGTACATTACTTGGGTCATGTTGTTTCCAAGGAAGGCATAGCAGTGGATTGAGGGAGATAAGGGCTATCATGGAGTGCGAAGCTCCTAGAAATGTGGATTAGGTAAGATCATTCATGGGGCTAGTAGGTTAATATAGGAGGTTCATCATAAATGTTTCTCACATTGCATATCCAATTATGTCATTGTAGAGGCGAGGTAAGAAATTTGAATGGAAAGAGGAATGTTCAGTAAGTTTTGAATAGTTGAAGTAGTTGTTGATGAATGCTACAATGTTAAATATTGTAGATATGATCAAAGAGTTTGTGGTGTGTACAGATTCTTGCAAGAGGTGACTTGGTGTAATCGTTATGCATGAAGGACATTTAGTATGTTATGAGTCACAAAAACTGTATGACGACGAGAAGAATTATCCAACACATGATCTACATTTTTCAATGATCATCCATGCTTTGAAGATGTGGAGACACTATCTTCTTGGTGGATGATTCATCTTGATAAGTGGTCATAGTGGATTGAGGTATCTATTTGACCAATATAATCTAAATGCCAGACAATATAGATGGTTAGCCATGATTAGTGAGTTTGACTTTGAGATCATGTACATCAAGGGTAAGGAGAATAGGGTTACATACACTCCTAGTAGGAAAGTACATGTGAATCACATAGAAAGTATTAATTATTATGGGATATACTTACAAGATTGAATCTTACATGCAAGACAACGGAATGGTAGGTACATGGAGCTTATGCACAAGTTACAACATGGTATAGGTGGTCAGGATGTTGACTATCATCTTACAACAGATGTATTGATTAGATTTAGGGACAAGATATATGTGCGAGCCAACAATTAGCTCATGTAGATTATCTTCTGAGAGTTTCATGCAAAACCATATTCTGGTCACCTAGAATACAAGAAGACATTTCCAACAGTGAAGAAGTTTTATCATTAGTTGAATCTGAAGAAGGATATGGTAGAGTTTGTGGCTAGATGTTTTGATTGTCATCGGGTAAAAGTAGAGTGTAAGCATCCAGGTGGCCTACTACAACCAATTTCAATTCCAGAGTGAAAATGTGAGGTCATTTCCATGGACTTCATTATAGGTTTTCTGAGCACATCTAGACAACAATATTCCACCATGGTTGTGGTGGACAGGTTGACAAAGGTAGCACACTTCATTCTAGTGAAGTCTACTTATTTAGCTAGTGATGTGGCACAGGTATTCATTAGAGATATAGTGAGGATGGATGGTGTATCGAAGAAAATTGTGTCAGATAGGGGTGCCAAGTTCACTTCTAGATGATGGAAAGATCTATTTGAAGGTATGGGGAAAGAGTTTGCCTTCAACACAGCTTACCATCCGTGGACATATGGATAGACAGAGAGGGTAAACAATATTTTGGAGGATATGTTGAGGATGCATGTGATGCATCATGGGAGGAGTACCTTCTGTTGGTTGAGTTCACTTATAATAATGTGTACCAAGAATCTCAGAGAATGATTTCATTCAAGGCACTCTATGGGTGGTGTTATAGCTCCAAATGTCACCCTTGATATTTGTGATGCTGCATTTATGGCCTAGGGAAACCCCTCCCTCTAGGCATGGTTCAAATACTTAAAAAATAGTGTTTTATTCCCTGTACGCGACATTTCCCTGAGCTAAACGCGTGTGTACGCAGGTCAGTGTATACCCAACCCGCGTATATGTCTTAAAGCACTTAACAAAATTAAATCTCCTTAATTTTGGGTAGAGATCATGGGTTTTACCTGTTGATTACCTATTAGTGCCCATGGCCCAATTGTTCCCAACGAATTCCCAACTAAAAAACTACTTTGGGAGAAGTATAAAAAGGCTTCAATGGGAAGGCCTAGAGGAGAGAATAGAGAGAAAAGAGAGAATTACCCTACTAAGATTATCCCTGATCAGGTCTGAAGATCCTTATGCTTCCAGCACTTCCCCCACTCCAGGAAACCCTTGTTTCTTTGAGTTATGATGTCATTTCACTAGTTGAGATATCTTTGTGTAAGTCATGGAAGGAGCCTTTTGAAGACTTGGGATTGGATGGACCTGGAGGGCGGTTCCTCCTGGAGCCAGCAAGAGGAAGATTTAGGTGATATCATTCCTTGCTTTGTTTTAGTTATCTGCAATAAAGAAACATTTGTCTTGTTCCCGAAATCAATCTTCTTTATGCATATGAAATTATTGTTATGGTTTACATATGAATAATTGTTTCAATTGTATAACTAACCACCTTTCAATTGTATAACTAACCACCTTGGTCCATAAATTGCTATGCTTCTTTGACTTGGTTGTTTTGGAGGTTCAAGGATTGAGAGGAACTCCAAGAGGGTTTGAACCCTGGCTGGATCTACTCGAATGAAGGACCCTCAGGTGCACCTCTCTTCGTGTAGTTTTCTTGTTTAAGTATCATGGCTATTTGGAATGCTTGTTTTTTTACTATAGATAACCCCCGCTCTGCTAGGGTGTTGACCCAGAACCCTAGGGGACTTTGTCCCTCAACAGAATTGGCGACTTCATTGGGGAAAACAGTATTGTTGTTCCTATTTTGGGTTAACTTAAGCCAATTAGGGCTCAACCATTCGTGTTCTTGCTGTAAATGGTTTGTTGTTCCTATAGGAACTCAGACTTCAAGTCTGAGTAGTTTCTTTAGACCTCTTTTTTTATTTTTCTTGTGAACTATTATATATGCAATTTTGTCAGGTTACAGTAGCGTATGTATGCAAGTTTCCCCATATGAACCCGCGTATACACAGGTTTCTTTGGGCTGAATCACATATACACGCAATTGTGTTGACACAGTCACGTATACCATAATTTTCAAAGATTTTTTCAAGTCTTTTTGTTTCAGAAGATTTGTTTGCTGGTCTAAGTATTTCTTGAGCACTCAATTTTTTTTGTCACTCTTTGGTTTTGTAGCAAGTTTACGATTTCAAACTCTCTCCTGTTGTGGAAAGTTTTGGTTTTGTTGCAAGTGTCATAATTTGTGTTTGAGCACACAAGATTTTTTTTCTGTGAATCTTGGCTGTTCTGGCCTTCCAGAGAAGAAAGATTGGTTTCAATCTTTGTGATCTTCTTACTTTGTGTCAAAACTGCATCTTGTGACCATTTGCTGTTCTCACTTTTTGAAAGTTGTTGAGTGACGATTTTGGAAAGTTGTCTTTCTTGATCTTTTGATCATTATCACCAAGCTCTTTTTGTTGCTTTTTGGTCATTTAGGGCATCTTTAAACACCTATTTTGTTGAGTTTTCGCCCATATTGAGTTGATAACTTGCAAAGTGTTTTTGTTGCCTATCTTTTGGTCTTAAAGTCTTCAATAGTATTTGGAGCGCTTTTGAAAAATTGTGTTTTTGCTTTTGTGAAAAAGAAAACTTCTTGAAAACTTTTTTTTTGCTTTCTTTTGCCTTATTTTGATTTGGCTTCTTTTTGCGAGTGAGAGTGCATTTTGTTTGTCTTAAGATTTGCTTTTAGTGTTTGGATGAAAATTAGCATTAGGAAATTATATTCTATCTGAACATCTAAGGTGGCTAATTAGAAGTGATAAACAATTTGCTTTCATTCTTTGCTTTAGAGTAATCTTAAGTTTATTGCATCTTCATTACACCTTGCATTAGGATAATTTTTCATTGTTAAAGCATTTTAGTTTTTGTGCGTGTGAAGTGTGTTGCAAGAAAAGAAAAGAAAAAGTTTTGCTTTATCAAAGTTTCGTAGAACCGAAGTAGAAGTTGCTTTTCATCGAAAGAAAAATGATTGCATTCATGTAGTTATTTTTTCTTTGGTTTTGGTTAAGTCATACACACATCATTAGTTTCACTCCCATACCCTTGACTTAAAAGAACAACCTTTAAAATCAAGCGCTAAATAAAATATACTAGAACTTTTTTATATTGTCAATTTAGACACACCAACAAGTTTTAGGATATTTAGGGCCTTGGATTAGGTGAGTGGAGAGAAAACTCACCACTTTAAACTATCAAACATAGAAGTCTGAATAAAGAGTGAAAATCCAATAGCGTTAGGGAGACCAGGAAAGCTCCAGATCTGGGAGTTAAGCATGAGGTTTTTTGAAGATAAGGAAGAGAGATACCCCCTCTGCTACTTGTCGGATCTTACCTCAAGACTGTTCCACCTGGATTCTGACAAGAATTGGTAACCTTAGTTGCTTATCCTAGGGATCTACACAGGTGGCTATGCAGGGGAATCCCATGGCACTTGAGGTTGATGTTGTATCACTCTTAGCAGTACTTCTGGAGGTCACCCTTGCTAAGCTCGGGGCTTGCACCGACACAGGCTGTTGTTTGGAGGTCAGCGTAACTTCCTCTAATACCTTCGCTGGTAGGCCTAGGCCGTCATTATCACAGACTATTTTTGGAAGGCCCCTACTTCACTTTCTTGTATTTTGGTGTCCGGTCCTCATCACCTGGAGCGGAAATACTTGAAAAATGTTTGACTGGCTGACTTCTTTTAGGGACTTTATAGTTGAGTGCTCTTTGCTCCTCGTATATAGTTGGATTTAGGTATTTTTGTCTAGTCATTTTTTTGACTTTGTGTTATGAGTGATTGACTTACCACTCCGTCGATCTTGAAAGGCTTTTGATCGTTCTTTTAGAAGTTGTGGAGTTGCCTCCTCAAGGGCAAAGGTTTTGATTGTGAGCCTATCTTCCTTGAAAAGTCATTTGTACATTCCCAGAAGGGAAGGGTCTGTGAATCAGTTAGATATGGCCAATATTCCTATAGAAACCAACCAAGGTACCCTCCCAAAAGGGGATCCTTGTGCTTTTCCTTTCTTTGGAAATGTTGGTACTCCCTTGATGGCCACCTTGAATATTCCTGGATTGAATGTTGGACTACCAGTTTGGCTGTGGTCCACTCCGAATATTCCAAATGCTTTTGAAGCTTCTCAGTTGAATGCTTTATTTCAGGGGCATCACATGGATGTTAATTGTTCATCTTCTTTCAAAGAGAAATCTAGGATTCCTCTTTCTGCTCATTCTTGTAATAAGAAATATAAAAAGAGGAGAAAGAGGAAGATGAAGGAGAAGAATAATTCTATCCATTCATCATCAACCTCTGCTAGTCATGTTGAAGATGAGCCTTCAGCCACTGCAAGTCATGCTAGGGGCATAAGTCTAGTCACTGCAAGTCATACTATCAATTCATCATCAACCTCTACTAGTCATGTTGGATATTAGCCTTCAGCCACTGCAAGTCATGCTAGGGGCATAAGTCTACTCACTACAAGTCATACTAGCAATTCATCATCAACCTGTGCTAGTCATGTTGGAGATCAGCATTCAGCTGCCGCAAGTCATGCTAGGGGCATAAGTGTAGTCACTGCAAGTCATACTAGCAAAAAATCATCGACCTTTGCAAGTCATGTTCAGGACTCTACGCAAACCACTACTAGTCATGTCGGTGGAATGTATGTCGATAAGAAACATGGACGTAGAAGTTTTAAAACTAATTTCCCTTGTAAGATATGCAAGGGATACCATCTTACTCATTTATGCCTTGGTATCCCAGAGGTACAAAGGATATGGTATGAGTCTGAAAGTTCTTCTACTCCTGCATCTGATATGGTTTCTCGTCAATCCCATCAACCATTGGTTGATAATGTGGTAGAGCCAGTGCAATCTCTGGTTGATTACACTCCTCTTTTAGGGGGTGAAGTGCCTAACAAAAGAGTTTGTCTGATCTCTAGTACAGAGTCTTCTAGTATAGGGGGAATTCCGATTTCTTCAAATGTTCCCCCTCCAAGTTCTAGAAGTGTTTCCTTTGATTGGGATAGCCTTGTCGAGCCTCGTCTTCCTTCCGCTGCACCTTTCCAAATAAAGGTCAGAGTTAATTCCACAAGCATTTATCGATGTATGGTGGATGAAGGATCCTATGCAAGTATTATATCCTCTTTGACATGGAAAGCTTTGGGTTCCCCAAAGTTGTTGACAGCTTAGAGTTAGTTGTTAGCCTATGATAGAGGACCCGGTGAATCTATGGGTATTCTTCCTCAATTTCCTAATACTTTAGGTGGGAAGACTGTCTTAATCGATATGATGGTGGTTGATAGCCCTTTAGACTTTAATATGCTACTTGGGCGTGATTATGTCTATGCTATGAATGTTGTGGTGTCTTCACTCTTTTGAGTGATGTGATTTCTTGATAAAGGGAATATTGTCACTATTGATTAGCTTGCATCTAATAATTACCACCCTAATTCAAATTTACTACAAAATACCCCTTGTTTTGTTCCAAGTGTTCAAGTAGACTCTGTCCCGCCACGGGTGAATTATGTGGCATCGAATCCTCAATGTTCAATCACTTTTGAGAAGGATCCTTTGACCTATTATTCTCCTTCTTGGGACTTGGTCCCGTCAGTTGACCAAGAGATTCTTCCTATAGGGACATGGGACCCCTTAATTCCCTCTTTCGATCCTTGTAGTTCTCATGATTTCTCAGGACTTGATTTACCTTCACAGGAGGAGCTCTTTGAAGCCATGAGTTTTGACTACTAAAGGAGTCCTTGGCCTGAGCCCTGCAAAGCATTTGTCTAGAAGAAATTTTATGCATAAGACGCAAGGTTGCGTGGTTCCCTGTACCATATTGTATATATAAGGTACACATTTTCAAGTTTTGTATTCTATAACACAAGATTTTATAGGAAGTTTATATATGGGATGCATTAACTTCTTGTCCAGTGTTCCTATTTATTTCTACAAAACTTGGAAGATTTCTCCTTTGGAAATTGTTATGGTTTATCCGTTGAGACAGGTATTGGTTTTTGAAACTGGCATATAGGTTAGGTTTTCACCTGGATTGTGCACTTATCAGTTTCCTTTCCCATTTTGGCCTTAGGATTGACCCCACCAAGTTATGGTGCAGAGCCTTCTCATTGCTTATAAGTATCATGACTTGTGTGGTAGAGCCTACCTTATCATGGGTGCCCTAGATAGTACCTTGTTGTCACTTGGCACCCATGCTAAATTTTTATTCCTAGGATTGGGAGTCCTCTTTAGTCCCGCCATGACTTATGCGCTAAAGACTCATTCCTCTTTGCTTGTTCACTTTGTTCTGGCCTTATGCCCTAGAAGCTCCGTTGTATTGAGTTATACTACTGCATTGCATATTGACTATTTGCACCTTTTGGCATTTGGCCGGCTTCACTTGGACTCATGTTTAAGCCAACTTTTGACTAAGTCATCTGCAAAATCAAACTTGCAATCCCTTAAGTTCTGCAACTTCACACAATATGACCCGTGGAAGGAACATACCTTTGAGTGTCTTTGACCAGTTTTCGCCTCCCTGCATTGAGCATAGGATTGTTCCAATCCCATAGACTAGATCATCTGCTTCACCGACACTTATTCTTTTATAACATTCTTTATTCTTTTTCAAGCTTAATGAAAAAGACAAAAAAATTATATATTCCAAAAAAGAGTGGGAACGGGACAATATTTCCATTTATTGTTGGCAGCTAGAGTTAGTCGTGTCGCCTTTGAACAAAGCACTCAAAATAAAGTCTCTCCTCCATTTGGGCGGGATTTAGTTTGACTTAGGTACACTTTAACATTGTTATTGAGTCAGTTCTCCTCCGATTGGTTATCTCTTCCAATCATATGGAGAGCTCGTTTGTGCCTCCTGCATGATGAACTTATACAGAGTCATCATATGCTTCCACAAAGTCATCATTTGAGTCGTGATTTTGTTCAAGGGAAGTAAGCCTGAGTCAGCCTTTTTGCGGTGTATCTTGACTCATTTTTGAGTCGGCCATCCCTGGTTGTCAGTGTCTTGTCTATCATCACATTAGCTATATTGGTCCTTTACTCATGCCGGTTTGAGAAGGTCTCCATTGACTTCTTACTAGCTGGTCTTGTCCTTATCGATGACGACATTTTTATCTGAGGACAGGCCTAGAGCCACACCCTGGCCCTATTTTCATTATTGATAGGTTACCTTGTGCTCAGCATCGATAAGTATCATGGGTCTTTGACTGAGTGGTTTTCCTTGTGTTCGACATTAGCTTACATTATCAAACATTGGGATTCATGTAGTAGCTTGGTTTCCATTTGACCCTATTGGTGGATACCCCACCTCTGTTTCAGCTTTCATTATTGGTTGGTTCAAAGGGTTTCTGTCGTGCACTAGCAACATCTTGTGTACACCGGAAATGTTCTTCGGTTGGGTTCCTACATATTTTTCATCTGATTCCTTCCACATTATTGGCTTGCGGGTTACACTTGTGATAGATTGATGAAGGATGCCTTAATGCCTTCCTTCTAGCGGATCTTTCCCCATCGACTACGACTCATTGCTCTGGGAAAAGGTCTAGAGTCCTTTTGGCAGTACCTTGGGGTTTGCAGTCATTAGTGGTAGATCCTTCGCTATCGACAGTGGGAAACCATCATTGTCTCCTGATCGATAGATTCTTCCAGGTGTTCAACTTCAGATCATTTATTCAAACTTGTTAGATTGTATTTGGGTACCTTGACTCTCATTATCATCATTGGTGAGTAGTCTCGCATTTGTTAATGGTATACATCAATGACTGGTAATCAAACAATTTCTCACATGGTCAACTTTAGCTCATTCATTCCCATTGTTTAGAAATGTACCACGGTAGTCAATGAAGACCTCGGGTTGCATCAACATTCATTGGTTCACTTGATAGCTGCTCCTGCTGCTACTAGTTGATACCATTCCACCTTATATGTTGCAGTCATTAATGGCGACATTCTATATGCTGGCACCCGAGTATGCAGTGTAGTACCATCTTATTTGATCATGTTCATTTGGTACTATTGGGATCAATCTTTGATATTAGTGATCAACTTCATCCTTCAGCATCATTGACATTCTTATATGTGATATTCAAACATGTACTTGTTCGATCATGATCAGATGCTCCATTATGTATTTCCAGTCTTCTATACTTGTATACTTAGTGGATCCGCTTGTACTTGATATGCGGACATGCTTTACTTTCTCTAAGGATGGGTATGCCCGCCTGAGGCAGTGTTTCTTTCTGATCTCCTTTTGTGGCTTGGTAGGCTGAAATGTGGTGAAGTCCTTCTTAGTTTTTGACAGGTTTCCTTTCCATGTACTTAATACATTTCGACCATCATGTACCCCTTCTGACCTCATATATTAGGGGGCATCTGTTATAGCTCCAAATATCACCCTTGATATTTTGATGTTGCATTTATGGCCTAGGGAAACCCCTCCTTCCAGACCTAGTCCAAATACTTAAAAAACAATGTTTTATTCCCTGTAAATGACATTTACCTGAGCTAAACGCGTGTGTACGTGGGTCAGTGTATACCCAACCTGCGTATATGTCTTAAAACAGTTAAAAAAATTAAATCTCCTTAATTTCATGCGGAGATCACGGGTTTTACCTGTTGATTACCTATTAGTGCCCATGGCCCAACTGTTCCCAATGAATTCCCAACTAAAAAACTACTTTGGGAGAAGTATAAAAAGGCTTCAATGGGAAGGCCTAGAGGAGATAATAGAGAGAAAAGAGAGAATTACTCTGCTAAGATTATCCCTGATTAGGTCTGAAAATCCTTGTGCTTCCAACACTTCCCCCACTATAGGAAACCCTTATTTCCTTGAGTTATGATGTCATTTCACTAGTTGAGATATCTTTGTGTGAGTCATGGAAGGAGCCTTTTGAAGACTTGGGATTGGACGGACCTAGAGGACGGTTCTGCTTGGAGCTAGCAAGAGGAAGATTCAGGTGATATCATTCCTTGCTTTGTTTTAGTTATCTGCAATAAAGAAACATTTGTCCTGTTCCCAAATCAATCTTCTTTATGCATATGATGTTATTGTTATGGTTTACATATGAATAATTATTTCAATTGTATAACTAACCACCTTTCAATATGTTATGAAGTTTATTTCTATATGATACTTGGTCCATATATTACTATGCTTCTTTGAATTGGTTGTTTTGCAGGTTCAAGGATCGAGAGGAACTCCAAGAGGGTTTGAACCCTAGCTAGATCTACTTGAACGAAGGACCCCTAGGTGCACCTATCTTCATGTAGTTTTCTTTTTTAAGTATCATGGATGTGTGGAATGCTTGTTTCTTACTGTAGATAACCCCCGCTCTGCTAGGGTTTTGACCCAAAACCCTAGGGGACTTTGTCCTTCAACAGGTGGAGTTGTAATACTCCCATCATTTGGAGTGATCTAGTGAATAGGGTATTGATAGGACTAGACATGTTGGAAGATATGGAACAATAAATGCAAGTGATCAAGAAGAATCTAAAGGCATCATAAGATAGATAGAAAAATTATGTAGATCAGAATAGGTTGTTTAAGGCATTTCAGGTTGGGGAACAGATGTATTTGCACATGAAGATGAAGAAGAGATCCTTTTGGATTGGATCATGTGCCAAGCTGGCACCTCAGTTTTTTGGACCTTTCAAGATGCTTGAAAGGATTGGACTAGTAGCCTATCGAATTGCACTGCCTCTGACAATGAAAGTCTGTAATGTTTTCCATGTGTAATTGCTTAAGAAGTATGTTAAACATGTTTATCATCTGATTAACTGCTCTCTATTGTAGGTGGATCTAGATGGATAATTGAAAACAGAAACTTAGTGTATATTGCAGGGTAAAGTGTAATGGAAGCACTTTGGGCCTGATGAAGCTACATGACAGATGGCGGATTAGATGCAAGCTATGTATCCTTCTCTATTCACTAGTTAACATAATGTTTTTGGCATATGTCTTGGTGTGATGTTTTTGGTATATGTACATAGGTATATGGATGTAAATACCACCATGAGTTGTGTTATAAATATCCAAATTTAAGCGGTATGGGTGTCATGTTGGTTTTCTTTTGAGCAGGTTGATCTTTGTAAATGCTCCATAGAGCTAAGTTATAAGGTTCCATGGTAAATATGTTTTTCTTCTTAGGAGTCTTATTAGTTGTAGGTGTCATTGAACTCCAGGGATGGTTTTCCCCCAAGGGCGAGGGTTCTCTAACAACCTTGGTCAAAATTTCATGTAAATAAAGTTAATAAATGAAAAATGATAACCAAGGTCATGGGAAATGTATTCCAAATTGAATTTTGGGAAAAACATCCTAGTGTTGGTGTTCATTTGGTTTATTATGGCTAAAGGAAATTGGCAAATACAATGGAAAATGATTTGGAAAGGTGTGAGACATTAATTGGAATTTTATTTATGAAAATAATGGAAATTAGGAGAACAGGAAGGTGAAAAGTCACAAGTTTCATGTGAGGAGGAAAATGAAGGAAAATAATTGAAAATTGAAGAAAATAGAGGCCTCATTAATAAAAAGGCTTATGAGGATAACTTCCCAACCTTTTTTCAGTTCAAATTTGGAGCTCTTTCTCTATTCTCTCCCTCTCACACTCTTGGACACTTAGAGTGTTTATTGGAACATTATAGCATTGGATCAAGAAAGCAAAGGAAGGACCAAGAAGGCAAAGATAAAGAAAGGAATAACAACATATCAAAACTACAATGGGATTATTTACATGTATCAAATTTCATATGTGATTTCCATGTTAGTTTTGGTATGCATAATACATGCATGGGTGTATTTGGTTCTCTTGCTATCATTGACATAGGGTTTTCTAGGTGTGACAATGTTCTTCAACATTGCCTTGACATTTCTGGATAACCATGGTGTGATGGGTTCTCTTTTATTTGGTTAAGAAGGATTGTCGTATTGTTTCGAAACTAAGTGAGGTGGTATTTGAAAGAAAGAACACAAGGCCTAGGAATCCCTGAACCAAAATGATATTGTGGTAAAACTTGATTTTTGTGTGCCTTGGTGGGCCTATGAATCCTCAATTGATGAATGGTGGGATATATGGTAAAGCCTAGAAGTGTGTGCTCTCAACAAGGCCTAGGAATCCTTGTCCAGCGAATGGTGAGATATACAGTAAAGCCTGGAGGGTGGAATTTTTATTAGGCCTAGGAATCCTCTACCATTGTATAGTGGGATATATTGTACAACCTAGAAACTAGGAGACACGAAAATTCCTCACAGTGGAGAAATCCATTGGCATCCATGCTTCTTTAGGGCCTAGTGATCCGGTGGGGATTATTTTGAAGCCTGAGGAAACCTGGTTTGGTTTGGTTTTTAATCCCACATTCATGAAAGGAATATGGAATGGGGGTGATTGGTTGAAAGAAATATTGGTTCAACCAATTTATGGTTAGGTGGTTCGTGGAAGTCCCATACCTAGTCAGATTTTTCATTCATTAATAATAGTTTCTTCACCTTGGTATTTCATGTGTAAATGTACTGGCTTATATGTGGATTTTATGGTTGTATATCCTTGTTATTTATGTTGGTTATCAGTATGTTTTATGAGATATTTGATGTATGACTCTCATCATGTTTTGGTTTTTCATGTACAATGAATATATGACCTAATATATGGTAATGCAACTATTCTGATATGACAATAATGTTTCTTTATGAATCAGATCAGATAAGTATGAGACCCCTATGCTCATATATGTTGTTAAGATGTATAGATTGCATATTTATGACATGTTTGATGAAATGCCTGTTAGGCTAGTAGGGGTCTGGTTAATTACTTACTCAAGCGTTTACATTATTAGCTTTGTTTGAGTGTAATTTATCATTTCTGAAGGTTTTATGAAGTTATAGGCAATGGGTTGAGTCTTGGCCCTGAAAAGGTTTGCCAAAATCCAAGGTCGATGGCTCAAAAATGTCTAGAAATGTCCATAGTCGCTAGCATGCCCTTATTATGGGAATGACTTGAAGGCTTTGGTCACATGCATGGCTTGTCATGGGAGCAATTGAGGCTCTAGGATACTAAAAAGCTAAGTTGTCTCAAGGGTTAAGCACCTGGGAAGGTTGGCTGCATGCTAAAGGGTCTGTAGCTCCTGGGAAAGGTCAGTTTGGTTGTGTTTGTTGGTTCCTTTTCCTTAACTGTACTCAGGGATTTGAATCACATAATAGTAGCCTCTTATCACATGTTTACCCCAGTGGATTGGTTATATTGGGTAATTGTGGGAGGAGGGTGTTACACTCCATACCACTTTGCACACAAAACACCTTCCATGTTTATTGTGTCAATATATGTGGAGGATAGGAGGATTTCCCATTTTCCCTTGGTTTTTATTTTGATCCTGTTAGAGTCGGTCTTTTCATCCCTCTGTCAGAGATCAAAATATCGTTTATTGCATTTCATCTTAGGTGTCTCATTCAGTCCTGTCAGCTGCATTCCGCTAGGAGCATCAATCATCTGACGGAGGAGGCTTTTCACTCATGTTCCTCATGTCTTGTACCTGCTGGTCTAATTTAGTTCATCAAAATCATTTTCAAATCAGTTGCAGTCATGCTTGGTTTTCTGTTCGCCAAAGAGTCATTTTAAGGTTTTAGGGTTCATTAGGTCTAGGGTGTCGCTTAATTCAGTCTGCAAAATGTCTAATAATGCCAACAGGCACATGAGGGAGTTTCAAATAAGATTTCATTGTAAAAATTTCATCGTGATAATGCTCGATCATGACTTTTCTTCAAAACTCTGTTTTGAAGAAAAATCGTCAATTTCGTCTTTTGTAATAAATGCCATGTAATTTCAAAAAACATTCAGCTGTCAAATTCTTCAGGCGTAGCCCTGGTCACCTTTTCCAAATTCCATGTCAGCTATCCCTGCAAAAAATAGACAATAATTTCGTCATTCAGCTCAAAAAATCAAGTGGAAACAAAATCAGAGTTTGTATTAAAAGTAAAAGTGCCAAAGTTCTACAAACATTACAAAGTGGGTTATTTGAAATTAAAAATAAAAGTCATTGGGCATATAAGATATCTTTGGTGTTGGAAAAATCCATTAGTATGCCAAATACATCATTAAGCTGAGTCAAATCATGGAGGAATAAAAACATGGTTTTGAAGAACCGATTGTGGGTGAAGTTCAATTGCGGCGCACAGGAAGAAGGTCGCGACGCATTGGCAAGTCACGGTGCATAGAGCCACACATCACTGTGTTAATTACAACGTGCGCGGTGCACATACTGGTCGCGGTGCACTGGGTTGTGCGCACGGCGCACAGAGCCAACAAGCTGGTTTCGTCGTTGCTTCAAAGAAATTTCAAATCTTTCGCTCCCATTTGTCCCGAGTAAGTCCGACTGATCTTGCAACTGTTATTGAAAAGTGTTTGGTGTGGTTTCAAAGTTTGAATTGGAGAATTTGAATGTTGAAATTTAAACCCTATCCTCTTATGAAAACTGCTCTTAGGGTTTGAATTTGAGTATTAGAATTTGACTTTGGTGCCAAAATAATCATAACCCCTAGTTTCCTTTCCCATCATTGTAATCATATCATCATTTTAAATCCCCTATTCCCTTATAATCCCAAGTCACTCATTCCCATTTATCCCTATCCATAAACCCTACAATTTCCCATCACTAGAACTTTTCCAATCGTTTGCAAAAAATCTGAAACCCCAAATTCCTAAATACAGTCAAGTGACTGTTATTACATTTGACTGTAATTACATTTTAAATCTCACTTGACAAATCTCCACTACACCTACTGTCCATATTTCCCATAGTCCTTTCCTATTTGGCACACATTTGGCAATTGGAAACAAAGCACCAAATTCTCATTTTCAACAAGTCAAACATTCACTTGGCATAGACTTGCAACACCATGACAGACATTGAGTCATCATATGAACAAGATACTGATTCTACCACAGAGCTTCATGCACCGAGGAGGCCTCATAAGGGTGGCAAACATGTCAGAGAAGAGCCCACCTCATTGACTCAATTGCAGGCCTGCCCACTTGCTATGGCATGTTTCCAACAATAGTCATGCTTTCAGTATTGTGAAATGATTGCTCAGATTCAGCATCATCAGGAGTTGGCTCGGTTGTTTGTTTTACATTTGCATGATGGTCAGGTAACTCTTGTTGGTGTAAATTTCACCTTGACACCAGAGACCATTTCTCAAGCAACAGGAATACCAAATGTAGGTGAGGAGTGGAACAAAAGACAGCAGGTAGAAAGAGTACATTATGAACCATACATTAGGCCCAGCTATGTGAGACAGCTCAGCAGGGTGTTCCCATTTCGGTTTTTGAAAGAATCCTATGCGTCGTTGATGAGACTCATTACTAGATACTTCAGTTATGAGGGCCGCTTCTCACGCCTCTATGCATACCATATCAGATTATTGATGCATTTCATGAGTGTGAAGATGATGAACATTCCATATTTCATGTGCCGAAACATCGAGAGGATGACTACTCTTGTACAGAAGAAGACTCTTGAATAGCAATACAACAACATTTACCATTATACGCTCATCAAGATCATTGCTGTACATCAGCTTGGCTTGCAGGGTATCTCATGGGAAGACTTAATTTCTCCTGAGTTCTTCACAGCTTCAGCAGCTCAGCAGGAGGGTGTCCATGATGCGGGTGAACCTTCACATTAGTATGGATGTTGGGAGGCAAAGACTAGTAGTGTGCCAACATATGTCACCTATCAGAGAGGCATGAGAGGATTGTTTGCAGCAGCCCGATGAGTACTATCTCCACCTGGGGTGGAAGGGGTCTCGTTGGCATCATTAGCAACACAGGTACAGGTACAGGACAAAGGCAAGAAGCCTATGAAGGACGAGGGCCCTTCAGGAGGCCAATACACTGATTTCATACTCATCAATGATGATGTGAGCTCTCCTAGCTCAAAGCTGAGGGAGGTCATTCAGGAGTAAAAGGCTGAGATAGATGCATTGACCAACAAGTTGCAGAGAGCTCAATGGGTCAAAAACTATTTGGAGCAGTGAAACAAACAATTGGAGGATCAACATACAGTCATGGAGTTGCAAAACATCTGTGAAGACCGGCAGGCTGCCCAAAGAAGCCTAAATGAGATGACACCCATTGAGCAGGAGATAGAGGTTGATCAAGAGATTTGGCTTGAGAGGGTTAATATTCATCTTGAGAAGCTATTGGCCAAGGAAAACAAAGAAAAGGACATGCTCAGGCACATGAAAAATCATTATTGGGAATGAACTCATGTTTGCAAAGTAAGGATCAAAATCCTGAAGGCAAGACGAGGGAGGGCACTAAAACGACGCAAAAGGCATGATAGGTTCCAAATCTTGGCTGAAGCTTCTTTGGCTGAGCATGATACTTGATGATGGAACTTCAATCCAAATTTCAGAAAATTTAGAGAAAATTTTGTCAATTTTGAATTTTTTGGCTTCAAAACAGATTTTCTTGCCCAACGCGTAGCGCCACTTGGTGCGCGCTTATAATTGGGAGATCCTCTGGAGGAAAAATTTGTATTTATAGATTTTTTATATGAATTTATGCATGCTCATGAATTACCTAAGGATTTCATCAAGTTCTGGGTTGCCTAAAGGGTCAAAAACACACAACAAATGACCTCTCTGCCATCTTTTGCACCCAAAGGAAGCAATGTTGTTAGATTGGATGTTTAGAGGGGCAAATGGACACCAAATCTAGAAATTCTACTTGGGTTGGAAACTAGACAGGTAGGGCTTTCCAACAAGCTATCATGAGCTCAATTTGGACTTCGGGAAGGCCCTCAAAATAAGCCTCAAAGTTGTGCTAAGCATATAGATTTCAGGCACGGTGCATAGGGAAATTTGTCCTATTTTTCACTTAGCAGCTTAGAATTTCGCCTAGTTTTGACTAGTTTCACTTTTTCATGTAACTCTTGACTTACCTTGATGTAAATTCATGACTTTGATGTAATTTTGGCACATTGATACTCATCCATGTAGATTCATTCACTAAAAGGTGAAAAGATAGTGAATGAATCAGTTTCCTTTTATATAGAGGCAAGTTGTTTCATTGCCTATTTTTCAGTTCCCTGTTTAGATATGGTTGAAACAGCTCCTAGAATGATGAGATCAACTCCTAGAGGCATGGGAAGGAGTTAGGCTTGTCTATATCATGTAATTTCTCAGTCATTTTCCTAGTTGGACACTTGGGATTGCTTGGTCTCCATTGTACATTTGATTTCTGCATTTTTGGCAAAGGAAAGACCTGGGTTTGCAACACTTTTTGGGATCCTTGTAGCTTTGTGTTTTGATGGTGTTCTTCTCTATGTAATTTGTAAGTTCACTGACATTTGTGTGTACCACTTCCTTTCTCTTTTTCTTCTGAAATTAAACAAATGAGTGACAAAGGTAGAAACTAGAATTCATTAGCTTGTTGTGCTCTACCTTTCAGTTTTGTTTAATTTTCAATGTTTTCTTTAGTTTGAAGAGGATTCTTGATATCCTCTTGCCCTCTTCAGCTTCTCACCAGTCTGAACCTTCCATATTTACAAATCAAAGCATCAAAACGATTGACTTTCTTGCACCAATCAGAACTCTGCTAAACTGGCCTTCATCCCTGGACCCAAATTTGCCTTTCCCTTGATTCCAACAAAACCCCCAAAAAATCAAATCAAATCCTTGCACTTCATACCTAGCCTAAAATTAGAAGATATTTCAGTCATCTCAAGCCCCTAAAGATCATAATTTGATGAGATTGACTCGGAGAGAGCCCTCTCCTATCCTCGTAGGGCTAGCTACGAGGCTGAGCATGGTTTGATGTTGGCCCTGGATCCTACTTTTTCAGCCTGAGGTAAATATAGGCACTAACATAGTGGCGACCATACTAGGGAGGAAAATTTTATTTGTTTGTTAGTTTTCTTTGTTTTATAGACTACAGACGGAGCCTGAAGTTAGACAGGTAGCCTTTGAAACACTCTTGCTTTGCATTAGCGAAAGTAGATAAAAGCTGCTTCAGTCAATCTCCGGTCTAGTCTTATGAACCGAACATATGACTTGCAAATTTCCCCAGTACATGTATCAAGTTAGATCTGATTGTTGATGGTGGACAACGATCAGACATCAAAAGGCTGAAATCATTCACCTGGCGACTCCAGTGTCGAGGAATCCCAAGGTTCATAATTTTTATGGCGACTCTACTCTTCAAGAATCAGTAGCTTGAAGAATTTCTTGGTCAATTCATTGTTATCAAAATGGATTTGCTTGCTCGACGATATGCTCCCATGAGCCGAGATCACATTCCAGGTTTTCCAAAAAAAATTCCAAAGGTAAATTGGAAAAGGAATTTGCCTATGTTTAAAGATGATAATAGGATTGATGCTGCTTTACATCTGGTTAGACTTCACATACATATTCACAAGTTGAAGGTTGATTTTCCTAAATATTGCTTGATGAAGATATTCATGGCCACTCCGGAAGGTGAAGCCCGATCTTGGTATGAAAGTTTGCCACCTGCTTGTTTTTACTGTTTGAAAGATTTTCATACCATGTTCTTTGAAAGGTATAAAGAATCTTATCCATCATTAAATCTAGTTCAGAATTGTTGCAAACATGTTTATAGTTTTATTGAACATCTTGAGAAAGTTTATGAAGATGATGACTTCATGGATGATGAGATCATGGAAACCTTGTATGAAAATCCATTTCAGCAGCATAAAGAGAACTTAGAGGATACTCATCAAGATGATCAGGAAAATTTGTAGCAGGATCAAGATCTTAGTACAGTGGAGATTGTTGAAAGAGAAGGTTTTATTTCAGATCTGTCCATAGAAGAAGAAAATATGCAGGAAAGTCATGTTTCAATTTTAGAATGTGATAGAGTCAAGTTGGATATTTCAGATCTAGATTCAGATCGTGATGATCAAGACTACCTTGTTTTTAATCCCATGAAGGAGAGCTCTGCTGTTGAGATCATCTGGAATGAAGAAGACAGAGTTATTGACCCAAGTGTTCTCATTTCATTAGAACAAAGCCTTCATGAGGAGGTAATCTAGTCATTTGATGAAAAACAAGATGAAACCTTTGTTCAAGTAAGTGAAAAATCTTCTTTTGATAACTCAGTGGTAAATGATAATTTGGATAATTTGATTGCCATGTCATATGAAGATGATCAACAATGTTTTCAAATTTCAGAAGATCAGGGAATTGAGGACTGTCATTCAGGTTTTTCATGTTTAGAAATGTTATTTCAAGAAGACAATACTTGCTTGAGCAAAAGGAAACAAAAAGTCTTATCTCCTTTGTCTAAAGATGAGATAGATCAACTCCTGAAAGGTCATGTTACAACTTAAGTTAACACAGATCTGCAGTGTGCACATGGTCAAGAAAGTGTTGGTGAAACTTCTTCCTCTTTTGAAAATGATGACAGTCTTGTAATTAGCTTTATAGATCAGCAAACAGATAATTTTGTATTTCATGAAAATGATAAGGCTGTCATGTTTGATAATCTTGAAGATTTTTTTCTATTTAAGAATGACCTAGACCATGAAGTTGAGGAATATGAGCTTGAGAGAGACAATATGCTAGAATTTCTCATGGTCAAGGAATTTACAGCTAACACTCAGATGGCAGAAGCTTATACCTCTTTGTGCCTTCCTATCACTCAGCAACTAGTTGTTCTTTCAGATTAGAATGAAGGGAGTACTTGTATTTTTGCTGCTGGATCTCAAGACAAGCTAGTGCTTCAGGATTTTCAAGATCCCTTCAGCATTCTTTTGCAAGCATTAGAGAAGATAAATGTTGCCTGGTTCATTATCATAAGCCTTGGTTTCAGTGGTTATTGTGAGTTTCCTACATGTACATTGTTCTGCATGCTCGGGAAAAGTGAGAGCAGAATTTCAGTATGTAGCCATCTGCTGGATTGGTTACATTGGAAGGCTCACTTCACATGATTGTAAATATTTCATCAGTAGGCAGGTGGTTGTCATCATGATTTGAAGCCCTCAAATATTGATGGTCTACGGCAATTTGAAAGCTTTGTAAGTACTTTTTTCAATTAAGTCAGTCTTGAGTCATTTTTTGTTTTCGTCAGTTTTGAGTGTCTAGTTTCAGCTGCTGAATGTCTAGTTTTAGCTTTTGAGTGTCTTGTTTCAGTTTGAGTTAGTCTTACTCATTTTAGTTATGAGTCTTGAGTCTTGTGTTTTGTTGTCAAGATATTAATTTTAGTTTGCTGAAGTTATTGACTCCATAGCCCAATGGACGAAGACACAACCTGCTTTCCTAGAGATCTGTAGTTCTTGGTACCTCCAAGGAGCTACCATCCCCATTGGAGCCAATGTTAGAGTCGATGTTTTCATCCCTCCATCAGAGATCAAAATCTTGTTTATTACATTTCATCTTAGGTGTCTCATTTAGTCCTACCAGCTGCATTCCACTAGGAGCATCAATCATCTGACGGAGGAGGTTTTTCACTCATGTTCCTCATGTCTTTTACCTGTTGGTCTAATTTAGTTCATCAAAATCATTTTCAAATTAGTTGCAATCATGCTTGGTTTTCTGTTCGCCAAAGAGTAATTTTAAGGTTTTAGGGTTCATTAGGTCTAGGGTGTCCCTTAATTTAGTCTGCAAAATGTCTAATAATGCCAGCAGGAACACGAGGGAGTTTCAAATAAAATTTCATTGTAAAAATTTCATCGTGATAATGCTCAATCATGACTTTTCTTCAAAACTCTGTTTTGAAGAAAAATCATCAATTTCATCTTTTGTAATAAATGCCATGTAATTTCAAAAAAAATTCAGTTGTCAAATTCTTCAGGCGAAGCCCTGGTTGCCTTTGCCAAATTCCATGTCAGCTATCCCTGCAAAAAATAGAGAAGAATTCCGTCATTCAGCTCAAAAAATCAAGTGGAAACAAAATCAGAGTTTGTATTAAAAGTAAAAGTGCCAAAGTTCTGCAAACATTACAAAGTGGGTTATTTGAAATTAAAAATCAAAGTCATTGGGCATATAAGATATTTTTGGTGTTTGAAAAATCCATTGGTATGCCAAAGACATCATTAAGCCGAGTCAAATCGTGGAGGAATAAAAACAGGGTTTTGAAGAACCGACTGTGGGTGAAGTTCAGTCGCGGCGCATAGGAAGAAGGTTGCGGTGCATTGGCAAGTCACGGCGCATAGAGCCGCACATCACTGTGTTAATTACAATGTGTGTAGTGCACATACTGGTCGTGGCACATTGGGTTGTGCGCGCGGCACACAGAGCCAACAAGCTGGTTTCATTGTTTCTTCAAAGAAATTTCAAATCTTTCACTCCCAATTGCCCCGAGTAAGTCCGACTAATCTTGCAACTGTTATTGAAAAGTGTTTGGTGCAGTTTCAAAGTTTTAATTGGAGAATTTGAATGTTGAAATTTAAACCCTATCCTCTTATGAAAACTGCTCTTAGGGCTTGAATTTGAGTATTAAAATTTGACTTTTGTGCCAAAATAATCATAACCCCTGTTTCCCTTTCCCATCTCTGTAATCATATCATCATTTTCAATCCCCTATTCCCTTATAATCCCAAGTCACTCATTCCCATTTATCCCTATCCCTAAACCCTACAATTTCCCATCACTATCACTTTTCCAATTGTTTGCAAAAAATCCCCAAACCCCAGATTCCTAAATAAAGTCAAGTGATTGTTTTTACATTTGACTATAATTACATTTTAAATCTCACTTGACAAAGCTCCACTACACCTACTATCCATATTTCCCACTGTCCTTTCCTATTTGGCACACATTTGGCAATTGGAAACAAAGCACCAAATTCTCATTTTCAACAAGTCAAACATTCACTTGGCATAGACTTGCAACACCATGACAGACACTGAGTCATCATATGAACAAGACAGTGATTCTACCACAGAGCTTCATGCACCGAGGAGGCCTCGTAAGGGTGGAAAACATGTCAGAGAAGAGCCCACCTCATTGACTCAATTGCAGGCCTGCCCACTTGCTATGGCATGTTTCCAACAACAGTCATGCTTTCAATATTGTGAAATGATTGCTAAGATTCAGCATCATCAGGAGTTGGCTCGATTGTTTGTTTTACATTTGCATGATGGTCAGGTAACTCTTGTTAGTGTAAATTTCACCTTGACACCAGAGACCATTTCTCAAGCAACAGGAATACCGAATGTAGGTGAGGAGTGGAACAAAAGACAACAGGTAGAAAGAGTACATTATGAACCATACATTAGGCCCAGCTATGTGAGACAGCTCAGCAGGGTGTTCCCATTCTGGTTTTTGAAAGAATCCTATGCGCCGTTGATGAGACTCATTATCAGATACTTCAGTTGTGAGGGTCACTTCTCACGCCTCTATGCATACCATATCAGATTATTGATGCATTTCATGAGAGTTAAGATGATGAACATTCCATATTTCATGTGTCGAAACATCGAGAGGATGACTACTCTTGTATAGAAGAAGACTCCTGAACAACAGTATAACAGCATTTACCATTATGCGCTCATCAAGATCATTGTTGTACATCAGCTTGGCTTGCAGGGTATCTCATGGGAAGACTTCATTTCCCGTGAGTTCTTCACAGCTTCAGCAACTCATTAGGAGGGTATCCATGATGCGGGTGAACCTTCACATCATTATGGAGGTTGGGAGGCAGAGACTACTAGTGTGCCGACATATGTCACCTATCAGAGAGGCATGAGAGGATTGTTTGCAGCAGCCCGACGAGTACTATCTCCGCCTAGGGTGGAAGGGGTCTCGTTGCCATCATCAGCAGCATAGGTACAAGTATAGGACAAAGGAAAGAAGCCTATGAAGGATGAGGGCGCTTCAGGAGGCCAAGGCACTGATTTCATACTCATCGATGATGATGTGAGCTCTCCTAGCTCAAAGCTGAGGGAGGTCATTCAGGAGCAGAAGGCCAAGATAAATACATTGACCAACAAGTTGCAGAGAGATCAATGGGTCAAAAACCCTTTGGAGCAGCTAGACAAACAATTGGAGGATCAGCACACAGTCATGGAGTTTCAAAACATCCGTGAAGACCGGCAGGCTGCCCAAAGAAGCCTAAATGAGATGACACCCATTCAGTAGGAGATAGAGGCTGGTCGAGAGATTTGGCTTGGGAGGGTTAATATTCATCTTGAGAAGCTATTGGCAAAGGCAAACAAAGACAAGGACATGCTCAGGCATATGAAAAATCATTATTGGGCACGAACTCATGTTTGCAAAGCAAGGATCAAAATCCTGAAGGCAAGACTAAGGAGGGCACTAAAATGATGCAAAAGGCATGATAGGCTCCAAATCTTGGCTGAAGCTTCTTTGGATGTGAATGATACTTGATGATGGACCTCTAATCCAAATTTCAGCAAATTTGGAGAAAATTTTGTCAATTTTGAATTTTTTTCCTTCAAAATAGATTTTCCTGCCCAACGCGTAGTGCCACTTGGCACAGACTTATAATTTGGAGATCCTCTGGAGGAAAATTTTGTATTTTTGGATTTTTTATAAAAATTTATGCATGCTCATGAATTACCTAAAGATTTCATCAAGGTCTGGGTTGCCTAAAGGGTCAAAAACACACAAAAAATGACCTCTCTGCCACCTTTTGTACCCACAGGAAGTAGTGTCGGTAGATTGGATGTTTGGAAGGGAAAATTGACACCAAATCTAGAAATTATACTTGGGTTGGAAAGTAGACAGGCAATTCTTTCCAACGAGCTATCATGAGATTGATTTGGACTTTGGGAAGGCCCTCAAAATCAGACTCAAAGTTTTGCTATGCATACAGATTTCAGGCACGACGCATAGGGAAATTTGGCCTATTTTTCACTTAGCAGCTCAGAATTTCGCCTAGTTTTGACTAGTTTCACTTTTTCATGTAACTATTGACTTATCTTGATGTAAATTCATGAATTTGATGTAATTTTGGCACATTGATACTCATCCATGTAGATTCATTCACTAAAAGGTGAAAAGATAGTGAATGAATCAGTTTCCTTTTATATAGAGGCAAGTTGTTTCATTGCCTATTTTTCAGTTCCTTGTTTAGATATGGTTGAAACAGCTCCTAGAATGATGAGCTCGATCCCTAGAGACATGGGAAGGAGTTAGGCTTGTCTATATCATGTGATTTCTCAGTCATTTTCATGGTTGGACACCTGGGATTGCTTGGCACTCCATTGTACATTTGATTTCTCCAGTTTTGGCAAAGGAATGACCTGGGTTTGCAGCACTTTTTGGGATCCCTGTGGCTCTGTGTTTTGATGGTGTTCTTCTCTATGTAATTTGTAAGTTCACTGATATTTGTGTGTACCACTTCCTTTCTCTTTTGTTTCTGAAATTAAACAAATGAGTGACAAAAGTAGAATTCATTAGCTTGCTGTGCTCTTCCTTTCAGCTTTGTTTAATTTTCAATATTTTCTTCAGTTTGAAGAGGATTCTTGATACTCTCTTGCCCTCTTCAGCTTCTCACCAGTATTAACCTTCCATCTTTATAAATCAAAGCATCAAAACAATTGCCTTTCTTTCCCCAATCAGAATTATGCAAAATTGGCCTTCATCCTCAGACCCAAATTTGCCCTTCCCTTGATTCCGACAAAACCCCCAAAAAATCAAATCAAATCCTTGCACTTCATGCCTAGCCTAAAATCAAAAGATATTTCAGTCATCTCAAGCCCCCAAAGATCATAATTTTCTGAGATTGACTCGGAGAGAGCCCTCTCCTGTCCTCGTAGGGCTAGCTATGAGGCTGAGCGTGGTTTGATATTGGCCCTGGATCCTACCTTTTCAGCCTAAGGTAAATCTAGGCACTAACAGATCCTATATTTTCCCTTGTTTTTTTTAAATATGTTGTTGAAGGCCATATTTTTCTTCATAATATTTTTTTGGGCAAGGACTTGGCCTTGCATTAACTTAATTGATCAGGATCAAATGATTTTCTCCTGCCAGGTTTCTACCCATTAGTTCTCTATTGTTAGTTGAATCAATCAATTGAGCTTATCTACAACTAGCCAAACCATATACCATCTAAGCCATCTAAGTTAGCAAATCCAAAGCCAACCAAAGTGCCATACCCTACTCTACATTGTTAGTTCCTTTAACCAATACCAAAACAAATTGCTAGAGAGGCATCGTCAATGTAGAGAAAATATCACTTTTATCTATTCGAAGTTGAACCTCGTGAACTAAACAATGGGTTACAAATCTTAGCCTCGTCTAAGTTTTCCCATTTCATTCCTATTTCTTGAGATTCTATTTATTTCTTTAGCTGATCTAAGGGGATCTCCACTTGAAAAAACTATTATCTTTTCACACCAAAAAGAAGATCACAAAAAAATTGGAAAAGTATGGAAATGATTTAAATGTAAATGATTAATACTTTATGTGAGCTTAAATGCTCATGTTTTTCTCATTAATTTTTGTAAAAAGGAAATTAATTATGTGTGAGAATCCACCTCACAATTAGTTTCCTAGTCTCAAGGAGAAGTTGAGAATCTCATGGACATGGTTGGGATTGTCTTTCATTTTTATCCCTTGAGTGGTTGTAGATCCTAATTTGGTGGATCTTGTATTTTCTTAAAAAGCTTGTAGATCCTCTTTTTATGGATTTGGTCTCCTTGGATTATGGAGTCATGAAAATTATTTAAATCCCTTGTGTGAGCTTTTTAGGGGGGCTTTTGAGGGAGACTTTTAGGGAGATTTTGGAGGGGATTCGCAAGCTTAAAGTTTGAAGCTTTTATTGAGGAAAATGTAGCCTTCTAATGTTCTGAAATGTCTTTTATGTGAGTACCTTAAGCCCTTTTGTGTAGGAGAAGGAAACTCATTATGGAGAATGATCCACATATGGTGAGATGTTTTCAACCATTTTTGTAAGAACGATATTACCTCAGAATTAATAAATTGATTCACAGTTCCAAATGAATATGGAGATGCATCCCCTTCCCCAAATGCTGTTATCAAGCCTTTTGTAATGCTTATTTGTTGATTATTTTCTTCTTTGAATGTGTTAATGTATTAATGAAGCATTATTTAAAGTATGTGCTTTCTCATGTCCACATGAAAATTTTAGTGTCATTTAAAGGTCCTACATTGAATATTTTTCTTTAAGAAAGTATCACAAAAAAATTAGGGATCAAGTTTGGTATCAGAGCGATCTTCTTGCTGATGTGAATTGCAAGTGTGAATAATAACCAGAGATTGGGTGTAAAACACGAGGAAGGAAAATGGAGAATGGAAAATATCTTTACAACACTTTCTACTAGATGGCAGACATGGTAGATATATTTTTTGGAGATTATGAGAAAAAATTGGCAAAGAAGGAAATTAAGAAGAAAGAGAGAGCAGAGAATGACATTTCAGTAAATGAATAAGAACCTCCATCTCCATCTCTAAGTGAATATTCTTCCTCTCATATTCTTCTCATCAGTAAAGTATTCAAGTAGAGAATATTGAATTGAGGAGACTGCTACAAGAAGTATAAGAGGAGAAAAAAACATTGCAACATCAGCTACAAGTTGTAGAATGAGGGTGCATCAATAATTTATCATAAATTTCGATGTGAAAAAAGAAAAAAAATTATTGAAGTTTTTTTTAATGCTATTAGTTCCTTAATGGTATTCTGAGTGCACTTTTTACATATGGTCATATTTTAATGATATGATGCACCTTATTATAAACTCTTATGTTTCACAGTTAGGCAAAATTGTTGTCAATTGAATTTATGGCCATTTAGAGGGTTTAGCATTTGATATATAATGCACACTTTTGTAATGGGATTTTTTTTAAAACCATGGGATTTCACTCCTAGTGTACGTTGGGGGAATATGCTTTGATGTAATGTGGCCTTAAAATTGATTTTCAAATTTGTCAAAGGTATTGTAGTCGCTATTGAGTGAGAGGCATTATTATTTTTCCTGGGCATATTTTGGAAAGTTTGGGGATGTTGCAAGTTATTGTACATGCATGTTTGCATATGGATATAGGTGTTGGTCATCAATCTGATTCCAAATTATAAAGGTGAAGGGGAGAAAAGTAGGGCATGTCAATGGAATCTGCTACATAGATTAAACAATGGGGGGAGCACATCAAATTGTAGATCCTATTTATGCTTTTGGAGGACAAAAACATTCTCAGTGGTGAGGAATTATCTCGGGTGATCTCCACTTGAGAAAACTATTATATTTTCACACCAAAAAAAATCTCACATAAAACTTGGGAAAATAATGGAAATGATTTAAATGTAAATGATTAATATTTTATCTGAGCTTAAAGTTCCCATGCATTTCTCATTAATTTTTGTAAAAAGGAAATTAATTGTTTGTGAGAATCCACCTAGAATTGGTTTCCTAGTCTCAAGGAGTAGTTGATAATCTCATGGACATGCTTGGGATTGTGTTTCATTTTTATCCCTTGAGTGGCTATAGATCCTAATTTGGAGGAACTTATCTTTTCTTTAAAATCTTGTAGATTCAGTTTTTATGGATCTGGTTTCCTTGGATTATGGATTCATGAAAATTATTTAAATCCCTTGTGTGAGCTTTTGAGGGGGCCTTTTTAGGGAGGCTTTTAGGGAGCTTTTGGAGGAGATTTGTAAGAGCTTGAAGTTTGGAGCTTGTATTGAGGGAAAATGTATCCTTCTAGTGCTATTAAATGACTTTTATATGAGTGCCTTAAACCATTTTGTGTAGGAGAAGGAAATTCTTTATGGAGCATGATACACATATGGTGAGATATTTTCAGCCATTTTTGTAAGAAGGGGATTACCACAGAATTAATAAAGTGATTCGTAATTCCAAATGAATTCGTAGATGTATCCCCTTCCCCCGAGGTGAACTTTGATATCAAACATTTTTTTGTGCTTATTTGTTGATTATTTGTTTATTTGAATGTGTTGATGTCTTGATGAAGCATTATTTAAAGTATGTTCTTGTTCATGTTCACATGCAAATTTTAGTGTCAATTAAAGGTCCTATGTTGAATATTTTTGTTTAAGACGATATTCACAAAAAATTCAAGATCATGAGCTACTTTTTTCCCAACCATAAATATCATGATAAAATACATTGAATTCTCTAAAATAATCGAGATGTGATTTAAGTTTTATAGTAGCCATACCTCCAGTTTCATCGACAAGCCTAACCATGAATGTTTTCTAGGCCCCCGATCCTCTGTCTATGTCTCCCTCACTTGGACCTTGACTCCTCTATTTTTTGTGTTCGGTGGGCTACTCCTTTCGATGCAATCTCTTTAATAATTCATAAGGTGGTTTGTGCGACTAGGGATACAACCCACCTCATAAATTTACAATGTCATAATAATACTAAGAGATTAAAAAGATGATTAATCTTGAGTGTCTATATATATATATATATATATATAGATAGATAGATACTAGTCAATTCTCCTATGTTAACTTGTTGATGAGCTGATAATTTCTTAGAAATTGACCACAATTTCCCTCACATTTTGTGATATGGAACGATTCTTCTCTTCAGTTCCCCTTTCCTCACTTGAGGTAGGGTGATAGAAAATTACAAGGAAAATACCTTTAAGAGAATGTTATAACGAAGGTTTTTAGTGTTATAAAATATGTAAAAATTGTCAAAATAACATTTGCTAAAACATTTGTTTGTAATACCAGATATTTTAGTAGAGATTATAATCAAACTTCACCATAAGTGAAAAAATGTGGGTGGCCAAAAGTTTTTTGTAGATGTCTTTTTTGTGGTGCTCTTCATGGAACAAGTAGTAGGGGTGCACACAAAGGCATTAAATGCAAAGAACACCATTGTGTAATAAATACTGCACTCATAATAATAGATAAAAAAAAGCCTCGAGGAATTCTTGTAAGGAATGACGCTGGGGCACACAAAAAATAATTGTTGTACCGGTGCTTTTTTTAATAGTGCAGCATCAATGTGTATTGTTTGTATAAGCACACCATGGGTTAGTTATATAAAATGACCGGTGCTGTTAGTTTTCATTATTCATGAAGCATAGAAATAATATTTTGTAGGATCGAGGTGTTAGTTCTGTGAAAGCACTGGTGCATTCAGAATTATAATGCAACGGGGAGTTAACTGCAAACAATACCAGTGCTTGAAGAAATAAACGCCCTGTTGCTTTCATTCTCCCAAAAGGAACTAGTCTTGCAAAAATATGCCATTAGGGTGCTTTTATATAACTCAATGCATCAATGCGTTTTTATGTTATGGACACACCGGTTTTTTGTATGATATTTTCACTTTTTTGGAAACATCGACGTGTGAAATTATTGTAATTTTTTAAAATCCACTATTGATAAAAAAAAATCAACATATATATTATGACAGTATTCATATAAATTAAATTTTTCTTAGAGTATTTTTATATGATGTTTGGATTAATTTGTTATATTATCATATTTCACATCTCTTCATTACAATATTTAATCATCCATATATTTGATGAGTGGTGTAACATTTCACAACAATATTGGATAACACAATAGAATAAATTAAAATGTATTTTAATATATATCAATAAGAAGCTATTTTTCATAAAAATGGGATTTTTATTCGTAACCCCTTGCCTTTCAATTGGGACACTATGCCCATTAAATTAAACAAAATGTCTGATTTTTATAGGCAATTATTTCTGAAAATACAACAGGTTGCATTGATATCCAAATATATCATCATTCTTCACTAGAATTGATGTCAGTGCTCGAGCAACTTCAATGACTTGGGTTATTTGGAGGAATGTTTTGTTGATTGCATCGATTGTTTTCGTCTGCGTCAAGTTCCATATAAAAACATAAAAATAAAGTGTAATGAGTGTATCTACATTCCTGAGAATAATTAAAATTGAAATAAATAATATACATCAATGTAAATCGAATATCAATGTGCCATAGCAAGAAGTGACTCATAAATTGTTCACATGGTTTCAAAACGAAGTCTCATGCCTTCTTGCAACAAGTATTTTATTGGCGTAATTCCATACTTTGTTTCCTACATGTTTTAAACCCCATTATAAATCATAGATTTAATATAAATGATTTTTTTGCTCTATTAATTATAAACTTAGAGAAGTAAAACAACATAGATGCTTACAAAATCCACAATTAATATTTGATATGCCAACATATACTCACAACCCTTTTTTAACCCAATGTCAATCAATTCTTCCGATGGCTCTTCTTTGTATGTCAACACCTATTTGAAGACATTCAAGGATGGTTACTATAAAAAAACTTAAAATACACAAAAATAAAACCTTGAGTTGCTATAAGGAAATATTAACAGTTACTCACAAACTTTGAAATCAACCATTTTCTTCCTTGTCATCCTATTTTATGTGTTGAATGAGTTCCATTTTCTTTTCTTTTCTACAAGAAAATACTTGAAAATTAATATTTAATGCTAATTTTTTTTTATATGTGAAAAGTCAATCATGATTACATACATTTGAATCACGTTGTTGTGATATTGCTCCTCCTGTGATGCAATTATGTCCATTTCTTTGACCATATCCTTTATACTTTTTTGGACGTTCCTACAAACATGTTCACATATCATCTCGTTGATAATTTGGGATTTTCATAATCTTCTTGAAAAAAATAATAAACTATTTTTATATTGATATATGAAAACTAAATATAACAAAATCGATATTAATAAATGGAGTTGTCTTTAAAGAGACTTTTTGGAAGCTTTTCCGATGGGTTTTTCCGGTCAAAATCCAGCAACAATTTATTGAAATCGCAAGTTTGATAGCTAATTTCTGCACAATCAAAGCATCCCAGGGGTTTTTCAGGGTGTTGAATCCAAATATGCAGTTAAAAAACCATTTTAAATAATACAAATCAATATTTAACCTCAATTTTTTCCATCGGATTCCATCACCGGAATCTCAAAAAAGTTGCACTAAAGACAACTCCTTAATAAATGACTGGTTTGTAGTAAATATACATATATTTATAAAAAAACATTTTAATTTGGAATATTACCTTTTAGATGATTTTTTATTTGTTGTTGTATGTTTTTTCTATTGCAAGTAAACACTTCACGTAGTTGAGATAATTTAGTTCTTAGAATCATTAGATTGATTTTTGTATTGTAATTGGAAAGTACGTCTATACGTTCATTCCACTAAACCTCTCATAGTTTTGTATAAAAATGCCCCCCTTTCATTAATATCTAGCAACTCCAGATGAGCTAAGGAACAATTCATCGTCATTTACATGGTCTATATTTTTTCTTTTCTTAGAACAAAATTGATATTTTCCATTGTTGTTTCTCCCTGTAGAATATTAAACACATATGAATTAATAGATTGTTTGAAACATGTTATCTAATATTCTTAAGTATATTATTAATGAAAATTCAAAAAAAAAATCCTAATATTGAATAGTATTTTTTCATTCACCTCATTCATCCTTCTTCAATTTTTCTATCGGGATTCTATGCTCTTCTACACTTATATTAGAAATAATCTTATCAAACTTCTTCATTTTATGGCTCTGCATGACACACACTAACCAATACATATAAGTTAAACTTACATATAGTTCAAACATATTAATTTTGTAAAGAATTTACAAAGAATTTTCTTTCTTTACTTTTTTTGATGTGCTATCAATGTAACGATCAATATTTTTGTTACTTGACACCTTCTTAGACATTTTTTTAATCAATATAGAACTTATAATAGTCAATACAAAAGCTATTAAATATATTTTACAAATAAATCAAACAATTTTCATCAAAAAAATGCTCTGGTAACTGATGCATTTATCTGAATAAATGCACTAGTTCGTTTATCCCATTAAATGCAAGAGGCATTTAATCATTCAAGACCATCATGAAAAAATAGTTTTTTAAAATATTTTTAAATTATGACGGTGTGATTTGTAAGTTTAAACTCACCACAATGATTTAATGGTGACATTTGGAAGAGGCGTGCTGGTGTGTTATATTACACACAGAGCCATGATGGATAGAATGAAGATAATCGATAGCATTATGATATGATGGTGCATTGTATTAGAAAGGGTGCACTTGTGTGTTACATTATACAGGGCACAATGTGAAACATATATCCATTTTTAAAAAAAGTGACATGGACGAAATAGTTTGGATCTAATGCAATAAGTGATTCCCCTACTTTACATGTTAAATGCCCTATATATAGTAAGTACAAAAACCCATTAAATATAAAATGCCTAAAATTGAAAACCCTAATTGTGAAGTTGTAGAGGAAGTTAAACCCTAAGGTGAAATTTTGCAAGATGAAGCAAAGGTTTAAGGTAAATATTGCAATTTTTTTTTTAATTTATTAATTTATTTATTTTTTAATTTAATTTAATTATTTATTTATTTAGTTATTTAGTTATTTATTTTTATTTTTATTTATTTATTTATTAATTATTATTAATTATTATTTTATTTATTTATTTTATTTATTTTATTATTATTTTTATTTTATTATTATTTTTATTTTTTATTTATTTTTTATTTTTTATTTATTTTTTATTATTTATTTATTTATTTATTTATTTATTTTTTATTTTTTATTTTATTTTTATTTTTATTTTTTTTTTATTTTTTATGAATTTTAATTAAATTTAGTTAGGAATATAGATTGTAAAAGAATTTACTGGTAAAATCAATACTAATCTTTTTATTATATGAAGTTTTTCATTTTTTTTCTTTTTCCCTGAATTGTGAATAAATGTAACAGAAATTGTAAAATTTTTAACAGTAAAATTTACAATTGGGTTTTCAGTGAATCACCATACGTTTCAAATTATGATCTTTCTATGGTTCGAAAATATTTTGCTACTTCATAATTCTCCTAGTATGTCTCTCTTCTAAATTATCACTTTGTTAATTAAATCCTAACAAAAATTATATGAAAAAATTACTTTGCAGGGTTTTAAGTGAATAAACATACCTTTCAGCTTTTGATCTTTTGAATATTTTTGTTTCTCTGAAGTATTCTACTACTTCATAGTGATCTTTGTATGTCTCTCTTGCAAATCACTCCCTCGAAACTTTGGGGAAAATAATGAAATAGTGAATAAAATTTTACTATTTAAAAGACTTTATGAAATTAGATTTCGAAAAGTCAATTGCTGCTCATTTTTGAATTAAAAAAAAAAAAAATAGTATTTTTTTCAATTTATCCAAACATCGGTGCATTTGATAGCTAAGCGCGCTCTTATTTTTATAAGAAAAGCGCACGGAAATTGTTGGGTCACCAAATTGTTTCAACGCATCAACATGATACTATTTTTTTGTTTTTTTTTTTTTTTCGAAATCCCAAAATGGTGCGATTAATTTTTTTAACACAATGGTACATTTTATATTTAAAAGCATCTGTATTGTGATTGTTATAAGAGCACCGATATGGTTGAATTTAATTTTAATTTTTAAAATATAGAAATAAGGGCATACCGATGTTGTTTTTTTTCGAAACACATTGGTGTGCTTTTGTACAAGAGCATCGATATGATAACATATCATTTTTATTTTTCGAAATGCTGAAAACTAGTGTGGGTATTATTTAAATGCCCCAGTGCTGATATTATTTAAACACATCAATGCACTTTGTTCTAATAAGTACACATGTCAGGTTGAAAAGTTATCTAAAATTTTATTTTCACATAAAATGGCATATTAATCTAAAATTATTCATTAGGATGCATCCACATGAATTAAAGTACTTCATAGTATACATTTTCTTTTTAAAGTCACATTATCCTTGAAAAATGGTTTGAATACTATATTCAAATTCAAATTGTCGTTATATGTTTCTCGAGATTAATTTTAAATATGCACACAAAATTTTATTTTTGATTTTTCTCAAATGAAGGGACAAAATCTCAATAATATCAAGTGGTCAATTCTTAAAATTCCAACTTGTTCCATATTGCTAATCAAATTCTTTTATGGATTTATCCCTTTCCATGTCTAGTAAGTTAAGATTTTATTTATATTTAAATTATATAATTGATTTTTTTTAATCCATGTCAATTTGAATAAAAATGTATCCAAATTTGAGGGATCCTGATTCAGAATCAAGTTTAGATGTAGAAAATATTCATCCATTTCAAAAATGTCGAAATTTCTTATGATGAGAAGCATATTGCAAGTAGTTGGTAGATGAAAATATATAGCCTCTTCACCCTGCCAATTAGAATATGGAATCTTCTTGTCACAATCCTAGATCAAGGATGGTAATAATTGTTAGGTATAATGTAATTTCAACAAACCAATTGGATTGACATGGTTACTAATATCATTGACATTGTATTAATAACATTCAGTATTTTTTGAAATTATGATTCTAGTGATGATAGGTGATCCACCTACCATCTTTCGATTCACCCCACTACAATTTCAACTCGAGAGAAGACTACATTAGGAGAAAGACTCGGAGAGGAAACATACAAAGAGTGGTTGAATTAACCACCTATTAAATTACCACTATGTCTAGATTCACCAATTAGGAATGACTATAACAATAGTAGTTCATCATAAGTTGGAAATGGAGACAACCAAATAGAGGTTGGTATGGATGATTACTTACGAGATACAATTTCCATGGAAGCAATGTTGTTAGATGCATTCTATAATGATGACCTAGGGGATGATGCTCATATCAATGATACCTTATTCGAAAGCCTGAAATCTTCTTGCACCACCCCTCTCTTTGGACTTGGCGACAAGTCAAATTCTACTGAATTGTGGAAAATTATGTTGTTGTACAACTTGAAAGCAAATTTTGGCATGTCGAATGCATGCTTCTCGACAATATCGAGGTAATTCACCTACATGATCCATCAAGTTCCTTATATTTTGAGAAATATTGTCACACAATCAAAATTATAGTGGTTGACTTTACAAACGTTGAATATTGACATTGTACAATTATATTCCCCACCAAATGAAAGTTATTCAAAGATAATGTTCTTCTGAGCGATAATGTCTTGTCGGGTAGCTGCGAAGAGACAAAACACTTGTAGAAGACTTGGATGTGGAGCAGGGAAAATTTTAAGAATGGAAAATTATATTGAAGTTTAAAAACATTGGTGAATCTCACTAGTTTTTAATATGCAAACTATAAAATGTTTATTCATGTATTTGTAAAATTATTCAAATTTATAATGATTTTATATGTACTCGCTATATAATGTTGGCGATTTTTAAGGTAAAATAATTTTATATTGTAAAATTTTGGCGAATCATTTTTATAAAAAATGGAAATTGGCAAATCTTTTTTTGGAAAGATCATGGAAAATTAACCCACCTATGAATATTAGCCCATACACGTTTCCATGGGGTGGAGTAAATATCATATAATGCATGTTCAAATGATTGTATTATTTATAGAGGAGAATATGCAGACAAAGATATATGTTCAAAATGTGGGCATGACAAGTACTGTAATTAAAAAAAGGTAAATCACATCGTCCTCCTCATAAGATATTGAGGCACATGCCTATAATCCCAAGGATTCAAAGGCTCTTTCATTGAAAATAATTATCTATGTTGTAGGGATGGCGTCCCTCACACAGAAGTGAGTCAGGATGTATGTGAATCCCAACATATTCAATAGCCATGAAACATATAGAGGATACATGGCTTGAAAAATTCAAGGATGAAGTACGAAGTCTACGACTCAACATAGCCATGTATGGCATCAACCCATATTCCCAACAAAACACCAACTATTATGTTTGACCTGTAGTAGTGATCAATAACAATATCCCCCCATGGTTTTCCATGAAGAATGAACATCTTATGGTGGCTCTCATAGTCCCTAGTAGAAGATAAGTGAAGAGTATGGATGTCTACTTACAACCATTGGTAGATGAATTGAAGGAATTATGGGAAGGGATGTACATGTTTATGATGTGTCGAGACCCTTCACAACATAAAGGAGTTTTTACATTGTATGGCATATGTGCTTACACCATATATGATTATCTAGGATTAGGAGCTTTCTATGGTAGATTATATTTTTATTGATTTGTGTATATATGTAGCAATATTGCTTCAACATATTAATTTAATTCACTGCAATTTTTTTGATCTTGATGATCGCTAATGTGTTGGCCTGTATACAATAACTTTTCAACTCTTATAACAAAAGGGTATTATGTATGTAAATGTTGTGGACCTTATCTAAAGGCTAGGTGGTCTGACAACCTATGAAAGACAGTGTATGGCTGCTCCAGGGTATTCCTCCCAGAATAACACCCTTACAGAAGAGAAACATCTACTTTCAATGGTAAACCAAAGATAACCCAAAGGCCTGCAATAATGACGTGAGTGAAATGGCTTAGAGAATATGAGGAGAGAAGGAGAAGCAGTTTCAAAAAATCAATTCAAATGGGGATCCTATACTCGATGATAAAAAATTATTCGATACCTATGTTGAGAAATTTCCCATTGGGATGAAAAGGAAATTTATCTTTTATGAGATCCCATATTGGGAGCATCTTAACAGTCCCCACTTACTATATCCCATGTATATATTTAAAAATGTTTCATCTTCTTTATGGAGGCACATCCCATCAAAATAAAGTGAAATATTAGATGTGAGGGGAGATAATGTTTCTTCAAAAACTAAAAAGAAACATTGGCCCATATACGAAACTAGAGGAAAGGTTGGTCCCTCTTGGCCTTTCAAAGAAGGTGATGCCCCATGGATTTTAAAGAAAGATGATATTTCTTTGGCAGAGGAAGTTATAATGAGTGTGAGGGTGCCTTCCTTATATGGGTCTTCACTATGACACTACTTCAATGTGGAAGACCGTTTGTCGGGGTTGAAATCGTATGACCAATTGAACCTTCTAAGAGTATTTATGTCAAAAGCATGATTTTATTAATTTTTTTATCTTTTATGTAATGGCATATTTTATAATTAATTTTTATATAATGTACTATTTACTTTGCAATGTCATTATCCTTTGCTTGTGTTTGGGTGTGTGAACCATGAATTCCCTCAAGAATTATGACATGCCATATGTAAATTATCTGCATTTGTATGTTGTGTCACATCAAAGGAGATTCATATGGCTAGCACTCCACGGTGGCGTTAAGAGATAGATGAAATTGTTTGAATGCTTTAGAAGGAACTACCGACAAGTTTCAAGGACTTGCAGGTTCATCTTGTAATTCACCTAGTAGATAAGGGTGAATTAGTTGGGGTGGTTTCTTGTCATTGGAAGTTCTTCTTAGAGAGGTACATGAAGAAATTGAAATGTTTTTTTGAAAAAGGGAAAAACCCGAGGGGTCTATGGTAGAGGGGTGTATATCGTATGATTCTTTCTATTATGCCAGCGAATACATCAAGCAGTTTGACAACACATCGTGTGTGAAGATTTGGGAAGAAAAAAAACAAAAGAGAAAGGGATCTTCTCGAAACGAATGGAAAGAGGAACATGACAAGGATTAAGTGCAAGAGTATCATTTGTCAAATTACTACATAGTAACTATTCACACTAATCTTCATATTAATTCATATTTTGATCTCATATGTACTATATATGTGTGTGTGTGTGTGATTTAATCAAATAATACATAAATTGAAGTCATCAACAAATTCATTCTTTAAAATATGGAAGCGACACAACCATGGGTCGCATTGTATGAATAAAGAGGAGGAAATGCGACAGTGATAGGAAAGAATTTCATCTGTTCAATGGTTGAAGTGTGCCTTATCTAGATCATTTAAAATAAAATATGCCAATGACATGCCCTAACAGTTGGGTTGTTGATCAAGTCAAAGAGAAGTGCGATGCATATGGACCTTACCCTTGTATTGAAGAAGATGCACTAAACATAGGGTTTGGTTGCAGAAACTCAGTAGTTATAATATCTTTCTATATAGTTTTAATTTCATACTACACCTTTGAATTGTAACACACACATAGACACACACACACACACACATATATTTAAGTATGTTTGGGTTATTAGACACATGACACTACGATTTTTAACTTTTTTATAGGTGCATTTTTTCCCATCTATGTGGGCATATGGATATAATTCTCACACAGAGGCTATCAATGATGGATGCAAGACACAAGACTATGGAGTGGAAGTCAAGTTCAACTAATCTAGTCATGCTAGCTACCGTGATCAAAACCTAATGTAGGGGATGTTAGGTTACATTTGAAAGGTACAAGAGATCATTCAAGTGGACTTCTCTTTAATCCAATGTGTTATTTTTAGGTGCAAGTGGTGGGACACCTTTGATCGGAATAACATAAAGGAATATCACGATAGTTGGCTGATATCTATCAACTCTATAAAGAAGTAGCATGAAGCTAGGGAGCCTTGTGCTTTCGCAAAACACTGCAGCCAAGTGTTTTTTTTACCCAGATGTGTTGGATAGGGATTGGTGGTTCATATTAAAACATGACCCTAGATCAAAACATATTTTTAAGAACAATAGTGTTATCATGTCAAGTGAGGAAGATAATCAGGGCGATGACAATGGAAAGTGATATGTACTTGTGCTATTTCATTATTTATATTATTGTTGTATGTTTTTGTTTTCTTTATTTCGGTAATTATATTATTTTTTTATTTGTCTAAAGGGAATTTTATGGTATAATTGGTAACATTCTCAAGTGTTATTACATTTTTTTTTGCAGTGGAAAGATTTTTACACTTAAAACTAAGTATTTTCAATTTTGTACAATATCTATGATAATAAGGATTCAAGATCACAATCCTTCTCAAATTTGAAAATGAGAAGAAAATAGTGAATTTAGAAATCATTGAAGATTTAGTCTTAATTTAGATACTTATTGGTTTATTAATCAATTCACATGTTTTTTTCTTCTTGTTTAGTTGGAAATCAATATAAATCATCATGTAATGATAACTCCATGGGGACTTTAGCAATCAAAAAATTATATATTAATATGTAAGATTGATTCTTGAGATGAGAGGTAAAGTCATGCTTACTATATTTAAATTACAGTGCTTGCAACATTATGTAAACAAAAAGGAGATCTTATGCATGTATACAATGTTGATTCCATTTTTTTATGGACCATAAGTGAAAAAAATGGGTTACATAGATGCATGAGAGGTTTTATTTTTTTCTTCATGGATAATGGAACAATTTTGACTTTTCTTTTCAGAGATAATTATAAATAAAAGTTCAATTAATAAATATTTTATGGCTAAGAATTAAATGATAAATAATGTGATGGTGATTAAGAGGTATTTGTTTGAATTTCAAATAGAATTGGTGATGCATTTTTCTTTCCTATTAAGATTATGTAACTATTTTTATGTATTTATAAGTAGGTTATTTAAAGTAGAGATGTCTTTATCATTGTGAACATGATGTAATATTAGCTAGGGGAAATGGGAAACATGAATTTTAGTGACAATCTCATGATAAGTATGTTAAAAAGAGTTGAATTTAAACTGATACAATAGAAAATAAAGAACCAAAATAACACCAAAATTTTATATCTTTATTACTAGAAAAAAGTTCACTTGCTTCTTTAAGGGAGAAACTCTAGTAGAGAAAAATTCCCAACTACAAGTAACTTTTCAAGCCTTATTTTACATTTCTTGATCGTCATTTTTAGAGAGAGAAATTTGTAATTTAAATTGGTAAGAGTTGTTATATATATTAATTTAAATATCTTGAAATTCTCATAACTTTAGTAATAAATTAAATTTTATAAAGATATAATTTTTTAAGTTATATTAAATCTAAATTAATTATAAACAAATATGACTTAAGTTTTTAAAATTTAACAATAGATTGAATTTTATAAACAAACATTGAATTGGTTAAATTGTATTTTTGAATAATTTATTATTATTAATATTTTATATTAAAAATTGAATGAGTTACACATTTTCGTCTTATTAAGAACTAACTATATTATTTTACATTTAATTATTTTTTCCTTGTGAGTATTGAAATATTTTACTAATTAAGTTATATTTAATATCAATGAACTATCTAAGCAATATAATAATATTTATCATAATTTTACAATCATAGTTTCAACCATACTAAGCTTTGAAATTTATAAAAGTGTCTTTGCATTTTTTTTTAAATAAGTCGTTTCGCATGCAATTTAATATATAAAAGTTTGATATAAGTTCACCAATACATAATCTATAATAAATATTATTTCATAAAAATAAACATCATGATGCTAATAAAAATAAACATCATTTAATATACACATTCGACTTCACTACCATCATCTAATTATATACACCTCTAACACATATAAACGTCATTAGCTTGCACAAAAATCTAATAATCTAATAGGGCATCATCATGATGATCATATCTAACAAAACACAAACATTGTAATCTAACATCATCACCACACACATCCTCAAATTAATATAGATCTCATGTCAAACGACTACTATCAAATACACATGTACTTGCAAGCACATTAAATGAACACATCTAACATGACCTAACAATATACACATTAACACCAACACATAAATTAAGTACATAAACATGAAAAAATGAAATATATATATATATATATATATATATATATATATATATATATATATATATATATATATATATATATAGATATAGATATATCTATATAAGTCAAATAACTATATCAAGTCCAATAACTACAACCAAATATATGATATAACAAACATAGTAGGGCCAATTGCCTAGTTTGTAGGAGAAAATGATGGATGCTCAACTACCGCCTCAACATCTATTAAACTCTGAGGTGGAAGAGGAGGTGTTTTTTCTACAAAAAAAAAGACAATGGATGGTCAACTATGGCCTCAACGAAGTTTGGTGAGCTCTGAGGTGGAGGAAGAGGTGGTTGGTGTGCTTTAATAGGAGAAACATAAGGCATATCCTCTATCTCTAACATTTCATGATTAGGTGACTAACAAACATGATCTGATGGGGTAATACTACTAGAAGCATCATGATCACCACCCTCATCATCATGATCATGATCACCACTCTCACTCTCATCATCATGATCATGATCACCACCCTCATCATCATGATCACCACCCTCATCTGACATATCTACCTTTGCATGGCATGCATCCCTCATTGATGTGATTACTCTACTAGCTTTGACAATATGATGCATAAGAGACATCATCTGTGTTAGCCTCACACTCTCATAAAAACAATAATAACTCCAAAATATTCAAAATAATTAAAATTCTAAATCTTGGATTTATTCCTACCTATCTATTCTATAATGTGAATGTTCCTCAAACTTTGGAATTTTTTAGGACTAGATGGTTGAAAGATTCTCTCAAACTAGTTAGGCTCCTAGATTAGTGTGTGGTTGAGAAATTCACTCAACCAAAATGATTGAGTGTCCAAAATAGAGATGCATAATCTTGAGACATAATCTAGATGTATTAATATTGTATTATTCTCATTATTTTGTAGAGTAAGTGTGTTAGATAGTACATTCTGGCTTCAGGCATTTTCTGTCATGTATTTGGTTCTAGTCTCTGTTGTTTTATCTCTGTTTATTTAAATTGTTTCAATTAGTATCGGAGTCAAGTTGTGAATGTGGCATGAGGCCATTCAAGCTGTTGAGAGAGTAGTGGCAAGAAAATACAAAGGTTTGTGCATCGATTGCCTTTAATAATAGGAAATCAAAGCAGTGGAGGAAGTTGGGATCTGAATTGAGTCATATTTATATGTAGAGGCTTTCCATAAACAAATGGTTGGTTTTCCTCTCTTAGTTGAAACTATTCTTTGAGTTCATAACATTATTAGATTGGTCAACTATATGTGAGAAAGAAATCTCTATGAATTTCGAACAGTTGTTGTTGCATAGGTGACAGATCTTCAAGTAAAAAATTTGAGATTTCTGGTAAAAAACCTGGTACAAGATCTTCAATGCTTTTATATGTTTGAAGTGCTAAAAAATGAGGTTGCGTGTAGAGCCGAATATAACTTGAGTTGAGTGATTGAAGAGATGGAGCTTCCATTCATTGGAACTGTCATCCATCGTGCTTGGATGAATTGACCCGTAGGTCTCGGTACAGATCTTGGCGTGGATAACTCCCACATATATGTGGAAAGATATGATAATTGTAAAATTAGATCTCTTCTTTACATTGATCGTAATTCCTTAATTTATAGTCATAGGATCCCCCAGAGTCAGAAGTGTTGTTGGTCGATGACGTAGAAAAGTTGTTGGAAAGCGATGGAGTCCATTCTATGTGTGGAAAAATCGGTGCTATTTGGAACCGTTGTTGAGTGGATTGGAAAGGTCGCTATGTACATAAATTATGCTATGAATGCATTTATGCTCAGTGTTCACCACGGAGGACCTGCAGACATATGCTTGAAGTAACCAATCTTAGGCTCATCCAACGTGCAATGGAGAGACTCATCTCTGTGTGAAGTCAATTGACTGGGCATTGTCAGTACTGGAAAATGTGTCATTGGTGTCTCTTCTGTATTAAAATTTCAGAATTTCACGAGCTTCCACCGTTCTACAATATCTAAAGCCCACATTAGTGTTGTTGTCATCATCTCTCCTAGTGATACAATTGCATCAATTAAACCTAGTTTACTCCCCTCAAGTGACATCATCAATTTCGATAACAACATTATTTTAACTGCCTTTCGAAGCCCTACAAAACGAGGAAGCCCAAATTCTGGAATAATCCAAGCAGTGCTTAACATGTCCATCCTGAAATGAGAAGCTAACCTGATCCCTCAAAATGCAGGTTCCTTACTAAATTCCGAACCAAGGTAAAATATGTTTTTACAATAGGCTCCACGTTAGCATCTAGTAGCAGAGATTGCATTTCATTCTAGAGAAACCATCAATGAAGATACATGAGATTTCATTTTGCCTTGCTCTAATATCCTGAGCTTTCTTGCATATTGTTTTTTTTATTATAACTGGAGCTTTCTTGCATAATGTTTTTTTTATTATATATAATCAGTTTTGAGTGGAGCATAATTTTAATGAAAACAAAGCTATAAATGTGTTAGAAAACCTGCATAGATGAATCTAGCTAGTAAAGGTTGAACACACAACTTTGCAGAGCAAAAACACTAATCGAATGAAAAAAGAGTTATTGATTCAGAAAATAGGTTACAATGCTCATGATATAGCATTAATGGGTGAAGATCCCAAGGTAATGTGCCATAGTGGTGATCAATGAGAGTACTCAACACCTATAGCAAGTTCCGGAGAGAACCAGCTAGTTGCAGAGTGAAAGGAGGAGCAAATCAAGGAGTAAATCATGTAGAAAGGATCTTGCATGTACTCCCATGCATGCATGGATAGTCAAAGGCACCAATCTGGTGAAGATTCCAATGTTGAAGCCTTGCATTTTAGTGAATGCTCTAACTAATTGTTCACATGTGCTAGTAATGAAGGTCCTAGGTGTGTAGTACCTCCAACACCCTCCCTGAACACCACTATGGGGAAAAATAGAAAATGGGCCCTAGAAACTAAGGCCAAAGGTCACCCGAAATATATTGCAACTTGTACTAAAATTGAGGAAAGAGGTAAAACCTTGTGGGAAAAATCCCCCTTCAAAATACAATGTAATCAAAAGAAAAGAGGAAGAAAAGGCAGTTACTAAGCAACTGTTTTCTTCACTCCAAGACGATCGCGCAGAGAGTGAAACTTCTACTCAGTGAATGTTTTGGTGAATATATTTGCAGTCTATTCTACTGAAGGACATAACTACAAATAAATGACCTGATCATGTACTAAGTATCTGATGTATTTCATATGGATCTCTATGTGCTTTGCCCGCTGCCACTGTATTGGATCTCTGCAAAATTTTAGAGTGCTCTGGTTGTCACACCAGATGACAGTGGGCTAGTGGAACTGGACGTGCAACTCAGTGAGGAAGTGTTGTAGCCATAGAGCCTGAATGGTGATGTTGACTACTGCTCATTACTCAGCCTCAATTGAAAGGAGAGAAATAGCAGCCTACTTCTTGCTCAACCAATAGATAGGGCTAGACCTTAGACTGAGTGAATATCTAGAGGTGGACTTGCGATCAATGCTATCATTCGCTCAATTAGAATCTGTGAAGCCAAGTAGATTCAATGCAGTGATTACTGCATAGTGAATCCTAAAGGTGATGGTGCCCTGCACATATTGGAGGCTGCGCTTGGCAGCTTTCCAGTGTAGCTCATGCAACTCTTGCATGTATCTGGAAACTTCCCCTGCTGCATATGAGAGATCTGGTCTGGAGTGGGTGAGGTACGATAATCTCCCCATTAGCTATCGGTAGAGAGTACTATCAACTAATGGAGTGTCACCTCCATCCTCAAGGTGGACCCTAGATAGAGAAGGAGTCGGTGCTGGCTTGCAGTCAGTCATGTGAAATCTCTCGAGCAGATCCCGTGCATACTTAGCCTGAGAGAGTTTGATGCCTGTGGCATCTTGGCTAATCTCAAGACCAAGAAATAAGTGTAATGGACCCATGTCCGTCATCAAGAAATTGTCATGCAAGGTCCTCTTGACTGCAGCAATGGCTGAAGTTGAGCTGTCGGTGATCAGGAGATCATCCACATACAAAACTATGATAAGAAGAGAGTCATGTTTCTTGAGCATGTAAACATTCAGATCAGACTTACATCTTTCAAAGTTTTGTGATAAGAGAAAAGAATCCATCTTCACATACCAAGCTCTCAAGGCCTACTTAAGGCCATAGAGAGACTTCTTCAGTCTGAAGACCAAAGATGAATCCTGAATGAAACCATGTGGCTGCTCCATGTAGATCTCCTCAGATAGGTCTCTATGAAGAAAGGCATTCTTCACATCCATCTGATGTACTTCCCACCCCTGGGCAGTGGCAACGGCAAGTGCAAGGCATATGGAATCCATCTTTGCTATTGGAGCAAATGTCTCATCATAATCAATGCCATGCACTTGCTGGAAGCCTTTGGCTACTAGCATGGCTTTCTGTTTGGTGATTTTCCCATCTGCAACACTCTTGGTCCTGTAGACCCATTTGCATTGGAAAATTTTCCTTCCTGAAGGAAGGGGGACAAGATCCCAAGTCTGGTTCTCGAGGAGGGAGTTGTACTCCTCCTCCATGGCAAACTCCCAAGAGGGATGCCCAGTAGCCTCAGCATAAGAATACAGATCAGAAGACCGAACCAAATGACAATGTCGGGATGGCATTGGTTCAGTGGCAGTGAGGGCAAGAGGAGGCTCAATAAACTCTGAGCTAGTCCTCCACAGAACAGAATTTGTTATGAAACCAACTCACAAAAAGATAGAAAAGATAGTTGAACACCTTAGAATTCAGCCTCTTCGAGGGGGAAACCTCCTTTACATTACATAAATGAACAATTCTTGGATGATACAAATGAAAAGACCTCCTTTCTATATATAGGAGTCTAAGGGGTCATAATATAATTAGAGCCGACATAACAATAATAATGTAAGGGCACAATAATAACAATAGTGGGCTTCTATGGGGCATAATAGGAACAATATGGGGACTAGATGGGTACAACAATATAATAATGGGGTTGTACTAATAACAATAAGGGGTTACACTAGTAGTATAGGGGCCTAACATGCCCCTCTCCTTCAAAAAGTTTTGTACTCAAGGCTTGAGTAGTTCTTGATGCTTCTGTATAAAATTCTTTTCCTCACATGTGGAATCTTTAGCGGGTAAGTTCTTCCACTTGATGAGATACTCTGAAATTGATCAATTTCGTAGCTATCAAGTTCTTGTTTATGTCATTGCTTAAGGTTCCAATATGATTTTTCTTTCCTCTTCAAGTTCTGGTAATATTGTTTGAATTGGGATCTTCTGCAACTTTTGAATGAGTGGCCATACTTCTTCGTCCTTCTTTTCATCCCTTGCTTCATTTATCAAATCTAGTTGGATAATAGAAATAGCACAAAACAATGCTTCCACATCCTCATCCTTTCTTGAGAGTGCATCTGCAACAAAATTTTGCTTCCCTTTTCTATAGATGATGTCAAAGTCATAGCCCAACATATTTGTGACCCATTTTTCTGTTCTTCTAAAGATAATAGTTGTTCTAAAAAGTATTTAAGACTATCATGATCCATTTTTACCTTGAAGTGTCTTCCCATTCGGTAAGGTCTCCATTTCTTAAGTGCATGTAGTATTGCCAACATTTCCTTCTCATAAATAGCTAACTTGAGATGTAGCAGTAAAATACCCAATCGCCTACATCAAAACATTTTTCACTATGATGTTGATCTACCTGTTGTTTCATTCTATTTTGCACCAAAGTGGCGTTATCCTTTAAAAGTTGGAGAACTTGTTGTTGATGCTCGATGTGATCATTCACTGCTTGAAACTTTTTCTTCTTGATATTTCCTTCTATCTTGAGAGTTTGAGGAGTGGTAATTTCTTCCAATGCTTTACAAGATATGGTTGGATTCATTTCTTGATGCTCGATGTGATCTTTCACTTCTTGAACATTTTTCTTCTTGATATGTCCTTCTATCTTGATAGTTTGAGGAGTAGTAATTTCGGCCAATGCATTACAAGATATGGTTCGATTTCTTTGTTCTTTCTCGATGTGATCTTTCACTTCTTGAACCTTTTTCTTCTTCATATGTTCTTCTATCATGAGAGTTTGAGTGGTAATTCTTGCCAATGCTTTACAAGATATGGTCGGATTCATTTCTTATTTCTTTGGGGTTGGGTCTTGGTGTATATCCTCTTCTGTTGATGTTTCTTGATCCTTTTCTTCCTCCTCTTCATACTCTATGTAAAATAATTTCTTCTCAATACACTTATGACCTTTAGTGCATTTTCTATCACAATTGTAACAAAGCCCTTTTTATTTTTTTTCTTCCAATTGTTGTGGTGTAAGCCTTGCAGGTTGTGGAAGGCTAGGAGAAGAAACACTTCCATAATTATAGTCATGAGTGGTGGGATACCTTGTTTCCATAATTTCGCTTTCAATTTTTCTTTCCAACTCGAATGCCTCCTCCAATGAATCAGGTTCCCAAAAACGAACCTCATGTTGAACGTTGTCCTTTAAAGTCCCTATTAAGACATCAATCCTTTGCTTCTCTGGAATATAATTTACCTTTCAAAGTCCTCAATGTGCTCTTCCATTGAACCCTTTTGTTTGAGATTTATCAATTGGCTAAAGAAGGAGTTTCTCTTTGTATCCTCATAATGTGCTATCATTTCCTTCGTGAAAATTGACCACGTAACAAGTGGTTTATGAGAGCAAAGCCCTTTATACCATAAAAATTGATCCAATTATAAATATGAAGATGCAATACATACCTTTTCTAATAGTGGTACACCGTGCATATCAAAATATTGCTCCATCTAAAGTATCCAATTTACCAGATCCTTGCCATCAAACTTCCTCATATCGCCTTTTCTTGATTTTAGGAGATCGATATTGAAATGACTATACTTCTGTAATTTCAATTCTTCCAGTTCTAAAATTACGACCTATAGTAGCCCTCTACGTCCTCTTTCCAATGCCACTAGTCTGATCGAATTTAGATTCTCCAAGAAAGAGTTATGGACAATCTCCCAACATGACCTAATTATATACCTTTTAAGAAGAGCGAACTCGTATGAAGTGCCATGTGTCACTGTTTTTACCTTTGGGTCTAAAAAATATACAAATGAAACTATAGTTCGTCCTCTTTCTAAAAATTCTTACGAAATTTCAATCTAATGCTCAAAATAGAAGTTATGATGATTTTCCCTAGGTCACCTGTTTGGAATGAAATTCGGGAGTCTGCAAAAAGGCCAACTTCCTCAGATCATATCTCTGCAAATATAATGCGAAAAGCTCTGAATTTCAGACCCAAGGTTCAAAACGATTTCAACCGAAATGGGTTTTCTTTTTATCATCTGAAACGTCGCAGAACAAAAGTTATAGTGAAAATGCCATGATGACCTATTTGGAGCAGCGAAACCCTAGAATCCAAAGCTCTGATACCAAATGTTATGAAACAAACTCACAAAAAGATAGAAAAGATAGTTGAACGCCTTATAATTCAGCTTCTTCGAGGGGGCAACCTCCTTTACATTACATAAATGAAAAATTCTTGGATGATACAAATGAAAAGACCTCCTTTCTATATATAGGAGTCTAAGGGGTCATAATATAATCAGAGTCGACATAACGATAATAATATAAGGGCACAATAATAACAATAGTGGCCTTCTATGGGGCACAATAGGAACAATATGGGGACTACATGGGTACAACAATATAATAAGGGGCTTTTACTTATAACAATAAGGGGTTACACTAGTAGTATAGGGGCCTAACAGAATTATCCCCCACAAGACCATTTCTAGAATTTGGGTGGTCTTGTGCATATATCTCACTTAAGCTCCTTGTTCTTTGATTTATGAAAGGGGAAGTTGATTCACTGCTAGAAGCCCAATCTGGGCGTGGATGTGGATCATCATATGCATGCACTAGATTGATATCTGAAGACTCTGTCTCTACATTTGCATGCTCTACCTCAGCATCTGCATGATCTGTATCTGCATATGAGTGTACTGAGTCATCATCTTGGTCATGAGGTAGATAAAAGGTGTCTACATGCAGCAATTGAGGTGCATGCGAGAGACTTTCCTCAAATTGGACACTTTGTTCAATGATGAGCTTGTCTGTAGAGGAAATCAGGAGTTGGTATCCCTTCACACCATCAGGGTATCCAACAAAGATGCACTCAATGCTCTATGGATTAGGAGCTTTCCTCTTTTTATAGGGGATCCTAGCCCATGCTCAGGAGCTGAAAACACGAAAGTGGGTGACCTCCAGTTTAGTGCCACTCCAAGCCTCAAAGGGGGTCCGATCCTTGACAGATTTATGAGGAGATCTATTCTAGATGTAGTTGGCACAATTAAGTGCTTCAGCCCATAGCTTATGAGGTAGTGACTTAGCATGCAACATGCAGGAAGCCATCTCTTTGAGAGATCGGTTCTTTCTCTCAGCAACTCTGTTCTGCTGCGGTGTGTATGGAACTGTGTGTTGCAACTGTATGCTAGACTCAAAGCAGAGGTTCTAAAGTGTTGTGTTAACATATTCCCCCCCATTGTCTATATGGAGGGCCTTGATCTTTCTCTCTGACCATGTCTCAACTAGTGCTTTGAAATCTTCAAAGTGCGCAAAAACTTTAGATTTGGCCCTGAGAAGATACACCCAAGTATACTGTGAGAAGTCATCAATAAATGTAAGAACATACCTTGCTTTGTTGATGGAAGGATGAGGAAAAGCCCCCATGAGATCACTATGGATCAGATCTAGAGGAGAGGATGCTCTGTGAGTCTTGTCGGTGTCAAACGTTTCTCTAGGATGTTTGCCGAGGACACACCCTTCACTAACTCCTTTGGAGAAACTGATATTTAGCAAGCCTTCCACCATCTCATGCTTGCTTAGCTGCTACATATACCTGTAATTTAAGTGACCAAACCTCTCATGCTAAAGCCTACTACTATCATCAACATGTGTAAGCAATAAGGAGGATTCAGATTCAATAAATTCAGAAAATGTATACAGTCTAACTCCATTGTTTACCTCACTGGTTGCAATTTTGGAGCTTCTATGTAGGTCATAAATGTTCACTACATCTGGAGTGAATTCAACACTCCTTCCAGTGCTAGAATGAGTGATTTGATAAACTAAAAGCAAGTTTAATAAAAGTTTTGGAACATGAAGCACATCCTCAAAGCTTCCGTGTAAAAGTTCCACTCTACCATTTCTGGTGACCTCAATAGGTAAGTCATCTCCCATGAGGATGGGGGGTCCTTTGCATGCATCCAAAGAGGAATAAAATTCCTTTGCAGCAGCCATATGATGTGATGCACCATAATCTATAATCCATGCATCAGGGGAAGAGTTAATTGCAACTAAAGCATGAAAATTGTTACCTTTCCTGTGCGGATCCCTAGTTTTCTTCTTGGCGCCCTGAGGGATGTGGTCCCCGAGGTTTTGATTCTAAAGTATTTCTGCCATTTGGTCAATTTGTTTCTTCATGCAAGAGGATTCTGGATGGAATCCTCGGTGACAGTAGGTGCTTTTGTCTCCTTTCTTCCCTTTCTCATTTCTGGAGCCGGAGGAGTCATTGAAGGGCTTGGTGTACCCTTCCTTCTTTGGATGGGAATGTGATTTTCCCTTGTATTTTTGCTACAGATTTTTTTGATTTGAGTTAGATCTGTGACTTTTATTGTGGCTGCCATCATGCACAGAAAGTGCATACACTTTTGGAGGTTTGATTTTCCCCATGCTAATGAGTTTATCTTGCTCAAAAGTGAGGGACTCCATGAACTCTTTGAGAGAAGGCATAGTGTAGGATTTACCTATTGTGAGCCTTACTAAATGAAATGTAGAAACAAAGATAGAGTATTTTAGTCTGAGCTTTGACATAATAGAGAGAACTTGGTGACTCTCCTCCTTGGATTTGTCAATTCCACAACCCTTGAGTTGCAGCGATAGATCATTATATTTGGTGAAGAAGTCTTGAATTCTATCATAGTTCTATGGATCCAATGAGAGAAGCTCCACTTCAACTAGATGTCCTTTCATCTCATCCTATTTCCTGTAGAGTTATTCAACCTTTTTCCAAATCTCATTGGTAGTACTACAGGTAGATAGATGAAACTGCAACTCTGGAGAGATGCACATACATATGGATCCATGGGCCTCATCCATGCGGTTGAGGTACTTAGATTTATCTATGGCTGAAGTGCGTTCCACTTCTACATCCATGGTAATCCTGTACAACCCTTTCTAACGAATGTATCGAGCCATTTGGTCCTTCCATTCATGATAGTTGTATGGTGTTAGGATTGATGCTTTGGGAAACACCATTTTTCTGTCGATCTTCGATCTCCAAGCTGTAATACCTGCAAATTAAAGTACTTGTGTACCTTTTATCTAGAAACTTGTGGGCTTTGATACCATGTAAAAGTGTTAGAAAACCTGCACAAATGGTTCTAGCTAGTAAAGGTTGAACACATAGCTTTGCAGAGCAAAAACACTAATCGAAAGAACAAAAAGAATTATGGATTCAGAAAATAGGTTACAATGCTCATGATATAGCGTTACTGGGTGAAGATCCGAAGGTAATGTGCCATATTGGTGATCAATGAGAGGACTCGACACCTACAACAAGTTCTAGAGAGAACTAGCCAGTTGCGGAGTGAAAGGAGGAGCAAATCAGGGAGTAAATCATGTAGAAAGGATCTTGCATGTAGTCCCATGCATGCATGGATAGTCAAAGGTGCCAATCTGGTGAATATTCCAATGTTGAAGCCTTGCATGTCAGTGAATGCTCTAACTAAGTGTTCACATGTGCCATTAATTAAGGTCCTAGGTGTGTGGTACCTCCAACAAAAGCGTTGACCCATCCAGTAGCCAGCGTGGGAAGACTAGCATGTGGAAATCCAACGTGAACCAATAGCCTGAATACAATTTGAGGCAACAATGTTTAGAGAACACTGTTGGTAATGCAATGTTTAGAGATGACTGTGGAGGATCCAAGCACTTGCAGATGGAAATAATTGTGGCATCGAAGGAGAGAAGTGTGGGCGTGCCTATGGTCTCCCCCATATTCAGTTGTCTGATGTTATTCAAGGTTTCTTGTGCAATTATTTTCATTGACTCTTTCAAAACACCAAGTACATTGTCCATAATCCTATGCATCATGACTCACTCTCAGAATTTCCTTTCATTATTGATTTCTAGCACAATACCAAGAAGGCTAGATTATGAAGGTTAAAGGTATTTTTTTCATTTCTCTTTCAAATTTAATGCTGCATACTTCTCCAATAGAATATTTTCATAAATCGAATTACTTGATACCTTTACATGCATAAGTTTAAATCTTGAAATGTTAACTCACCTTTTAAAAGTGGTTTCATAAAATTTAATTCATCTTTTTATAGGGACTTCATAAATTCCTTTTTTTAGGTGAGGATAAAAGAGATTAAAGTTTTTTATTGAAGAGATAAGGAGTGTTGGTAGAGTAATAAGGAAATTTTCTTGTAGAGGTGTAAATTTTTTGGATAGATAAGGAATCGATGATTTTTTTATTTTGGATTTATAAGGGTGATGTTTTAAAAGTTTTGGGGACATAATGAGTTATTATAATATTTTGTTTTGAAGAGGTGCAAGAAGTTTTTATTTTTAGTCATTGTCTTTTGAGTAAGCCAAGTCATGAATTGAATTTGAAAGTATAAGTTGGAGTTAAGTTAAAATTTGAGTCATTGATTGTAAATGGGGTAAAATCAGTGGAGCCCAACACCCTAAACTAGTCATTAAGAAAAATTGATAGGAGGTTGAGTTCTTGCAAAGTCTAAATCATTTAAACTTGTCATTAAATCATTGTACAAATTCTTTTAGGTGCATTTTCAGTGGTATCTGACACCCTCATTCTATTGATGAAAAATCAAGGGAGCATGAAGGCATGTAAGTGTGAGTTCAAGCATTCAATTGTTAACACAAGTTCAAGTGAGCATGAAATTCAAGCGACAATCAAGTAAGCATCAGGCAAGCGAGTTCAAAAAATTAAGCAAGTTCAAGATCAAAGCAAGGGCGATAATCAATCAATAAAGTACAAGTGAGCATGTCAAAGAACAAAATGAGTAAAGGAGGAAAACATATTCAAAGTGTAGAACTGCAAATCAAATAACTGTAAGAGTGCAATCATGAATTACACAACACAAATGAAACACTGGAATGTAAGTTAAAGCAAAATAAAAACTTAATCAATCAAATGACCAGCACATTAGAAGTGACAAAATATTTTCAAACTGAGCTAGATATGAAAGAACAACTCATTAATTCAGATTAGATTAAATTAAGTGAAAAACAAGATCTACTTGATGCACGGTATAGAGAAAACATAGATGTAGTGTGTGACGCAGAAGTCCTCATCGAAACATCAAATGCAAGTTGTGAAATAGATAACCTCATTCAACAAGTTGATAAAAGTTGTGACACATATGATCTAATCCCCCAAGTTGAGGTAAGTTGTGACATAGACGTTCTCAGCCAACACGTTGTACTACTAAATGATGCAACTAGTAGTACTCAAGATCTAATTGAAATGTTCGATGCCACATGTGATACAGATGAATTCAGGGAAAATTTTAACGATGGAAGTTTATCTTAAAGTTTAGCAACCTTGGAAAATCATACTAGTCCCTAATATCCAAATTTTAAAATGTTAGATGACAATTTTGTAAAAACGTTTAGATTTTTTATTATTTTTTATTTGACAATATATAATATTGGCAATTTTGAATGTAAAATAATTTTGTACTATAAAATTTGGGCGAATTTATTTCTAGAAAATAGAAATTGGCAAATATTTTTTTGGAAAAAACATGGAATATATTCCCACCTGTGAATATTAGCCCCTAAAAGTTTCCCTAGATGAATTGTTAATAGAGATGATTAATGCTCAGTGTGATACATATGACTTAATGAATATCAGAAGCAATAGAAAATGTGAAGAACAACAACAAAATGGAATTTACAAGAAGGTAATCAGACATTGGGAAGAAATTTGTTTCAACAAATATCCACATGGCTTGGGATACAACAAATAAAACATTTTGTATGTTCCAAATTTCTGAAAACTAGTTCAACTTGTAACTGCGGGTTTTCTAGAAAATGGCCAGAATCTTGTTAAGTGTAACCATTGTAAGAGAAATGTTCATATGGAGAGTACATGTTTCGACCTCCATCCTTGTCACCATTGTGGCAAGAAAAATCATCTATCTGAGAAATGTCAAATGCAGACTAAAGTGCTAGTTAATTATGGCTAGATAAACCCTTGGAAATGGACATTGGAGTTAAACAAGCTGCAAAAGTCCTCCAAAGGTGGAAATAAAGAATTAAATAGAGAAGCTCTCATACACCTTAAGGGGAGAGTTCAAAAATAAAATGCAGATGATTGTCTCTCCTTTTAGCTGACAACAGGGGGAAAGGATAATGAAATTGAAGATGGTTGTCAAACTAAAAGTTTCAACAACATCAACAAACTAGCTAGTGGGCATCATAAAAAAGAAACTAGTGCACAGTTTCGACAACATCAACAAATAAAACAGTGGACATTGTCAAAGAAACAAGTCGGCATCATCAAAATTTTCGAGTGGGAAAGCAATCTCAACTTTAACAAATATTCCACTAGGTGTCAGCAAAACTTTGTCAGTGGACAAACGATTGGGATGACGATTGAGAACAATTGTGGACATTCTTTTGTTCACTTTGATGATCAGTGGACCAAGCAAAGGACAAATGGATCCTTTTGAATTACAACTTGGCATTTGATGGAGTTGTCCAACAAATTTCGGGGATTTATCAGACTTGCAGCTGATTCTTGTTTCTTGGTTTATTCCCTTCATATTGGTTTTTTTGGCATCCAAGTTTGGCAGTTTTTCAGGCAGTTTTTCATTGAGGATCAACTCAATAGTTTTAGCATAATGACTTGGAGATGGTACGGGGTTGTTACCTTTGACTTATGATTGAGGGGGGTGTGGAATGTTACCCTTGCACTCTCATAAAAATAGTAATAAGTCCAAAATATTCAAATTAATTTAAATTGTAAATCTTGGATTTATTCGTACCTATCTATTCTAGAATGTGACTATTCGTCAAACTTGGGAGTTTGTTTAGGTCTGGCTGGTTGAGATATTCTCTCCAACTAGTTCAGCTCCTAGATTAGTGTGTAATTGAGATATTCACTCAACCAAAGTGATTGAGTGTCGAAGATAGATGCATTAACTTGAGAGATACTCTTAATGTTTTAATGTTGTATCATTCTCATTATTTTGTACATAGAGTGAGTGTGTGAGATAATACATTCAGGCTTCAAGTCTTTTCTGCCATGTCTCTCGCTTCAGTCTTTGTTGTTTTATCTCTTTCATATTTTATTTCTGTTTATTTATATTATTTCAATTCGTGGGGACAATCCTTATAGAGATCCATGAACCTAGGATCTGCACAGATATCTTGAGCGCTCGTAAGGTGGACTCCCTCCTCAACCAAAACTCTATGTCACAGTAGTTTATCTGAAATCACAGACAAGCCCTATGAACCTAGATGCCCACACCCCTTTGAGGATGTCCCTCACCTTTGTGGACCTCACCCATCTCCTCATCTCCTCCATCCGATGGGGGAGGAGGCATGTCACCATCGAATGTGCCAATGTATACAAAATATATAGTACAAAATAATAATTAGAATTACAGGGCCACACTATGCATTGGTGTGGTAAATGTACTAAAACACCTGGGGGCATCTTCTAAAGAGCATCACTGGGTAGTTTTTAATTTTTAGAAAAAGAGCAGTTCTATAGTCAAACAGAGGACTAGTGTGGTACCTACATTAGAACACCCTGGGGTATCTTACCAAACTCACATCTATAGATTTTATAATTTAATAAAAACACAGTTCTCTTGGATATATTCTGCATCAGTGTGGTTATCGTAATGCATTGGATGAGGGTTAAATGAAAAAAACCATTCAGCTGTAAATTTCATTTTTACCATATACACTAATGGAAAGATTTGAAGCACCGGTGTCACTCTTGCCTCATGCAAGTGCCCTAATTTCGGTGTTTCTCTTGCTCGCCATATCCTTTCGTACCATGCTCACTTCATGACTTTCCAAAATTTTCAAACTGTGCTAAATTTTTTTTCTCTCCATTACGTGTCAACAATGCTTCCTCGACGACCAATTGGTCATGTAATGTTTATGTTTCTATGTAATTTTATTTTTTAGTGGATTAGAATTTCAAATTATCTTAAAATTTCCATATTTAAAAAAAAATAAAATCAAATTCCTTTGCAATGCACTCAATATGTTTGGTTCACACCGATAGCAGTGCATTGTGTAAATTTACAGGTTGCACCATATTTTTCTGCATGAACATAACACATTTCTATTGTTATAGTATGTTTAGTAAATAAAAATGCATCGGGAAAGCTATAAGTTGTACGTTGGTGCATTATGCCTCGTGTGTTTATATTTACTAAATACACTGCAGAAATAATATTTAAAAATATAGTTATATCTCGATGTGTTTGATGACCTGAACATTGTGGACAGGTGCGAAAAGGTTATACATGAGCACCAGTTCATACGTTCGATGCATCAAGATGAAAATTTAAATCTGTGAACCAACAGTGGTACATAATATCTATGTGCAAACTATTGTAAGTGTGGTTGTGTTTGACACTGCACTAGAGCTCGCATTAATGTGTTTTGGGTGCACTGATGTTTTTTTTTAAATTAGAATTTAATATGTTTCCATATTTAAAAATATATTTTTCATTTAATAAAAAAAATGTATTTTGTGTATGCGGTTGATGTATTTTATATGGAAATTATGTAGCAGAGACGTTAGCAGAAACACTAGCAATAAGAGTAGGAGAAAATGGTGGGACCATAAAATATGGTCCAATCATTGGAGGTCAAAGAGAGGGAGAGGGATTTATATCCTTTCCCTATTATTGCAGCAACCCAAGTGCTCTTAAGGAATGTAGGCCTCCTAAAGTACTATTAGAAGGCTACATCCCTGAAGGTGCACTATGTCTTATTGGTGCATCTAATTCATCAATGGAGTTCCCAGAAGCAGGGTTTTTGTGTTGGTCTTGGGGCATTATATAGGCCCTCTGAGGAGGATATTTAATTTATCACTAGCCTATCTAGTTGAGGGGAGGATTTGCCCAATTCCATGATGTCCCACATAGGGTTGCAGTTGAGACTTAGGTTTTCTACACTCAGAGATATGTTGAGCCTCATGTAGTACATGTAACATATGTTTAGGTGCATGGTGGAAAACTACATATTTCTTCTTTTGTTTCATAGGAGGTTAGGTGCCTCTCGTTATTAGTGACGACCATTTCATGCTCTAGTAGTGGTGGGTAACACACTATTTTCCCTCTTTTGTGTTATTTCGATTATTTGATTTAGGTGCCACATTGTATTAGATGGTCTAGCATTTTTTTGAGTTAGTTTTGTATGGCTTTAGATAGATGTCGTGCGTTGAGACATGGGAGGGAAACCTTCCATTTCACTTGAGAGGTTTTCTGTTTATTTCTTGAGAGGTTTCCAAAGACAAGCCCTACATTTTTTCATCACCCACCTAGGCCAATGACTAAGGTCTATATGCGCATGTGGGGAAATATGATGCCCAAGAGTGGTCTGGCAGAATATCTATCCAGGATTTTCATCGAGTCACTAGAGATATTGGTCAGTGAGGATGACCATGCATTTGTCGTGTTGGCATTTTCTTATGCAGTTATTGATTGTAGATAGTGTCCCAACATCCTCTTGACACTGGATGAGCCTCCAGGTGATAGAGGTAATATTATTGGTTTCTTTAAATTAATCTAGTTTCGTTTAATTTTTTGAATTAAGTAGAATGAAATTTATTCTACCACATTATTTAACTTGTTTTATTAAATTATTTAATGAAATTGTCTAATTATTATTGTGTACTATATATTTTGTATACATTGGCACAATCGATGGCGACATGCCTCCTCCCCCATCGGATGGAGCAGATGCGGAGATGGGTGAGGTCCACGAAGGTAAGGGACATCCTCAAGGGGGTGTGGGCATCTAGGTTCATAGGGCTTGTCTGTGATTTCAGATAAACTACTGTGACATATTGGCCATAGTTTTGGTTGAGGAGGGAGTCCACCTTACGAGCGCTCAAGATATCTGTGCAGATACTAGGTTCATGGATCTCTATAAGGATTGTCCCCACGAATTGAAATAATTTAAATAAACAGAAATAAAATATCAAAGAGATAAAACAACAAATACTGGAGCGAGAGACATGGTAGAAAATACTTGAAGCCTGAATGTATTATCTCACACACTCACTCTATGTACAAAATAATGAGAATGATACAACATTAAAACATTAAGATTATGTCTCAAGTTAATGCATCTATATTTGACACTCAATCACTTTGGTTGAGTGAATATCTCAATTACACACTAATCTAGGAGCCGAACTAGTTGGAGAGAATATCTCAACCAACCAGACCTAAAAAAACTCCCAAGTTTGACGATTAGTCACATTCTAGAATAGATAGGTACGAATAAATCCAAGATTTACAATTTAAATTAGTTTGAATATTTTGGACTTATTACTATTTTTATGAGAGTGCAAGGGTAACATTCCACACCCCCCTCAATCATAAGTCGAAGGTAACAACCTTATACCATCTCCAAGTCATTATGCTAAAACTATTGAGTTGATCCTCAATGAAAAATTGCCTGAAAAACTGCCAAACTTGGATGCCAAAAAAACCAATATGAAGAGAATAAACCAAGAAACAATAATCAGCTGCAAGTCTGATAAATCCATGAAATTTGTTGGACAACTCCATCAAATGCCAAGTTGCAATTCAAAAGGATCCATTTGTCCTTTTCTTGGTCCACTGATCATCAAAGTGAACAGGGCCACACTATGCATTGGTGTGGTAAATGTACTAAAACACTCGGGGGCATCTTCTAAAGAGCATCATTGGGCAGTTTTTAGTTTTTAGAAAAAGAGCGGTTCTATAGTCAAACAAAGGACTAGTGTGGTACCTACATTAGAACACCCTGGGGTATCTTACCAAACTCACATCTATAGATTTTCTAATTTAATAAAAACACAGTTCTCTTGGATATATTCTGCATCAGTGTGGTTATCATAATGCATTGGACAAGGGTTAAATGAAAAAAAACGTTCAGCTGTAAATTTCATTTTTACCATATACACTAATGGAAAGATTTGAAGCCCCGGTGTCACTCTTGCATCATGAAAGTGCCCTAATTTCGGTGTTTCTCTTGCTTGACATATCCTTTCGTACCATGCTCACTTCATGACTTTCCAATTTTTTCAAACCGTGCTAAAAAAATTTTCTCTCCATTACGTGTCAACAATGCTTCCTCGATGACCAATTAGTCATGTAATGTTTATGTTTCTCTGTAATTTTATTTTTTAGTGGATTAGAATTTCAAATTATCTTAAAATTTCCATATTTAAAAAAAATAAAATCAAATCCCTTTGCAATGCACTCAATATTTTTGGTTCACACCGATAGCAGTGCACTGTGTAAATTTACAGGTTGCAACATATTTTTCTACATGAACATAACACATTTCTATTGTTATAGTATGTTTAGTAAATAAAAATGCATCGGGAAAGATATAAGTTGTACGTTGGTGCATTATGCCTCGTGTGTTTATATTTACTAAATGCATGTAGTCATTTCCATGCTTAGTGGAAGGAAGGCTTGACATGTAATCCATGGATATGGATTCCCAAGGTTGACTAGGGGTGGGCAGCGGGGTATAGAGGCCTTACTTCTTGATGGTCAGTTTGGAAATGGTGCAGGAAGTGTATGATCTGATGTACTTCCCGACATCTTGTTGAAGATTCGGCCAATAGAAATATTTCTGCAGTACTGCCACCATTTTCTCAACCCCGAAATGCCCAGCAGCCCAACTATAGTGTGCTTCCCAAATCATCTTGGCACGCTTGCTTGAAGGAACAAAAAGGTGATCCAAGTGGCATAATAGGGCATCCTCGAGGTGAAAATCTGGAACATGTTGTCCCTCAAGGAGTGTCTGGTATGTGTGGCCAAATTCTGGGTCGCATTTGTAGATAAGTGGACAATCAGAAATCTCCTGCCCACAAGAGTTGAGCACCGTAGTTAACACCATGATTGGTGGTCGACTGAGGCAATCTACAACATTATTGTTGCTACCATTCTTATACTTGATATTCAAATGGAAATGTTGCACGTATGTGGACCACTTCTGATGGCGATCATTTTGCAATTTCCCCTGGGTCTGTATGAACTGCAGGGGTCGACGATCTATGTGGATGATCGTTTCCTTCGCCAAAATGTAATTCTTCCATTGTCGGAAATCCTATACAATGGAATACATCTCTTTGTCATAAGTGGGATACTTTTGGACTGTGTCTGAAAGTGTCTCACTGTGATATTCCACTGGATGCCTGTGTTGAGTAAGGACTGCCCCAATAGCATAGTCAGAGGCATCTGTCTTGACCTCAAATGGTTGTTACAAGTCTTGTAATGCAAGCACTGGTCTTGAGCAGAGGTGATATTTCAACTCTGTGAATGCCTTCTGTTGAGATTCAGACCAAAAGAATTTTTCTTTTGCTCCTCCCTTGGTGACTTGACTCAAGGGCGAAGCGATATGAGAAAATCCCAACATGAACCTGTGGTAGAAGTTGGCAAGACCTAGAAAGGTTTGGAGCTATGTTATAGTGGTTAGAGATGGCCAATCCCAAACAAACTTGGATCTTTTCTGGATCCACATGCTCCCCCTATTCATCAATAATGTATCCCAGATATTGAACCTGGGTCATGCCAAAAGTGCATTTCTCCAAATTGGCACATAACTTGTGTTGTTGTAGTGTTTGGAGAACTTGTCGGATGTGGTGGAGGTGCTCTTCCCAACTCTGGCTGAAGATCAGGACGTCATCCAAGTATACCACTACAAATGAGTTGGTGAATGGCCACAAGATGTCATCCATTAGCCTCATGAATGTTGCAGGGGCATTTGTTAATCCGAAAGGCATAACAAACCATTTGAAAAGGCCCTCCTTGGCTTTGAAGGCAGTCTTCCACACATCGGAGGGTTTAATTGGTACCTGGTGATATCCTGACTTCAAATTGATCTTGCTGAAATATTCCCCCCCCTTCAGTTGGTCCAGGAGGTCATCAATCGGTGGGATCAAGTACCTATTATGGACAGTGATCTTGTTCAACATCTAATAGTCAATACAAAGTCTCTAAGTCCCATCCTTCTTCTATACCAACATGATCGGGATTTAAACAGAAACTTAACAAATTACAGAGATAACCATAAACACAGAGATGCAGTAGAAATAATACTTCATTTCATTAATGTAAAATACTGAAATATGCTTACAAACATAAATGGAAATACACCAGCTAGGGCGATGGTAGCTTATCTATGAGAAGAGATGTGGCGGCTACATGCCTCTGAACTGAACTACAATGAGGTTCAAGGGCCTTTTTATTATTGAACAATAAGAGCAAACCGTAAACAACCAAAACTCTAACCTGAGGAGATGTAACACCAAGAGTTTATGGCCCCCGTTGGGGTGAGTTGGGCAACCAACTTCATAGGGTCATGACTTGGTCATATTATCTCCATTTTATGTACATGATAGCCAATTGGAAATATCTCTCTGAGTACTAAGATAGAAAAGACGATTTTATGCATAAAATCATTGGTGGTAGATTTCCAAAAAAAACATCGTTTAGGGCCTCAAAACGGCTCCGGAAGATTAGGACCCGAAAAATTGCTAAAAATAGTAAATTGTGCTACAATTAAGGAAACAGAAAAACTGAAAGAAGCAATGGGGGCGTCCAAGTGGAATTGGTGGGTGGCCACCAATATCCACCTGGATCTGCTTGGTTGCCGGGGGGGGTGGTCTGAAGACTAGAACTATTAGAGATAAATATGTATTAATTTTCCTAATATATTGATTAATTACTAAATATTCATCACAATAAGGGGTATCTTCCCTTTCCTCCATTCTTAATACCTTACATTCATGAAAAAAAACTACTGACACTACTTGTGGTAGGTGCTTTTCTTTAGTGGTTTATGTGTTGCATTTGAGTAGGTGCCTCTAAGACTATTATTTAAATAACTAGAGGACAACACAGTTGTGTTCTCAGAGAAAACATTACCATCAAGATATGGGTATTTAAATGTATTCTTTATTGTTTTCATTTTTTATGGGGATTAATTTCTTAGGAGTTGTCTTTAGCGCGACTTTTTGGAGTTTCTGGTGTAGGAATCTAGCTGAAAATTTTTGATGTGAAATATTGATTTTTGTTATTTAAACTAGTTTTTTTATTGTATATATGGATTAAACACCCTTAAAAACCCCTAGGGCACTTCTATTGTGTAGGGGTTACCCATCAAGCTTGTGATTTCAATGAATTGTTGTCGGATTTTAGAGAACTTAGACTGTAAAAATCCACTAGAAAAACATCCAAAATGTTGCACTAAAGAAAAATCGATTTTCTTATATTCATGATGTTGTATCTTAAATCAGGAAAAGTGTTGAAATATGGCAACAAAAATATTCCAATTTAATTTGTCCTTGAATTAAATTGTGAATTAAAATCGAATTTAGTCTTAAGAACTACTTGGAAATAATTAATTAATTAATTTTAAATTAATTAGTTGAACAAATTCAAGTTAGAAGTCTTTTTGAAGTCATGCAAGAGTTATCCCTTAAATTAAGGAGATAAGATTGAGTTATATTTGAGTTGTAATTAGTTAACTCAGTTTACTGAGTTAAGTTTAGTTAAATTAGTTCCAAACTGTTTAAGGAACTAATAGTGAGTTAACAGTCAGATGATGCATTAATTCATCCAACTAGTGCTACTCTAGTTAACTGAAGATTCCCTCATCAGAAACTCATGCATGTCTATTATGAGAAATACCCAGTTGAGATTAATGTTCAAGGACAGTGTACTATCAATTGCATGTGTTTTCTCATGGATAAAACTCATGCATGCAATCAAGGATTCATCCTTGAGGATTGCGCAGTTTTGAAGGAGGTGTTCCACTTGGTAATAGGAAAATCATCCACAAGGAACAACACAAGGAAATAGGACCTTGGAGGGTAAAGAAGAAGGCTGGAGAGAAGCCAAGATTGCCTATGAGCATCTGTGAGGATTGTATTGAGAGTTGGCTAGCTGTGAGAGCTAAGGCTTTGTATAATTCCTTTGTATTTCCACCATGTGTGATAATACAATAGTGTGGGGTTTTTAGCTGAGGCTCTCCCCAAAGTATTTTCATGCGTCTTGTGTGATTGATTCTTCTTTTGGTTATATTGTTCATCTCAATCTTTAAGCTTCCGCAAATTTATAGTAGAAGTAGGTCATAGTATTCTACTTTGATTTATATTGCATTATCGAGTTAACCTACATCAGATTTGTGTCCATTAAAATCTACTTGTGGGGATGTTTCGTACCTATTTTTGTTATTTTTTATAGTTTTTAACTGTTTTTAGCTTTTCTCTATTCATCTGCCTTTTTTTTTAAATTTTGAAAATGGATGTCAAGTCGAGCAGAAGAATTTAGGGTTTTTCTACTCAACTTCCTTTCCTCAAATGCCATACAATACCCCTTTGATACGGTACAACATCTATTGTAAGAATACATACATGGCATACAAATTTTAAGAAATCCCAATTTCTCAAAACAAGACTTAGACTGCCATGTGGAAATTCATAGGGTACTTTGTTAAACTTTGGAAAATTTCTTCTGGCCCATGTCAATGGATTGATTTAATAAATTCATTGATTGAAATCCCTTTCTTCATTCTTCAGGAGGTGTCAAGGTATGAGAGTAAATCCCCACAATTTTGGATGACTATTTCATGCCACAAAGGGGGTTTAATGATATATGAGTTTTTTTTTTTTATGGATTTAAAGGGCTTTAACAATAGTCAGATAGTGATTTTTTTGTCGGTTATGTACTTATTTAACTGAACTTATGGGGTTTTTGGGGAAATTTGAGGGTCTGAGGTTCATTGTTTTTTGGGTACTTTCTATGAATGGAGTGGATCTATTTTCATGTGAATACACTTTTGGTCAATGGTATTTATATTGTTATCATGGGTTTTTTGTTTTCTAGTTTTGTAATTGAATTATGTTGTAAAGAAGTGGAAGTGATACAATGAAGGAAATGACAGGTAGTGAAAAACCTCTAAATGCATCAACCCCATGCACTGTGTGCAAGTTGTTTTGATGGAGGTGTCATCAGGAATGTTCATTTTTCCATAGCTTTCCCTTCATGAGCATCATAAGTTTGCCTATGTTCATAAGCTATTTGGAGCTAGAAATGTCTCCAAATTTCTCATTGGGCAGTTCAAATCCCTTATTGTTTTGACCATAGGCCTACTTGATTTTTCCTAAAATATTATTACCTATATATGTGGATTTGAGATTTAATTATGCATATGTTCGTATGAAGAATAATTTTGAATAGTCAAAGTGGATTCATTTTTTTTCTAAATAAATTTGGGATGAGAACAGTTGGTTTATAGCTATACATACAAGGACGAAGAATTCAATTCATTGGAGATTGAGAATTGTTGGAAGTTTCTTCCAACTCTAAGCGATAATAAATGTGAGAGAATTCATTCCTACTATACATTTACAACTACTAATGAACTAGAGAAAATTCCTAGAAAAACATAGCTACTATGAATAGAAACAAATCTTGACAAGATTCATCTTAATCCCACTGATATCTCCACCTAACATGATTCAACTAAACCCAAATCTCTTAGCTCTAGAATGATCCAAATTTAAGGTGGAATCTCATGTTTTTTTCTATATTTCTTGGTTTTCACACAATGTAACTAAGATAGTATATGCTATTATGGTCTAACTTCAAGCCTCTAGGTGATTTTGTTTGCATTAAGGCACAATTAAAGGTTCAAAACCTTTATCAGATGTTTGTGGAATATTATTATGACTACCTTTTCTTGTTTTAGTTTCCTTTCAAGGTTTTCTACCATTCCTTGTAATTTATTTGTGCTTGTATTAGTGTGGATTAGGTCCCTAGAGACCATGTTCCCTATCTTCCTATGACATTCAATTTTGTAGATCACATGCATTATTTTCAAGTCTTTATTGATCAAAGTAGCATCATACTCAATTTTCTTAGTTTCAACCTCACTCCTATCTCCTTTTAGATGAAATATAGATACGTAAAAAATTCCTTTATCATGATCTATAAAAGTAAGCATTCTGGGCACAATAAGCCCTTTTTTGAATACTTTGGGAGACAATTCCCTTTTCTACTTGGTAGCGTGCTTCTTTATTTGGGATATTTATGTGATGAAATTAATTTCCATCTCTTATGGTTGTTCTCTAGTAATGACTTTAGAGGAGATTCCCTTTTTTTTAGCTTCTTTTGTTGCTCCAACTATTGTGGGATAGGTGATAGTTAAAATTGATCCTTCGATTGTTTTCTTCTTAGGAAAATGATATATAAATTAAAAGTTCATCTATCATGATCTAAAACAGTAAGCATCCTGAGCACAACTAGACCTTTGTTGAATACTTGGAAGATAATTCCTATTTCTACTTGGTAACCTTCTTTCACTACGATGTTGATCTGCCTATTGTTTCATTGTATTATGTGCCAAAGTTAGGTTATCCTTTAAGAGTTGGAGAACTTGTTGTTGATGCTCGATGTGATCTTCTACTGCTTGAACCTTAGAATTTTCTCTTAAATATGATGTGATGGACGGTGGGTGTTATCCATAAAGTGCCGTAAATGGGATCATTTTTGTTGCAGTATGGAAGGAAGTGTTATACCACCATTTAGCCAAAGGAAACCATTTTACCCATTGTGTTTGTTTTTCAGATACAAAGCAATGAAGATATCCTTCCAAACATTTGTTTACTATCTTAGTTTTCCAATCAGATTGAGGATGATAAGACGAGCTATGAGTTAACTAAGTACCAATACAAGAAAATAATTCTGTCAAAAAATTTCCAGTGAAAATGGGATCTCTCTCACTTACAGTAATATTTTGGTTTCCATGTATCTTTTGAATTGTTTCCATAAATGTAGTAGAAACCCTACTAGGTTTAAATGGATGAGATAATGCACAAAACTATACATACTTGGTAAGTCTGTCCACTACCACCATGATGACACTCTTTCCTTCGGACTTGGGTAAACCTGTGATAAAATTGATTGAAACCTCCTCCCAACGTTGACTTCGAATGGATGAAGGGTGTAATAGACCCAAGGTATTAATTGATTCAACTTTAGTTTGTTGGAAAACCAAACATTCTGCCACAAACTTTTGAATATCAGATTTAAGGCAATCCCAAAAAAATTCCTTCTTAACCCTATGGTAATTTTTTAAAAATCCTGAGTGCCCTCCTAAGGGAGAGGTGTGCAATTCCATAAGAATTTTTTGTTTGAGTTGGGAATTATGACATAGGAATAAGCAATCTTTGTACCATAATGGATCATTTTTCCAAATAAATGTATCAAATGTACTAGGATCTTTTTGTAACTTTTGAATGAGTGCCCACATTTCTTTATTATTCTTCCATTCATCCCTTGCTTCGTTTATCCAATTTGGTTGGATAATAGAAATGGCACAAGGCAATGCTTCCACATCCTCATCCTTTCTTGAGAGTGCATCTGCCACAACATTTTGCTTCCCTTTTTTGTATATGATTTCAAAGTCATAACCCAACATATTTGTGACCCATTTTTGCTGCTCTTCTAAAGCTAATATATGTTCTAAAAAGCATTTAAGACTATCATGATCTGTTTTTACCTTGAAGTGTCTTCCCATTAGGTAGGGTTTCCATTTCTTAAGTTCATGTAGTATCGCCAACATTTCCTTCTCATAAATAACTTTGTGTAAATATTGTCCTTTTATTAGACAACATTCGAAAGTAATGGGTATTTCTTCTTGCATTAAATCAACACCAATTCCATTTCTTGAGGCATCACATTCCACAATAGAGGTTTTTTTGGAGTCCAATGTAGCTAAGACCAGTGCTTGGCACACTACCTATTTAAGATGTTGAAAGGCCTTCGTTGCTTCTGGAGTCCATAAAAATGCATCTTTCTTCAATAATGTTGTTAGAGGTGCTGTGATTCTCCCATAATTCTTAACAAACTTGCGATAATACCCTGTCAACTCGAGAAATGCTCCCATATGCTTTATGGATGTGGGGATTTTCCATTCCTTAATGGCTTTAATTTTGCTAGGGTCTACCTTAACACCTTCATGAGATACAATATGACCCAGATATTCCACCTCTTGTACTCCAAAGAAACATTTGGAGCTTTTTGCATATAATTGTTTCTCCTCCAATAGTTTGAGCACCATGTCAACATGTTGAACATGATCCTTCGAAGACTTTCTATAGATTAGTATATCATCAAAAAATACTAACGAAAATTTTCTAAGGAAGGGTTTGAAAATGGAATTCATCAAACCTTGAAATGTAGAAGGCACATTGGTAAGGCCAAAAGGCATGACCAAAAATTCATAATGACCCTCATGAGTTTTAAATGTTGTTTTCAAAATGTCTTTAGTCTTAATTCTGATTTGATGATATCCTGAATGAAAATCCAACTTGGTGAAGTAAATTGATCCATGCAATTCATCCAATAGTTCATCAATTACAGTAATGGGAAATTTATCTTTAATAGTGAGCTTGTTGAGCTCCCTATAATCCGAACACATGCGCCATGATCCATCCTTCTTGTTCACCAATACTATTGGAGCAAGGAAATAACTTTGACTAGGTTGAATTATACCATCCTATAGCATTTCTGCAACCATATGTTCAATTTCATTCTTTTGGGCATAAGGATATCTGTAAGGCTTGATGTTTGGAGGAACACTTCCTGGAATAAAATGAATAGCATGATCATAATCATGAATAGGTGGGAGACCTTTGGGAGTCTCAAATACCTTGGAATGATTGTCCAAGAATTTTTGGAGATATGGAGAAATAGATGATTTTGATGTGGGAACCTCTAGCGAACATAATTGTGAAATTACACCTCGTTGTTCTTTCTTTATAAGCTTTGTCATTCCATTAGAGTTGATTATCTTTCCCAGTTTCCCTACGATACCTCTTAATTAAAATTCCTTTCCTCTCGAAAAAAATTTCATGAAAAGTTCTTGAAGATTAAACGCTATTGTACCCAAGGGTTGTAGCCATTGGACTCCTAGTACAACATCAGCACCACCCATTGGAATGGAAACTATTGTGCTATTCAATACATATTCTCCCATGGATAGATTTATATTATGGCACCTTCTAGAGAAATTTATGGTTCCTCCAATTGCAACCATCACTTGACACTATGGTGCTGGATATAGGAAGCAATTCAATTCCTTGCCTATCTTACAATGAATAAAATTATGGGTATTGCCCGAATCAATCAACACTATTACCCTTTTATTCTTGATATGTCCTTCTATCTTGATAGTTTGAGGACTGGTAATTCTGGCCAATGCATTACAATATATGGTCGGATTCATTTCTTCTTTTTGTAGGGTTTTTCATGGTGTATTTCCTCATCTTTAGACGTTTCTTGTTCATTTACTTCCTCCTGTTCACAATCTATGTAAAATAATTTCTTCTCAGCACACTTATGACCTTTAGTGTATTTTCTATCATAACTGTAACAAAGCGCTTTTGCTCTTTTTTCTTCCAATTGTTGGGGTGCCATCCCTGTAGGTTGTGGAAGGCTAGGGGAAGCAACACTTCCATCCTTATAGTTGTGAGTGGTAGGCTTCCTTGTTGCCATAATGTTTCTTTCCATTTTTCTTGCCAACCTGAATGCCTTCTCAAATGAGTCAAGTTTCGAAAGGTGAACCTCATGTTGGATGTTATCATTTAAAATCCCTATGAACACATCAATCCTATGCTCCTCTGGAATATCTTTTACCCTTATATTCAATTTTTGTAATTCCTCAATGTGCTCCATCATTGAACCCTTTTGTTTGAGGTTTATCAATTAGCTAAAAAAAGTGTTGCTTTGTGTATCCTCAGAATGTGTTGTCATTTCTTTTGTAAAAATTGCCCAAGCGATAATTTGTTTACGAGAGAAAAGCCATAGATACCATACAAACTAATTTGGTTCCAAATATAATGTTGCAATGCGTACCTTTTGTGTTTTTTGCACATTATGGAGATCAAAATATTGCTCCATCTATAATATCCATGTTACGGGATCCTTGCCATCAAACTTCGTCATATCAATCTTTGGAACATGGTGGCTTTTCAATCCAATGTTAGAGTCTATGAAATCATGATTAACATTTCTTTTGTTATCATTATGAGTTTCATTTACTACCCTTTCACCATTAGTAAACATTTCTTGTAGCAACATTGTCAAATACGTCTTCAATTCTTCCATTTTTCCTTCCATCTTAGCTTCCATGTCATTCATCTTAACTTCCATGGCATCCATCTTAACTTCCATGAATTTATTTAAACCATCCATATTAGCTTCCACATCATTCATATTATATTCCATGCATTTATTTAAACCATCCATCTTAGCTTCTGTTACTTTTTGTGACAGTAAATTTTGTTGCACTTCGTCTCGTAATTTTGATATATCATGTTGCATTTCTTCCTCTTCTTCATGAGTCATGCCAGAGCTTTCAGGTTGCTTACTAGGTGTTTCCATTTTCTTTCTTTGGGACATCAATTAATGATAATTATGCTTCACCATTCCCTTTGAATTCCTTCAAACTAATTTTTCAAACCAAATTTATGCAAAATTAAAAAAAAAACTACACACCTTTTTTCACTTTGTAGGAGTTCAATATTGAAGTTGATGTATCTCTGAAATTTCGGATCTTCAAGGTATGAAATTGGAAAAAGTGGTAGTCCTCTGAGTCCTCTTTCCAACATCACCCATCTAATTGAAATTGGATTCTCCAAGGAGGGTTATGCCCAATCTCCCAATATTACTTGATTATACATGTTTTCCATAGAGAGCACTTGTATGAAGTGTCCGATGTCACTTTTTCAACCTTCGGACCTGAAAATGTGCACAACAAACTAAAATCCATTATCTTTCTACAACTTCTTACTACATTTTAATCTGATTCTTATAGAGAAATTTATTGACAGTTTTCCCAAGGTCGCTTGTTTGGAATGTAATTCGGGAGTCTGCAAAAACCCTAACTTCCTCAGATCATATATCCAAAAATGTAGTGATACAAGATCTGAAGTTCAGACCAAAGTTTCAGAAAGATTTCAGCTCAAATGAGTTTTTCTTTTAGATTCTGAAATGTCACAGAAAAAGAGTTATAGCAAACATTCCAAGATGCCCTGTTTTGCATAGTAAAACCCTAGAATCCAAGCTTTGATACCAAATGTTATGAAACCAACTCACAAAAGGATAGAAAATAAAGATCAACGCCTTAGAAATCAACATATTTAAGGGGAAAACCTCCTTTACATTACACAAATGAACAATTCTTGGATGATACAAATGACAAAACCTTCTTTCTATATACAAGAGTCTAAGGGGTCACAATATAATCCAAGTCGACATGACAATAATAATATAAGGGCACAACAATAACAATAGTGGGTCTATGGGGCACAATAATAACAATATGGGGACAATAGGGGCACAACAATAACAATAAGGGCTACAATGGAAATAATAATGGGGGAATCACTAGTATTTTAGGGACTTAACAGGTTCATCATTTTTTGATTCTTTCAATGGATGGAGTGGATTTATTTGCATGTATTCATTTTGGGTTGTGGGATTTATGTTGTTATCATGGATTTTTGGTTTTCTTGTTTTATAATTTAATTTTTTCTTATGCTTCATAAATTGATTGGGGTTATGATATATTGTGAATTTTGGTAGAGGAGACAATGATTGGATAATATTAAGGTCCAAGAGAAAATTGGTGGGTAAGCAAGATCTCATATTGAGAGGTTATATTTGGTTCAATCAACATAGGTATCTTGAAAATGTTGATCAGATCATGTCCATGGTAGGTGTCATGATCAGTTTTTTGTTGTAGTGTGACTCGGATGTACACAATATATTATCATATTTCAGTTTTTGATAAAGTTTTATGGTTGGGAAATGTCAGGCCTATTTGAAGTGCGTGCTTGTTATTTTGCTCCAAATTTCGATTGCTTTATAGTGTTTTGTGATGAAGTAGTTTCATAGACTAGTTAGTTTTCCTATTTGTAGTTTGTTGAAAGCACAAACAAGTAGGCTTGAACAAAGCTCCAAGTAAAAATAAATCAATAGAAAATATAGAAAGCCGAAGAGTTTATATGTAAAATTCACAATTTTCATTGTATAACGAAATTATGTTTACAATAACATAAAATAAAAAAATGGCCATGAAAACTTTATTCTGTGCAAGAGAAAATGTTAGATTGTGACAAAGGCCCTATGAAGTTTAACAATAGTTCCAAAGGTTCATAGCATGTAAGTTCAAACCATCATGATCCTTGATCATTCAGGAAAATGCTTTGTTCATTTAATTTGTTTTTTATAGAGAAATAACCTATGGCTTAAATTCAAAAAATAAATCATGGTAACCAAAATGTAGAGAAAACATTGCATTTGTCCTTTAAATGTTGTTTATTGCATATTATTTTAAATGATTCCCTTTTATCCTCAACAAAAATAAGATTCTTTTGAAATGCATCCACAAGAAAGTCCAAAGTCCATGTATATTTCAAGCCCTTCAATAATGATCTCCTCAAATGCAAGATGTTGAATTGTAGCTATATCACTCTGTCGCGTCATTGTTTACAACATCTTCCATCCTTTTCAGTAAGCTTATTTCTTGATTTCATAAGGATCGTTTAAATATTGATGACGTATTCAAAGTCGCTGGTTATGTAAAAGGCAATATTTACATTTTTGAAATATCATTTATCTTTTCATCCTTGAGCAAGACATGCTAGACAAAATCCTTGCTTCCCTGAATTTGAGTTATAACAAGGCAAGATTTCATTTTGTAGTTCATTAAATCCCACCTTGATGAAAGGTCATGTTTTTTAAAAAATGATCTAAAAAAGAGGAGGATACACTTCGCTACACATTTTCTCATGACAGTTTGGATAGGCAAATTTCCAAAGGGTGGCTCAAAGTTTTGCACCATCTACTCGACAAGGTACACTTAGTGCTCAACAGGGACTTGATGCTTAGCAATAGATCTTGTTTAACACGCTATTTATTATTTTCAAAATAAAAAATATATTTAAAATAAGTAACCAGTCAGAGAAATCATTATGGAAGAAAAATACAAATTATAGCTAGAGTTTGGGCATATATGGAAGAAATATACAAATTAGAACTAGAGTTTGAACATATCTTGATAGAAATGGTCAATGTGACCCACCTACATGTGGTAAAAGATGGATCAAATATATGAATGATACCCATTCTCTAAAATTCGAAGTAGATTTGGGGGAACCTTTCAATGCTTTTGAATTAAAGGTAGTTTCAATGATTGTAGTTAAAAAGGGTGCATTAATACCCTAGATTTTGGGCCATCATTAATGGTGGTAAATATAACTTATGCTCAAATAAAATAAAATTATTCCTCTTCTATCTTATCCTTTCCAATACATTCTTCCATTTCCAGAAAAATGATATATAGAGAGGTATAAGAATAAAAAAACTCAAAACCCATTTCCTTTAAAGCATCCACAATATATTCATCATCCACCTGTACAAACTGTGTCCATACTGAGTAGTTTGAGCTTGCTCAAGTTTTAAATTTTTATAAGTTAGTAGTCAAATTCCCTACCTGTCAATCATTGGTTGAATTATATACTCTTGTATAGATTGGAATTCAGGAGAACCACAACCCAAGAATCGGTGAAGCACCATCATCCATGTTGCAAAATTCTTGTCCAAATCCCAAATGCAATGACATCTCATTCCCTGATGATACTATATTAGTAATCCATGAACTCCCATCCCTAGAAAATGAGGACCCGAGGCTGATAGAAATGTTTTGCAAAATGAGACCACCCGTCATGCCTAAATATGGACTTGGATATATAGAACATATGGATGATCTCATTCCATCCTGTTGGTTTCAAAACCCTCTGCCAAATGACATCGAAAGCTCATCCAAGCCAAAGAGGTATAAATTATTTACTATTATGTAAGGTTGTCATAAACACAAAGTGGACACAAAATGGATGAAAATAATGTTAAATTTGAATTTATTCACTCATACAGATGCCAAAATATTCAATATGACCACATCCCTATAATAGAAGACAAATATCTCATTAAGATGGAAATAATATATGCATCAAATAGATTCGTGCATTTATTTCTATGAATGGAAGAAGAAAGAAGAAAGTATCGATGTACAGATGATAGTTTCATAATCCTCCACCTCCTCTTCAAAACATAGGTTGACAACCAACGATAGAACATTGAATCCTCTTCAACCTTTCCTCCATATAAAGGAATCATCCTTGAAGATATAGGAAAAATAGCTAGAGAATTACCTTTAGTCCTAATAGATGACTCTTCTTAGGGATTGATGGAAGAGTACAAAAATTCAGTGAGAAAATAAATTGGACATTCATCAATAACAAGTGCACAGAAGGAACAAGTAGACTCTTGACAAGTTTTTGTAAATAGTGTAAATAAAAGCATGAATGAGTTTCAGTATTTTGTTTCTACTATAGAAGGATTTGTTCGAGAAAGTTATAATGAAGAAAAGACATTGTCAACAAAAACAGATAATCAATTTGAAGAAATAGAAAGTGAAGTTGAAAAGGTATTTGTTTTAACCCATGAAAATATTGAAGACCTTTCCTCACAGTTTGAAAAAATGTCTTTAACAAATAAAGACAAGGAGATCCCTTCTTCACTATTATTTAGCCATCCTATGCAAATACATTTTATCTAGAAGACCGTAGATAAATTTCACAATTTGTTTCCAAACGGAAAAATAGAAAAACCAGAATCCTCATATGATTCTTATATTTTTCCGGTCTATGAACCACTACCTAGCCAATACTCCTAGTATTCTGCCCCTCATTTGCACAGTAAAGGAAATTTGCCTAAGTCGCTCACATTTTCACTGATGCCCATAAATAATGGAACATTGTTAACTTAAGCTTAGACCAAATAGGGAAAATGATTGATTAAATGTTCATAGAATATAAACTGATGTTCATGAGGGGCAAAAGAGAAGTAGAATCCTGTAAAACATTGATTTAGTGTTTTACTGGTACCCTTTAGAGATGGTGGGAAGAAAAATCCTCTCCAACACTTGTAGACAAAATGGCAGAAGAAACAGTTAAATATGAAGTAGGAGATATTGTACATAATGAAGATGGGAATCCACAAAATAACATGATAGGTGGTTTGACATCATTAATTATTGAGAACTGGTGTGGTGCAGAGACAAACATTTCAGATAAACACTCCCTGATTTTAATGATTCTCAAATGTAAAAGGATGTCCCAATATGATGATTTTCATAGGGATTGGGTCCAAATATTTTATGAAGTTAAAGATAGAAAAAATATTTTATGGAAGTAAGTATATATTTTCGCTCTTCCTTCAAAATTTGTAGATTACTTGAAGATTCAAGAAGTCTATCAAAATCCCTATGAATCTTATACTTGGGGAAAGATATACAATCTCATCAATAAAGATTTGGTAGGACTCTATACAAGCTTGAAATTGAACAAATCCATACAAAAATTGTCAAAGCTGCCTGATAGCATATCTATATGTAATAAATATGGTCTATTAATAGATGACCCAGTTGTACATATGAAAAGAAAGAAAAAGACCATAAAGAATTAAAAAAAAAAAAAATGAGCTATACTGCTAAGCCCTAGATATCCAGAAAATCAAAAGGATATTAAAAATAACTCCTAGATCCCACTATTATGGTCCTCAAGATATTCATCTTAGGAAAAATAAGAAAGAGGCTTGGAATTAACTCACCTGTTGATTATGTGGAAAACATGGGCATACTTCAAATAATTCCCCACAAGGAGAAGAACCAACATTACATAAAGGGATAAATCAAGGAAATCACTAAGATATACCATCAGGATAAACAAAGAAGAGAAGCAAGGAAACCATTAGTCCAAATTCAATGTTACAAATATGGTTATAAATTCCATAAAACTAGAAATTATCGTAATGTTCGCATCAAAGAATAAGTACATGTTTTGGGACAAAATTTTTGTGACTCTGTAGAAACTTCTAGTTTCAGTATTTTTGATTTAGAATCCATAGATGATCATGATGCAGATTTTTGGTTGACTATTGTAGATGCATAGATTCAAAAAATTGTCAGTGCAGTAGCTCAGAGCTAGATTTTGGATATAGTTATGAAGAAGAGCTTGTCTTACAAGATAAATTAAAAATATATATGGCTCATATTTTTGATGATGAAGAAGCCAATGCCTTATGAGGAATCAAAATGCTTCTTGAAGGAGAGATGAAAGAAAAGCTGATGGAAACATTCCTACAGACCATGCTTAAGAACCAAGGTTCTACGTCAACACCTACAAGCAAAGGTACTCCCTCAAGAGCCCTCTTTGTTGATGCTTCATATGAGAAGAATACTAAGTCATTTCAAAGAAACCATCAACAAGATAAACAAAGAGTTGTTACAATCAATGAAGATAGACAAGAGATAAAAAATATGAAAAATGAAATGAGTGAAATTAAAGATCAAGTTGCTAGATTAGAAAAGGGAAAAATGAAGAAAGAAAAAAAAGATAATATCCCAGAACATCATTGGGTATCAGAACAAAACCCCTCTTTAAGAAACAATTCAAATATAGATATTTATGAGGTTAAATTATATGACTTCTTAGGGATAAACAATATGAAAATTATGGTAGTCTAACACCAACAATATCATGTTATGCTCAAATTTAAAATTCAAGGTGAAGTATTTACTCTAAAGACTCTCTTGGACACATGGACAAACATACATTTATTAATTAAAAAATCAATTCCTGCTAAATATTGGGCTAAGGCAAGAAGATAAGTCGTAATACTAGTAGCACAAGAATACAATTTTCAATATGAAGTTCCTAAAGCCACCATTGTTGGGTTGTGTTATATTCTTTCCACAACTAGCCCACATAGTTAAACGATAGGTTAGAGGGGGGGCGGATCTACCCCTTCATTGCGCCGATTGCACAGTGAGGGGGTCACAGGTAGTTTGAGGGGGGCGGGTAGCCCCCCTCTATAGGGTTCGGGTAGCACCCCAAGGAAATTTTTTTTGCACCCTACATTAGGTTGGGTGGACCTATCTACTATTTTCTGCATGGTTTTCACACATGGTTTTTGACACGATGGTTTTCGGTCGATGGTTTTGGATGCGATGGTTTTTAGTCCATGGTATTAGATGCTTCGGCATGTGTAAATATTTATTGTAACATTGAAAGGAACATAAAATGAAAAATCAAGCTGGTAGTCCCGGTTTCGGGGTTTCGGGATCTAGGGGAAAATATTTGTGTATATGTGTTTTATGTGTTATGTTCTTGCATTGTTTATTTTTTGTTCTTAGCATTCGTATGCAGGTAATTTTTGTTCGGGGTTAAGACCAAAATTTGATATCGGAGCTGTTTTGGCTTCAAGGGGACACCTTTTTTGCTGATGGGTTTCACTCGGGCCTATGGTAGACCCTGTTTAGTGGGAGATCTGCGGGATCGATTCTGGCCATGAAAGAAGATGGAAAGCAGTGGAAAGATAGAGATCGAGAAATTTAATGGTCATAGTTTTGAGTTATGGAAAATCAAGATGGAGGATCTGTTGGTGATAAAGATCAGTGGATTACAGTAGATCTAGGTACTAAACCAACGAGAGCGTCCGATGAAGAATGGAAGAAGTTGGATCAGAAGGCAAAGATAACAATATGATTGTGTGTCTCAGATTCAATATTGTTGAATGTATTAGGGGAAGCTACAGAGAAGGCTTTGTGGGAGAAGTTAGGGACTTTGTACCAATCTAAGTCTCTGGTGAATAAACTGTTCCTAAGGAAAAAGATGTATAACCTGAGGATGAAAGATGGAGACTCGGTGACAGAGCATCTGAATGCATTTAATACTATGGTAAGTCCATTATTATCTATTGATATTAAAATTTCAGATGAAGATAAGTGCATCAATTCGTTGTGTTCTCTACTAGATTTGTGGGATAGTTTGGTTATTGCAATAGGTAGCAATGAAACTGCCTTTTAGTTTGATGAAATAGTCTCATCCTTGCTGACAGAGGAGATGAGATGGAAAAATATGGAGAGCCAGAATGGCGATGCCTTGTCTATATGAGGACAATCATAGAACAAAAACAAAAATAAGTCATTAAGTGGGAGATCTAAATCTAGAGGGAGATCTAAATCTCTAGGAAAACTTGTAAAGGTGGTTTGTTGGAAATGCGGAAAGGAAGGGCACTGTAAAAGGGACTGTAAATCTAAAGCTCCTGATAAAGGAAAGGGATCTGATGATGTTCTTTTTGTAGAGGCGAAAACCACCTTAGATGAAGGTGGGGATGTGTAAATGGATTCTTCAAGTACACATGTAGATCATGAGGCATGGTTGATTGACTTAGGTGCATCCTTTCACTTCACTCCCCATAGAGAGTGGTTCTGTGAGTATGAGAAATACGATGGTGGTGATGTCTTCTTAGGGGATGATAGGAAGGCTAGAATCATTAGACATGGAAAACTAAAGTTGAAGTTGCAAGGTGGAAGGGTTAGAACACTTATGGGTGTTTTGCATATTCCTGGATTGGCCAGAAATATGATTTCTGTAAGCAAGTTGGATGATGCAGGTGTAAAAACAGTGTTCGAGAAGGATACTTGCAAGATGGTTCTGGGAACACTAGTATTGATGCGTGGAGTTTAGATTGGAACTCTGTACAAGCTGCAAGGTAGCATTGTTGTTGATGGCTACAACCGTTCTGTGGTTCCTGAAACTGGAGCAAAAAATCTAGTTGTCTCTGGAGAGAAGACCATGCTGTGGTATCAAAGGCTTGGACATATTGGAGAGAAGGGCTTTCAAATACTTCATGGTAAAGGTATGGTAGAAGGTATGAGTAATAGCTCTCCGGATTTTGATTTCTATGAAAATTGTGTATCTGGGAAGCAGAATTGGGTGATTTTCCCCTCTGGTGGTAAGAGGGTGAAACAGATATTAGAGCTTGTGCATAGTGATGTGCTTTGACCTATGAAGGTTCCATCACTGGTTAAGTCTCTGTACTATGTATTATTTACAGATGACTTCTCAAGGAATATATGGATATATTTCCTTAAGAAGAAATCTGAAGTCTTTGATAGGTTTAAATAATTTAAGGCTTTGGTTCAAAACTAGACAGAGAAGAAGATAAAGGTGTTGAGGTCAGATAATGGTGGAGAGTTTTGTAGCAAGGAATTTGAAGAATTTTGTAAGAAGTGTGGTATAGCACCATAGAAGACCACTCCATACACACCTGAGAAAAATGGAGCTGCAGAAAGAATGAACAAGATGTTGATGGAAAGGGTAAGAAGCATTCTCAATGGTGTCAGGTTAGGACAAGAATTCTAGGCAGAGGTGGTGGAGACAGCATGTTACCTGGTCAACGGATCACCTTCATCAGTGTTGGAGGATAAGACTCGAGAAGAGGTATGGACTGGTAAGAAACCATCTCTTTCACATATAAGGGTATTTGGATGTGATGCATACGTACATGTTCCAAAGGAGAAAAGAACCAAGGTGGATAGTAAATTGGAAAAGTGCATCTTTATTGGGTATAAGGATGGTTTAAAGCATTATAAGCTTTGGAACCTAGTAACAAGGAAGGTTGTGTACAACTGAGATGTGGTGTTCAGAAAGGTGAAAGATGTTAATAAACATGAAGTCCAACCAAAGGAATTTGAGAAGATAGAGTTTGAGCTTAAGGAGGAAGAATCAGACTCTACAGCAGAAGAGGAATCAGAAGATGAAGAGCCACAAACCCTGGCTGTGAGAAGATCAGTTCGAGAAAGAAGGTAGCCAAAAAGGTATAGTCCATCTACTTTCTGTTCAAAATTTTCTTTACGTATTACTGATGATAATCCCAAAACTGTGAAGGAAGCAATCGATTCAAAGGATGGCAAGCTTTGGAAAGAGGCCGTGGTTGATGAAATGGCATCTTTCCACCAAAATGAGGCTTGGGATCTAGTGGAGTTTCCGACTGGAAGGAAACCCATTGGAAGCAAATGGGTGTTCAAGAAGAAGACAAATGTAGAAAGAAAGGTGGAGAAATACAAAGCTCAATTGTTAGCAAAAGGTTATTCCCCGATGTCGGGAATTGATTTTGGTGATATTTTTTCTCCTGTTGCCATGGTAGCTTCTATTAGATTATTGTTATCTGTTGTTGCTGCGTTTGAGGAAGACAGATGGATGTGAAGACAACATTTCTTCACGAGGATCTAGAAGAGGATATCTACATGAAGCAACCTGAAGGCTTTGCGGTGAAGGGTAAGAAAGAATTGGTATGCAAGTTAAAGAAGTCTTTGTATGGGTTAAAACAATCACCAAGGATGTGGTATCATAAATTTGATACATTTATACAGGGACTTGGCTTCACCAGAAGCAAAGCAGATCACTATGTGTATTTTAAATTAAAAGGTGACTGTGTTATCTATCTCGTCTTGTATGTGGATGATATGTTGCTGGTTGGAAATGACAAAGAAATTATCCAGGATTTGAAGACCCAATTGTCCTCCAAATTCGACATGAAAGATCTTGGTGTTGTAAACTATATTTTGGGCATGGAAATTAAAAGAGATCGGGCCAAGAGGAAGCTCTGGTTAAACTAGAGGAAGTATGTCAAGGCAATACTATAGAGGTTTAATATGGAGGATAGTAAATCGGTGAAGGTTCCTATTCCTATAGGTGTAAGTTATCTGTTGAACAGTGTCCCAAGACACAAGAAGAGGAAGAGGACATGCCTTGTGTTCCATATGCAAGTGCAGTTGGTAGCCTGATGTATGTGATGTTCTATACTAGACCAGACATTGCACATGCAGTGGGAGTATTGTGCATGTTTTTGTCAAAACCAGGGAAGGAGCATTGGACATCAGTGAAGCAGGTCTTTAGGTATTTTCATGGCACTAGTGATTATGGTTTGTGCTACCAAGGAAGACTAGGATTGGATAGATTTTTGGATATTCATGGCTTTGTTGATGCAAACTGGACTGGAGATCTGGATCAGAGAAGATCTACAAGTGGGTATGTGTTTAACCTATTTGGAGGTGCAATTAGATGGATGAGTGAGAAACAATCTGTAGCGGCATTATCAACTACAAAGGTAGAATACATGGCAGCCACTCATGGAAGCAAAGAGGCAATTTGGTTGCAAAGATTGTGTTAAAGTATGGGGTTAGTACAAGGAGCTATAAGGATAGACTGTGACAACCAAAGTACAATTTTCTTGGCAAAGAACCCTGCTTACCATTCAAAGACAAAGCACATTGATGTTCAGTATCACTTTGTGAGGGATATGATAGAATACAAAAAGGTGTTGCTGGTAAAGGTGGACACTTCGAAGAATACTACAGATGCATTGACAAAATCTGTGAGCTCTGAGAAGTTCTCTTGGTGTAGAGAAAAAATGGGCATTGCAGGGTTGGATAAATGAGTAAGCTCTCCAGTGGCCCCCTATGGAAAGAAAACAACAAGTGGGAGAATGTTGGGTTGTTTTACATTCTTTCCACGACTAGCCCATGTAGTTAATCGGGGGGTTAGAGGGGGGGTGGAGCCCCGCCCTTCGTCGTTCTGATTGCACAGCAGGGGTTTTAGAGGGGGTTTGAGGGGCATGGGTAGGCCCCCTCTACAGGGTCCGGGGTAGTGCCTCAGGGAAAATTTTTTTGGACCCTATATTAGGTTGGGCAGACCTACCTATGGTTTTGTGCATGGCTTTCGCACATGGTTTTGGACGCGATGGTTTTCCTTCCATGGTTTTGGATGTGATGGTTTTCGATCCATGGTATTGGATGCTTCGGCATGTATAAATATGTATTGTAACATGGAAAGGAACATAAAATGAAAAATCAAGCTAGTAGTCCTAGTTTTGGGAACCAGGGGAAAATCTCTGCGCATATGTGTTTTATGTGTTATGCTCTCACATTGTTTATTTTTTGTTCTTAGAATTCGTATGCAAGTAATTTTTGTACGGGGTTAAAACCTACAACCATTTGTTTAGAAAATTACTACATAAATATTAAACTTACAAAAAAGGTAGGAAGCATCCCAATAGATTTTATTTTGGGAAATCCATTCTTAGTAGCCATTGAAACCCATGGTTCAGTAAGACTAGATGATGGTTGGTCTTGATATTATATCTTTGTCCAAAATCAAGAAGGGTATTTACAAGCCATCACACTGCCTTTTGTCTCAAATTTAAGGATTCAACTATGGTCCAGGCCATGCAAGAATTGGGTTAGTCCAAAAAGCGTCTAGAAGAGATAGAAGACATGAAATCCCATCTGAATATGGATGAAGGATTGAGACAAGCTATAGTCATAAGAAAAATAAAAGGTTTGTGGAAATAGTTAGAGACAAAATGTTGTGCAGAAGAACCCATGCTTTTTATCACAAAAAACAATATTTTGTAGAACTACCTTACAAAACTAAATATATAGGAAGACCCTATAGGAGAAAATTCATCCTAATGGATGAAGAATACAGAAAGCTCTGCCAAAGAGAAATACAATATCTTTTGAAAAGACGCTAATAAGAAAATCTAACAGTCCATGCAAATGTTAGAGATTATATGTGAATAAGATCTCTGAATAGATTAGAGGAGTAGCTAGATTGGTCATAAACTATAGACCACTTAATGATGTTTTGGCTGATGATACTTATTCCATTCCCCATAAAGGAAATCTAATAGCCAGAATTGTAGGAGTAATTATATTTTCAAAATGCAACATGAAGTCAAGTTTATATCAAGTATCAATCAAGGAATAAGATCAGTTCAAAACAACGTTCAGTGTCCCCTCCAAACATTATGAATGGAATGCTATGCATTTTGGACTCAAGCATGCTCCTTCTAAGTTCCAAAAATTCATGGATCATGTTTTTAGGCCATATTTTGATTGGTTGATTGTATATATTTATGATGTTTTAATATTTTCCAAGTCCATAGATGAAAATTTTAAGCATTCATATAAATTCATGCATATAGTTAGGAACAACAGATTATTCCTAAGCAAGAAAAAGATGGATATTTTTTAGATGAAGTTCAAATTCCTCAGACATATCATAGAAAATGACCAGATTTATCTCCAACCACATGTAGTTGCATTTGTAGAAAAGTTCCGAGATGAAGTAAAAGATAATAATCAACTACAAAGGTTCTTGCGTTGGCTAAAATACATTTGTAAGTTCTATAAGGAATTAACACAAGACAGAAAAATTATGAATCAGAGAGTACAAAAGAATTCATAGCCTTAGATCACAACACATACAACTACTATCAAGAAGATTAAAGAAAAGGTTAGAATGCTTCCCATATTGTATGTATAAGATGAAAATATGTATAAAATTGTTGAAACAGATGGCAATGATATAGGTTGGGGTGGAGTTCTCAAACAACTCAAAGAAGATCAAGAGAAAATTATCCAATTTTCCTCAGGTGTGTGGAATTCTGCAGAGAAAAACTATTCAACAATTGAAAAGGAAGTGAAAGCTGCCTGGAATTTCATTGATAAATTTGATATACACCTAATAAAAAAATGATCTATTCTCATAAATGAAGCTTTAGCCATGAATAAGGTGTTAACCGAAGACATCAAGGAACCATGAGAGTCAAAGTTTGTGTGATGACAAGCCCTCTGCACAAACTTTAATTTTGAAATTGAACACATCCAGGGCGGTAAAAACTGTATTCCTGATTTTCTCAACAGAGAAAATATTCAAGAACAGTCCTATCTAATGGTTATAGTAATTGAATGGGTTTCTTCTCTTAGTCATGAAATGCTCAGAGAAATTCCAGACTCCATGAATTGGGAATATTATATGAATTCTTGGAAACTAACTTGGGAGCTTTTAAACACTCAGCTCTTAGAGGCAAATATTGAACCCCATGGAGATATACAACATTTGTTCCTAGAACATACAGTTTATCCAAAATCCAACAAATGGATCCATGGTACGGTTTTTGACCATTCTAGACATCTAGCAAACCTAGCAGAAGATGCCTTAAAACTTCATTTTAAAGACCTGAACATAATATGGGGAGAGTAAGATAACATATTTAATATTTTACACAAATATTTTGTGATAAATAGAACGAGAGATCCAAAATTCCATAGACTCCTATGACCTCAACTTAATCCAGAACTTATATGTCCTGATTCTATTTATGATTTCTTTAGATATAGAAAGTTATGGTGGAACCTACTTTGCATAGATAAACCAGATTGTTCCTATTATACTCTCTTAAAATTTGGATCATTATTTGTCACTCAGCTACTACATTGACCAGACTAGTTAAGAGAATGATGGACATGGTTCGTCATTAATAAGACTACTTTGGACCCCATTTATTTCCAATCAGATTAAAAATAAGCATGCGAAGAATGTATGGACTACGTTCACCACCCTTGTAAAGCTATAGCAGATTTTAACAGATTCACATATGATGGGATTCTTTTGGATTTTATGGCTAAACATCAACAATGCTTAGTCATGACAAAAATAAAGCATAAAATATTTTGAGGGAATCCCATGATAGTAGGATGCATCTTTTCTAAAGCATGGAACACATGTGGAAGATATGCCAAAAAAATATTCCTTGGCACAAATATTTTGGGAACATAATTATTGTACATATTTTGTTATGAAACCAGCTCATGAAAAGATAGATCAACGCCTTAGAATTCAGCCTCTTCAAGGGGGCAACCTCCTTTACATTACATAAATGAACAATTCTTGGATGATTCAAATGACAAAGCCTCCTTTCTATATATAGGAGTCTAAGGAGTCACAATATAATCCAGCCGACCTAACAATAATAATATAAAGCCACAAAAATAACAATAGAGGAATTCTATGGGGCACAGTAATAACAATATGGGGGCAATAGGGGCACAACAATATTAATAAGGGGTATAACTACAATAGTAATGGGGTAATCACTAGTATTATAGGGACCCAACATGCCCCTCTCCTTCAAAAAAGTGTTGTCCTCAATGCTTGAGTAGTTCTGGATACTTCTGCATAAAATTCTCATCCTCCCATGTGGAATCTTCAGCGGATAAGTTCTTCCACTTGATAAGATACTCTGAAATTGATCGATTTCGTAGCTGTCGAGTTCTTGTTTCTGTGACTGCTTCCGGTTCCAATATAATTTTTCCTTCCTCGTCAAGTTCTGGCAATATTGTTTGAACTGGGAGCTTGTCGCCTATAACCTTCTTTAAACATGAAACATGGAAAACTGGGTGCAATCGAGAAGCTGCAGGAAGCTCCAATTTGTATGCCATAGTACCAATCTTTTGCAACACCTTGTACGGACCATAATACTTTGGTGATAATTTATTATCCTTCTTAGCTTGCTTTAGGGACATTTGCTTATATGGTTGTAGCCGTAGGAATACCCAATCACCTACATCAAAACTTCTTTCACTGCGATGTTGATCTGCCTGTTGTTTCATTCTATTCTGTGCCAACACGAGGTTATCCTTTAAGAGTTGGAGGACTTGTTGTTGATGTTCGATGTGATGTTCCACTGCCTGAACCTTAGAATTTTCTCTTAAATATGATGTGATGGATGGTGGTTGATACCCATAAAGTGCCATAAATGGGGTCATTTTTGTTGCTGTATGGAAGGAAGTGTTATACCACCATTCAGCCAGAGGCAACCATTTGACCCATTGTGTCTGTTTATCAGATACAAAGCAACGAAGATATCCTTCCAAACATTTGTTTACTATCTCAGTTTTCCCATCAGATTGAGGATGATAAGATGAGCTATGAGCTAACTGAGTACCAAGACAAGAAAATAATTCTGTCCAAAAATTTCCAGTGAAAATGGGATATCTTTGGGTTTCCATGTAGCTTTTGAATTGTTTCCATAAATGCAGTAGAAACTGTACTGGCTTTAAATGGATGTGATAATGCACAAAAGTGTGCATACTTGGTAAGTCTGTCAACTACCACCATGATGACACTCTTTCCCTCAGACTTGGGTAAACCTGTGATAAAATCCATTGAAACCTCCTCCCAACGTTGGCTTGGAATGGATAAAGGTTGTAATAGACCCGGTGTCTTAATTGTTTCAACTTTATTTTGTTGGCAAACCAAACATTCCGCCACAAACTTTTGAATATCTGATTTAAGGCCATCCCAAAAAAATTCCTTCTTAACCCTGTGGTAAGTTTTTAAAAATCCTGAGTGCCCTCCTAAGGGAGAAGTGTGCAATTCCATAAGAATCTTTTGTTTTAGCTGGGAATTCTTACAGAGGTATAAGCGATCTTTGTACCATAACGAATCATTTTGCCAGCTAAATGTATCAGACGTACTGGAATCTTGTTGTAACTTTCGAATAAGTGCCCACACTTCTTCGTCATTCTTCCATTCCTCCCTTGCTTCGTTTATCCAATCTGGTTGGATAATAGAAATGGCACACAACAATGCTTCCACATCCTCATCCTTTCTTGAGAGTGCATCTGCCACCACATTTTGCTTCCCTTTTTTGTAGATGATTTCAAAGTCATAACCCAACATCTTTGTGACCCACTTTTGTTGCTCTTCAGAGGATAATCTTTGTTCTAAAAAGTATTTAAGGCTATCATGATCCGTTTTTACCTTGAAGTGTCTTCCCATTAGGTAGGGTCGCCATTTCTTAAGTGCATGGAGTATTGCCAACATTTCCTTCTCATAAATAGCTTTGCTTAAAAACTTTCCCTTGATTGGACGACTTTCAAAAGCAATGGGTCTTTCATCTTGCATTAGAACAACACCAATTCCATTTCCTGAAGCATCACATTCCACAATAAAGGTTTTTGTGAAGTCCGGTGTAGCTAAGACCGGTGCTTGGCACATTGCCTCTTTAAGATGTTCAAAGGCCTTTGTTGCTTCCGGAGTCCATGAAAATGCATCTTTCTTCAATAATGTTGTTAGAGGTGCTGCTATTCTCCCATAATTCTTAACAAACTTGCGATAATACCCTGTCAACCCAAGAAATCCTCGCAGATGCTTTATGGATGTGGGGATTTTCCATTCCTTAATGGCTTTAATTTTGCTAGGGTCTACCTTAACTCCTTCATGAGATACAATATGACCCAGATATTCCACCTCCTGGACTCCAAAGAAACATTTGGATCTTTTTGCATATAATTGTTTCTCCTCCAATAGTTGTAGCACCCTGTCAACATGTTCAACATGATCCTTCCAAGACTTGCTGTAGATTAGTATATCATCAAAAAATACTAACACAAATTTTCTAAGGAATGGTTTGAAAATTGAATTCATCAAACCTTGAAATGTTGAAGGTGCATTGGTAAGGCCAAAAGGCATGACCAAAAATTCATAATGACCCTCATGAGTTCTAAATGTTTTTTTCGGAATGTCTTCAATCTTCATTCTGATTTGATGATATCCTGAACGAAGATCCAACTTGGTGAAGTAAATTGATCCATGCAATTCATCCAGTAATTCATCAATGACAGGAATGGGGAACTTATCTTTAATAGTGAGCTTGTTGAGCTCCCTATAATCCGGACACATGCGCCATGATCCATCCTTCTTGTGCACCAATACTACTGGAGCAGAGAAAGAACTTTGACTCGGTTGAATTATACCAGCCTCTAGCATTTCTGCAACCATACGTTCAATTTCACTCTTTTGGACATAGGGATATCTGTACGGCCTGATGTTTGGAGGAACACTTCCTGGAATCAGATGAATAGCATGATCATGATCACGCATAGGTGGGAGACCTTTGGGAGTCTCAAATACCTTGGAATGATTGTCCAGGACTTTTTGGAGATCTGGAGAAATAGATGATTCCAATGTGGAAACATCTAGCGAACATAATTGTGCAATTACACCTCTTTGCTCCTTTTTTAGAAGCTTTGTCATACCATTAGAGCTGATTATCTTTCCTGGTTTCCCTGCAATACCCCTTAATTCAACTTCCTTTCCTTCCATAGAAAATTTCATGAAAAGTTCTTGAAAATTAAAAGCTATTGTACCCAAGGATTGTAGCCATTGGACTCCTAGTACAACATCAGCACCTCCCATTGGAATGGAAAGCATTGGGCTAGTCAATACATATTCTCCCATGGATAGCTTGATATTATGGCACTTTCCAGAGCAATTTATTGTTCCTCCATTTGCAATCATCACTTGACACTCTGGTGCTGGATATAGGAAGCAATTCAATTCTTTTGCTACCTTACAATGAATAAAATTGTGGGTGCTTCCTGAATCAATCAACACTATTACCTTTTTCTTCTTGATTTGTCCTTCTATCTTGATGGTTTGAGGAGTGGTAATTCCCGCCAATGCATTACAAGATATGGTCGGATTTATTTGTTCTTCATCTAGGCTTTGTTCCTGGAGTATATCCTCTTCTTTTGACCTTTCTTGCTCCTTTTCTTCTTCCTCTTCACAATCTATGTAGAATAATTTCTTCTCAGCACACTTATGACCTTTAGTGTATTTGCTATCACAACTGTAACAAAGCCCTTTTGCTCTTTTTTCTTCCAATTGTTGTGGTGTCAACCTTATAGGTTGTGGAAGACTAGGGGCAACAACACTTCCGTCTTTATAGTTGTGAGTGGTATGCTTCCTGGTTGCCATAATTTTGCTTTCCATTTTTCTTGCTAACCTGAATGCCTTCTCTAATGAATCAGGTTCCCAAAGGCGAACATCATGTTGGATATTATCCTTTAAAGACCCTATGAACACATCAATCCTATGCTCCTCTGGAATATCTTTTACCCTTATGTTCAATTTTTGGAACTCCTCAATGTGCTCCATTATTGAACCCTTTTGTTTGAGACTTATCAATTGGCTAAAAAAAGTGTTGCTTTTTGTATCCTCATAATGTGCTATCAATTCTTCCGTAAAAATTGCCCAAGTGATAAATTGTTTACGAGAGCAAAGCCATTGATACCATACAAACTGATTTGGTTCCAAATATAAAGTTGCCATACGTACCTTTTGTGTGTTTTGCACATTATTGAGATCGAAGAATTGCTCCATCTGTAATATCCATGTGGCGGGATCCTTGCCATCAAACTTCCTCATATCGATTTTTGGAATATGGTGAGTCTTCGATCCAACATTAGAGTCTATGGAATCATGATTAACATTTCTTTTGTTCTCATCATGAGTTTCCTTTACTACCCTTTCACCCTTAGTGACCATTTCTTGTAGCAACTTATTCATATTTATCTTCAATTCTTCCATCTTATCATCCATGCATCAATTTTAGCTTCGACGCCTTTCTTTAAACAATCCATCTTAGCTTCTACACCTTTCTTTAAACCATCCATCTTAGCTTCTACATCTTTCCTTAAACCATCCATCTTAGATTCTGTTGCTTTTTGTGCAAGTGACATTTGTTGCACTTGTTCTTGTAATTTTGATATATCATGTAGCATTTCTTCTTCTTCTTCATGAGTCATGCTAGAGCTTTCAGGTTCCTTACTAGGTGTTTGCATTTTCTTTCCTCGGGGCATCAGTTACCGATAATAATGCTCTACTATGCCCTTTGAATTCCTTAAAAATAAATTTTCAAACCAAGCTTAAGCAAAAATTTAAGAAAATCTACACACCTTTTTTCACTTTGTAGGAGCTGGATATTGCCTATGATGTATCTCTGTACTTTCCAATCATCTAGTTCTAAATTTGTGACCTGTAGTAGCCCTTTGTGTCCTCTTTCCAATGCCACAAGTCTGACCCAAATTGGATTCTCCAAGAAAGAGTTATGCAAAATCTCCCACAGTGACTTGATTATAGACTAGTTCAGTAGAGCGAACTTGTACGACGTGCCACGAGTCACTGTTTCGACCTTTGGATCTGAAAAATGCATACAAGAAACTACAGTTCGTCCTCTTTCTGTACCTTCTTATGAAATTTCAATCTGATCCCCAGAGAGAAAGTTATGACGATTTTCCCCAGGTCACCTGTTTGGAATGTAATTCAGGAGTCTGCAAAAAGACCAACTTCCTCAGATCATATCTCTACAAATATAGCACGAAAATATCTGAAATTCAGACCCAAGGTTCAGCGCTATTTCGTCTCAAATGGGTTTTTTTTCAACTTCTGAAACATCGCAGAAAAACGTTATAGTGAAAATTCCACGATGACCTGTTTGGAGCAGCGAAACCCTAGAATCCAAAGCTCTGATACCAAATGTTATGAAACCAGCTCAAGAAAAGATAGAAAAGATAGATCAACGCCTTAGAATTCAGCCTCTTCGAGGGGGAAACCTCCTTTACATTACATAAATGAACAATTCTTGGATGATTCAAATGACAAAACCTCCTTTCTATATATAGGAGTCTAAGGAGTCACAATATAATCCAACCGACCTAACAATAATAATATAAAGCCACAAAAATAACAATAGAGGGATTCTATGGGGCACAATAATAACAATATGGGGGCAATAGGGGCACAACAATATTAATAAGGGGTATAACTACAATAGTAATGGGGTAATCACTAGTATTATAGGGACCCAACATATTTTCATTTCTCATGGGCTTTGCACAATAAAATCATCCAGTGTGTGAAATAATGTAAAATTCTAGTCACCTAACGATGAGTGTGACTGGTATCGTGGGATTCCGATAATATCTCCACCATGTAAATAAAGGTATCGTGGGATGCCTTTCATCTCCACTTTGCATACTTTTATAATGACTCCCTTTCCCAATAGTCATTATTATAAAACTTTAGTAGATGATTCTATGAGACTTGGAGCACTTTTTCAATGATTAGTGTGGTTTGACCCACATCTCAGAGCATCTATAGAAAATACATTAGTTAGTATCAGTAGTACCATATGATTCTTTTTTTCTCTCCAAAATTCTTATAAATAAGGAGGAGGAGAACCATTTGTGGCATCGGGATTTAGAGAAATCTAGGGTCTGACAGTCAAGAATTATTATCCCTACTCTGCATCTACGTGTTGAAGGAGATATGATTGCATCATGGATACATTTTTAATTTTGAGTCATAGAGAGTCTAATTTTTGAGGACCTTGCACATTAGGACCTATAAGCGTAGTGAGAACTTGGACCGTGTTGGTCATAGAGGCTTCCTTTGGCAGAGAATGAAGCTTGCAGATAAGTATGATTCTTGATTGTGTTACATGAACTCTTACACAAAATTGTACATGGACCTTCAAATAGATTGTTATGAAACCAACTCACAAAAAGATAGAAAAGATAGATCAACACCTTAGAATTCAGCCTCTTCAAGGGGGAAAACTCCTTTACATTACACAAATGAACAATTCTTGGATGATACAAATGAAAAAACCTCCTTTCTATATATAGGAGTCTAAGGGGTCACAATATAGCCAAGCCGACCTAACAATAATAATATAAAGGCATAAAAATAACAATAGTGGGATTCTATGGGGCACAATAATAATGTTAAGGGATACAATGACAATAGTAATGGGGGAATCACTAGTATTATAGGGACCTAACATTCCCCTCCACTTCAAAAAAGTGTTGTCCTTAATGCTTGAGTAGTTCTAGATGCTTCTGTATAAAATTCTCATCCTCCGTTGTGGAATCTTCAATGGGTAAGTTCTTCCACTTGATGAGATACTCTGAAATTGATCGATTTCGTAGCTGTCGAGTTCTTGTTTCTTTGACTGCTTCAGGTTCCAATATGATTTTTCCTTCCTCATCATGTTCTAGCAATATTTTTTGAAATGAATCTTGTCACCTATAACCTTATTTAAGCATGAAACATGGAAAACTGGGTGCACTCAGGAAGCTGCAGGAAGCTCCAATTTGTATGCCATAGTACCAATCTTTTGCAACACCTTGTATGGACCATAATACTTTGGTGATAATTTATTATCATTCTTAGCTTTTTTGAGGGACATTTGTTTATATGGCTGTAGCTGTAGAAGTACCCAATCACCTACATCAAAAATTCTTCCGCTGTGATGTTGATCTACCTGCTATTTCATTCTATTCTGCGCCAAGGTGAGGTTATCCTTTAAGAGTTGGAGAACTTGTTGCTGATGCTTGATGTGATCTTCCACTTCTTGAACCTTAGAATTTTCTCTTAAATATGATGTGATGGATGGTGGGTGTTATCAATAAAGTGCCATAAATGGGGTCATTTTTGTTGCAGTATGGAAGGAAGTGTTATACCACCATTCAGCCAAAGACAACCATTTGACCCATTGTGTCTGTTTTTCAGATACAAAGCAACGAAGATATCCTTCCAAACATTTGTTTACTATCTCAGTTTTCCCATCAGATTAAGGATGATAAGATGAGCTATGAGCTAACTAAGTACCAAGACACAAAAATAATTTTGTCCAAAAATTTCAACTGAAAATGGGGTCTTTGTCGCATACAATAATCTTTGGGTTTCCATGTATCTTTTGAATTGTTTCCATAAATGCGGTAGAAATTGTACTCACTTTAAGTGGATGAGTTAAAGCACAAAAGTGTGCATACTTGGTAAGTCTATCAACTGCCACCATGATAACACTCTTTCCTTCAAACTTGGCTAAACCTGTGATAAAATCCATTGAAACCTCCTCCCAACATTGGCTTGGAATCGATAAAGGTTTTAATAGTCCTGGGGCCTTAATTGTTTCAACTTTATTTTGTTGGCAAACCAAACATTCCGCCAAAAAAATTTTAATATCTGATTTAAGGCCATCCCAAAAAAAAATCCTTCTTAACCCTATGGTAGGTTTTTAGAAATCCTGAGTTCCCTCCTAAGGGAGATGTGTGCAATTCCCTAAGAATCTTTTGTTTGGGTTGGGAATTTTTACATAGGTGTAACCGATCCTTGTACCATAATGAATCATTTTTCCAACTAAATGTATCAGATGTACTGCGATATTGTTGTATCTTTTGAATGAGTGCCCACACTTGTCATTCTTCCATTCATCCCTTTCTTCATATATCCAATCTGGTTGGATAATAGAAATGGCGGAAAGAAATGCTTCCACATCATCATCCTTTCTTGAGAGTACATCTGCGACAACATTTTTCTTCCCTTTTTTGTAGATGATTTCAAAGTCATAGCCCAACATCTTTGTGACCCATTTTTTCTACTCTTTTGAAGATAATATTTATTCTAAGAAGTATTTAAGACTATCATGATCTTTTTTTACCTTGAAGTGTCTTCCCATTAGGTAGGGTCACCATTTCTTAAGTGCATGTAGTATTGCTAGCATTTTCTTCTTATAAATAGCTATTTGTAAATAATTTCCTTTGATTGGACGAATTTCAAAAGAAATGGGTCTTTCTTCTTGCATTAAAACAACACAAATTCCATTTCCTAAGGCATCACATTCCACAATAAAGGTTTTTGTGAAGTCCGGTGTAGCTAAGACTGGTGCTTCGCACATTGCTTCTTTAAGATGTTCAAAGGCCTTTGTTGCTTCTGGAGTCCATGAGAATGCATCTTTCTTCAATAATGTTGTTAGAGGTGCTGCTATTCTCCCATAATTCTTAACAAACTTGTGATAATACCCTGTCAACCTGAGAAATCCTCGTAGATGCTTTATGGATGTGGGGATTTTCCATTCCTTAATGGTTTTAATTTTGCTAGGGTCTACCTTAACACCTTCATGAGATAATATGACCTAGATATTCCACCTCTTGTACTCTAAAGAAACATTTGGAGAATTTTGCATATAATTTTTTCTCCTCCAATAGTTTGAGCACTATGTCAACATGTTGGACGTGATCCTTCGAAGGCTTGCTATAGATTAGTATATCATCAAAAAATACTAACACAAATTTTCTAAGGAAGGGTTTGAAAATGGAATTAATCAAACCTTGAAATGTAGAAGGTGCATTAGTAAGGCCAAAAGGCATGACCAAAAATTCATAATGACCCTCATGAGTTCTAAATGTTGTTTTTGGAATGTCTTTAGTCTTCATTCTGATTTGATGATATCCTAAACGAAGATCCAACTTGGTGAAGTAAATTGATCCATGCAATTCATCCAATAATTAATCAATGATAGAAATGGGAAATTTATCTTTAATAATGAGCTTGTTGAACTCCCTATAATCTGGACACATGCACCATGATCCATCCTTCTTGCAAACCAATACTACTTGAGTAGAGAAAGAACTTTGACTAGGTTGAATTATACCAGCCTCTAGCCTTTCTGCAACCATACATTCAATTTCACTCTTTTGGACATAGGGATATCTGTGAGGCCTGAGGTTTGGAGGAACAGTTCCTGGAATCAAATTGATAGCATGATGATGATCACGAATAGGTGGGAGGCCTTTGGGAGTCCAAATGCCTTGGAATGATTGTCCAAGAATTTTTGGAGATCTAGAGAAATGGATGGTTTCAATGTGGGAAACTCTAGTTAACATAATTGTACAATTATGCCTCATTGTTCTTTGCTTAGAAGGTTTTTCATTCCATTAGAGCTAATTATCTTTCTTAGTTTCCCTGCAATACCCCTTAATTCAAATTCATTTTCTTTTGCAGAGAATTTCATGAAAAGTTCTTGAAAATTAAAATCTATTGTACCCAAGGATTGTAGCCATTGGACTCCTAGTACAACATCAGCACCACCCATTGGAATGGAAAGCACTAGGCTATTCAACACATATTCTCCCATGGATAGCTTGATATTATGGCACTTTGTTGAGCAATTTATGGTTCCCCCACTTGCAACCATCACTTGACACTCTGGTGTGGGATATAGGAAGCAATTCAATTCCTTGGCTAACTTATAATGAATAAAATTATGGGTACTTCCCAAATCAATCAACATTATTACCTTTTTCTTTTTGATATTGCCTTCTATCTTGATAGTTTGAGGAGTGGTAATTCCAGCCAGCGCATTACAAGATATGGTTGGATTCATTTCTTTTTTTCTAGGGTTTTTTGCTAGTGTATATCCTCTTATCTTGATGTTTCTTGTTCCTTTTCTTCCTCCTTTTCACAATCTATGTAAAATAATTTCTTCTCGGCACACTTATGACGTTTAGTGTATTTCCTATCACAACTATAACAAAGCCCTTTTTCTCTTTTTTCTTCCAATTGGTGTGGTCTCAACCTTGTAGGTTGTGGATGGCTAGGGGTAGCAACACTTCCATATTTATGATTGTGAGTGGTAGGCTTCCTTATTACCATAATTTTTCTTTCCATTTTTCTTGCCAACTTGAATGCCCTCTCCTATGAATCTGGTTCCCAAAGGCAAACCTGATGTTGGATGTTATCTTATAAAGTCCCTATGAACACATCAATCCTATGCTCCTTTGGAATATCTTTTACCCTTATATTCAATTTTTGGATGTCCTCAATGTGCTCCATCATTGAAACCTTTTGTTTGAGATTTATCAATTGGCTAAAAAAAGTGTTGCTTTTTGTATCCTCATAATGTGCTATCATTTCATCCGTAAAAATAACCAAAGTGACAATTTGTTTATGAGAGCAAAGCCATCGATACCATACAAACTAATTTGATTCCAAATATAAAGTTGCAATGTGTAACTTTTATGTGTTTTGCACATTATGGAGATCGAGAAATTGCTCCATCTGTAGTATCCATGTTCCAGGATCCTTGCCATCAAACTTCCTCATATCGATCTTTGGAACATGTTGGTTCTTTCATCCAATGTTAGAGTCTATGAAATCATGATTAACATTTATTTTTTTCTCATCATGAGTTTCCTTTACTACCCTTTCTCGATTAGTAAGTATTTCTTGTAGAAACTTTGTCAAATCAATCTTCAAATCCGTCTTCAAACCTTCCAGGCTTGTCTTCAAATCTATCTTTAAATCATCCATCTTAGCTTCTACGCCTTTCTTTAAACCGTCCATCTTAGCTTCCATGCCTTTCCTTAAACAATCCATCTTAGCTTCCACGCCATACATCTTAACCTCTATGTCTTTCTTTAAACCATCCATCTTAGATTTTGTTACTTTTTGTGCGAGTGACATTTGTTGCACTTGTTCTAGTAATTTTGATATATCATGTTGCATTTCTTCCTCTTCTTCATGAGCCATGCTAGAGCTTTCAGGTTGCTTACTAAGCATTTCAATTTTCTTTCTTCGGTGCATCAATTACTGATAATAATGCTTCACTATGCCCTTTGAATTCCTTCAAAATAATTTTTCAAACCAAGCTTATGCAAAAGTTAAAAAAAAAAAAACTAAACACCTTTTTTTTTCACTTTGTAGGAGCTTGATATTGAATTTGATGTATTTCTGTAATTTTGGATCTGCAAGGTCTAAAATTGTTTCCTGCAGTAACCCTCTGAGTAATATTTCTAACTCCACAAGTTTGATGAAGATTGGATTCTCCAATGAAGAGTTATGCTAATTCTCCCACGATGACCTGTTGTGGGGAAAAATGCCTATGCAGGATGATCCTATCCACCTAAGGTGTGACAGTGCCTTAGCAACAAACAGAGACAACTATTCTGGTTTCTTCCTTTATGAAATGGGAAAGAAGAGAGATTAATGGACTTACCGGTGTCTTCCGTTTGTCCCTCAATCTAGATCCTCTTCTCCTTCGGGTGTTCACAGCTACTTGCCTCCTCGCTCGTCCAAGAGAACAGCTACTTGATTCCTGCGAGATCCCAAGAGAACAGCTACTTGCGACAAGAGAACAGCTACTTAAGACAAGAGAAGAACACAACACAAAGGCAGATATTCATATTCATAAAATATTCAGGATTAGAAATAGATCAAATACACTAATGCAATCATACATCAAAGATACATCAGTATATAGGAGAAAACCAAGATAGCTTTATTGATAAATAACAAGGTTCAGGAAGAGATACAACCCAGAGGGCTCCAATCCAGCATCTCCTTCCCAGCAGAATGGAATTCCTATCTTCACCTCCCTTCAAAGCATTAAGCACCCAATGATTCCAGCCTCAAACCAACAGCAATTCTTTGCAATAACAAAATTCCAGCCTCTAGATCTCATGGAGGAGAGATCTATATATAGTTATTTTGGAGAGAGGATGAGTCAGCTTGAGATCTAACTAGTGTCCTCTCCCTCTCTCAGTTCTTGAGTCCACTTGGAGGTTCTTGCTTCCACTTGGAGATTTGGAACCTCTTACTCATCACCAGTCGAATTCCTTGATACAAGTGTCATTTTGGAAGCTTCCTGGGCATTGACACATTGAGGAATGAGCCTGCCACTTGTCCAAACTTGCTCAGCACAGGTAGCCTTTGTTGCAGTTGACATTCAACGTAGGTAGACAGTGGAGCAGTTGACATTCAGCGCAGATGCTCAGTGGAGCAGTTGACATGATCCAGAATTGGCTTGTTTTTTAGCAGTTTCAGGTGGAGAACTTCTGTGAATTGCTGTGGTTAGTTAGCCTTGTTCCTTTAGGGGTAGGAACAACATGTTTAGGGACTTTGGATCCCTTAGATTATTGACATTTCATGCTTAGTGTTGCAAGGCACAAAAATGTCTATAACAGTTGCCCCCTAAAGTATGAGGCTGTTTATCGGGTGAAATGCTTTATCCAGGAGGGTCCGAAGTTCATCCATTTGCTGGGAGGAGACCTGTAATAAGATACAATACAATACATTACGATTCATACTGCTTTCATGATCTAGCTGAGGCGGGCATTCCCATGCTCAACTTTATAAATTCCTTTTTGTACATAGCACAGACAATCGTCTAATGGTAGACTGATAATTTTGGTGAAATTATCATCTTTTGAGTAGGATGATCATCTGCTGCAATGATGTACATGTCAAATGTCTTTATCTTTCCTGAATATATATCGCAGCCCGGATGGATGAAACTAGATCCGGGGTCTTCAAACTCGTTCGATCTTCACTCTAAGTACAAGTCGATCCATGTGAAAATTGCGCTGAAGTCGAACATGGAAAGACATCGCTTGATTACCGGTCAATGATGTAAACCGTTAACAAGCGCGAGAGGAATCATCGATAATGATAATGACCCTCAAGGTAATGCAGTACAATTCATGTGGTGTGAATAAAGGACTTGGCGTCGAACACCACGCAAAATATTCTGGTCGAAGGTCCTTGATGTATAGCTGTCGCCGGAAGTGAGAAACTTGCCATTGAGGCATGCAAGCTTCAAAGTACTGAAGGGGTTGTTCCTAGATCAACTTCTTGGATAATGAGCTGATGTCGACAAGAAGTGATCCGTCAAAGGAGGGCCTTAATGAATCCCACATCAGTGACACGGAACGGAGCTAATGATTTTAATGGAGGTGAAAACGATCTGTGACATATGATTCAGGGTGGCGGTCATGAATGAATGAAGGATAATGTATGGCAGTGGATGGGACCCGGTTGACTCTTTCTAAATGACTTCTCTTGAACATATGGCGACACTGATGCGATGGATCGGTAGCATTACCCCAAATATGGATGGTATGGCGAGACCGTGGTGATGTGACTGGTGAATGAAACAACCCAACCCGATTGTGGTACGGAGGAAAAGTGTCATGTTCAAGAGCGACCTGCTACCATCAAAGTTCTCTTTAGTTTTCTCCCAATTTTCCCCAGTCATTGCTGACCAGTACCTCTTTATTTTTGTCAAGCTTGAGGAGGATAACATATGCTTGTTCTATAACCTGCCCTTCGGGCAAGCCCATCGCTATGTTTTAACGAGCCTAGCGATAGTGAAACTCGTTCTCGTCTAAAGACAAGTTTGTCGCTATTTAGTGATTTTAACGAGTCTAACGACAAAGACAACTCGGTCCCTTTTCATTTTTAGAGAGTCTGAAAAGGTACGTAAAGTTAACTCCAAAATTCCTTTTTCGTCATCTAATCCCTTAAGTCCGAAAAAGTATAAAACAATACAGAAGGGATGAGTTTTCGATAGTTTTAACGAGCCGAACAAAACAAGCGCTCGATCATTTTGTGCAATAATCCCTCAGGTCCAAAAATATTAAAATCTAGAGGAGGGATAGCTCTTCCGGTCGCTTTAACGAGCTGGAAGGCCAAAACTCGGCAATCTTTTCATATTTTACGAGTCAGTTGAAAAGAGCTTAAAGAAGACTCGTCTTTTGAGGAACGAGTGATAAACAGGGTTAGCAGCTGATTCCAGGTACAGGTTGGAATTCTCCAATCACGGCAGTGTCACAAGGATGGCTAGGTGAAATCACTCTTCGCAGCTGTTCCTCAAAAAGGGTAAACAATTAGATGGAGGTGAACGATCGGCCAAATGAAAAGTGGAGGTGATGGTGCAAACACGACCAAGGCTTTTATGGCAGATAATGTTACATACACAATGGTTATTTACCGGGATGGGTTCATTTTTTAACGAGCTTGAATGCGCCAAAACACTGCTCAAACTTATGTTTATTTTTTAACGAGCATGAACTATGCGCTAAAACTGCTCGGATCTTGCATTTATTTTTTAACGAGCATGAACTTTATGCTAAAACTGCTCGTTTATACCAGTCATATGATAAGAGTGTCTCATTGGAGATGCTATTTTTTATGGAGCTTCACCTCACGTAAGCTTTGCCCCGGATCCTTTCTTTATGCAGGTTTGGAAATGACTAATCCTACGAGTTTAAAGGGTTAGACCTACAGGTTTAAAGGGAGGACCTAAAAATTTAAAAAATAAATAGCCACCCCTTGCTTGCATTCCAAAAGGTTTGCATGCCCCCAGGCATAAAACAGAGTTTCAAGGTTACCTCTACTTCTTTTCCGTCAAAACACTTGTTTTAACGAGAGAGGCTTACCTCTTTCAGGTTACCCAAAGATTGTCTCATTAGTAGTTTAAACAAAACACTTCCTCGGCAATATCTACCGAAATAGACAAAGGTGAGTGAAAAATAGTTTATTTCACTCACATAACTTTGACAAAAGAATCTTATTCTAGAACAACCCTCTTCCTAGACGGACGGGGTACGGACTAGTCATATTCTCCCGCGGAAACCTACCCTATACCCAAAGTTCTCTGCCGAAGCAGACCAGGACGCATGCCCCCTGGGTTCCAGTCATATCCTCCCAGATTACTCGCACTCATCAGGAGGACGGACCGTGGGTTGAGACACTTCTTGCGTGAATAGACCATTTAGGGATGGTTCATGACTATTTGCGATGCGTGATCCGGGGAATGAAAGTTGGTCCACGAGCTTGACCATTCTTCCTTCATGCGGAAAACACATTACTCTAAAGAGTGATGAGACGATGGCTCCCATGCAATATATATAGTCTCGTCCAAGGAGTAGGTTATAATCCAAGGGTCCTTGAACGACCATCACGTTCATTTGAATGGTCTTCCCTTTCAATGTTATGGGCACATTGGGGAGGATCCCTAAAGGGCGACTGGTTCCCTTATCAAAGCCTGATAGATTTCTCATTTCAGGCAAAAGCGCAGGTGAACCAAGTGCTTTCCAAGCAATAGAGGAAAGGATACTCACAGATGCCCCTTCATCAATAACTGTACCAGCCATTACCATTCTGTATATTTGGACGATAATTCTGAATGGTATGCTAGCTGGCAAGCGGGTCTGCCTAGTTGGTTCCAGTCAAAGGACACAACCAGGTTGCTTGGTGGTGGGACCGAATAGACGGCCGGATATCGCTCTGATGAACTTCCTTCCTGCGATAAAGGAATGGTGGCATTGCCCCCTTGATGATCAGAGTCAGTGCTGATGAAGAGAATTTGGATGGTGTCGTCTTTATTCTCCTCTGTGATGGTGTCATTCGAAGATAGAGCCTTTGAAGGCAAAACCGGGTCAACTGCCATTTCAACCTTTAGACTTTTGTTAGGTATGGATTCAGACAGTTCATCTTCAATGACTGGCGCTTCGGCTGACCACTTGAGCGGGCCAGCCGGGTTCTCAACTAGCGAGGGACTTGGCAGGAGTCTTTGATATCCAGGAGGAAGATGCGCTCGTAAAATCGTGCAATCTTCCAAAACTCTTTTTGCCTCGTCTAAGAAGGGACAACGGTGGATGGCGTGATCGCCTTCACACAGTCTACAGGGAAATTTAGCTTTCCCGCTCTATCCTGGGGCTTCACTCCCACTAGTTGACGGTGAGCAGTCGACATGGATATCAGAGGTTGACGCTAACGAATTGTGCAAACGGGGAGACCAGTCCCTTAGTATCCGAGGGATACAGGGACAATCTCTGTGGAAGTGGTCTCCCTTGCATATGACGCATGGCGATTTAGGCCTTGCCAGTGCTGTGTGTGGATTTTTGTCAGACGACACTTGTTTGCCCCCAGTCGCCTTTGGCTCCTTCTTCTTCTTCTCTTTCTTCTTCTTCTCCTTCTTCTCCTTAGGAACTCGGTTTTTTGCTTTACCAGTTCCGTCAAGGGAAGAGGAAGGAGGAGAGGAAGATGAAGTAGAAGGCTGGTGGGAAACTCTGGTCTGGTCTAACTGTTGACTCGACTGTTCAGGAATGGTGGTATTCTGAACGACATTGGTTGAAAAGATCCAGACTGGTAGGCCAATTGTCAGTCCTGGAAGCGACAATGTGGCCATGTGGGGTGCACCAACTTCTCCCCAAGAGGAGAAAGGACTAGGATTTCCACTTAAGGGAATTCCTTGGTTGGTGGGCTCCATCTTTTCAACCTAAAGATCAATGCAGGAATAAAGGGTGATTGTTCTGTTTAAAATAAATTGTTAACGACGCTTTAGACACAACTTACCTTTTCACTTTTAAAGAGTCGAGAAAAAGCTAAAGATGACTCTAGTCTCCTTCGATGTTTTAACGAGCCCGAAGTGACAAATGCTCGAATGGACTTTTTCTGTTATAGAGTCTGAAAAAGGCCAAAAGAAACTGCTCTAGAGTTCTAGGCAGAGGGTGTGCCAAACTTTTCGCAAAACCGTAGAATACTTTTTAAGGTACGGGCGGTCGATCTTCGTGAATGCTGTGTTCACTGCATTGCGATCAGTAGGGCGGCCGACACGGCTTCCTAAGGATAAAGGATATATGCCTATAGGGGTCTCCCAATATATACGCGATGGTACGTGGGAGCACAATCTGTACTAGTGCTATCGTCCCTCAGGAGGAATCACCCACCTTCCATGAGATCGACAGTCACTAGGCATAACGACGCCGGAACACGTCTCTAGCCTAGACCTCTATGTTGTGCGTTATGTTGCAAAGCGTTGTTAGGTTCATTCAGTTTATTTTAAGTTGATCTTTTTAGAAGTTTGCCTTTCAAGGTTCACCATGAGATGTATGATACAAATTCCTAAATGCAGTCTAAAGATGATAAGCAAGCTTTATATCTTTTCAACTTTGAAAATCCTAGCTACTAAGGGAAAAGAAAGACACCATATTTTCTCAAAGAGCAATCAGCACACTGTAATGCACTGTTCCTAAATCAAGCATGCAAACTTATCAAAATGCAAATGAACAATGCAGGTGTTTGTTTTCCGCTTTCTTAGTATTGATGCCTACAAAGAAATCTTTTTGTACAACTTTGAATTTTCTTTTAAATGACAGATACAAACAAGTTTACTTTTTTGAAATCAACAAGGGTAGAAGAGATTACAATCACTTTGCGACTTTCGAAATGAATACTTGTTTCGACACTTAAAAGAGACAAACTCAAACCAATAAGCAAAAGCAAATGATAATCAATCTGTAAACAGCCAATGAACTCTCTCCTAAAATCACAATCAATCAGATCTGAATCAAGGGCTACAAGATGATTATTTCACTCATGCAAAGGAAAACTGTAAATGACGTAAAAACACATAAAAACACTCACAGTATTTTTGTACAAAAGGAGGCGGAATTTAAGCAGAGAAAAGGAGTTATCAGACTGATACCTATGCTGGTTAAAGGCTACAAAAAACAAAGATCAAAACAGGGCAACAGACAGCAGAGAACCCCAGCTGCACAAGGCTAAACTGGTTCAGCGCAAGTCCAACACTGTGGAGTTGACATTCAGCGCAGGTAGCCTTCACGGGACCTGCGTTGAAATGCAGACTGCCTTCACAGCAGTTGCGCTGAAGGAGAAACTCTCGTTTCTCACAGGTTCTGGGTCACAAATTGCTCAAAAATCAACAGTTTCAGGCCAAATCAGAAACACAAGCAAGGTATAATCAAAGGGATGCTTTGAAAGGGTACTAAGATCTATCACAAAGGATCATCAAATCATTTGTGAGTCCATTGTTCAGATCATAGACAAAATCCAGTGAAGGATCAAGGCAGCAACAGTCTACTTTGCAGAAGCAGTTCGATTGTTGCTGTTGAGTCTATGAAGCAAACAATGATGTAAACACAAATAAAATGACTAAAACAAATCTCCCCAGCGGAGTCGCCAATTTGTTGTGGGGAAAAATGCCTATGCAGGACGATCCTATCCACCTAAGGTGTGACAGTGCCTTAGCAACAAACAGAGACAACTATTCTGGTTTCTTCCTTTATGAAATGGGAAAGAAGAGAGATCAATGGACTTACCGGTGTCTTCCGTTTGTCCCTCGATCTAGATCCTCTTCTCCTTCGGGTGTTCACAGCTACTTGCCTCCTCGCTCGTCCAAGAGAACAGCTACTTGATTCCTGCGAGATCACAAGAGAACAGCTACTTGCGACAAGAGAACAGCTACTTAAGACAAGAGAAGAACACAACACAAAGGCAGATATTCATATTCATAAAAGATTCAGGATTAGAAATAGATCAAATACACTAATGCAATCATACATCAAAGATACATCAGTATATAGGAGAAAACCAAGATAGCTTTATTGATAAATAACAAGGTTCAGGAAGAGATACAACCCAGAGGGCTCCAATCCAGCATCTCCTTCCCAGCAGAATGGAATTCCTATCATCACCTCCCTTCAAAGCATTAAGCACCCAATGATTCCAGTCTCAAACCAACAACAATTCTTTGCAATAACAAAATTCCAGCCTCTAGATCTCATGGAGGAGAGATCTATATATAGTTATTTTGGAGAGAGGATGAGTCAGCTTGAGATCTGACTAGTGTCCTCTCCCTCTCTCAGTTCTTGAGTCCACTTGGAGGTTCTTGCTTCCACTTGGAGATTTGGAACCTCTTACTCATCACCAGTCGAATTCCTTGATACAAGTGTCATTTTGGAAGCTTCCTGGGCATTGACACATTCAGGAATGAGCCTGCCACTTGTCCAAACTCGCTCAGTGCAGGTAGCCTTTGTTGCAGTTGACATTCAACGCAGGTAGACAGTGGAGCAGTTGACATTCAGCGCAAATGCTCAGTGGAGCAGTTGACATGATCCAGAATTGGCTTGTTTTTGAGCAGTTTCAAGTGGAGAACTTCTGTGAATTGCTGTGGTTAGTTAGCCTTGTTCCTCTAGGGGTAGGAACAACATGTTTAGGGACTTTGGATCCCTTAGATTATTGACATTTCATGCTTAGTGTTGCAAGGCACAAAAATGTCTATAACATGACCTGAGTATAGACTTGTTTAGTAGAGTGAACTTGTACGACCTGCCGTGGGTCACTGTTTCAACCTTAGGTTCTAAAAATGGTACCCAAAAAACTGCAGTCCATCCTCTTTCTAAAACTTCTTATGAAAATTAAATCTGATGCTTAGAAAGAAAGTTATGTCGATTTTCCCAAGGTGATCTGTTTGGAATGTAATTCGGGGGTCTGCAAAAGCCTACCTTCCTCAGATCATATCTATGTAAATATAGTGATACAGGATCTGAAATTCAGAACTAAGGCTTAGACCGATTTTTTCTCAAATGGTTTTTTTTTAGCTTTTGAAACTCCGCAGAAAAAAGGTTACCATGAAAATTCCATGATGACCTATTTGGAGCAGCAAAACCCTAGAATCCAAAGCTCTGATACTGAATGTTATGAAACCAACTCACAAAAAGATAGAAAAGATAGATCAACGCCTTAGAATTTAGCCTCTTCGAGGGGGAAACCTCTTTTACATTACACAAATGAACAATTCTTAGATGATACAAATGAAAAAGCCTCCTTTCTATATATAGGAGTCTAAGGGGTCACAATATAACCAAGCCGACTTAACAATAATAATATAAAGGCACAAAAATAACAATAGTGGGATTCTATGGGGCACGATAATAAAAATAAGGGATACAATGACAATGGTAATGGGGGAATCACTAGTATTATAGGGACCTAACACAGATCCAATGAAAAATGAGATCTTTCATGGCCTCCTTCTTATATGAGAAAAACTACACTTTAGGATCTTATGTTAACCTCCAATGAATCTCAGACAAACTTCACACAGTCAAAATATAACACAGAGATATAAAGCAACCAGAAATGAGAGATAATACTTCTTTTATTAATTTACAGAATAGTTGGATATTACAATCCTAGAGTCTCATTTTTTATTAGAGATTGAATGCTAAGGCATTTATCAGTTATACTAGTTCAACACTAGCTAGAAACTAAAGGCTTCCTGGCCTGTTGCAGACTCTGCTTAGAACCAAATAACTCATACTGAAAGACTCTCCCTAAGAAATTATGGCCACTTTAGGTTCTCACTAGGCTCATAGGTCTTGATGCACAATCTTCTTAGATTTTATACTCTCTATGACTCAGACTTAAGAATTTCTTTGTGATGCAAGAAGATTGCCTTCAAGATGTAGATGCAGAGTAGGGATAATTCTTGACTTTCAAACCCTAGATTTCTTTAACTCTTGATGCCCCAAATGGTTCTCCTCCCCCTTATTTATAAGAAGTTGGAGGAGATAAAAAACATCCTATGGTACTACTGATACTAATTAATCTATTTTCCATAGATGCTCTGAGTTGTGGGTCAAACCACACCAATCATCGAAGAAGTGCTCCTAGTCTAAGATAATCATCTGGTAAAGTTTTATAATAATGAATTTTGGGAAACGGAATAATCCTAAAAGTATAGAAAGTGGAGATTTAAGGCATCCTACGATAGGTTTATTTACATGGTGGAGATATTATCAGAATCCCATGATATCGGTCACACTCATCATCAGGTGACTAGATTTTTACATTATTTCACATAGTGGATGCATTTATCGTGCAAATCCCATGAGAAATGAATATACATACAATAGTTATGTTCCCAACATATTCATGCCATGGAATATTTGTTTGGAATATCTTCCACTAGTGTCCCATGCTTTAGAAAAGTTGCATTGAACTATCATGGGCTTCCCTAGTTCTATTTGATTCTTTATTGTTGTCATGACTAACCATTGGTGATGTTTAGCCATAAAATTCAAAAGAATCCCATCATCTGTGCAGCTTTTCAAATCAGCGACAGTTTTACAAGGCTGGTGAAAGTATTCCATACATTCTTTGCATGATTGTCTGCAATCTAATTGGAAATAAATGGGGTGTATAATAGTCTTGTTGAGTGATAAATGTCCACCATTCTTTTAACCAGTCTAGCCGATGTAGTAGCTGAGTGAAAAATAGTGACGCAAATTTTAAGAGAGTATAATAGGTATAATTTGGTTTCTCCCTGCAAAGTATGCTCCACGATAATTTTTAATATCCAGAGAAATCATAAACAAAATCAGGAAAAATAAGTTCTTGATTATGTTGAGGCCATATGAGTCTATGGAATTTTGGATCTTAGGCTCTATTTATCAAAGTATATTTGTCAAAAATATTAAATCTGTTATTTTTTCTATCTCTAAATTATGTTAAGGGATTTAAAATCAAGTTTTAAGGCATCTTCTGCCACGTTTTCCAGATGTCTAGAATGGTCAAAAACCATATCTATTGGAATTATGATACATGTGTTGCACTTCATGGCAACCTAGTTGTAGCAGAACAACTCACTTGCATATTGCAACTAGATGAATCTACGTAACTAGATGAATCTATAGGAGAGATATCAGGTGTGACAGAATGCATGGCAGTTCAAAGGAATCATTTTAGAAGTAATATGGAAAATTACAATGCAACAGGTCTATTCAGAAGTAACAACACATTAGTATAGAAGAACAGGAAGATGAAACTTAGGTCTACTGATCAGAATACAGAATATAAAGAAAAAGGTTGATGTAAAGTAGTTTAAGAAGTATACGTAGGTCCACTTATTCAAAACAACGTATACACACTAGTCCATAGAACAAAAAGAGCGTATACGTATACACTCATTTTCTCAGGAGGAAAAGCGCATACATGAGGGAAAACTAAGGTTTTTGTTTGAGGTAATTGGTCCAAGGTATTTGGTCCTAAGTGGTTTCGGTCCAAGGTATTGACAAAGGACCTAGGTATTGACAAAGGAGAAGATCAAAGGGCTAAGTGTACAAGTAAGAAATATCTTATGAAGTGTCATATCAAAAGCAAATATACATGTTATGGGTTTCTGATGCTTTGCTTGATCTAGACAAAATATGCACCTGAGAATTTGATGATGGATGAGATCTAATGATGGATCAAGATCATAATGACTTATTATTATTGAATGATCTGATATTGGGCTAGATCTAATTATGTACAATTGTTTTATTCTTTAAATATCGTGATCTGGTTTTGTCTAAAGTCCGGAGGTGCAACAAAGTTTTTAAGTAAGCATTTGCAGATATGTACGCTGGTTCGCTTTGATGAAGGTGTGTATACACGCTAGTTTGGCTCCTCCAAGTAGAATATGCAAAAGAAAACCTTGATGTTCAAGTATGACTAATCTATCAGATCAGTGCTACTACTTTACTGTTGTATGTCAATGAAGTCTTCTTAGATCTAAATGTAAAATTGAAAGCATAAGGATGCTGGTATTAGATTGATTGATTATATAAGTGAGAAGAAGTGATCTCTGTTGCTGCCTGTGTAAAGCTCTTTAAGTTAACAGCAGATATTCAGTATATTGCTGGCTGGTATAGACTTGATTCAAAAGTTTATGTTTGTAGTAGTTTTGAAGGTATACGCAAGTTTGATTAATGGAAGTAGCGTATACACACAGTTTGGGTTCATCCAAGTAGCATATACACTCTGATGCATGGTTTTTGAGGTCACAGCTGGTTCTGAATGATGATGCAGGTTTCTGGGTTCAGCACAGTGTTCTGGTGCCAGTGATCTGATTGATTAGATTAACTGAATGTTGGTTGATGCAGTTTAAGTTTAAATTTTTTTGATGGGTCCAGCATGAAAATTGGATGAAACATGGCCTTCAGATTTTGATGTTGTGATCCAGGAGTATCCAGTCTGAAAATTCATGAAACATGGTGCCTAGAGGAAGAAAAAAGGCCGTAGTCTTCTGTAGGTTGGCGCCTACGTACTAGTAAACATATCGGATAGTACACGAGCTAGGGGGTTGGAGCTCCCTTCCAGAAGAAGATGGAGAATGAGAGAAGGTTGTAGCCTTCTGTAGGTGGGTGCCTACGTATTGGTATGAGTCTACACTAGTACAAAATTGTAAATAGATTTTCTTATTATTAAAAGAAGATAGAGACGACAACAGCAGGTGGTTTTCACCCACATTGGGTTTCCACCTTAAATTTTGGTGTTCATGTGTGTTTCTTATGTGTGATGGTTTATTCTGTTATTACTACACATGGTTACTGTTTAATGTTTAATAAAGTATTGATGCACTGATTAAAGATCAACATATGATGAATTAACTGAGTCATAAGTTCACTATATATACACTGGCTACCTTAAGAACAGTTGCATGCACATGCGAGTTTCCTTCTCTGAAGTAGTATATATAAATATGATTATGGAAATGAAAAAGTTATTGATTTGTAAATACTGATTCACCCCCCTCTTAGTATTATTTCCAACAAGTGGTTTCAGAGCAGGTCCTTCAGAAGAAGCTTGATCCCTTGAAGGAAGATCCATCAAGATGAGTAATCACGAAAGCATGGGATCCATCATACTGCCAATATTCGATGGGAGAAACTTTTTTTATTGGAAAATAGGAACCACAACCTATCTAAAATCTCTTAGAACAGATGTTTGGGAAATTGTGGAAGGAGGATATAAATTTCCAACAGCAATTCCTACATACACGACAGGTAAAAAGAAATATGAAACCAATGCCAAAGTTGTCAATACTTTATTGGGAAGTATGTCACAATCAGAGTTTGACAAAGTCATGCAGCTCAAATCAGCCAAAGAAATATGGACAAAATCATTCAAAGCTACGAAGGAGACTCTCAGGTAAAACATGCTAAGCTTCAAACTCTCAAAATTCAGTATGAAACTCTTAAGATGCATAGTGATGAGAGTATAGCTAGTTACTTATTACATATATATGAGGTTGTTAATTGTATGAATAATCTAGGTGAAGAAATAAAGGAATTTACCTTAGTTGAGAAAATTTTGAGATCCTAGTCTACTAAATTTGAATCAAAAGTGTCTGCCATAGAAGAAAAATATGATCTGTAGAATATCACTATGATACAACTTCATAGAATCCTAACTACTTTTGAGGTGAGAAAAGGAGGTCCATCAGATATGAGAGAATCCGCATTTAAAGCTTCAGAAAAAGGAAAATAAAAGGAAGAACACAATGAATCAGGACACATTTCAGAAGAAGAAGATGAGGTAAATTTTGTCCAGAAGCTTCAATGGGGTTCTGGAAGGTTCAAAGGTAAGCTACCATTCAAATGCTTTGCTTGTGGTAGAATTGGTCATTATGCTGCTAGATGTCCTCATAAAGATAAATATGAAAACGGAAAGGAATATGCAAAAGGGAATAGGAAACAAGTTGTGAATATAAGGAGTTACTATACTCATGAAGATAGCGATGGTTTATCTAATAGTGATGAAGATGAAACTGGTCAAGATTATAGACTTCTCATGGCTTATTATAGCGATGATTTTTGGGATAGTTTAGAAGAGGATGGTGATGGTTTATCTAATAGTGATGATTATAGACTTCTCATGGCTTATGACAATGATGATTTTTGGGATGCTTTAGAAGAGGAAAACTTTCATGAAGAAATCTCTAAACTCAAAATATGTTTAGATGAAAAGAATATGATCATAGATACCTTGACATACCAACTTCCTGAAAAAGAAAAACACAATGAAAAACTAGAATGTGAAATTGTGGGTCTAAGAAAAGATCTCAAGAAAACAAAATCTCTTAATCTTAGATTTGCTAAAGGATCAAAAACTTTAAATGAAATTATCAAAGTTCAACGTTCTCCTTTGATAAAGACAGGTCTTGGATATACTGAAGAAGCATCTCAATCATAGAAGTTGTTAACCTCCACCAAAAGCTATCTTGATGCAACAAATACCAGTGAACAATATGAAAATCGTCAACAAAGGCATAAAGCTGATCACCAAGTAAATTATACTCAATTTTCTCCAAGGATGAATATCAATAGAAGCCACAACCAACCTTAGAAAAATCATAATCAATTTTCTCCAAAGATGAATATCAATAGAAACTGCAGTCAGCAGGAAAATAGATTCGATAGTCTCTGAAACTTCTTTAATGGGCAATGTTTTTCATGTCATAATTTTGGGCACAAAGCTACTTAATGTGTTTCTTACAAAACCATCATGATTGGAGAAGCACGAAATGAAAGGAATGTAATAGGTATCAAGAGAAGTTCCTATAATAACTTTTCTCCTCTTAAAAATGAAATATAATGCTCAATTTGTAACAACTTTGGTCATGAAGAATCTGAATGCAGGAGAAAATTTCGTCAAACACCTCAAAGGGCCCAAATTCCATTAAATCCAAATATGAGGAGAAAGAAATAATCTCAAATTGAAATATGTGGTATAGCCTTGTATGCAGAAGGAAAAGAAAATCAATGGTACATCGACAATGGATGCTCCAAACATATGATACGTGACAAAGAGAAACTCCACTCATATAATGCGTTAGAAAAGGAAAAGAATGTCTCATTTGGAAATGACACTCTAGTTTTCATAAAAGGTAAAGGTTCTGTTTTCTTGAAAGAATAGGTTCAATCTAGAAATGTTATGTATGTAGATGGTTTAAAGCATAACCTATTGAGTGTCAGTCAAATGTGTGATCAAGGAAATGAAGTAGTGTTTTGATCAAACGGATGTGTTGTTCGTGAGCTTTATACAAGAGAAACTGTGATCAGAGGTACAAGAACTCCAAACAAATTTTACATACTCATAGGAGGACAACAACAGTGCTATCTAAGCAAAAATGATGATAACTAGTTGTGGCATAGAAGATTGGGACATCTAATATTTTCTCAAAAAAGAAAATCATGCAGACTCAAGGTTGTTCGTGATCTTCCAGATATCAGCATCCCAGAAAATACAATATGCAAACCATGTCAAATCTGTAAGAAAACCAAAGTACACTTCATGGAAAAAGAAGGGTCAACTATTAAGCCTCTTGAACTTATCCATACTGATTTATGTGGACCAACAAGGAAAAATTCACCTCGTGGACAAGAATACTTTATATTGTTCATTGATGATTTTTCCTAAATGTGTTGGATAGGTATTCTAAAGCATAAATATGAAGCATTTGAAAAGTTATAAGCCTTCAAATCTTTGGTTGAAAATGAATCAAATCGAAAAATCAAATGCCTCAGATCTGATCGAGGAGGGGAATTTATATCGGATGAATTCTTTGACTTTTGTGAGAAACATGGAATAAAAAGGCAATTCTCCACTACAAGAACTCCTCACCAAAATGGTGTGGTAGAAAGGATGAACATAATAGTTCAACAAATGGCTCAAATGCTAGATGAATTTGGAACTCTTGCAACCTTCTGGGGTTAATCTGCATTTGCTACCATGACTATTCTCAACAAAGCAAATGTTTGGGTAAATAGCACTCAAACTCTACATGAACTTTGGTATGGTAAGACTCCTACTGTAAAATACTTTAAAATTTTTGGAAGAAAATGTTTTATCAAAAGGACTGATGAAAAACTTGGTAAGTTTGAACCCAGAGAAGGTGAAGGGATTCTTCTTGGTTATTCTTCCAGAAGTAATGGATATAAATGTTATAATAAAAAACTTGGGAAAATTGTCGAAAGCATTGATGTTGTAGTTGATGAAGAATGCAGAAATCCAAAACAGATAAAATCAATAGAATATTATGACAATGAGGAAGATGGGGATTACTTTTCCACATCAAATCAACATTATATTGAAGAAGAAACCAATGAAGCACCAGAAGAAGATATAATGGTAGAAGAAAAGACTTTGTCTAGGTATGTTCAAAAAATCATCCAGAAACTCAAATTTTAGGAGAAAGGGAGGTTGGTGTACAGACAAGAAGAACTATTACAAGGACCTCAAGTTATCTAGCATTACTATCCTCCACTAAACCTCAAAATGTAAATGAAGCATGTAAAGATGAATATTGGGTCAAGGCCATGGATGAAGAACTTGAGAAAATTGAAGAAAATGACACTTGGGAATTAGTTCCTAGACCTCATGATAAAAATATTATAGGAACTAAATGGATATTCAAGAACAACCCGAATGAAAATGGAGAAGTCATTAGAAACAAGGCCATACTTGTTTGTAAAGTGTATGCTCAACAATAAGGTATAGATTTTGAAGAAACTTTTGCACCTATTGCCAGACTTGAAGCCATAAGAATGTTTCTTGCTCTTTCCAGTTTTCGAAAATTCAAAGTATACTAGATGGATGTAAAATCAGCTTTCCTTAATGGAGATTTTGAAGAAGAAGTTTATATTGAACAGCCATAAGGGTTCATTCTTGGAAATGATTCAAAACTTATATGTAGACTCAAAAAGGCTCTCTATGGTCTGAAACGGGCTCCAAGGGCTTGGTGGTACCACCTTGACAAATATCTACACCAACAAGGTTTTACAAAAGGATTTGCAGATAGCAATTTATATACAAAGATTGAAAATGATAAATTGCTAATTATTATTGTTTATGTTGATCATATCATTTTTGGTAGCAATAAAGAATCCATGAGTCAAAATTTTTCTTCAGTAATGCAATAGTAATTTGAAATGTCCTTGCTTGGTGAACTTACCTATTTCTTGGTCTACAAGTTTAGCGAACTAAAGATGGTATTTTTCTTTCACAAACCAAATATCTCAAGCAGATATTGAAAAAGTACGGAATGGAAGATTCTAAACATGTATGTACTGCAATGGTAACAGGATATAGTCTCAACTCAAATGATGAGTCAGCAACAGTACATCAACCAACTTACAGATCCATGATTGGCAGTATGCTTTATCTAACGGGTGCCCAACCTGACATCATACATGCAGTAGGAATAGTTGGAAGAATCTAAGAAAATCCAAAGGAATCACACCTTCAGGAAATCAAAAGAATTTTCAAATATCTTCAAGGAACTCAGGACTTTAGACTATGGTATCCCAGAGATGCAGATCTTACTCTTCATGCATATACAGATGCAGATTGGGTAGGAATTGTTGATGATAGAAAGAGCACTAATGGTGGTGCATTCTATATGGATTCTAGGTTAGTGTCTTGGTTCAGCAAGAAACAAAGTTCAATTGCCTTATCCATAGCTGAAGAAGAATATGTGGCTGCTACATCTTGCTGCACACAACTATTTTGGATGATGCAAACTTAGTAAGACATTCAGATCACATGTACTCCACCCATCTCCATTCTATGTGATAATACAAGTGCCATCAGTATTTCAAAGAATCCAGTCATGCACTCTAAGACCAAGCACATACCCATCAAGTACCATTTTCTACGAGAACAAGTGCTTGAAGAAAAGGTCACATTGGAGTATGTCCCCTCCAAAGAACAGGTTGCTGATATATTCACTAAACCATTGCCTAGAGAAATATTTGAATATATCAGACAAAAGTTGGGAGTAGTTGCTGCATCATCCTACTGTTAAATGTAATTTTTCAGAGAAATGTTATTATACACGGGTTTCATGAAGTATAGTCACGTATACACGCAAGTTTCTGTGGCTGGAGAAGTGTATATGTTTTTCTGACAGGAAAAGAGTGTGTTGGAATTTGATATGGGTGCTCTGGCTAATGTTGATGATTATAGTCTAACGATATTTTTTTTAATTCATTTTTATCTGACTGACAAAGATGCCTTGATTAATGACTTGTTAAAAATGCACAAGTAGCACAGGTTCAGGGGGAGCATTAGCTTTCACATGCATTCTGCATTGTTGGCATTATGGTTGCTGAGTCTAGCTATGGCTTTAGATATTTATACCATTTGTTGCTTAAGTCATGTAAAAGTCTAAGGTGTGATATGACTTCTCATACATTTGAATGAGTCCTATTGGACAAATGATGTAATTTGTATCCCCACTTTGCATGGGATGGATGATGTATATTTGTTGTATTTCTGTCATGTATAAACAATTCGTATATCCCCACTTGGTTGGGTGGATGAGTCAAATTTGGTATATCCCCACTTGATTGCGAGATTGATGTATGTATGAGCCATTGGTGATGGGAAGGTCAAAATCGCATAGTTGAGTTATATAGTCATGTTATTCTTTCGGAAAATATTTATTTAGACTCTGCATGTGCTCAGGGGGAGCATGGATGGTTAGTGCATCAAAGCATGTACAATGATATCAGAACATGCACAAAGAGGGAGTTTAATCAGAGAATTCAACATGTGGCTAGGGGGAGCATGACCAATGTTTATATTCAGCTGTTCAGATATGACATTATTCATATCAAAGGGGGAGAATATCCTAGTACACCATTTTCCCTTGATGTCTGTTAGCTTTGCTATGTTCTTCAGCAGTTGATGGATAAAAATAGGTGTTGAGCAGTGCCGGTTTGGTTGTATAAGGCTGGTAGCAATATTTCATGCTTTCTACTTCATTTTCCCTTTTCTCCTTATAACTCCCACACCTTCGTTTCCTCCTTCCTCTTAAATTCCACTTATTCCCCTTTAAAACCCTTTATCCCTGTTTTTGTCTCAAAACCCCACATAAACATCTTTCACAGCTCCTGGGAATTTTTGTTTATAAACCTTATAAATCTCGATTACCCATTTAAAGCTCGTTTAAACCCATCCTTCATTTAATTCCCTGGCACTAAAAGTCCTAACCCTTTATAATGCCACGCATATAATAAAAAACCATAACTCAACGTCTTTACCTGTCACAATAACCCCGAAACATGTGCTTTAATTCATGGTCGTTCGATCATCCCGCGGAGATCCGACGGTGTACGCTTCCCCCGCTCCGAAAACGTGCACGTCCGATAGCCCGTGGGGAAGTGGTTTCCCGCCAGCCACGTGTTGCAACCTTACTTAATCGCACCCCATGTTACGAAAACAACCATTGCACCAAAATCGGTGCGGGGAAACCACCCACCCGTGAAACCGTCGATCCCTTGCTCGTTAACCATCACGCATCTTCCTCGTGTGATGGTCGTCCGATCATCCCCACCCATGATCCGACGGTCCTCGTTATTCTTGCACATAAGTCTCCTGATCTCCTCCATAGATTGATCTCCACCATTGATATCTGCGATCCAACGGCTGCTATTGATCCCTGTTATGCCTTTGTGTCCTCCATCACCTCCCGCCAGTTTTCAATGCAATTTTCATGTTTGTAGTTGTCCTGTGCATGCGAAGGAGAAAGCAACAAATCCAATAGCTACCTATACCCTGTAGATTAAAGATTCAACTACCTACAATTAAAGACAGGATGGCCGAAGGACAAACAGTACATGGCTCGAGAAGATAACTGCATTAATCAGTCATGGAGATTTGTACATATTACACTCTACCTGTTTAGGAAGGACTGCAGAGCACCAGAAAGGTCAAATTCATCCATCAAAGCATTCAAACTGTAGCAAAGGCCCATTTCAAATAATTAATGTGGTTGGTGGTCAGTTATGACCCCTTTACGCATTGCCTAGTAGAGAAATTTTGTAACTAACCTCTATAAATATCCAGAAGACAGAATGTAATAGGTTGATGAGTGTTATTTTGTTGTAAGCTTCAACTTCTGGAGACTGTAACTACTATGATACCTGCAGCTTCTGGTCTTCATTTCCAGCTAATGCAAGCTTCTTTTGCTGTTAATTGCGCACTGTCCACTTCTTATTCTTTATTCCAGGTTGTGCCTGCTATACATTTATTCATGTGCTGTTGAAATTTAGCATTGGAGGGGTTGTCCTCCCACCTTTGTGTTAGAATCTAGTTGGTATTATTGAATTTGTATGCAGGTTTTTGTTGTTTTAATGCTAGAGAGCTGTCATCCTGTCTGTGCATTAGGAAATAGAATTATAGACCTCTTTACTGGTTGCAGCTAGCCATCACAGGGTCCTGTGAATCTGCTGGTGTGATCAGTGTTCTCCATCATCACATTTTCCTTAAACTGTGAGTAATTGGTGGTCTAAACCCTTGTAGTTTGGGGGTGTTCACCCATGTCTAGGGTTAAGCATAGTAGAAGTGGTTATCTGGCTTGAATATGCAGCATTTCTTTCATTCATCCATCATTTGTCCAACATTTTGTTGAGTTTGTAATGTTCCCGAGCATCTTTGATATGCAAACTAGGAGAGTTTCTTGGGGTGATAATATTAATTGGTGCCGTTTCCAGGGAGAGGAGAATTGAAGCTCAGTTTCCCTGGGAGAACGACACAGCTTCAAGCTTTGATGATAGATAAGGTTTGAACATAGTTTTTGGTTGTAATCATCTATTTGACGACTCCACTAGAGGAAGACCATCATTTGGCGACTCCACATTGCAGCTCTGGTGCAGTTGGTGAGGCATGTTCAGAGATATCTTCAAAAATCATTAGCTGAACCAGTGCTTGATCCTGAGAAGATTGTTCAGTAGAAGAAAATATCGAAGTAAGGAGCATCAAGACTAGGTAAGCCTTAGAATTTTTATGTATCTCTGCTAGTGTAGAAATACCTCCAAAGATCCATACAGCTCCTTGTTAATCATTTCCCATTCAAACCTCAGTTCAAAAAATCATTCATATTGTCTATCATATTCCTCTGTTGCTGTCATTCTTTTCATTGATTCATATCACTCAGTCCACCAGTATCCTTTCATATAGCCCAGTCATGGCAGGTCAGCAAGCCCTTACAAGGATAGAAAGAATAGTTGCTGCTAGGTATGGACCTTTGGTCTTGCCTGTCCCTTTGAATGCCATGCCTACAGGAGATTATCAAGAATTTATGCCAAATTTTACTGGTAAAGAAGGAGCATCAACAGAAGAGCACCATGAATCTTTTTATTGTTATGCTGATAATCTAGACTTCAGTGAAGAGGATGTCTGGATGAGGGTTTTTGTTCAAAGCCTAGATGGGGAGGCTAGAAAATGGTTTAGAGATTTACCCCCTAGGTCTATTGTAGATATTGAGGCCTTAGATGATGTATTTTTAAAGCACTGGGGGAATAATAAAGATCTTCTCTTTTATCATGATGAATTTGGGAACTTGCAAAGAGAAGATGGTGAGCTGCTATCCGATTTCAACAAAAGATTCAACCTTATGTACAGCAGAATGCCAGCTGAAGTAAGACCCACCCCTTCTTCTACTATGATCACTTATGCTCAGGCCTTCGATTCTCAATTCTGCCTACTGTTAAGAGAAAGAAGATGCACTTCTTTGGCTAATATGCAAAATGCAGCCTTTGAAGTAGAAGCAAACATCATTGCTGCAGAGAGACTTGAAGGTGATGCCGAGAGGAGAAGTCAGGGAGGTGAATCCTCATCATCCTCAGAGCTTGAGATCAATAAATTAGCTAGGATGATAGAGCTATTGAACTCTAAAGTTTCCAAATTAAAAGTTGAGCAGAATTCTAAGGAAGCTGGAGCTCATTGTTCTTTTTCTTTTCCAACTCCATATCCATATAAAGAAGCAAATGAGCATTTGCAGATTATGCAAAGAAATAAGATTACAAATGAAGACAAAGGGGTGAGGCCCATTTTACAAAATATAGTCATAGAAGAGGTGCAGCATGAGGAAGAGGTCCATGGTTTGGAAGGTGCTCCTTTCCTAACTAGAGCTGCATATCAAAAAGCATTATCAAAAGGCATTGTTGGTCAGTTTGTTGCAACTGCAGAACAACAAGCTTATCAGTAGCAGCAATCAGCAGAAAGCCCCTTCATCCTCCAAGAATCTGTGCCCAAAGCCAGCTCATCTTCACATGGCTATGCAGATCTGCAAATGAGCCAGCCTGCTATTATTCCCAGCACAATGATCAATAAGGGAGAGGAAAGCTCTCCATCATCTTTTGTTTCTCTGTCTGCTCAAAAGAGAATCCCTCAAAGTTGCCACTTAAACACTGAGGCAGAACATAATTCAATGCTCAAGGCTGAAACTGATCATCTCAGTCTTGATAGTTTGAAGCCTACTCATATGGCCTCTACACAGACTGAAAGGGCAGCTTATCAGATAACAAAGGAAGAGGATGCTCAGTCTTGGAACTCTTACTTGGATGTGGACTGTTTCAAGAAAAATGAAGGAGCAGATAATGTCTCTGTGTCCCCTGCACAAGAATACAGTGGTGCATCTTTCATATTAGTTGTGCAGACTACAAAAGACACATACATGTACACAGCAGCCATGATTATTCAGCAGGTGTACAAAAGCTTCTGTAAAGAACATCCAAAGAGGAAAATACACAGAAGGGAGATGAAAGTTGATCCATATCTACCTATGAAGCTCAAATGTCCTAAACTGTTTGAGGTAGAGGATCAAATAAATCTTGTCTTGCTGATCTATGATGAACTGGATGACAGGCAACAGTTTTGATGGCCTAGCAAATGGGTAATTTTTTAAGTTTTAAGTTTTCAGGCCTTAATAATTGTAAGCAATTTCTTTTTCAGTTTTAGGAGTAGGCTTAATTTGACTCCATGCCCAATGGATACCAGGAAATGTTCTTAAAGCTGAGTTTGGTATCAATGCATTGGTCTGCAGGATTCTTGAGACCTCACAGGGAGGATCTCATCCCCAGAAGGAGCCAATGTTAGCTTTGCTATGTTCTTCAGCGGTTGATGGATAAAAATAGGTGTTGAGCAGTGCTGGTTTGGTTGTACAAGGTTGGCAGCAGTATTTCATGCTTTCTCCTTCATTTTCCCTTTTCTCCTTATAACTCCCACACCTCCGTTTCCTCCTTCCTCTTAAATTCCACTTATTCCCCTTTAAACCCCTTTATCCCTATATTTGTCTCAAAACCCCGCATAAAACTTTTTCACAGCTCCCAGGCGTTGTTGTTTATAAACCTTATAAATCCCAATTACCCATTTAAAGCTTGTTTAAACCCATCCTTCATTTAATTTACTGGAGCTAAGAGTCCTAACCCTTTATAACACCACGCATATAATTAAAAACCATAACTCGGTGGCTTTACCTGTCACATCAACCCCGAAACTCGTGCTGTAATTCATGGTTGTCCGATCATCTCACGGAGATCCAACAATGTATGCTTCCCCCGCTCCGCGAACTTGCACGTCCGATACCCCGCAGGGAAGCGGTTTCCCGCTGGCCACGTGTTACAACCTTACTTAATCATAGCCCATGTTACGGAAACTGCCATCGTGCCAAAAGTGGTGCGGGGAAACTGCTCGCCCGCGAAACCGTCGATCCCCCGCTCATTAACCGTCGCGCATCTTCCTCGTGCGATGGTTGTCCGATCATCCCCGCCCATGATCCGACGGTCCTCGTTCTTCCTACGCATAAGTCTCCCGATCTCCTCTATAGGTTGATCTCCACCATTGATCTCTCCGATCCAACGGCTACTATTGATCCCTATTATGCCTTTGTGTCCTCCATCACCTCCCACCAGTTTTCAATGCAATTTTCATGTTTGTAGCTATCCTGTGCACGTTAAGGAGAAAGCAATGAAGCCAATAGCTACCTGTACCCTGTTGATTAAAGATTCAACTACCTACAATCAAAGACAGGATGGCCAAAGGACAAACAGTATAGGGCTCGAGAAGGTAACCACATTAATCAGTCATGGAGATTTATACATATTACACTCTACCTGTTTAGGAAGGACTGTAGAGCACCAGAAAGATCAAATTCATCCATTAAAGTAGTCAAACTACAACAGAGGTCCATTTCAAAGAATTAGTGTGGTTGTTGGTCAGTTATGACCCCTCCACGCATTGACTAGTAGAGCAATTTTGTAAATAACCTCTATAAATATCCAGAATGTAATAGGTTGATGAGTGTTATTTTGTTGTAAACTTCAACTTCTGGAAACTGTAACTACTATGAGACCTGCAGCTTCTGGTCTTCATTTCTAGCTAATAAAAGCTTCTTTTTCTATTAATTTCTCACTGTCCACTTCTTATTCTTCTTTATTCCACATTGTGCCTACTATACGTTTATTCATGTGCTATTGAAATTTAGCATTAGAGGGGCTGTCCTCCCACCTCTGTGTTAGAATCTAGTTGGTATTATTGAATTTGTATGGAAGTTTCTATTGTTTTAATTCTAGAGATCTTTCATCCTATCTGTGCATTAGGAAATAGAATTACAAACCTCTTTACTAGTTGCAGCTGGCCATCACAGGGTCATGTGAATCTGCTGGCTTGATCAGTGTTCTCCATCATCACATTTTCCTTAAACTCTGAGTAATTGGTGGTCTAAAGCCTTGTAGTTTGGGGGTTTTCACCCATGTCTGGGGTTAAGCATAGTAGAAGTGGTTATCTAGCTTGAATATGCAGCATTTCTTTCATTCGTCCATCATTTATCCAAGATTTTGTTGAGTTTGTAATGTTCCCGAGCATCTATGATATACAACCTAGGAGAGTTTCTTGGGGTGATAACAATGTCAAAGGGGGAGAGTATTTTGGTGTTGCCTTTTATCTCTAATAGTTTCTACAGTGTGCAGTAACAAACACCAACATGGTTTCCATCAAGTCCAAAGGGGGAGATTGTTGGCATTATGATACATGTGTTGTACTTGGTGGCAACCCACTTGTAGCAAAACAACTTACTTGTATATGGTAACTAGATGAATCTATAGCAGAGATATCAAATGTGATAGAATGCATGGCAGTTCAAAGGAATCATTTCAGAAGTAATATGGCAAATTATAGTGCAACAGGTCTATTCAGAAGTAACAGGACATTGGTAAAGAAGAATAGGAAGATGGAACTTAGGTCTACTAATCAAAATAAATAATGTAAAGAAAAAGGTTGATGTAAAGTAGCTTGAGAAGTATATGCAGGTCCACTTAGTCAAAACAGCGTATACACGCTGGTCCACGAAACAAAAAGAGTGTATACGTATACACGCACTCTCTCAGGAGGAGAAGGGCGTACAAGTTGGAAAACCAAGGTTTTGGTTCGAGGTATTTGATCCAAGGTATTTTGTTCCAAGGTATTGGTCGAAGGTACTTGGTCCAAGGTATTTGGTCTGAGGTATTGACCCTAAGTATTTGGTCCAAGGTATTGATCCTAAGTGGTTTTTCTCCAAGGTATTGACAAAGGATCTAAGTATATAAGGAGGAGAAGATCAGAGGGCTAAGTGTACAAGTAATGAATATCTTATGAAGTGTCATATCAAAAGTAAATATACATGTTATGGGTTTCTAATGATTTTCTTGATCTAGACAAAATATTCACCTGAGCATTTGATGATGGATGAGATCTAATGATGGATCAAGATCATAATGACTTATTATTATTGAATGATCTGATATTAGGTTAGATCTGATTATGTACACTTGTTTTATTCTTTAAATATCGTGATTGGGGTTTGTCTGAAGTTTGGAGGTGCAACCAAGTTTTGAAGTAAGTATTTGCAGATCTGTACACTGGTTCGGTTTGACGAAGGTGCATATACACACTGGTTTGGCTCTTCCAAGTAGCATATGCAAAAGAAAAGCTTGATGTTCAAGGATGATTGATCTGTCAGAATAGTGCTGTTGTTTTACTGTTGTCTGTCAATCAAATCTTCTTAGCTCTGAATGTAAAATTGAATGCATAAGGAGGCTGGTATTTGATTGATTGATTGTATAAGTGAGAAGAAGTGATATCTGTCATTGCCTCTGTAAAGCTCTGTACGTTGATAGTAGATATTCATTATATTGCTCGTTGGTACATACTTGATTCAAAAGTTTGTGTTTGCAGTAGTTTTGAAGGTATACGCTGGTTTGATTAACGGAAGTAGTGTATACATGCAGTTTGGGTTCAGTCAAGTAGTATATACACTCTGATGCATGGTTTTTATGGTTACAGCTGGTTTTGAATGATGATGCAGGTTTCTGGGTTCCGCACAGTGTTTTGGTGTCAGTGTTCTGATTGTTTAGATTAACTGAATGTTGGTTGATGAAGTTTAAGTTTAAAAGTTGTTTATGGGTCCAGCATGAAAATTGGATGAAACGTGGCCTTCAGATTGTGGTGTTGTGATCCAGGCATATCTAGTCTAAAAATTCATGAAACGTGGTCCCTGGAGGAAGAAAGAAGGTCTTATCTTTCTGTAGGTCAGCACCTACGTACTAGTAAACAGATTGGCTAGTACAAGAGCTAGGGGGTTGTAGCTCCCTTCGAGAAGAATCTGGAGAACGAGAGAAGGTTGTAGCCTTCTGTAGGTGGGTTCTTGCATACTGATATGAGTATGCACCATTACAATATTGTAAACATATTTTCTTATTATTAAAAGAAGACAGATACGATAGCAACAAGTGTTTTCCACCCACATTGGGTTTCCACCTCAAATCTTGGTGTTTATGTGTGTTTCTTATGTGTGATGGTTTATTCTGTTATTACTGCACATGGTTACTGTTTATTGTTTAATAAAGTATTGATGCACTAACTAAAGATCAACATATGATGAATTAACTGAATTATAAGTTCACTAGATATGCATTGGTTGCCATAAGAACAGTTGTGTGTACACGTGAGTTCCCTTCTATGAAGTAGTGTATATAAATCTAATTATGGAAATGAAAAAGTTATTGATTTGTAAATACTGATTCACACCACTCTCAGTATTATTTCCAACAATATCATGGATCCATTTTCTAGATGTTGGATAAACCTTACATTGTGTGACCAAATGCTGTAGATATCCATGAGGTTGGAGATTTGAATCTAAGACTTGGGTGTTTCGAAGCTGCAAATTTGGTTTCCAAGAATTAATGTAATCTTCCCAATTCATCAATTCTAGAATTTCTATGAGAGTTTCATGACTAAGAGAAGAATCCCATTCAATTAATATAACCATTAGCTGGGTCTGTTCCTAAATATTTTCTCTACTGAGAAAATCAGAAATACAGTTTTTGTTTCCCTTTATGTGTTCAATTTCAAAATCAAAGTTTGTGAATAGGGCTTTCCATCACACACAATTTGACTCTCCTAGTTTCTCGAAGTCTTTGGTTAACATCTTCTTCATCACTGAAGCATTACTTCTAATAAGAAATATTTTGTTTATTAGGTGTATATCAAATTTACCAATGAAATTCCAAGCATCTTTCACTTCCTTTTCAATGGTTGAATATTTATTCTCTGCAATTTTCCACACACCTAAGGAAAATTGGATAATTTTCTCTTGATATTATTTGATTTGTTTGAGAATTCCACCAAAACCTATATGACCGGTGTCTGTTTCAATAATTTTATACATATTTTCATCTAATACATACATGATGGGAAGCATTCCTACTTTTTCTTTAATATTCTTGACAACACTTATATGTGCTATGGTCAAAGGCTCTGGATTCTTTTTTAGTCTTTGGTTCATAATTTTTTCATCTTGTGCATAATTGTTATAGAAATTACATATGTAGTTTAGACAACCTAGGAACCTTTGCAACCGTGTCTTATCTTTTATTTCATTTGGGAATTATTATAGAAATGAAAATGCATGTTGTTGGAGAGAAATTTGGTCGTTTTCTATGATATGTTCGAGGAATTTGACCTTCGTCTGAAAAATATCCATCTTTTTCTTGCTTTGGAAAAATCCACTATTTTTGACTATATGCATGAGTTTATATACATGATTAAAATGTTCATCTATGGACTTGGAAAGGATTAAAACACCATTAGTATATACAATTAACCAATCGAAATATGACCTGAAAACTTGACCCATGAATTTCTGGAAATTAGAAGGAGCATGCTTGAGTCGAAAAGGCATAAAATTCCATTCATAATGTTTGGATGGGACAATAAATTTTTGTTTTGAACATATCTTCTTCTTGATTGATACTTGCCAGAAACCCAACTTCATGTTGAATTTTGAAAATATATTTGCTCCTACAATTCTAGCTATTAGATTTCCTCTGTGAGGAATGGGATAAGTATCATCAACCAAAACATTATTAAGTGGTATAATTTATTATCAATCTAGTTACTCCTCTAATCTATTCAGAGAGCTTATTCACATAGAATCTATAACAGTTCCAGGGACTGTTATATTGTCTTATTAGTCATCTTTTCAAAATATATTGTATTTCTGTTTGGTAGAGATTTTGTTATTATTCATTCATTTGGATGGCTTTGCTCCTACAAGGTTTTCCTGTAGATTTAGTTTTGTAATGTAGTTCTAGAAAATAATTTTTTTGTGCCAAAAAACATTGTGTTCTTTTGCACAACATTTTGCATCTAACTGTTTCCTCAAACATTCTATTTTTCTTATTACCATATCTTCTCTCCATCCTTCATCAATCTTAAGATGGGATTTTAGGTCTTTGAGCTCTTCCAGATGCTTTTGGGACTGATCGTATTCTGGCATGGCCTGGACCATAATTGAAATCCTTGGAGTTGAGACAAAAGGTAGTATGATGGCTTGTGAATACCCTTCTTTATTTGGGACAGAGATATAATATCCAGACTAACCATCATCTAATCTTGTTGAACCATGGGGTTAAACGACTGCTAAGAATGGATTTCCCAAAATACAGTGTATTGGGATGCTTCCTACTACAAATTTAATAATTATATAGTAATTTTCTAAACAAATGATGCCTTTAGGAACTTCATATTGAAGTTGTATTCTTGTGTTCCTAGCCATATGACTTCTCTTCTTGCCTTAGCCCAATATTTAGCAAGAATCAAATTTTTATTTAATACATTTATGTCTGCCCCTATGTCCAATAGAGTCTTTAGAGTAAAGACTTCACCTCAAATTTTAAATTTGAGCATAACATGATATTGTTGGTGTTGGACTGCCATAATTTTCATATTGTTTAGCCCTAAGAATTCATCTGATTTAACCAAATAAATCTCTATATTTGAATTCTTTCTTAAAGAGGGGTTTTTTTTTGATACCTAATGATGTTCTGGGATATTATATTATTTTTCTTTCTCCATTTTTCCCTTTTCTAATATGGAAACTTGATCTATAATTTCAATAATTTCCTTTTTCATATTTTTTTTTCTCTTGAATGAATTCATTGATTGTAAGAACTCTTTCTTTATCTTGTGGATGGTTTCTTTGAAATGACTTAGTATTCTTCTCATAGGAAGCATCAACAAAGAGGGATCTTGAGGCAGTACCTTTGCTTGTACGAGTTGACGTAGAACCTTCATTCCTAAGCATGGTCTGAAGGAATGTTTCCATCAGAATTTCTTTCATGTCTCCTTCAGGAAGCATTTTGATTGCTGCTAAGGCCATGAATTCTTCGTTGTAGGAAATATGATTCATACATATTTTTAATTTATGCTGTAAGATAAGATCTTCTTCAGAACTATATCTAGAATTTGGTTCTGAGCCATTACAATGACAATTTTCTGAATCTGTGCATCTACAATAGTCAACAAGGAAAACTGCATCATGATCATCTATGGATTCTTAATTAGAAACACTAAAACTGAAAGTTTATGTAGAGTCACAATAGTTTTGTCCCAAAACATGTACTTCTTCTTTGATGTTAACATTGGGACAATTTTAAGTTTTATGGAATTTAGAACCACATTTGTAACATTGAATTTGGACTAGTGATTTCGTTTCTTCTCTTCTTTGTCTATCATATTGGTATTTCTTAATGATTATCTATGATTTTTTCCCTTTGTGTAATTTTGATTCTTCTCCTTGTGGGAAATTATTTGAAGTATTCCCCTGCTTTCCAGGTAACCAAAGAGTTAGTTTATTCCAAGCCCCTTTCTTATATGTCTTAAGATGAATGTCTTGAGGACCATAGTAGTGGGATCTGGGAATCCTTTTGTAATATCATTTTTCTTTTCTGGATCTTTGGGGCTTGGAAGAATAGTTCATTTTTATTTTTTAAATTTTCTTTATGGCCTTTTTCATTATTTTCTTGTGTACAACTGGATCATCTATTGATAGAACATATTTATTAGATATAAATATGCTATCAGGCAACTTGGAGAATTTTTGTATGGATTTTTTTCACTTTCATGCTTGTACAGAATCCGACCAAATCTTTATTTAAGAGGCTTTATATCTCTCCCCAAGTATAAGATTCATAGGGATTTTGAAAGAATTCTTGAATCTTCATGTAATCTATGAATTTGGAAGGAAGAGCAGTAAGATATACTTGTTTCCATAACATATTTTTGATATTTTTTACTTCATAAATTCTTTGGACCCAATCCCTATGAAAATATTCATATTGGAACATCCTTTTGAATTTGAGATTCATTAAAACCACATAATGTTTATCTCAAATATATGTCTCTGCACCACACTAGTGCTAAAAAATGAGTGATGTTAGAGCACCTATCATGTTTTTTCTGGATTCTTGTCTTCATTATGTATAATATCTGCTACTTCATCTTTAACTGTTTCATCTTCCATTTTTTCTACAAGCACTGGAGAGGATTTTTCTTCCCACCATATCTGAAGGGTACTAGAAAAACACTGAATTAATGACTTACAGGCTTCTACTTCACTTTTTCCCCTCATGCAGATTAGTTTATATTCTGTGAACATTTGTTCAATCATTTTCCTTATTTGGCCTGAGCTTAAGTTTTCAATGTTCCATTATTTATGGGCATCAATGAAACATGTGTGGGACTCACGAAAATTTCCTTTACTGCTCAAATTAGGGGAAGAATACCGGGAGTATTTTCTAGGTAGTGGTTCATAGAATGGAAAAAGATGAGAATCATATGCGGATTTTTGTTTTTCCATGTTTCCTTTTGGAAACAAACTGGGAAATTTATCTATAGTATTCTAGATAGAATGTAGTGGGACAAGATGGCTAAATAATAGTGTATAAGGGATTTCCTTGTCTTTATTTGTTAAAGACATTTTTTCAAACTTTGAGGAAAGGTCTTCAATCTATTTTTTCTGACAATTTCTTTGCTTCATTATAACTTTCTCGAACAAATTCTTTAATAGTAGAAACAGAAAATTAAAACTAATTCGTTCTTTTATTTACATAATTTACATAAACTTGTAAAGAGTCTACTTTTTCCTTCTATGCAATGGTTGTTGATCAATGTACTACTAATCCTTTTAGGGAAGTATTAGTCCAATTTATTTTCTCACTGAATTTTTTTACTCTTTCATCAATCCCTAAAGCAGAGTAATATATTAGGACTAAATGTATTTCTGTAGCAACTTTTCTTGTGTCTTTAAGAATGATTCCTTTACATGGATGAAAAGTTGAAGATGATTGAATATTAGTGCCATCACTAGTTTTCCACTGATGTTTTGAAGAGGACAAGGAGGATTCTACATATATCATACATACATCCATATCTTCTTCTTCCTTCTTCAATTCATAGAATGAAATCGATGAACTATTTGATCCATTTATTCTTTCCAGCTTAATGAGAGATTTGTCGCCTCTTCTGGGGATGTGGTCATATTGAATATTTTGGCATCTGGATGAGTGAATAAATCTAAATTTAACATTCTTTTCATCCATTATGTGTCCACTTTTTTCTTTGGACAACCTTCGATAATAGTAAATAATTAATACATCTCTGGCTTGGATGGATTTTTGCAGTCATTTGGCTTAGGGTTTTGAAACTGATAGGATGGAATGAGATCATGCATCTGTTCTAGATTTCCAGGTCCATATTTGGGCATAATATGGGGTCTCATTTTTCTAAACATTTATGTCAGCCTTGGGTCATCATTTTCCAGGTATGGGAATTCATGGATTACTAAGACAGTAATGAGGTAATGAGATGTTGTTGCATTTGGGATTTGGACAAGAATTTTTTAACACGATTGATGATGCTTCTTTGATTCTTCAGTTGTGGTTCACATGAATGCCAATATGTATAGGAGACTATAAGTCAACCAATGATTGAAAGGCATGACATTTGAATACTAACTTAGAAAATTTTAAAACTTGAGAAAGCTCACACAACTCGGTATGGACACAATTTGTACAGGAAGGTGATGAATCTATTGTGGATGCTTAAGAGAAAATGGGTTGTGAGTTTTTGTATTCTTCTACCTCCTTGTCTATATTTCTTATAGAAATGGAAAAATGTTTTAGAAAGGATAGGATATCAGAGGAATAATTTTCTTTTATTTGAGAAGAAGTTATATTTTGGATTCTGGGATTTTTGGGTATATCACCTTGCTAATTGTTAGGAAAAACTCAACTCTTCCCACTTTATCATTTGGTGTTCTATTTTCTGGTTTTGGGCATCCCTAATAACTACAATACTTCACTTGGAGTGATGGATTAGAACATGTAGGACTACATGATAAAGTCTATTTGTGGGTCAAAAGAAGCCTTTGGCATGGACATAAATATTTGTCCTCTTCTTCTTTAGATCAAACCTAAAGGTTTTGATCTGTAATTATAAAGTAGCTTTGATGTGGTCATCAAAGAAGTATACGAATTTTTTTTGGTAAAAGTGAAACCAAATTGGGACATTTAAGAGGGGAGAAACTATCATTGTATCCATTATTTGTCAAATCTCTGATTGTACCTGAAATGAAGGTTTTAATTACTCTCTGGGTTAAGGTAGAGATTCCTACTCTTATACACCCAAGATAAATAGAAGAAGTGTTATGCTTTTGGGGTTCTTTTTGTAGTTCCTTGGGATCTAGTAAAGGAATCATCTGGATGGATTCAACATTCTCTGTGTTTGCTTGACACATTCTTTGAAAGACACTAGTAATGGATTTTAAATGGAACATAGATAGATCGAAATAAACTTCAAAAGGTCTAATTGAAGGAAATTTACAACAAGAAGAGGGTTGATTTTAACAATCTCTAATTCAACATAATTTATCATAGAAGAAGAATATTTATCAAAGAGTGTTTGTATATCAAAGCTATCATTATTTTTTTCTTTTTCTTGAACTTCATGGAAATATATAGATTTCCTTCCAACGTCCATTTTTAATAAGAAGAAATATTTTCAAAATTACCCAAGGAACCGACCGTTACTATCTCTTATACATGTTTTGGAAAGAGTTGGCCATAAAGGCTTCCTCCGATGGATAATGAACCTTGCAGATATCTATGATTCTTGATTGTGCTACATGAACTCTTACACAAACTTTTACACAAACCTTTACATTTGTTACTACCCTTGATGTGTTCAATTTCAAAATCAAATTTTATGAAGAGGTTTTTCCATCGCAAAAACCTTGACTCTCATGGTTTCTTGATGTCTTTGAGTAACATTGTTGGCTTGAGGGGGCATCGACCAAGGTTCAGAGTTAACTACACTAACCAACAAAACCCTACACTACTGACCCTTTCAGAAATAACCCGCTTAGCACAGGCTGCAGTCTCACTCAAGTCAATATTGGGGGATGCTAGAACTAGGTTTTTGCATCTAGAAAGCTATGTGATGTGGGGGTAAGGTGTTTCTTCAATTTAAGGCTTGATCTAATCTTCATGAACCCTTATTCTAAAAAGTCCTTAAACATAAATCAAATTCCAATTAAAAAACTTTATGAGCTTCGCCTAAGGGTCTAATCCTACATAAAATAACATATGACGGTAGATCTAGATCTTCACAGAGTAATCAAACAATCTGACAGATGAATGGAATTCAACTGAGCATAAATATAAAAAACACATAAGTATATAATAAAGACAAAATTTCTTCAATTACTCTTTATTTTTCCAGATCTTCAATATAGTTTCTTTTAGACCCTATGCACATAGTTGTAGGGGCCCGTGAACTTAGCTGTATACTTACCAAGGTCTCCACACACATAGCTCAGGAGCCTTCCCCTTTGCCCAAACACAGAAATTTGTCACAATTACAGACTAAAAAACATACCATCATGAATTGATTGATTTCCTTAGTTTTCCTAAGACATCTCTTTATATACTTTTTCCTATTACAATGCCATGGTCTACAAACCATGGGAAGAGCTCAAAAAAATACAAAAACTAAGGGGTTTTGACCTTCCCAAAACCCCTTGAATCCTAGTGGCCTATGTGCTACGTGCTCTGCTCCTTAAAATACTAAGTCTTTTACAAAACATAGTCAAAATTTGGAACTAGGGGACCCCGTCCCAACAGGCCCCCAACACAATGATGTGACTCATCCTCATGTCACTCCACTGGTACGCTTTATATATTTTCTTTTAGGCTTATAAATGAAGACCTCACTGGGTGGAGCACCTTCGTGCATTGTGCTGCTCCCTGTCGAATTTCTTTGACAAACTTTTCTGTAGTCTATCCTTCTCCTGCTAAGTTGATTGTCGCTACATTTGTTGCATACTTTTGAGCATGGCTTCCACTGTTTATGGGAGCTTCCCTACCTCTTCTTCCCAAGGCTGCATACATGCAGTGATAATATATATCTTCTTCTAAAACTCCTCGATCTGTGCTTTCTAGGAGGTCCCTTCTTTGAATCAGGTGAACCATTTCACAGGTTCTAAGGTGTGTGTCATTGCTTTAATCTCATCGTACTATGGTTTCTGATCCCAGATGGCTACTTCAAGCTTTTTCACCAGTGGGTCCTCTTGCAGTGAGGCCCACAGTTCTAGCATTTCTTTAAATAGTTAGCTACAGTCCTTGACTGCAGCATTGATGTTTTCCCTATATGTTCTGATTGCAGCCTCACATTGCTCTCAGATCTATGGTGGCATGGTGGGATGTAGCTTCAACTGAAGCTCAGTAATTTGTATATGTTGATCAAAACAAACCTTATCCACTTGCACTTTCAACTCTATGAATGCATATTTCACCTGCTGCACTTTGTTTTTTGAAGGAGCCTTAGACTTAATTTGGAGCTCTAAAAGCTCACTACATACTCTAGAAATGGCCCGCTCCAACTACCTCCTAAGCACAGCTGTGTCATCGCAATCTTGGAGAGCTTTGTGCATTTCATCGTACATATGCTGACTAGTGATCTTCATATCTTTGATCACCGTGAGGGCCCTTTGCTCTCACACCTTAAGTTCATCTACTACACCCTAGTGTAGCTCATTTAATCTATGTAGAGGGAGCATCACGAGGTTAATAATAAGGTTCTTAAGCAGTTGCGTGCTCTCCCTATCTTTGACATTATTTAATAGTGTTTTAGTTCCTGGGGGAGTATGATCGCAAGGTTAAGGCTCAAGTTCTTCATATGAAATAGGCGCACCTTGTCCTCAGAAGTCTCGACATGGAATGATCCCTCTAGCAACTGCATTGTAAAGAGGTCTGTTGTAAGCTCTGTTGTTGAGGCTATGACTGTCTCTTGCTTCAGGCATGCTTGACCAAGGCTCACTTGAATTAGGATCACTTGTATAATGCCTACCTATACCTGCAATTAATTAAGGCCTTGCTGGACCTGTGTTAATACTGATTGCTATTGCTCTTTGATCTGTCCCAAGATAAATTTCATCGCAGACCTGACAATATCCCCAATTTCATGAAGGTCCCCCTCCGTGAGGGCTAGTGTCTCAGCATTGGTGGACTTGTTAAATTTCTATCTCTTCCGTGCACTGCTAGTGGTCCGCTTCTACTGCTTCTTGATAATGAATGGAGACTTGAAGTCCTCCATGCCCACAAAAGGGTCTTCAGCACCATCTTGTTCCTTATTAGTTTCTGTGTTGACTGTGTGCTCTGGCGCAATGGGTTCCTCTAGGTCCATCATGACTTTATTTGAATCTTTCTTCTCATTCCGTGTCTCTATAATGGTCTTGCTTGTGCCTGCTACTATTTTTGTGTCAGCCGGTGTGAGCCAATCACTCGACCACTTACTAATAATAGCCAAAATATGTTCTTCTGCTACCAAATATGGCAGCGCATGCCAAAATTCCATCAAATCCTTCTTGGCACAGATATATACATTGTAGAAATCAGCCTTGAATTTTGGAACATTGCGTTACTAAGAAAATAGGGGAGGTGATAACCACGGTCTTTGGCTCATCACCATGTGCAGGTCCATTTTTAATAGAACCCAAAGCATATTATTCTCCATGGTGCTTGTAGGGTCTTTGGATGCCCATAACAAGGCATATTACATAGCTTCCGATATCTCTAGGTCCATCATGGGGAAATGCGATTCCTCTGGTGCTCTCCAAGATATTAAGGTAATCATAAGTAATAGTGAGGGATAATGAAACAACTTTCATTCCTCCTATGCTTCATTGCCATCATCTAAGAATTCTTGACACATGTACCTTTCCCAATTGAATTGGATCCCTTGGCTACACTACAGAGCCAAGGAAAAAACATGGGCCAACACTTCATCTACGCATCACTTTCTCATAATCTTCCTAGCCAAAATAGAGGTAGAAAATCACACAACCTCATTGTTTATAGAGCTAACAGTGTAGCCCTGGGACTTCTTGATCAATCCAAGGTCACTCTTCATTTTATCTGCGAGTTTCTTCTCCTTTGACTTTCCTACAATTGCATCATCACAAGGTAGTGTGGTAATCCATTTGATCAACATCTTATCGATAGGGATGGGCGTCTTGAGCCAAAGACACCCACCATGCACTAGAGCCAGCAATTGGCACACACAAATAGTATTGATATTACTACGCCCAAAATGCGAAACATACCGCATGTTCAACAATCCTGTGTGCTTTATTCCAACAACCCACTTCCTTGGTTGAATTCATGTGATGCTTGCTTCTTCATAATAGATGGATTTTAGGTACTAGCTGGGCTCAAACTGTGGTTATTTACTAAGATAATTTCAATCCCAATCTCCCATCTTCAGGTACGGTACATGGGCCAACAATTCACCCTCAATAGGTAACTGTGGGTATTTACTACGATCATTTAAATCCCCATATTTGATCTTTAGGTACGGTACTCGGGCCAACAATTCAACCTCAATAGGTACATATTCAAATAATGTTCGAGTGAAAACCTTATATTTAATAGCATCTGTATCCTTCGTGACCTTGGATGTTGGCTTCCGTGGTGGCATATATGGAGGTAATCTAGAAACAAGTTCGACTTGTTTGACACCGATTTCTTCAAAGCCACTAGCCAATTCCTCTACATCCAAGTCCTATAGTTCCATTGGCTTCCTGTTTTTACCCATTTTTCCGTTCTTTCTCTCCTCAGTTTGAACTTTCATCATTGATTTCTGAACCAGGGTCTGTTGTGGATTTTTCTACTTCTTAGCTGTTGTTGAGGCAACAAGATTCTTTCTAGGGGATCTCGTCACCATAGTATGGGTAGGCTATGTAGTAGTCATGATATATCCAAGCCCTCTTTGCAAGAATTCCCTCTCTAATTCTGCCCAATTCCACTCAGACATATAACAATTTTCTTAGCTCACACTTAGACGCAAAATCACAAAATAAGCTCTTTGAAAGAAAAGTGTCTGAATGTGGAGTAGGGTGCCATATTTATATCCTCTTTTGAATTCAAACCACTTGATTCCCTCCAAATATCCCTCATTAATGCATTTTTGGCAGAAATGTTTCATAGATATGCTCGTTAAATGCATTTTTCCTGATCCTTTTAAGGGAAAAATCACTATCAAATCAACTATAGTTGTTCCAACGGTCACCTTCTGGGTGGGCTGTGTGGGACCCCTCCTTATGGTGCAACTACCTCGTCATAGCTTCCACCTATGCCATCTTCCTAGACATCATGCAACCCTCCTTCTTTGATGGAATTTTTCCTTGGCAGATTAGTTTATAGTCTTGCGCTTTCTTTAAACTGGTAGAAGCACTAAGACTTTCCTGTTTTCATGTAGTCATTGTGCAGGGGTGGGATCATCCCTATAAAACTTCAATATTCTCCCATTAATCCTATCAGGGAACACTTCCTCATTCACCCTCACGAGCTAAACTGTGCCACCATCCGAAATATCCTTAATCACATATGGTCCTAGACAATGAATCTAAGAGTCATCGTCCCAGTAGAACGTAGCATCCTTATTTAACAACTTCTCCATGGGTGTAGTGATCTACACGTATGCCTTAATGAAATTCTTGAAGTACACAGTATGACCCAAAGTTGCGCGTAGCTACTTTACGTTCTTAGGGGGTTCCAAATTGATAATTGCAACAATCTTAGTATGGTCTACCATCAATCCCTACTTACAAACAACATATCCCAAAAGTATTCCATAAGGTACACAAAAAATGCATTTCTTCAAATTCAAGGAAATTTTATACTTTACATGTATCCAACATTAGGTGTAGACTAGAGACATGCTTCTTCACTAGCCCAAACTAGGGAAACTTTTAAGGATGGAAAATTATCTTGAAGTTTAAAAACATTGGCGAATCTCACTAGTCCCTAACTTTAGAAACTATAAAATGTTTATTGATATATTTGTAAAATTATTCAAATTTAAAATTATTTTATACATATTCTCTATATAATGTTGGTGAGTTTTAAGGTAAAATAATTTTATATTATAAAGTTTGGGCACATCATTTTTATAAAAAATGGAAATTGGCGAATATTTTTTTTGGAAAAATCATGGAAAATTAGCCCACTTGTGAATATTAGCCCCTAAAATTTTCCATGGCCCAAACACAGTCCAATCATTAAAGTAGACTTCCAAAAATCTATGAATGAATTCCTTGAATGTTGCGAGTACCACCTTTGAGAATATCACAGGAGCATTTTTAGTCCAAAAGGCATGACGATATATTGGAATGATCCCCATTCTGTAGCAAAGTTAGTCTTGGTTATATCCTTTGGCGCAATCTTAATTTGGTGATATCCCAAAGATCCATCTTTGAATGAATAAGCATCCCGCCCACCAAAATTTTCTAGAACTTCATCTGTAAGGTGTAGGAAATTGATCATGTACACATGCATCATTTAACTTTCATAGATCAACGTAGATCCTGATATCACCCTTCGTTTTCTCCTCCTAGACCACCATAGGGCTGGCCTATTCTGATTCTTCTACAAGATCAATTATTCCTAGCACAAGCATCTTATCAAGTTCCTCTCTTACGTTTTCCAGATATTTGGGATTCAACCAATATGGGCACTACTTAACTAGCATCACATCTGGTTTTATATTGATCTTCATCATACCCAAATATCTTACTATTCCCTTCAAGTCAGAGAACATAGTTGGAAAAAAATCTTGATATTCATGTAATAATTCAGTGACCTTATTTTTTACGTCTTCATCCCAATAGTCACCAATGTTTGCGAATTTTTGTTCTGATTCTGAGCTAATATTTGCCTGTTTTGTGTGCACTAGTTGTGAGATATTATGGATCTCCACATCAGGTCCAACAACTTCATGCAACCCCTTTGACTTAGGAATGTTAATATTCTACAGATTCTCATTTACTTCTTCCATAGTAACATTGTAATATTACAAAGCATGTTATAGCTGCATAATCTAGTCAGGCTGTATCCAAGTGATATGCTCTACTGGTGTTTAGAAGATTGCTTCTTTAACCTCCTAAAGCACTTCATGAATGTATTCAGACCCATCTTCAAAATTGAATGTCAGTAAGAAACTCTCCTTCATTTCATCCCAATCAGCGGTCCTGTGTCACAGCTCCATCTCTAAATACTAGTTCTTTGGGATAACATCCAAGGTATGAATAAAGATATAAACCCACTATGGCTAAGGTACCTCACCCCATGTCATAGTCCATCGAGCCAGATGTTCACGCTGATCATTCTTTCCTGTGTAAATTTTAGTGAGTCATGTTTTTGTGTAGCCAAATCTTAATTGCATCATTCTACAATATTCCTTCCAGTCAGCAAAATTATCTTTGTGCATACCCCACCATCTTGCAGGTGTAGCTATGGATGTTGGATTTAAGTTTTGGAACCGATGCTCCTTTGGTACGTCCCTTTCAAAATGGTCAAGAAACATATTGACATCATCCAAGCCATCATTATAAGGCAACTTACATACATCAATAGAAATATAACGTAGTGACTTTGTAAACTCATTACATCGCACCGTAGAGACCTCATGCAACCGATTTTGCAAGTTTTCTAACTCTTCATCTGAATCTGATTGGTAGGAGATGTAATTTTCCTAGGTGATCCTTCCATCCACAGTGGGATTGATCCAATATTTGTTTCACGTAGTTAGCTTATATATGTGCTCAATGTCTTCGTCTTCATAATAACTATGGTTTGGTTTTGTGTATCACACACCTTCTGTTGGATCCAACAAAACAATCATTCGAATCTTATTCTTTTGAAATACCACGATTCACTTCTTTAAATTAATGATTACATTCATGTCAAAGGCCCAATTGATCCCAAGAAATGATGGGTATGGATTACTATCATCTACTATCTCAATAAATTCAAAGTCTGCCACTGCACTCGTGCCTTCAATATCCACAGTTACTCCATCTAGGTGACCCATTGGAATTATCTTTTGTTGGTTCACCATGCACAACTGAATTGACAACCACTGTAACTTAGGATTCCCAATACGTTCCAAGTTCTCTTTGGCAGTATGTTAGCATAAGAGCCCAAGTCTAGGATTACCTCATCCATTTCAAAATCAACAATCTACGCTATCAACCACATCTCCCTACCAGTTCTTTTCTTGCTTTGGCTCACCTTATTAACGACGCACTATTTTAGTAACAACTTATCCTTGCTAGCACAGTTATCTATAAGCTCTTACCATCCTACCTTCTGATCTCATAATAACTTCATGTGGGCCTGGAGAAATGGTTTTAACACTGTGGGATCTGAATCCTATGTCACAATAACTTCTTTAGGTTTCTCCTTTCATGGGACTAGTGTCATCTCATTATAAGACATAAAAGCACTTGGATCCATAAAACATTTTATTGCCTCCATGAACGTCTCTTTTCCTCTATTTAAATCAAACCCAACATTCTTCTTACTTGCTTTTTGAAACCATAGATCTGATGGTGGTTGTTTTCCTTTGACCTTGTCTTCACCAGTGGCTATATCGCTTTGCGTGGCAATGTTGATACTAGGATCGTCTTCACGCAACTTAGCTCTCATCATCTGAATGTTCTGCATCGACCGTTAGTTCTTCTTCTCCTGCATCTTCACTATTAATATCAGGCAATCTTCTATAACATGATCAAATTTCCGATAGTATTGACATGAAGGGTGAGTTGGATTCTGATAGTCATTTGCAAAGTTTCATGGTTCTCCACAATTGTAGCAAATGATCTAGCCCCGACCTCTTCCAGCTCCCCCTCCTCATCCCCTTCCCCATCCTTGGAATCCTCCATGAGCTATAGGTGAGCCTTAATCATTCTACATGCAGTTTTCAACCTACATTCTATACAACAGTGTCTTTTCCATCATCAATTCATAGATTTGAGAATTCCTTTCATCATGACCAACCAATTTATAAAACTTGCAAACGAGTTGCTTTAGAGACTGTACAAACTTCTATAATAGATGACAATTATTTGTCGAATGTTGTCCTCACACTTGACACATGCTACATCAGGCACTTGCATCAGTGCTTGATCCAATGAAATATTCTAGCTTCAGTGGGTTGGGACCCATCGTGGCTATATAATCTCAGAATACAGGGCACCGATCTTTATGATGACCTTCATTCTTACACTTTGTGCACCAAACTTCAAAATGTGTTTCCAATTTAACCTCCTTTCCCTTCTTTAGATCATGCAAATCCATATGAAGGCTTGCTAACTGCAATTGGATTTGTTGAACTCCTATATTCATGTCTTGGATCCGCGAAGATTCTAGCTTCATTATGATATCCAATGCTTTGGCCTGAGACTGAATCTTCTACTGAGATAATGGTAATATTAAGTGAGGTAATGGCGTAGCTATGTACCAATCCCTATGTTGTTCATCTGAAATCTGAAGATTAGCTTGGCTCAGAAAATAGTTTTGTCGTTGATCTATATCCCAAGTAGACTCGTTAACCCTCGACTTGATCTCCTTTATTTCAGTCACACACTGAGCTTGCAACTTTGGCTTCCTAAAATTTTCATTTAGTGAATCCTTCATGTTAGCTAACAAAGCATCCCGATGAGTTGTATTGTATCCGATGTACCAAGTAAGTGCTTTTTCCTATGGCATTGTAACCAATTGCGCTTTCTTCATGTCATCCTCATTGACCTACTACGTTTTCCACACATTTTCTGTGATGAACCAAAACTGATTGGGATCCTCTGATTCCTGAACCCTAAATATAGCCATCTTCACTGTATTCGACATACTAGATAGAAGAGGTGGAGGTGGAGGTGGAGGCATAGGTGTATGAGGTGGAGGTGGAGTGGATGGATGTGAAATTTCATAAGTATCTTGATCTACTAACTATGTCACACCTCTGGGTGTACTAGGGCTACTTCTTTCTTCTTCACTTCCAGATTCTCTCAATAAAAAACTATATTCACTTTCAATGAATTTGTTTAGATCTACTTTGAATCTCTTTCCTCTTCACGTAGATCCAGTCTAATCTCTCTTAAACATTAATGTAAAGGCATAACTCCTTTTTTGCACAACAACATTTTAATCTAGGTCTTTACCGATTTCAGGTACTTACCTCCCAAACCTTTGAAGAATCATCATTCAGATTCGCTATAAGTCACATATGTATCGATTGCAAATTTAGTGATGAAACCACCCAAGATACTATCAATCCAATAAAAAATAGCTCTTGCAACCTTATAATCAGATCCTTCAAGATGTTTGACTAATTATGGAGTCCATACAATAATATCATCATACTTCCAAGTAGGTTCACTATCTGCTAATTTGGATAGGCACTTGTGTAATTCGCAATGGAATGTTGAAAGAAAACTTCATTCACTTTTGTGTTGAGAATCTCTATAACCACTTTTCTTTTGACAAACACAGATTTCGATTCTCCTAAGCTGCAAAATCATGCAACTTCCAATCTATCCACTTCTCAATTTCTTTCTTTGTTGGTCTCCATGGATGCAACATCACACATCCATCAGATAGATTCTGCTCCCAACAATGAAAATATTTGTTGGCTTGGGGGGGCTTGGACCCAGGTTCAGAGTTATCTGCACTAACCAACAAAACCCTACACTACCAGCCCTTTCCACAACAACCCGCTTAGCACAGGCTCCAGTCTCACCTGAGGAAGTATTAGGGAATCCTAGAATCAGGTTTCTTCATCTAGAAGGCTATGTGATGTGGATGCAAGGCGTTTCTTCAGTTTAAGACTTGATCTGACCTTCGTGAACCCTTATTCTAAAAGATCCTTAAACTTAAAGAAAATTCCCATTAAACAGACTTATGAGCTTCGTCTAATGGTATAATCTGATATAAAATAACATATAACAATAGCTCTAGATCTTCATGGAGTAATCAATATAATCTTATAGATAAATGCATTCAGCTGAGCATAAATAGAGAAAACACATAAGCATACAATTAAGACACAAAGTTGCTTCAAATACTCTTTATTATTCAAAATGTTCAATACATATTATTTCAGACCCCACGCACACAGTTGTAGGGGCCCACACACTCAATTGTGGACTTACCAAGGCCTCCGTTGTTGTTGGGAAAAGTATCTACTCAGAACGCCCCTATCCCACTCTAAGGTGTGACAGTGCCTTAGCAACAAACAAGGAAAACTACTTTCGTATTCTTCTTTATGAAACGTAAACGAAGAGGAAGGATGTAACTAACCTGTGTCTTGCGCTAGTTTGTTGATCCAATCGCTCTCCTCTTTGTTCGCTTCCCGCTGCCTGTTACCTTACTTGCCTAGCTTCACCAAGTTCCTGCAAGATCACAGAAGAGGAAAACTACACAAAAGATATAGATTTACATTCATAAATAGCTTAGGATCAGATTTAAGCTAAACATGCAAATATAACAAAACATCATTGATACACAAGCATGTAGGAGAAACTCAAATAGTTTTATTGATATAATAAGAAGATCCAAGAGGATATACAACCAAGTGAGTCCTGATCCAGCATCTACCTCCCAGCAAAGGAATCCCTTCCTCACCTCTAACAAAGCATAAATCACCCAATGCACTAATCTCAATCTCAAAACCAACAGCAATTCTCTGCAAAGTACAAAATTCCAGCCTCCGGATCTCTGCGATGAGGGATCCATATATAGATGTATGCAAAGAGGATGAGTGAGCTTATGTTTTGACTTGTGGCTTCTCTCTGTCAGTTCTTGCTTCCACTTGGAGACTGAGAGCCTCTTACTCATCACTGGTCGAATTCAGTGAGGCAAGTGTCATTGGAGAAGATTCTGGAAGCTTCCATTGTCTTTCCACCTCGTTGAATGACTTTTCCATTTGTCATTTTCTGCTCAACGCACCCTGGTAGTGCATTCACCTGCGTTGCAACGCACCTAGCCAGTGTATTTGGGTGCTTTTCAACGCAGGCAGCTAGTGGAGCATCTGAATTGATCCTGATTTGACTAGTTTTGAGAAGTTTCTGGTGGAGAACTTCTGGGAGAAGCTGTAATTTGTTGACCTTGTTTCTTTATGAGCTGGAACAACATCTTTAGGGACTTAGGAACCCTTGGTTTATGGACATTTCATGCTTATAGCTGTAAGGCACAAAAATGTCTATAACATCCGTGCACAAAACTTCAAGAGCCTTCCCCACCACCCGAATGCATAAGTGTCTCACAATTATAGACTCGAAAAATAGCATCATGAATTGTTTGATTTCCTTAGTCTTTCTAAGACACCTCTTTATATACTTTTTCCTATTACAATATGATGGTCCACAAACCATGGATGGAGCTCAAAAAATAGAAAAATTAAGGGGTCTTTACCTTCCTAAAACCCCTTGAATGCTAGTGACCTACACGTTGCGTGCTTTGATTCTTAAAAGGAGGAGGATTTTACAAAACTTAGTCAAAATTTGGACCTAGGGGACCCCGTCCCAACAAACACCTTCTTCATGGTTGAAGCGTCATTTCTAACAATGAATCTTTTGTTTATTAGGTACATATAAAATTTATTAATGCAATTCTAGGTAGCATTTACTTCCTCTTCAATGGTTGAATATTTTTTCTCTACAGGCTTCAACATACCTCAGGTAAATTGCATAATTTTCTCTTGATCTTCTTTGAGTTGTTTGAGAACTCCACCCCAGCCTATATCACTGTCGTCTATTTCAAAAAATGTATACATATTTTCCTTTGATACATACAAAATGGGAAACATTCTTACTTTTTCTTTAATCTTCTTTAGAACAGTTGAATGTGTTGTGGTCCAAGGCTCTGGATTCTTCTATAGCCTCTCGTTAAGAAATTTTTTGTCTCATGCACAATCCTTACAAAAATTACGAACATAGTTGAAACAACCTTGGAACATTTGCAGCTGAGTCTTATCTTTTATGTGATCTGGGAATTTGTCTACAAATACAACTACATGTTGTTGGAGAACAATCTTGCCATTTTCTATGTTATGTTTGAGGAATTTGACCTTGGTCTGAAAAATATCCATATTTTTCTTATGTAGGGCTAATCCAATATTCTTGACTATATGCATGAATTTATATAGATGCTTAAAATGTTCATCTATGGACTTGGAAAATATTAAAACATCGTCAATATATACACTTAACCAATCAAAATATGGCTTGAAAACTTGATCCATGAATTTTCTTAACTTAGAAGGAAAATTCTTGAGTCCAAAAGGAATAACATTCATTCATAATTTTCAGAGGGGATATTGAATGTTTTTTTTGAATCGATATTCTTCCTTGATTGATACATTCCAAAAACATTACATATAGATTTTCTATAAGGAAACTTGGACAATTTTTTTATGGATGTGTTCATTTCCATGCTTGTACAGAGTCGTACCAAAGCTTTAGTTATGAGGCTGTATATCTCTCCCCAAATATAAGATTCATATGGATTTTGAAATACTTCTCGAATATTCAAGTAATCTACAAATTTTCAAGGAAGAGAGACAAGATATACTTGTTTCCATAAAATATTTTTGCTATCTTTTACTTCATAAATTCTCTGGACCCAATCCCTATGAAAATTTTCATATTGGGACATCTTTTTGCATTGGATATTCACTAAAAGTATGGAGTGTTTATCTAAAATATCTACCTCTGCATCACACCAGTGCTCAAGAATGAATGATATTAGAGCACCTATCATGTTATTTTGTGGATTCCCATCTTCATTATGTAAAATATCTCCTACTTCATCTTTAACTGTTTCTTCTACCATTTTTTCTACAAGTGTTGGAGAGGATTATGCTTCCCACCATCTCTTAAGGGTACTAGTAAAACACTTAATCAATGTCTTACAAGCTTCTACTTCACCTTTTCCCCTCATGCACATCAGATGATATTCTGTGAACATTTGATCAATCATTTGCCTTATTTGGCTTGAGCTTAAGTTATCAATGATCTATTATTTATGGGCATCAATGAAAAATGTGTGGGACTCAGGCAAATTTCCTTTATTAGTCAAATCATGGGAAAAATACTGGGAGTATTAGCTAGATAATGGTTCATAGACTGGCAAAAGAAGAGAATCATATGACGATTCTAGTTTTTCTATTTTTTGTTTTGGAAACAAACTCAAAAATGTATCTACAATCTTCTAGATAGAATGTATTAGCACGAGATGGCTAAATAATAGTGAAGAAGGGATATCCTTGTCTTTATTTGTTAAAGACATTTTTTCAAACTGTGAGGAAAGTCCATCAATCTTTGCATGGGTTAAAACAAATTCCTTGTGAAATTCACTTTATATTTCTTCAAAATGACTATCTACATTTTCTAACAATGTCTTTTCTTCATTATAACTTTCTTGAAAAAAACCTTCTACTGTAGAAACATAAAGCTAAAACTCATTCATGATTTTGTTTACACTATTTACAGAAACTTGTAAAGATTCGACTTGTGCCGTATGTGCACTGGTTACTAGTGAATGTACTGCTAGTCCTTTCAAGGCAGTGTTAGTCCAATTTATTTTCTCATTGATTTTTTGTACTATTCCATCAATCCTTAAATAAGAGTCATCCATCAGGATGAAAGGTATTGCTCTAGTAACCTCGCCTATGTCTTTAAGGATGATTCCTCTATATGGGGAAAAGTTTACGATGATTAAATATTTTTTCCATTATTGGCTGTCTACTAATGTTTTGAAGAGGAGGGTGAGGATTCTACATATATCACCTGTACATCCATATTTTCTTCCTTCTTATTCTATTCATAGAAATAAATCCATGAATCTTTTTTATCCATATATTCTTTCCAGCTTAATGAGAGATTGGCATTCTCTTCTGGGGATGTGGTCATATTAAATATTTTGGCATCTGGATGAATGAATAAGTCCAATTTCACACTATTTTCATCAATTATGTGCCCACTTTTTGATTTGGACACCCTTCCATAATAGTAAATAATTTATACATCTCTTGCTTGGATGTATTTTTGCAGTCATTTGGCATAGGGTTTTGAAACCGATAGGATGGAATGATATCACCCATCTGTTCTAGATATCCAACTCCATATTTTGGCATGCTAGATGGTCTCATTTTGCTAAACATTTATGTCAGCCTTGCGTCCTCATTTTCCAGGGATGGGAGTTCATGGATTACTAAGACAATATCATGAGGGAATGAGATGTCACTGCATTTGGGATTTAGACATGATTTTTTCAACATGGATGATGGTGCTTCACCAGTTCTTAGGTTGTCGTTGTCAAGAATTCCAATATGTACAAGAGAATATAAGTCAACCAATGATTAACAAGAAGGAAATCTAACTACTAACTTAGAAAAATTTAAAACTTGAGCAAGCTCAAACAACTCGGTATGGACACAATTTGTAAAAACACATGATGAATCTATTGTGGATGCTTTAAAGGAAATAGGTTGTGACTTTTTTGTATTCTTATACCTCTTTGCCTATTTTTTTCTGGAAATGGTGGAACATCTTGGAAAGATAAGATAACAGAGGAAGAATTTTATTTTATTTGAGAAGAAGTTGTATTTTGGATTCTAGGAGTTTTGGGTATATCAACTACCCAACTCTTAGGGAAACTTAACTCTTAGTAATCCATGAACTCCCATTGTTGGAAAATCAGGACCGAAGGCTGATAAAAATGTTTGGAAAATTAGACCACTAGGCATGCCAAAATATGGACTTGGATATTTTAGAACAAATGGGTGATCTCATTCGATCTCGTCGGTTTCAAAACCCTATGCCAAATGACTGAAAAAATCCATCCAAGCCAGAGATATATAAATTATTTACTATCGTGGAAGGTTGTTCAAAGCACAACATGGACACAAATTGGATGAAAATAATGTTAAATTGGGATTCATTCACTCATCCAAATGCCAAAATATTCAATATGGCCACATCCCCAAAAGAGAAGACAAATCTTTCATTAAACTGGAAAGAATATATGGATCAAATAGATTCATGGATTTCTTTCTATGAATGGAAGAAACAAGAAGAAAATATGGATGTATCATTGATATCTTTAGAATCCTCCTCCTCCTCTTCAAAACATTAGTGGATAGCTAATGATGGCACAAAGATTGAATCCTCTTCAACTTTTCCTCCATATAAAGGAGTCATCCTTTTAGACACAAGAAAAATTGCTATACCACTACCTTTAGTCCTAATAGATGACTCTGCTTTAGGGATTGATGGAAGAGTACAAAAATTCAGTGAGAAAATAAATTGAACTAATACTGCCCTCAAAGGATCAGTAGTATATTCATCAACAACTAGTTCATAGAAGGAACAAGTACTCTTTACAACTTTATGTAAATAGCGTAAATAAAATCATGAATGAGTTTCAGTTTTCTATTTCTACTATAGAATGCTTTGTTCGAGAAAGTTAGAATGAAGCAAAGACATTGTTAGAAAAAATAGATAATCAGTTTGAAGAAATAGAAAGTGATGTTTACAAGGGTTTTGTTTTCAATATTATTTATCCGCCTTGTGCCAATACATTCTATTCCTAATATTGGTGTGGTTTGACCCACCTCTTAGAGCATCTACAGAAAAGACATTAGTCCGTATCAAGAGTACCATAAGATGCCTTTTGTCTGCCCAAACTTATTATAAATAAGTGGGGGGAGAACCATTTGGGGTATCGAGAGTTAGATAAATCTATTTTCTGAGACTCAAGAATTATCCCTACTCTTCATTTGTGTCTTGAAATTGACTTGCTTCCATCACGAAGAAATTCTTACGTCTACGTAAGAGTCTAAAGTCTAAGAAGTCTATGCATCATGATCTATGATCTGGGTGAGAGCCTAAAGTGGCCAGAGATTCTTATGGAAGATTCTTTCACTTTGAGTTTTCTGGTTAATAGGCAGAGTTTGCAATGGGCTAGGAAGCCTTCAGTTTCTATATTAAAACATTCGGGTTTGATATGAAGAATAAGAGGACAAATATTTCTACCCATACCAGGGGCTCCTTTCACCACACAAATACACTTTATCCTGTAGTCCTACATGCCCCAAGCCAGAACTCCAAGTCAAGTGTTGTAGTTATTACGGATGCTGATAAGTAGAAAAAAGAACACCAAATGATAAAGTTGGAAGAGTTGAGTTTCCCTGAGAATTGGGTAGTTGATATACCCAAAACTCCCAGAATCCAAAATATAACTTCTACTCAAATAAAATAAAATTCTTCCTCTTCTATCTTATCCTTTCCAAGATGTTCTACCATTTCTACAAAAAGGATGGACATAGAGGTAGAAGAATACATAAAATCACAACCCATTTCCTATGAAGCATCCACAATAGATTCATCATTCACCTATACAAATTGTGTCCATACCGAGCTGTTTCAACTTTCTCAAGTTTTAAAATTTTTCTAAGTTAGCAGTCAAATGCCTTGTCTACCAATCATTGGTGAACTTATAGTCTCTTGTACATATTAGCATTCATGAGAACCACAACCCAACAACTAGTGATGCACCATCAACCATGTTGAAAAATTCCTGTCCAAATCCCAAATGCAACGACATCTCATTCCCTCATAATACAGTCTTAGTAATCCATGAACTCCCATCTGTGGAAAATGAGGACCCAAGGCTGACAAAAATGTTTAGAAAAATGAGACCACCTACATTCACAAATATGGACTTGGATATCTAGACTAGATTGATGATATCATTCCATCTTGTTGGTTTCAAAACCTTGTGCCAAATGATTGTAGAAAGCCATTAAAGCCAAATATGTATAAATTATTTACTATTATGGAAGGTTGTCCAAAGAACAAAGTGGACATAGAACAGATGGTATCATAGGCAATAATGTCTCATTCCTCAAGTAATTCTGAAAAACTTTCTTGTTATTAAAAATGGAAGATGGAAGGAAATTTGTATCTTTCCGTGAGGTTCAAGAAAAAGAAAAAAGACTGATACAATTTATATACAAACTCTCTTTGATAAAGATTTCTATTCTATGATAAATGTTGTTGAATTAGATATTATTGAAAATTAACCCTCTTCTTCATGGAAACTACCTTCAATTAGTCCTTTTGAAGTCTATTCTGATCTATCTATGTTCCATTTAAAATCCATTACTAGAGTCTCTGTCAAAGAATGTGTCAGTCAAATGTAGGAGAATGTTGAATCCATCTAGACAATTCCTTTACTAGACCGTAAGGAACTACGGAAAGAAGCCCAAAATCATAATACTTCTTATGTTCATCTTGGGTGTATAATAGTAATATGTTCCTTAACCCACAGAGGATAGAATACCTTTGTTTTGGCTATAATAAGAGATTTGATACATAATAGATACTTTGACTCTCTGCTTGGTGGGATAGTTTCTCCCCTCTCAAATGGCCCAGTCTGGTTTGACTATTACCCAAATTTTTCTATATACGTCTTTGATGAACATATCAGAGATATTTTACAATTAAAAATCAAAACCTCCGGGTTTGATATGAAGAAGAAGAGGACACATATTTATATCCATGTTAGGGGCTTCTTTCACCACACAAATACCCTTTATCCTGTACTCCTACATTCCCCAAGCCATGACTCCAACTTAAGTGTTGTAGTTATTACAAATACCTAGAACCAGAAAATAGAACACCATATGATAAAGTGAGAAGAGTTTTTTTTCCCTCAGAATTGGGTAATTGATATACCCAAAACTCCCAGAATCCAAAATATAACTTTTGATCAAATAAAATAAAATTCTTCCTCTACTACCTTATACTTTCCAAGACATTCTACCATTTCCATAAATAAGATAGATAAAGAGGTACAAGAATATGGAATCTCACAACCCATTTCCTCTAAAGCATCGACACTAGAATCATCATCTTCTTGTACAAATTGTGTCCATACCGAGTTGTTTGAGCATGCTCAAGTTTTAAAATTTTCTAAGTTAGTAGTAAGATTCCTTACCTGTCAATCATTGGTTGACTTACAATCTCTTGTACATATTGGCATTCATGAGAACCACGACCCAAGAACTAGTGAAGCACCATCAACCATGTTGAAAAATTCCTGTCCAAATCCCAAATGCAGTGACATCTCATTCCCTCATGATATTGTCTTACTAATCCATGTACTCCCATCCCTGGAAAATGAGGACCCAAGGTTGATAGAAATGCTTAGAAAAATGAGACCACTTGGCATGCCCAAATATTGACTTGGATATGTAGAATAGATGGATGATCTCATTCCATCCTATTGGTTTCAAAACCATGTGCCAAATGACTACAAAAATCCATCCAAGCCAGAGATGTATAAATTATTTACTATCATGGAAGGTTGTACAAAGCAAAAATTGGACACATAATGGATGAAAATAATGTTAAATTGGTATTTATTCACTCATCTAGATGCCAAAATATTCACTAGGATGACATCCACATAAGAGAAGAGAAATATCTCATTAAGATGGAAAGAATATATGGATCAAATAGATTCATGGATTTCTTCCTATGAATGGAAGAAGCAAGAAGAAAATATGGATGTAAAGATGATATATGCAGAATCCTTATCTTCTTCTTCAAAACATCAGTTGACAACCAGTGATGCCACAAAGATTGAATCCTCTTCAACTTTTCCTCCATATAAAGGAATCATCCTTGAAGACACAAGAAAAGTTACTAGAGAAGTACCTTTAGTCCTAATAGATGAGTATGTTTTAGGGATTGATTGAAGAGTACAAAAATTTAGTGAGGAACTAAATTAGAATAATACTACCCCTGAAAGGATAAGCAGTACATTCATCAAAAGCCAATGCGCAAAAGGAACAAGTAGACCCTTTACAAGTTTCTGTAATTAGTGTAAATAAAAGCATGAATGAGTTTCAATTTTTTGTTTCTACTATAGAAGGCTTTGTTCAAGAAAGTTATAATGAAGCAAATACATTGTTAGAAAAATATATTGTAAATTTTAAGAAATATAAAGTGAAGTTCACAAGGGATTTGTTTTAACCCTTGCAAATATTGAAGACCTTTCCTCATAGTTTGAAAAAATGTCTTTAACAAATAAAGACAAGGAGATCCATTCTTCACTATTATTTATCCATCTTGTGTCAATACATTCTATCCAGAAGACTGTAGATAAATTTCCCAATTTGTTTCCAAAAGAAAAAATAGAAAAACCAGAATCCTCATATGATTCTCATATTTTTCCAGTCTATGAACCACTACCTAGACAATACTATGTATTCTATCCTTGATTTGAGTGGTAAAGGAAAGTTGCCTGAGTCCCACACATTTTTCATTAATGCCCATAAATAATGGAACATTGATAACTTAAGCTCATGCCAAATAAGGAAAACGATTGATCAAATGTTCACAAAATATAAACTGATGTGCATGAGGGGAAAAATTGAAGTAGAAATATGTAAGACATTGATTTAGTGTTTTACTAGTACCCTTTAGAGATGGTGGGAAGCAGAATCCTCACCAATAATTGTACACAATATGGCAGAAGAAACATGTAAAGATGAAGTAGGAGATATTGTACATAATGAAGGTTGAAATCCACAAATAACATGACAGGTTCTTTGACATCATTCATTCTTAAGAAATGGTGTGGTACAGAGAAAGAGATTTCATATAAACACTCCCCGGTTTTAATGAATCTCAAATGCAAAAATATGTCCCAATATGAAGATTTTCATAGGGATTGGGTCCAGAGAATTTAAGAAGTAAGAGATAGAAAAAATATTTTATGGAAACAAGTATATCTTGTCGCTCCTCCTTCCATATTTGTAGATTAATTGAAGATTCAAGAAGTATTTCAAAATACCTATGAATCTTATGCCTAGGGAGAGATATACAACCTCATAACTAAAGATTTGGTAGGACTCTGTATAAGCATGAAAGTGAACAAATCCATAAAGAAACTGTCCAAGTTGAATGATAACATATCTATCTGTAATAAATATGGTCTATCGATACATGGTCCAGTTGTACACAAGAAAAGAATGAAAAAGGCCATAAAGAAAATTCATAAAAGAAAAATGAACTATTCTACCAAGCCCTAGAGATTGAGAAAATAAAAATGACATTATAAAAGGATTCCCAGATCTCACTATTATGGTCCTCAATATATTCATCTTAGGAAACATAAGAAAGAGACTTGGAATAAAATCACCTGTTGGTTATGTGTAAAACAAGGGAATGCTTTGAATAATTTCCCATAAGGAGAGGAATCAAGATCACACAAAGGGAAAAAATCAGAGGAAATAACTAAGAAATACCATCAAGATAGACAAAGAAGAGAAGAAAGGAAACCACTAGTCCAAATTCAATGTTACAAAAGTGGTTCTAAATTACATAAAAATGAAAATTGTCCTAATGTTCACATCAAATAAAGAGTACATTTTTGGGACAAAAATGTTGTTAATCTATAGAAGCTTCTAGTTTCAGTATTTCTGATTCAGAATCCAGAGATGATCATGATGCAATTTTTCCTGTTGACTATTGTAGATGCACATATTTAGAAAATTGGCATTACAGTAGCTCAGAGCCATATTCTGCATATAGCTCTGAAGAAGAGCTTGTCTTACAATAGAAATTAAAAATATGCATGCCTCATATTTCAAATGCTGAAGAAGCCTAGGCCTTAGTAGGAATCAAAATTATTCCTGAAGGAGAGATGAAAGAAAAGTTGATTGAAACATTCCTATAGACCATGCTTTATAACCAAGGTTCTACGTCAACCCCTACAAGAAACGTTACTACCTCAAGAGACCTCTTTGTTGATGCTTCATATGAGAAGAGTACTAAGTCATTTGAAAGAAACCATCAAAAACATAAACAAAGAGTTCTTACAATTAGTGAAGTCATTCAAGAGATAAAAAATATGAAAAACAATGAAATTAAAGCTCAAGTTTCCATATTAGAAAAGGGAAAAATGAAGAAAGAAAAAGAATCTAAAATCCCATAACATCATTGGGTATCACAACAAAACCCCTCTTTAAGAAATAATTCAAATAGAGATTTATGAGGTTAAATCAGATGAATTCTCAGGGCTAAACAATATGAAAATTAAGATAGTCCAACACAAACAATATCATGTTGTCGTCAAATTTGAAATTCAAGGTGAAGTATTTACTCTAAAGTATCTTCTGGACATAGGGGAAGACATAATTGTATTAAATAAAAAAACAATTCCTGCTAAATATGGGGCTAAGGCAAGAAGAGAAGTCATAGGGTTAGGAATGCAAGAATACAACTTTTAGTATGAATTTCCTAAAGCCACCATTGCTTTAGAAAATTATTGCATAAATATTACATTTGCACTAGGAAGCATCCCAATAGACTGTATTTTGAGAAATCCATTTTTAGCAGCCATTGAACCCCATGGTTTAGAAATATTAGATGATGGCCAGTCTGGATATTATATCTTTGTCCCAAATCAAGAAGGGTATTTACAAGCCATCACAGTGCCTTTTGTCTCAACTCCAACGATTTCAACTATGGTCCAGGTCATGCAAGAATTGGGACAGTCTAAAAATCATCTGGAGTGATCAAAGACCCTAAATCCCATCTTAAGATTGATGACAGATTGAGATAAGCTATAGTAAAAAGAAAAATACAAGATTTGAGGAAACAATTAGGGAAATAATGTTGTCCAGAGGAATCCAATGTTTTTTGGCACAAAACATATTCTGTAAAACTACCTTACAAAACTAAATATAAAAGAAAACCATGTAGGAGCAGAGCCATCCCAATGAATGAAGAATACATAAATCTCTACCAAAGAGAAATACAAGGTCCTTTGAAAAGACAACTAATAAGAGAATTTAATAGTACTTGGAACTGTTACAAATTCTATGTGAATAATATCTCTCAACAGATTAGAGGATTATCTAGATTGGTAATAAAATATATACCACTTAATAATGTTTTGGCTAACGATACTCATCCCATTCCCCATAAAGGAAATATAATAGAAAGAATTGGAGGAGCAAAGGTATTTTCAAAATTCAACATGAAGTTAGGTTTCTGGAAAGTATCAATCAAGGAAGAAGATCAGTTCAATACAACATTAAGTGTCCCCTCCGAAAATTATGAATGTAATGTTATGCCTTTTGGACTCAAGCATGCTCCTTCTAAGTTCCAAAAAGTCATGGATCACAATTTCAAGCCATATTTTGATTTGTTAATTGTATATATTGATGATGTTTTAATATTTTCCAAATCCATAGAGGAACATTTTAAGCATGTATATAAATTCATGCATATAGTCAAGAACATTGGATTAGTCCTCAGAAAGAAGAATATGGAAATTTTTTAGAACAAGGTCAAATTCCTCGAACATATCATGGAAAATGACTAGATTTCTCTCCAACAACATGCAGTTCCATTTGTAAGCAAATTCCTAGATGAAGTAAAACATAAGAGTCAGCTACAAAGGTTCCTAGGTTGTGTAAACTACGTGTGTAATTTCTATAAGGATTGTGCACAAGATAGAAAAATTCTGAACGAGAGAGTACAGAAGAATCCAAAGCCTTGGACCACAATGCATACAATTGTTTTCAAGAAGTTTAAAGAAAAGGTAAGAGTGCTTCCCATTGTGTGTATATAAGATAAAAATAAGTATAATATTTTTGAAACAGATGTCAGTGATATAGTTTGGGTGGAGTTCTCAAACAAATCAAAGAATATCAGGAGAAAATTATCCAATTTGCCTCAAATGTGTCGAATCTTGTAGAGAGAAACTATTTAACCATTTAAAAGGAACTGAGAGCTATTTGGAATTGCATTGGTAAATTTGATATACACATAATAAACAAAATATTTCTTCTCAGAACTAATTCTTTAACCATGAAGAAGGTGTAAATGAAAGAAATGAAGAAACGGGAGAGTCAAATTTTGTGTGATGGCAAGCCCTCTTCACAAACTTTGATTTTGAAATTGAACACATTAAGGGCAATAAAAACTATATTCCTGAGTTTCTCAGCAGAGAAAATATTCAAGAAAATTCCCATCTAATGGTTATAGTAATTGAATGGGGTTCTTCTCTTAGTCATGAAACTCTTAGATAAATTCCAGAATCCATGAATTGGGAAGATTATATGAATTCTTGGAAAGCAACTTCGCAACTTCGAAGCACCTAGGTCTTAGAGGAAAATCTCCAACCTCATGGAGATATACAACATTTGGTCCCATAATGTAAGGTTTACCTAAAATCTAACAAATGGATACATGATATGGTTTTTGATCATTCTAGACATCTGGCAAACCTCGCAGAAGATGCCTTAAACCTTAATTTTAAATATATAAACATAACTTGGGGAGAGGAAAATAATAGATTTAATATTTTCCACAAATATTTTGTGATAAATAGAGCTAGAGATCGAAAATTCCATAAACTCCTGCGTCCTCAACATAATCCAAAAGTTATTTTTCCTGATTCTATTTATGATTTTTCTGGATATAAAAAGTTATGGTGGAACCTAATGTTCAAAGACAAACCATATTGTACCTATTATACTCTCTTAAAATTTGGATCACTATTTTTCACTCAACTACTACATCGGCTAGACTAGTTGAAATAATGGTGGACATGTTTCGATATCAACAAGAATAGTATGGAACCCATTTATTTCCAATCATACTATAGACAAGCATGCGAAGAATGGATGGACTTCTTTCACCAGCCTTGTAAAACTATAGAAAATTTGAACAGATTCACATATGATGGGATTCGTTTGGATTTTACAGCTAAATGTCACCAACGGTTAGTCATGAAAAAATAAAGCATTAAATAGTACTAGGGAAGCCCATGATAGTTTGACGCATCTTTTTTAAAGCATGGGACCACAGTGGAAGATATGCCAAACAAATATTCCCTAGCACAAATATGTTGGGAACATAACTATTGTACATATATTCATTTCTCATGGGCTTTGCTTGATAAAATCATCCACTGTGTGAAATAATGTAAAAGTTTAGTCACCTGGTTATGAGTGTGCCCGATATCGTGGGATTCTGAAAATATCTCCTCCATGTAAATAAAGATATCATGGGATCCGTTACATATCCACTTTGTATGCTTTTAGGATGATTCCTTGTCCCGAAATTCATTATTATAAACTTTAACAAACAATTTTGTGAGAATTGGAGAACTTCTTCGACAATTGGTGTTGTTTGACCCACATCTCAGAGCATCTACTAAAAAGACATTAGTCAATATCAGTATTACCATTGGATGTGTCATGTATCCCCCAACTTCTTATAAATAAGGGGGAGGAGAACCATTTGGGGCATTGGGAGTTAGAGAAATCTAGGGTCTGAGAGTCAAGATTTATCCCTACTTTGCATATGTGTCTTAAAGGTGATCTAGTTGCACCACAAAGAAATTCTTAAGTCTAACTCATAGAGAGTCTAAAGTCTGAGAAGCATGTGCACCAGAACCTGTGAGACTAGTGAGAACCTAAAGTGGCCATACTTTCTTAGGGAAGAGTATTTCAGTTTGAGTTCTCTCATTCATAGGCAGAGTCTGCAACGGGCCAGGAAGCCTTCAGTTTCTAGCTTGTTCTGAGCTAGTATAAATGATAAATTCCTTAGCATTCAATATCTGATAAGAACCAAAACTTTATGATTGTAATATCCAAATATTATGAAAATTAATAAAAAAAGCATTTTGTCTCATTTATGGTTGCGTTATATCTCTATGTTATATTTTGACTGTGTGAAGTTCATCTAAGATTCATTAGAGGTTCACTTAGGATCCTGAAGTGAATTTTTGCTCATATAGGTAGGAGGCTATTGAAAGAGATCATTTTGCATTGGATCTGTCTTAAGGCTCATGTACAAGTTTGTGTAAGATTTTGTGTAACACAATCAAGAATAATACTTATCTGCAAGCTTCATTCTCCATCAGAGGAAGCCTCCACGACCAATGCGGTCCAAAATTGGTATAAATTAAAGTAATTTTATTTTGTGACCCATCCATAAGGTGGTTCAAAATACTAAATATATTTTAATCTTTTATCTTTTTATGGTGTTTACAAAGAAATGAGTAATTTTGTGGATTGCGTACAAGAGAGTATAGCTCTTCCAAATCCAATGATATATAAGAGGATCTCAAAAGTGAAACCTTTAACTATTTCATTATACTTTTTTTTTTGTCTCCCCTTTTCAAAGTTGGTGGTGATTTTAGTTTATTTATGACTATTTTTTCAAAATATGATATAATAATAATTAATATTTTGAATAGATACTTTGTAATAACTATGAAAACTTGCTATATATGTTATTTTTATATGTATTTGTAAATCCAATATATTTGGACATATGTTTTATATGAGCTATTAGAATATTTTTTAAGGGAGATGACTATATTTGCTAAATTTTTGAAACAAGATCCTTTAACGGAATTCAAAAATACTTTAAAGTATTTATAAAATGTAAATTTATCTTTTGATAAACAAAATTTTATATAATTTTTTCTTTTGAGAAAAAATTAAAAAATTAAATTGATTTGATTTAGAACAATTGTCATTGTATTGTAATAATAATTGATGTAGAGGTGAAGCCTTGATATAGAGCATTAAAAGCCATGAGAGGAGGGCAGTAAACAAAAGTGGCTTAATGGGAAGGTGTAGTAATAACTGCTAGTAATTATGAAAGAGTGAGGCAAGGACACCAAAAAAATACTTAGAGGTATGGGCTATCTACCCTCCCTATATAATTTTCACTTCTCATATAACCCATTAAGGAGGGAGACCCAAGGAGGAGGAAAGAGGGAAGGGGAAGCACTTGTGGGGGGAGAAAGAAGAGTATACTAGAGCAAAGAAAAGATAAAAGCAAAGAGATAGATAAGGAGATTAGATGATGATCACATGTAAACTAAAGAAAAATTAAACACATGATTCAATCATATTCGTTTTGCAAGCAAGGTAAGTGTTAGAGTATTTAGCATGATTTAGAGGGCTAGCTAGAATTGTCGATGAATTTTTGTGAGTGATGCATACAAGGACCAAAGGGAAGAACCTATTACACGTAGTGTTGCCATTGATGACAACAAGATGTCATTGATTTCAAAGGGGATGCATGAGACAACAACAACATCGCCATGTTTGATGACCCAAGAAGCAAAAAGACTCTTTATGAAGTGATATGATCATTGAATCTTTCACAAGGTCTCATCACATGAAGATATGGGTACTTGAAGTTATTTAAGATTTTCTTGAAATTGTGAAGATCAAAATATCCTACAAAAAACATGGTTGCATATAGTTCGTCGATACCTCCCCAACAGTATATCATGCTCGTAAAAACTCCTCCCGAATGAGAAGTTACCATTGTTTGAAGATTCAATATTAATTGAACAACCAACACTATAGGGCATGAACACACAAACTTTAATATCTTAACCAATGTGCAACTTTGAAGTGGATCCACCATTGACATAGTAGATCAACAAACTTAGATGCATAAATATGTACACCTTTTAACACCATTAAATGACACGCATGTTTGAGGTTTATCAACCACACCTCCAACAGGTTAATCGTATGAAGGAAAAGTTGCATGATGCTTTAACATTCTTGTTAAACCAACCAGATAATGACACATGACAGATTTTTGTTGGATAATGAAATGGACCTTTTGGTGGTTGTCACGTGGCTCATGAATATATTCATCATGATGCATCAACAAGCTAATGTGAGAAGGATGACGTGGAGCCACTAGATGCTGCCACATGGTAGTGAAAAATGGCACTTTTGGGTTGATGAAAATTACGAAATAGGTTGACAAGTGTCACCCATCATGAGATACGACATGAATCAACGATGTTTTGATGATATCATCGAGGGAAAAAACAATAAACCTAAGGTCCAAGTCATATGGGAATGGTCATATGGCTTCTAGAAATGTTAGCTCGATCATATGATTAGTTGGAACTATGGATTTAGTGCTAGTCTTATGGTCAGGTACTTCATGACCATGAGTCCACTCAGTGTATGTATACAAAATGAAAAAAATATAATCCAACATAATCCTAATGAAAACCATAATTATTATGTTTAACCTTTGAGGTATGATTTGATTCAAACAAGTGGTTACAGGCTATGATTATTTATTTGTTTGCAAAATTCTAAGCTCATTCTTGATGGAACTTTTGGAGTCTAGTTTTGATGTGAAGGCTTGATGACTCAACAAAGTTGTAAATATGTTTTGATAGGAAACCAATTGAATCCATGGTTATACAATCCATTGGCATACTGTTGGTTGTCCAGTTACGACGCTTGTTTTCAAAGTCAAACCATAGTGGAGTTCCATATACAGTAGTCACCCTATAGCATGATGGTAAGGTCGTGCATTGGAAATACATGGTGGAGCTATGTATATAGTATTGACCTTGTAGCCATAAACCATGAGGGTAAGGCAAGACATTGTGGAGTTCCGTTTATAGCAGTGATGACCCATGAGCGTAGATCTTACTAATCCACATGGAATGATATGTAGGTAAAGCCACGACGGACCAAAAACCTTTTCCAAGTTAGTTGCATTATTATCACCATAACACAATTGGCACAACATTATATTACAAGTGACATCATGGAGTGGAGTTGTTAAGGTGTGCAAACTATGGATTGCTTTTCACAAGTTCAACCCAAGTGGTGAACAAGTCATTTTTCTTTTTATATATGTCACCATTTTGTTGAATGTTTAGCTCAGTGTTGGTCATACTTTTATAGCTCTGGAACTAGGGTTTTCTCAACTTGTGGATCGTGCCCTGAAAGTGAGCATTTGTAGAATAGTTAACTTTTTTATATGTTTTAATATGGTTTTTGTGAGTTTTAGAGTCATTATTTGTCCAAATTAAGATCTGAAAGTAGTTGGACGATAAAGGTTTAGAGAGGAATGTAACTAGATGGGTTTGATGTTATTTGGAATCTTATTTGATACCAAAAATATCCTATGTTCATATTGAGGGTTTATGAGCATGTTGCAATTCTTTTGGATATATGTAGTAAATAGGTTTTGAGAAGGGGTTTAAATTACTAGCAGAGTATGAACAACAATATGATAAATAGCAATAATGATCTTTGTTTGTAGTGATAATGATTATGATAGTGATAGTGATTATGAAAGAGAGAATGTTTACAACTTACAACTTACAATGACAATTATAGTTTGTGCAGGATGAGATGATGGTATAGGTTGTGATGATGATAATAGATTGAAAATTATGATATTTCTTATAATTCAATTATCTATGATGATAGTCCATCTAGCATGAAAATGAGATGAAATAGAGGTCCACAAAGAAGTGAAGAATGAGGTGGGTGCCTCCACTGAGGCTGTAGCCTCAATCAAGTTTGAGCCTACTCATTCTTGAGGTTGGAGCCTTAATTAGGTCAGAGTCTACTCATTCCATAGGTGTGTGCCTCAGTCAGGTTGTAGCCTACAATGAGTTGTTGTTTTCATTTTTGAGGTTGGTCCCTCAATCATATTGTAGCCTATTGTAAGTAGTATTTTTCATTTTTTAGCAGTAGTTGCCTCATGTACATCGGAGCCTGCAAATTGATATAAATTAATTAAATATAGAGAAGAAGAATATTGATGATTTTTTCCCATATGGATTTCCACCTAAAAACTTCTGTGTCAATGTGATATGATGGCTTATTGATATGTTGTTATAATTAATGATATAATGTTTATGGTTCATTGTCACAAGGATGCATGACTAAGAAATATGGTGAAATTGTAAAATTTACCTCAGACGGGTTCACCCCTTCCCCCTCTTAGTGTGACATTTGTGCCTACAAATGGTATCAGAGGAGGTGCATTAAAAAAAACTAAATACTGGAAGTTTCAAAGATCAAGGAGAAATGGCCATGACCAAAGTTGTAGGGAAGCTCCCCATGTTTAATGGTGTTTAGAAATCTAAAGTGAAATTGTTAAGACAATTTCTCTTTTTATTATTGTTATCACCCCAAGAAACTCACTTAGGTTGTATGTCAGTGATGCTCAGGAACATTACAAACTCAACAAATTGTTGGATAAAATGGTGGATGAAAGAAAGAAATGCTGTATATTCAAGCTAGATAACCACTTCTACTATGATTGACCCCAAACATGGGTGAACACCCCCAGACTACAAGGATTTTAACCACCAATTACTCACAGTTTGAGGATAAGGTGATGATGAAGAACACTGACCACACCAGCAGATGCACAGGACCCTATGATGACCGGTTGCAACCAGTTAAAAGGTATGTAAATCTAGTTTCTAATACACAGATAGGATGACAACTCTCTATGCATTAAAACAAAAGAAACCTGCAAGAAATTTCACTGAAACAACTAAATTCTAACACAGAGGTGGGATGACAGCCCCTCTACTGCTAAAAATCAACAACACATGAACAACTGCAAAACAGGCACAACTTGGAACAAGAAGAAGAAGTGGAAAATGAGCAATTGACAGCAAAAGAAGCTTGTATTAGTTGGAAATGAAGACCAAAAGCTGCAAGTTACATAGTAGTTATAGTCTCCAGAAGTTGAAGCTTACAACAGAATTGCATTCATCTAACACTCATCAACCTATTACATCACTTTTCTAGATATATATAGAATCTGTTTACAAAATATCTCTTCTAGGATATGCGTGGAGATGTCTTAATGGACCACCAATCACATTTACAATTTGATATGGGTCTTTTGATTCATTCTGACTATTTTAAATGAACAAAATGGCTCTTTCTATACTATAGTGTCCTTCCTGAATAGTTGAAATATTATCTTGATAATTTTCAATCACTGCTACTGTTATTGATCTGTTCGAGGATCATTCTCCTCGTCCTTGACCGTGTTATCTTTTAATGCAGGTAGCTGAGAATTTAACACGTAGAGTACAGGGAGCTTATGGCTTGCTTTCTCCTTTGTGTGCGCAGAATAGGCCCAAAAACAATGAAGAATACACTGAAAACACTTTGAAAATGAACAGGAGTTGAGATAAAACACTGGCCATCAGATGGATTGCATGGACGATCAAGATATGCTGACGAAAGGCAATGGGAAAGCACAAAGGCACAATTTGAATATGAGCCGTTAGATCAAAGAAATGGATAGCGGAGATCATGCTAGAATGAATTATTGGTAGACGGATGAACAGGGTCAATGAGCGTCGTCGGATCGTGGTTGCGCAGATCCGACAGCGATCGGGTGGTAGAAAAAGGCGATAGTTAACGGGTGGGGAAAATGGTACGATGGCGAGAAGTGGTTTTCATGCACCACCTTTGTGCAACGGCAGTATACGTACAGGGGAAGCGCGATACAATAAGATTGAGGCACGTGGCTAGTGGAATACCACTTTTCTGTGGATTATATAATGTGCAGGTTGATGCAGTAGGGTTTGCGTACAACATTGGATCAACGGGCGGGATCATCGGATGGCCGAGAGTAAATGCACGTGCTTGAAGTATGATGTGACAGATGAGGAGCAGGCCCGGGACTTTTAAAGCTTAGGGTTATGGGTTTTAATGATTTTAAAACACAAAATGTCCGGGGTGAATAAGATAGGGGGTTCAGGTTGGGTTTCAAACAAGCTATAAACAGATTATGAGGGTTTTTATGCAAAAACAGGGGTAAAAGGGGGTTAAAGGGAAACAAGGGAAGTTTACGAGGAATGAGGAAACAGAAGTAATGGAGTAAGGGGAATAAGGCACGTGAAGGGAAATGATAAAATAAACAACTGCCAACCATTGCAACACAGACCAACACTACTTAATTCTGATTTTAACCCTCAAACACTGAATCTGTAGCAGAGCTAACACTGGCTCCTTCTGGGGATGAGATCCTCCCTATGAGGTCTCAAGAACCTGCAGACCACTGCCTTTTCCAGCTGAAAGCAAACTAATCAAAATTCCTAGTGTTCCATTGGGCATGGAGTCTATTTTGCCTGCGTAAAACTGATAAAAACAAAATATTTACATCCTTTAAGGCCAAAGACCTTAAACAACATAGATTTTCAAAAACCGCCCATTAACTGGGCCATCAAAAACTGCTTCACCTCCCATACTTTTCAGCATGAAGGTGTTGTTCCCTTGAACTTGTGAAATGATGAAAGGCCATATCTAGAAAGCATCAAATTTTCCATGATTGCCTCTCTTTTCCTTTAGTGCATCCCATTTCAAGACCAAGTCACCAGCCTGAAAATTATTTGGTTTTGCCTTCTTGTCAAAGGCTTCCTTGACTCTCTTCTGATGTGCTGCAGCCTTTTCAACCAATTGTTCTCTAATTTGATGCAACTCTTTTAAATCAGTGATTCTTCTTGCAATGTCTTCTTCCTCATCTTGCTCTTCTTGAAGGAATTTTGCCACAGGGAGAGTTAATTGAATTGGGAATACAGCCTCAGTGGCATACACTAGCTTGAAAGGGGAATTCCCTGTGGATTTTTTAACGGTCACTCTATCAACCCACAGTGCATACTTGAGCTTTGAATCCCAATTCATTTTATTATGCTGTAACAGTTTTTTAATTATCTTAATCAGACTTTTATTAGAGGATTCTGCTAGACCATTTCCTTGAGGGTAATATGAGGTGGAATGAACAAGTTCAATCCCCATTGAATCACACATTTCCATCAGTTCTCTTGCTCTGAAGGCTACTGCATTATCTGTGATTAATTTGTGTGGAGAACCAAATCTACTGAAAATATTTTCTGTTAAAAACTTCATGACCACATTATCATCAGCCTTCCTTGTAGGGACTGTTTCGATCCACTTTGTGAAATAATCAGTGGCTACTAATATCCACCTATGCTGGCCACTGGAATGTGGATTGATTTCTCCGATGAAATCCAAACCCCACTGCTGAAAATGTCCTTTTTCCTAAATTGGTTTTAGGGGCCAGGATTTCAACTGTTGCTTTCCTTCAAATCTTTGGCACCTGTCACAAGATTTAACAAAAACAAATACATCAGAAAATAAAGTGGGCCAATAATACCCAAATCTGAGAATTTTATGGGCTGTAGTTTTCCAATAATGGTGCCCTCCACATATGCTGTTATGAAATTGTTGCATCACTTCTTTTTACTATTCTTTGTCTAGACACCTTAAAAATATTCTAGATGGATCCGTCCAGTAGAGCAGATTTTTCATAATGCAATACTTTGTTGTTATAAGTTTTAAAGTTCTAGCTTGACTTGTACTTGATTCCAAAGGGATTTCCAGCTTTAGCAAGAAGTTAATTATTTCAGCATATCAGTTACATGAAGCTAGATTTTTGGCCACTAATTGATTTTTCTCTCTTTCAGTTGTTTTTTCCTCTTCTGCCTGACCCTTTTCTGTAATTGTGCACATGAAGTTAACATCTAAAGACCTGCAATTTTCTTCAGCCAATAACTTGGCAAGACCCTGGCCTCTAATCAAGTTGGTGGGCTTCAGCTCTATATTAAATTCTATAATTTTAGCAATCCACTTTGCCCTTCTTCCATCAGCATTAGGTTGAGTTAGGACATCTTTTATTGCAGTCGAGGGCACATATGCAATTATTTTTGAATGCAAGATATAAACTCTGAAAGCCTTTAAGGATTTAATAAGGGCATATGCCTGTTTTTCTATAATATCATACCTCAGTTCAGCATCCCTCAAATTCTTGCTGAAAAATGCCACTGGATGTTCTGAACCTTCTTCATCTTGCTGCAATAAAACTGTTGCGACAGTATCTTCAGAGGCAAAAGAAAATATGTGGAACTCCTTGCTGTAGTCAGGACTGATTAATGTGGGAGCCTCCATAATAGCCCTTTTGATAGAATCAAATGATTTTCTTGTTGTTTCGGTCCATCTTACCTCTGACCCCTTTCTCAACATGGAGGTTACATGCTTCACCAATTCTGCAAAATTCGGAATAAACCTCCTGACAAAATTAATTTTTCCCATAAAAGATTGAATATCCTTCTTTGACCTTGGAATAGACAAAGACTATATGGATTTGACTCTTTCTGGGTCAATCTAAACCCCTGCAGTAGACACAATATGTCCTAACAGCTTGCCTTCAGTTAAAGCAAATTGAGATTTTTTTGGATTGACTGATATTCCAAACCTTCTACACTTCAGAAACACTTTTCTCAAATGTTGCAAATGATCTTGATGGCTGCTGGAATAAACAGTTATATCATCAAGGTAGATAAGCACAAATTTGTCTTTCTCTCCCACAAAAGCTATATCCATAGCTCTCTGAAAAGTGGCTCCAGCATTCATCAATCCAAATGGCATTTTGGCATACATAAACGTGCCCCAAGGAGTGGTAAATGCAATATTTTCTTGATCATCTGGGTGCACAGAAATCTGATTAAAGCCTAAAAATCCATCTAAAAATGACATCACTTAGCTCCTGAGACCTTTTGTAGCAAATGCTCCATCTTCGGCAGAGGATAGTTATCTTTCTTTGAGCACTTGTTCAAATTCCAGAAATCAACACATAGTCTGATTTCTCCTCTCTTCTTCCTTACAACCACGAAATTGCCTACCCATTTGGAATATCTAAGACATACTATGATCTTGGCAGCCAGCAACTTTTTAATTTCTTTCTCAATCAGTGGAAGAAGCATGGGATTTATTGGTCTCAGCTTTTGGTTGAAAGGAACCGTGTCTTTTTCCAGAGTGATTTTATGCTGAACTATTCTTGTCATATGTTTTCAAATCACTATACTCCCAGGAAAACACATCTGCAAATTGTCTCATTAAATTGCAATATTCAGCACTTTGATCAGCAGACAAATGAGTGGACAGATTCACATACCTAGGTTGACCTGGACTTCCTATATCATGCTTACAGACTACTGATTGATCTTCCTTTTAGGCAGCTTTGTAAGGCACATCATTCTGGTCAAACAGTCTTTCAAGGGGAATTAGGCCCTTAGGAATATGATTACTAGGAAGCTGGACTATGCTATTTTTACCAATCTTATTTCTAAGCTGGCACTAAGGATTTTCTTCCTAGGCATCATTCTCTTGGTTAATTTGCATCTCAGAAAGCTCATCAATGACTTGCAAGAACCTATTTAACTCCTTATCATCTTCAAAAACTTTCCAATGGTGGACATTATCGGGCAAGGATGGTTTGCACTTTATTTGAACTTCATAAACTAACTTGGGAGGCAAAGGAGGTATAAATAAACTTGCAGAAATAGCAAGGGAATCGGCAAGCTGATTTTGGGCTCTAGGAATATATGAGATACAGAAAAAATCAAAAGAGTCTCTGATTCTCCATACCTCATCTCTATATGCTTTTAGCCTTGGGTGCTTTGCTTGAAATGTTTTATTCACTTGCTGGATAATCAAATCAGCATCTCCAAATACCTTTAGATTCTTGATTCCTCTGTCTTTTGCTGCGTTAATGCCCAACAACAGTGCTTCATATTTTTCTATATTATTTGTCACCTGAAAAACCAGCTTAAGAGACAGCTGAATGTTTTCTTGTTGTGGAGATACTAGCACCACCCCTACTCCTGCAGTCTCACTGGAACATGCTCCATCAAAAAAAATCTCCCAAACCTGACTTCCTTGCTCTTTCTCGACCTGAACTGTTGGTTTCCTAAGCTGCATTTTGTCCTTTCGATATTCTTCTATTTGGAGAATGCATGCTCCAAAATCAGTGTCCACTGCATATATAGGATGATTTGTAGGATTCTTCTCATCACTAATGATGTATGCCAACTGTGCTTCTCTGTACAATCTCCTACTTTCTCCTCCAAACACTAGGACAGTGGCATAAGATAAATCATTCTGGAGTGTCCCACCTAGTCTCTTAATCCACCCTCTAGACAGCAGCATGCCAAACTTAGGAGGGACATCTGCTACCACAATATCCATCACCATACTCTTCATGGGCAGCTAAGTTAGGGTAATGGCTAGATCTTTCATCAATCCAAGACATTTCACCTTCCTTGAATCAAAAGAAAATAGATCATGATAGGGTCTAGTGATATGAAGGCCTAACTCTTCCATGACAGCTTTAGGCATTAAATTGTGGCTGGCCCCTGTATCTAGCAGGAAATTGTGGAGGATTTTGTCATGAATGGTCAATGAGACATAAAAAGATGGAGAATTATTATCAGCAGGCACAACCATGGGGCTAAGCACAATTGCAAGCTTGTCATCTTGCAAATTGATAGAGTCAGTGGAGGTTTGTTTGGTTTCTAGCTCAAGGGCTTCAAGGATAGGCATTCTAAACATTTCACTCTTCACCAACTCGACCAGAGGCATAGATATCTTCAATTTCTGATGTTTTGACTCAAAGCTGAAAGAAGAAGATGACTTATCAGAACTTTTTACCTCTTGAACTGGAGCTTTGAGGATGACTGGATCAACTGCTGGTCTTCTTTTCTTGCCATTTTTAGGCTCTGTTTGAACAACAGCTCTTTGTGCAGGATTTTCTTTGACATTCTTTTCATTAGGCCTCAAATTGTATCTCTGCTAGTCACCGGTTTGTAGAACAGCTCCTCTGTCCCATTCCTGATTGCTTTGTTCTTGCAACAATGATTCTTCATACTCAGCCATTGTCAAAAATGCAGCACTGCCTTTATCTTCCATGCAGTGAATTTCATCCTCATCTTCTTCAAAATGTTCTTCCTCCATGACTACATTTTGGAAGGGAGCTTTTACTTTCTGATCTTCTTTTGTTTCTTCACCCCTTTGCATAATCTGTAACTGCTCATTTGCTCTTCTGAATGGATTCTGATTTCTTGGAGCAAATGTGTTTTGCTGCCTTGTTTTCCCTGAGTTTTGCTCAACCTTTAGCTTAGAAATTTCAGTAGCCAATGATTCTATCATCTTAGTCATTTTATCTAATTTAGGCTCTGAAGATGATGCAGAAGAAGTAGATGCTTGATTTCTCTATCTTTTCCTGTCAGATTGACTTTTCAGCTTTTCTGCTGCCATAATATTAGATTCTACTTCTAAGGCTGCATCCTCCATGTTTGCCAGTGTAGCACATCTTATTTCTCTCAATAACAGGCAGAAATCAAAATCAAAAGCATTGGCATAAGTGAGTTTGGAAGAGGTGGGGGTAGGTTTTACCTCAGCTAGAATCTTACTATACATTCAATTGAATCTTTTATTAAAATCAGGTATTGATTCCCCATTTTCCCTCTTTAGATTACCAAACTCAGTATGATAATACATCAAGTCCTTTTTATCTCCCCATTGCTTCAAAAAAGCATCATCTAAGGCTTATATATCTGTTATGGATCTCTGGGGTAATGCTCTAAACCACTTCTTAGCCTCTCCATCAAGGCTCTGGACAAAAACTCTCATCCGCACATCATTTTCACTTATATCTAAATTATCAGCATAACTGTAAAAAGCTTCAAGGTGTTCTTCTGCTGTTACTCCCTCTGTACCAGTGAATTTAGGCATATATTTCTGATATTCTCCCACAGGCATAGGATTTAAAGGCACAGGCAAGACTAATGGTCCATATCTGGCAGCTACAATTCTTTCTATTCTTGTCAGTGCTTGCTATCCTGCCATGATTGGAATATTTGGAAGAATAGTAGCAGATGAAGCAGTAGGAAGTAATGTGATAGATGGCAATGATAAAGGGATGTTTTGCACTGAAATGGAAGCTTTCCTTGGATTGAGATTCAAAGGGGAAATGATTGTACAAGGGGCTGCACTAATCTCTGCAGATTTCTCCTTATTAATAGTGCTGACTTCCGAATCTTCAAATTGCAAACCTTCAGCAACAACTTTATCTTTCAGAGATAAGCTAGATTTCGTAGGCTTACCTGATCCTCATGCCCCTTTCTGTGAAGCTTTCTTCGATTTAGTAGTCCTCTCAGGTTCAGGCACTGGTTTAGCTAGAGATTTTTGAGGATTTCTTCGAGTGTGTCTCATAAACTGAGCTAGAACTTCCCTAGCAGAGTCGCCAAGAGATGGTCTTCCTCCAATGGATTCGCCAGACAGATGATTACAACCAAAAAATGTGTTCAAACCTTGTCTGTCATCAAAGCTTGAAGTTGTGTCATTCTCCTAGGGAAGCTGAGCTTCGATTCTCCTCTCCCCGGCAACGACGCTAATTAATGTTATCACCTTAAGAAACTCACCTAGGTTGTATGTCAGTGATGCTTAGAAACATTACAAACTCAACAAATTATTGGATAAAATGATGGATGAATGAAAGACATGTTGTAAATTCAAGCCAGATAACCACTTCTACTCTGATTGACCCCAGACATGGGTGAACACCCCCAGACTACAAAGGTTTTAACCACCAATTACTCACAGTTTGAGGATAAGGTGATGATGAAGAAGACTGACCGCACCAGCAGATGCACAGGACCCTGTGATAACCGGTTGCAACCAGTTAAAAGGTCTGTAAATCTAGTTTCTAATACACAGACATGATGATAGCTCTTTATGCATTAAAACAACAAAAACCTGCAAGAAATCTCACTGAAACAGATAAATTCTAACACAGAGGTGGGATGACAGCCCCTCTACTGCTAAAAATCAATAGCACAAGAACAACTGCAAAACAGGCATAGCCTGGAACAAGAAGAAGAAGTGAAAAATGAGAAATTGACAGCAAAATAATCTTGTATTAGTTGGAAATGAAGACTAGAAGCTGCAGGTTACATAGTAGCTACAGTCTCCAGAAGTTGAAGCTTACAACAAAATTGCATTCATCTAACACTCATCAACCTATTACATCATTTTTTTGGATATATATAGAATCTGTTTACAAAATGTCTATGCTAGGTTATGCGTGGAGGTGTCTTAATGGACCACCAACCACATTTACAATTTTATATGGGTCTTCTGATTCATTCTGACTGTTTTAAATGAACAAAATGGCTCTTTCTGTACTACAGTGTCCTTCCTGAACAGTTGAAATATTATCTTGGTAATTTTCAATCATTCATACTGTTATTGATTTGCTCGAAGATCATTCTCCTCGTCCTTGGTCATGTTATCTTTTAATGTAGGTAGCTGAGAATTTAATGCACAGAGTACAGGGAGCTTATGGCTTGCTTTCTCCTTTGCGCGCGCAGAACAGGCCCAAAAACACTGAAGAATACACTGAAAACACTTTGAAAATGAACAGGAGCCGAGATAAAACACTGGCCATCGAATGGATTGCATGGACGATCAAGATATGCTGACGGAAGGCAATGGGAAAGCACAAAGGCGCAATTTGAATATGAGCCGTTAGATCAAAGAAATGGACGGTGGAGATCATGCTAGAATGAATTATTGGTAGACGGATGAACAGGGTGAATGAGGGCCGTCGGATCGCAGTTGGGCAGATCCGACGGTGATCGAGTGGCAAAAGAAGGTGATAGTTAATGGGTGGGGAAAATGGTACAATGGTGGGAAGTGGTTTTCCCTCACCACCTTTGTGCAACGGTAGTTTACGTACAGGGGAAGCGCGATACAATAAGATCGAGGCACGTGGCTGGTGGAATACCACTTTCCCATGGATTATATAACGTGCAGGTTGACGCAACAGTGTTTGCGTACAATGTTGGATCAACGGGCGGGATCATCGGACGACCGAGAGTAAATTCATGTGCTTGAAGTATGATGTGATAGATGAGGAGCGGGCTCGGGCCTTTTAAATCTTAGCATTATGGGTTTTAGTGATTTCAAAACACAAAATGCCCGGGGTGAATAAGATAAGGGGTTTAGGCAGGGTTTCAAACAGGCTATAAATGGATTATGAGGGTTTTGATGCAAAAACAGGGGTAAAAGCGGGTTAAAGGGAAACAAGGGAAGTTTACGAGGAATGAGGAAATGGAAGTAACGGAGTAAGTGGAATAAGGCATGTGAAGGGAAATGATAAAATAAACAACTTCCAACCATTGAAACACATACCAACACTGCTTAATTCTGATTTTAACCCTCAAACACTGAATCTGTAGCAGAGCTAACAATGATTTTTACCTTTTATTACTTATTATATTCTTCACTTATTATTATGTTTGGAAAACATCAAACAACTGTCAAAACAAAAAGAACAACAACACACAAAAACATAGAATGTAGGCTAGAAGCGAGGGCCAAAACCTATCCATTTGAGATGAAAACCCGAAAAATATCTTCTCTTCTTATAGGTTCTTCAATTGGTGAATTCCAAGACCTCTAAACTAAGACCAATACCTTCCAATACCAAGTCCAACCTTTCTAAATGATTTTCTTCCCTTATCTAAGTCAAGCCTAGTCAAATCTCTTCCAACAGGACAAGTTCGACCCCCAGTGTCATAATTTTGGTGTCTACCATAGGTCTAAAATTTTTGGCCCTTTGCAACTACAACTACATCCACACATGTTAGCTAAATTAGCCTTCCAAGGCTTCCAAGAAACTTTTATTTCCTTGTTTCGCATTATAGGGCTAGTAGGAGACGTAGTAGACCCTTATTACAGTAGATTTGATCCTCTTCCAAAAAATAGAGAATTTTGACCTTGAAATTGCAAACCCTAGGTTTTATTCTTCACATGTGTGAGAAAGAATTATCCCCAAAAAAATCATTCTTCATCCTCACCCTTCTTTTCTTCCCTTCTAGCTCTTCTCCTTCACTTGAATGAGTGAGTTATGAATGTGACTCAAGGAGGTTGAGTTCCCTCCTTTGTATAGGCTCTTCAAGGTGGACATGGCTCCTCAAAATAGGCTGACTTCCCAACTACCAGGATGACTTGGTCTTAAAGGGTATTTTGACACTTTTAATAAAAAATAATTTTCTTTACATGTTACAATGTGCCCAATGGGTTATTCAACTTATGACAATGAATATTTTGACTTCTCATTGTAGGAAAAACCCTAGAGGTACTCAATGGGTGCTTGACCTATACAATAAAATACCTTGATCATGAAACCAATTCTCCAAAAAGAATAATAATAATTTTCTTTCATTTTACAAAATACAAGAATAAAAAGCGCAATTCATACTTATGAAGACCAAACATAGTTACACATTTTTCAACACTCCCTCTTAACTAGGGAGGTATTCATAAATGGTACATGGAAATTCTCAATCTGAAGAGACCTCATAAGAAGAGTCAGATTGGTAACCCATCTGTTTAGCATCATATCAACTAGCATTGTCATATATGAAGGCCTTGTATAATGACTCTATCTCTCCACTAGATCAGAGCATAATGCTGGCGAGACCAATGATTTAAAGACACCATCATCATTGTCTCCCAAGGTACATACCCCACTTGGGTGTTAACAGAGTATTAAATTCCTTGGACTGGTCTTATCTTGGATAGCTAGTCCTCAAATAATATTGGTCCACTACTACTCTTATATTGGATGCCCTACCTTATCCTCAAAGAGTATCATATGCCATATGCTTACCCAATACTTCTGTCTTCCCAAGTGAAGACACGAATTATGTTCCTATCTATCCGTCTCAACCAGGGAGGATACATTAACCAAATGAATCTTGTCTCTTAAATACATAAGCTTCCTATTGGGAAGAGATTTTATCAATATGTCAGCTACCTGCTTATTAGTGGAGATGTATTGTAGCTACAACACACCATCTTGTACTAGCTTCCATATGTAGTGATACTTGTTGTTGATATACTTTATCTTTCCATGAAATACTGGGTCTTCATACAATCTTATACAACTGTTGTTATCAAAATGTATCATTGTAGGGTCCATTGGTCCTTCAAATAGGTAAGATAACAACTTCCTTAACCAAACATCTTCTTTGCTTGCTTCACAGGTTGAAATATACTAATCCTCAACACTAATCAAAGTAATTGTTTCCTTCTTTCTGGTCATCCATGAGATCATGGAGGATCCAAAAATAAAAAAATCCTCTGGTAGTGCTCCTTCCATCTTGGTCACTGCCTCCCTAGTTGGAATCTGTATATCCAATCAAGTGGACATCGTTCCTTCTATCATATTTTAGACATTAGTGGATGGTTCCTTGCAGATATTTCAATATATATTTTGCTTCTATCCAATGATCATGCCTCAGCTCCACTTGGAAATGAATGAGAACATCTACTCCAAAACATATTTCTGGTAGAGTTTTCACCAAGTACATGAGTGAGTCATTCAATTTTTAATACATAGAAGGATCCACATGGCGTGATTAATAATTTCTTATTATTTTTAATTTTGTGATCATCGAGGTTGTCACTGGTTTGCAATCCATCATGTCAAGCTTCTTCAACATCTTGATCACATACTTTCCTTGACCTAGATAGATCTCATAAGGTCCTTTCCAGACTTCTAGTCCCAAATAGTAGTGCAGCAGCCCTAGCTCCTTCATGTCAAATTTTGCTGCTAGTTGCTTCTTACATTCTTTAATTCAACCTTCCACGCCTGTCAAGAGAATATCATCCACATATAGATGAATGATTACCAACTCTCCCTTCACATTCTTAATACAAAGTTTTGGATCAAATTTTTTTTTGTGAAGCCTAATCTCTGATGGTATGCATCCATCCTAGCATACCATTCCCTTGGTGCTTGCTTGAGGCCATATAATGCCTTCTTCAATTTACATACATATTCCTTTCTGTCTTTAAATTCAAATCCCAAGGGTTGTTCTCTTTAGACTTTCTCATCAATTATTCCATTCAGGAATCTAGTCTTGAGATCCATTTGGTGGATGTTCCATCCCATTGATGCTGCCAAAGAGACCAACAAATGAATAGTTGTAGACCTTATTGTTGGAGTAAATGTATCTTCATAATCAATGCCTTCCTGTTGAGAGAATCCCATAGCCACAAATATTCCTTATATTTACAATTCTTCCATCTGTTGCATGTTGGATCTTATAGAACCATTTCGAAGTTACCACAGATTTGTCTTCAGGCCTAGGTACGATCTCCCAAACTCCATTCTTCATTATAGATCGATATTCTTCATTCATGGCATCCTTCCATTCTTGGTGATTAACAATTTCTTCAAAAGTGGATGGCTCTTCTTCTATTAGTTTTGTCATATAGGTTGCATACCCAAAATATCGATTGGGCTTCTTGGTTTCCCTGAATGTACCTTGAGCTACTCCATGACCTTCTGCATCTAGAAGTGTAGACTTCAACCAGTTAGGTATTTTTTTAATTTCGGAGATTATTTTAGGTTGTATAGGTTAACATAGACCTTCATCTTCATGATTTTATTCTTCTTCCATAGTAACTTGTTCTTCAAATACCAAAATTTCTTCATAATCATAGTCCATAAGGAAATCTTTTGATTTTTTGAATGCAATACTTTCATCAAATATAGCATCTGAACTGACTTGTATTCTGTTAGAATCAGTATTGTCATCCCTTCGTCAGACATCAAATCCTCTTGTTGCATTTCATATTAGGTGTCCCGCCCAGTCATTTGCATTCCATTAGGCACGGAGATCATCTGAAGGTAGTGGCATTCCTTCAGTTTCCCTCATTTTATCTACCTGCTGGCACAAATTTGCTCATAAAACACATATATAGTCTCCTTTTTTTTCCTGGAAATTGCAAAGATTGCCTTTAGGGTTTCATGGTCAGTTAGGTCTAGGGTTTCATTAGGGTTTCGTCAAAAAATGTGTCAAAGTGTCCAATAATTTCCAACAGGCTATGAGGAGGGTTCAATATCAATAAATTGCATCATCGAGTGTTCAAAAATGTGTTTTTCCTCAAAACTCTGTTTTGAGGAAAGAGTATTTAGCATTTATTGTACAAAATCATGAAAAAAAAAAAAATTCCTCTTTGTAAATTTCTTCATTTGCACCCTGGTTTCTTTCCTTAGCCCAGAAGCTCCAACACCTACAAAAACAAGCAAAGCTCAGGTCATTAAATTCATCACAAAGTGAAAAAGCAGTGAAAAAGTCCAAAAACAGAGTTTAAAGATAAAGTCAAATCCAAAACATTATAAAAGTGGGTTTCATGAGCCAAAATTTCAAAAGCTCTTTGTTTATAAGCTATTCCTTCATTTGATAAGCTCATTTGCAAAAGAGAAGCAAGATAGAGCAATTTTGGTGAGCAAGTGAGAAATTGGGTGAAAAACATTGTAAGATTACCGACGCGGTGCACTGGGCAGGAGGCACAGTGCATATAGCTGGCGCGGCGCACTGGGCCTCAGCACTCAGTTCATTTTAACAAGGGCACGATGCATAGGTGGGGTGTGGTGCATTGGGCGTGCTACACGGCGCACACAACCAAAGAGCCCGAAAAACTTCCAAACTCGCTCCAATCGCCCCAAATTGCATTGATCAATATTGATACAAGTAGGTAGAATCTTCAAAGTTGTTTTCCATCCAAGTTTGATGATGGTTTGATGGTGTGTGTTTCATGGTGCTTGTGTAAAACAATCAAACCCTACCTTTTAAAATTCCTCAAAGAAACTTGCTGCTAGGGTTTCAATTCACTGTTTTGTCACCAAGTTCACTCCCTCATCTCATTTGTCCTTTGATTCCATTATTCCCTAAGTTCCCCTACCCCCCTAAGTTCATTAATTCCCTATCCCAAGTTCCCTTTCCCAAATTTCCAAATGTAAACCCCAAACCCTAATCCTATACAAAAACTCCCATAATATCCCATATTTCCCTAACTAAGTCTATCCCAATAGTCCCAAATTTCCCACTATTTTTCCCCTCTCCTAACAGTCCTTTGTTTCACTGTTTTCCCTTGGTGGCAGAGGTCAAGCACATCACCAAAAACAGTCCACCACAGTTTGACACATCAACACCTATTTCTCCAAGCCAATTTGTCTATCAGCAGCTATGGCATCTGATCCTTCATATGATTATGAAGAGGAGACCCAAAGTGACTCACCCACAAAGGGACATGCACCCAGGAGGCCATATAGAGGTGGCAGACATATTAGAGAAGAACCTACCACTCTTGCTGAGTTTCAGGCCTACCCTCTTGCCATATTTTGTTTCCACCATCAGTCATGTTATGAATTTTGCCAGAAGTTTGCTAATATTTAGTTTCATCATGAGTTGGCCCGCTTATTTGTGTTGCATTTGCATGGTGATCAAGCCACTCTTGCTGGTGTTACTTTCACATTAACACCAAAAACCATTTCATTGGTGACCAGCATTCCAAACATTGGAGGACCATGGAACAGGAGGCATAAAATTGACTGGTAGCACTATGAACCGTACATCAAACCTAGTTTTTTGAGACAACTCAAGATAGTGTTTCCTTTTCGGTTTCTCAAGGATGAGTATGCTCCTTTAATGAAACTCATCATGAAGTATTTCACCTGTGAGGGCTGGTTCTCCCGCTTGTATGCCTATCACATCAGGCTGTTGATGCATTTTACTCGGGTGCAGATGATGAACATTCCTTATTTCATATGCCGAAACATAGAGAAGATGACCACTATTGTGCAGCACAAAACCCCTCAACAACAGTTCAACAGTCTTTATCATTTTGCGCTCATCAAAATTGTGGTTGTTCATCAGCTTGGTTTACAAGGCATCACTTGGGATGACTTCATCTCTTGTCAGTTTTTCAGAGCTTCACAGGGACCTTCGGAGGTTGGGCATGAGACAGGTGGACCTTCTTATCAGCAGGGCCATGAGACCGCTAGTATGTAGGTGTTCATCCCCTATCAGAGAGGCACTAGACGGTTGTTTGCAGCAACGAAGTGAGTGTTTTCTCCACCCGGGGTGGAAGGGGCCTCACTTCCTCCATCAGCATAGCAGGTTCAGGACTGAGGCAAGATGCCTCTACAGGAGGAAGGACAATCAGGTGAGCGAGAGACTGAATTCATCCCCATTGAGGGTGATGATACTGACATGGGCCCACAGAGTGCAAACCTTAGAGAGATCATCAAGGAGTAGTAGGCGAACATTGATGCCTTTTCCATCCCAGTGGACTATACAGTATTTGGAGCAGAGGAACAACTAGCTTGAGGATCAGTAGGTGGTTATGGAGTTACAAAACATTCGGCAAAACCGCCAAAGTGCCTGAAGGAGGGGGTGGAGTTCACTTCCTTGGAGCAAGAGATCAATGTTGATAGGGAGTCATGGCTTGAAAGAGTCAATATCCACTTGGAGAGGAAGCTAGAGAAGGTAATAAATGAGAAGAATATGCTTAGAAACTTGCCATATCATTAGTTTTCTCGGAACTTGGTGTGCCAAGCGAGAATCAGGAATTTGAAAGCACTGTTGAAGAGAGCATCAAGGAGGAAAAGAGAGGATGAAGGACTTAGAATCTTGGTTGAGGCTTCCTTGGCCCATCACAGCACTTGATAGAGAAGACTCGACCCAAATTTCAAGAAATTTGGAGCAATTTTTGCATTTTGGAATTTTTTTGCACAAAAAGAGTTTTCCTCCCTATGCGCCGCGCCACGTGACGCTCGCTTTTCGTAGAGGGCTTCAAATCAAAAAAACTTTGCATTTCTAGATTTTTCCTAGAAATTTATGCTTTCCTACCCATGGCCAAGAAATTTGGTCAGGTTTTGAGCCCTCAAAAAGGTCAAAAAACTCAAAACAACACCTCACTGCCCCTATTTTGACACACAGGAAGCAGTGTTGGGAGAATGGACTTTTAGAGGGACAAATGGAGGCCAAATTGAAAACTTCCACTTGGGTTGGAAAGTCGATAGGTATACCTTTCCAGCAAGCATGCCTGGAGCTCATTTGGACATCGGGAAGGCCTCCAAAAGTGGGTCCAAACGGGCGCTATGCATAGAGAATCAGGCGCTACGCATAGAGGAAAAATTGCCAGTTTGACCAAGTTTTGCTCTGTTTTTCGCCCAGCTTCGCCTAGTTTGACTTTTTCACTTTCCTAATGGAAAATTTATGATGTAATTTGATGAAAATTGATGGATTATGATGTAAATATGTTGGATTTTCACTTGTAGAGGTAGATTCATCAGTTTAGAGGTTGTTTGAAACTAAATGAATCAGTTCCCTTGTTTTTAGAGGCATGCTGTTATCTTGCCTAGTTTCTAGTTCTCAGTTTAGAATCAGTTGGATCAACTCCTAAACTCATGAGCTTGACCCCTAGAGGCAAGGATGAGCTATGTTTGTCTATATTATGTTATTTTTCAGTCATTAGCATGGTTGGACTCTTGAGAAAGCCTTGAGCTTCATTGTACATTCATTTTCAGTATTTTGGCTAAGGAATTGAGACCAGGATTTGCAACACTCTTTGGGATTCATGTGGAAATTTGTCTTGGTATAGTGCTTCTCTTTGTGATTGTGAATTTTTTTATGTGATTACATTATCTATCTTATTTCTTCTGAACTAAACAAACAAGAGTGTAAGTAGAATTCATTGAAAGTGCAATGCTCTACTTGAAGTTTGCTTTAGTTGTTTGATGTTTTCAGCTGTTTGGGGAGGATTCATGATTTCTATTGCCCTCTTCAACACCTCACCTGTCTTTTCCTTCCATCTCACTAAAATTTAAGTGCCAAAATGATTGCCTACCTTGCCCGATCGAGATCTCTGCAGAACTGAGCCTCAATCCCTACACCCCAAAATGTGCCTTTCCCTTTGAGCCAACAAAACTCCATTTTATCAATCAACTCTTTTGCACTCATACCTAGCCTAATATTAGAAGATATTTTAGTCATCTCAAGCCCTCATCGATCACTATTTTCTGAGATTGACCCAAAGAGAGCCCTCTCCTGACCTGGTAGGGCTAGCTACCAAGCTGAGCGTGGTTTGATGTTGGCCCTAGATCCTACCTTTTTAGCCTGAGGTAAATCTAGGCACTAACATATTTGGTGTCCTTTCATTATGTAGACCCTATAGAACTTAGAATAGTTATTGTAACCCAAAAGCATCCCCTTCATGCCAGATGGATCGAAATTCTTTGTTTTGTCCCTAGGTATATGAATATAGATAGGACAACCAAAGATTCAAAGATGATATATAGATAGTTTGTTTCTTGTGAACACTTCTTCAGGAGCCTTGTTATCTAGTGACCTTTGGGGACTTTGATTTTGTATGTATTCAACTATATTTATATCTTCACCCCACATAAATTTTGGTAATCTTGATCATGTAGCATTTCTTTTAGACTTTATTCAATGGATCGATTCCTTCATTCTTCAAATCCATTTTGTTCGAGATTATAAGGGACTATTAACTCCCTCTTAATCCCAGACTCTTCTAGAAAGATATGATTTTCTTAGATGTGTATTCTCCTCCATTATCAGATCTTAATATTTTGATTCTTGTTTCTGTAAGGTTCTCTACTTCAGCTTTGAATTCTTGAAATTTGGTGAATACTTCATTTTTGGGTTTCACTAGGTAAAAAAAAGTTTTCCTTGAATGGTCATTTATAAATATGACATAATATAGATGACCTCCAAGTGATTTATGAGTCATAGGACCACAAACATTAGAATGAATAAGATCCAAGGTTTCTTTTTATCGTGAAGCACTGCTTCCAAATGGTCTCTTAGTGTTCTTACCTAATGTAGACCCCTTACATACTCCTTCCCGATCTTCTTTCAGTTGATGAATTCCATCTAGTATTGCATTTAGAGTTGGAAGGATTCAAAATTGAGATGACTGAATCTTCTATGCAAAAGTTCACATGGGTTGATCTCAGTTTGAACTAAATTTTGAGCAATAGGAGATAACAACCTATAAATTCTTCCTTCATGAATCCCAATCAATCTAGCATTTTCTATTCTTGAGTTTTTACCCCATACTAAAACTTTTCCAACAATGAAAGCCACTCTATCACCTTTATATTCTAGACTTGAAATGGAGAGTAAGTACTTATGCAAACTTGGAACAAATAGGATGTTGTTGAGACGAATATTTCCTCCATTCTCCAACTCTATTGAGGTTGATCTAAATCCTCTCACAAGATAGCTCTTATTATCGCCAAGCTCTACCGAGTAAGAAGCCTTTTTTTCTTACAATGCTTAGTTTCTTGTGATGATCGGTCATGTGCCTTGATGCCCCACTATCAATCACCCAAATGCTATCATCTTGAAATGTTCTAGTCAGTGTTGAGAAGAATCCTTCGCCCTTTTTCTTAGCCACTTCCTTATTTGGGATAAATAAGAGATTCCATACTTCTTTGATGGCTTTATTAAGATAAATTTCCACATTTTAAGACTTCTTTAGAAACTTTGTCAATGTAGTGGAGATCTTCGTAATGCCCTTTTCCAACCTTAGCTCTCATACCATGTTGAGAAATCTAAAGTGCAATGATTAAGATGATTTCTCTTTTTATGATAATTTCTTGTGATTTACTTTTACATTTTCTTACTTATTAACTTCTTCACTTATTATTATGTTCAGATATCATCAAACAACTACCAAAGAAAGAAGAAAAGTAGTAAAAAAGAACACAGAATGCAGGATGCAAGTGAGGGCCAAAACCTCTCCACTTGAAAGGAAAACCTTCAAAATCTCCTCTTCTTATATATTCTTTAATTGACAAATTACAAGACATCTATACCAAGATCAATACCCTCTAAGACCAACTCCAACCTCTCCGAATGATGCACTTCCCTTGTCCAATTCAAGCCTAGTCAAATCTCTTCCAAGAGCACAACTTCAACCCCTAGCTTTAGAATTTCGGCCTCTACTACAGGTCTAAAATGTTTTCCCCCTCCAACTGTAACTTCATCCATACATGTGAATGAAATTATCCTTCCAAGGCCTCCCAAAAAATTTACTTTCCTTTATTCCTTGTCTATGGCTAGTAGGAGACATATTAATCCCTTCTTCTAGCAGATTTGATCCTCTTCCAATAGATAGAGAATTTTAATATTGAAGCTGCAAACCCTATCTTCTCTTCTTTGCATGTGTGAGAGAGATTTAGCTCAGAAACAATCTTTCTTTATTATGCTTCTTCTTGGATTTCCTTATTTCTATTCTCCTTCACTTGAATGAGTGAGTGATGAATGTGTTTGAAGGAGGTCAATTTCTCTCCTTTATATAGGCTCTTCAAGGTGGACATGGCTCCTCAAAATAGGTCGACTTCCCAGCTTCCAGGCTGACTTGGTCTTGAAAGGTATTTTGACACTTTTAATGACAAAAATCATTTTATTTACAAGTTACAATGTTCCTGATGGGGTTTTCAAATTCTGACAATGAATCTTTTGACTTCTTAACCTAGGAAAAACCCTAGAGGCATTCAATGGGTCCTCTACCTATAAAATAACATACCTTGAGCATGAAACCCATGCCCCAAAAATAACAATAATAATTTTCTTTCATTTTTCAATATACAAGAATCAAAATTACATTTCATATTTTTGAAGACCGACCCTAGTTACACTTTTTTCAACAAATGGGAGAAACTATGGATTTTGGAAGGTGAGGATGGAGACATATCTCATCTCTTTGGGAGAAAAAGTTTGGGCAATTGTGAACACCAAATATAAATTCCCCAATTTTATTCCAAAGGATGCAATAGAGAAGGAAATTTTCACATATAACACACAAGCTAAGAGTGGATTAGAAGAGTCGAAACTCATCAAGGTAATGCAGCGCAAGTAATTTCATGAGGTATGGAATAAACTTAAAAATTATTATGAAGGGGATAGGAAAGTTAAAGGAGCCTGATTGCAATCTCTTATGGGAAAAATTGAAATCTTGAAAATGGAAGATAATGATGACATTGCTTCATGTTTTCTTTTATAGTAGACAATATATTCAAGTCTATTGGAGGCTTTTCTGAAGAAGTCTCAAATATATATGTTGTTAAAAATAATTGAAATCACTTCCTTCAATATTCATTCCTAAAGTATCAAGCACTGAGGAACTAGTAGAAGTAGACAAGATGTTCATGGATCAACTTCATGGAATTATTTCTTCATATGAATTAAGAATCAAGGAAGACAATTCAAGAGTCAAGGAAGTAGGTTTCAAGGAATCAAAATAAGAAAAATAACAAAAGGATCAAGAAGAATCTAATTTCAATGAAGAATAAGCCAAGTTTATTCCAAATATCAGAAAAGGAACCGACAAGTTCAAAGACAAGTTTCCCTTCAAATATTTTGAATGCAAAAGAACTAGTCATTATGCATCTAAATTTCCTTATGCTATGTGGATCTTGAAGGAAGAATTAAAAGCGCATTGAAATAAATCAAGGTTCCTAGGAAAATAGAAATTCAAGGAAAGATTCTAAATGAAGACATTGTCGTTTCTCTCAAAATTAAATTAGAAGAAGCAAAAAGGGTAAAGATTTTATGTAGGAACAATTAAATGAAAAGGAACAAATATGTGAAAGACGGGAAGAGGAGGTTGTCCTTTTAAGAGAAGAATTAGAGATTATTAATTCAAAGTTAAACAAAGGGACTAAATACTTAGATCATATTCTCAGCATGAAGAGGTTCCAACTCATTCAGATAGGTATTGGCTATCAAGAATGTGAGGCATACAAAAACAATGATCCCCCAAGCTCATCAAATGAAATACATACTAAGATTATTGATTATACATTTACAATATCCAACAACAAATCACTTGAAGATCCAAAGCAAGCAGTACACCAGGCTAAGCATGTTCACTTCAATGATTCTCAAGGGAATTCTAGAAAGGAGAAGAATGCAAGGAATCAAAATGAAGAAAAACGATACACAAACAAAAATAATGCAAGGAAGATTGTGAATAGGGCTCATCACAAAGTATACACAACAAATATCAAAACAAGTGGTAGAAATAAACGAATGAGTATGGGTCATGCAAGGGTTGAACGAGAAGGAAACATGCCTCCTCCAGGAAGAAACTTTAGAAGATCAATATCTCCTTCTATATTCAGTTATCAAAATAAGTTATTTGGTTATTATTTCTCATGTACAAAGTTCAGACACAAAGAGTACAATTGTTGGACTAATGATATGGTCAAGTATAGAGGATATGATTAGGTACTTGGATTTGGAGATATGGACCGAATCAGAAGAATGAATTATTCATTTTTGTAAGTGTTAAAGCCCAATTTTGATTTCTTCATATGTCAGAATGGAGGTCATAAAGCCCGAGAGATTCTAGACATAACTCTAGATGGTACAATAGAGAAATACATCCTATCAATACAGGTAGATGGAAAAGATGTGAAAGATGACCTTGATTAGGTCTTATCCCTCATATCTAATCCTTTGGAGAATGTTTCTTCAAGATCAGTATTTGTTAAATCAAAACTTGAATAAGAAATTACATGTATGAGGGAAGTATGTGGATGATGATAGCTAAGATGTAAGAGTATTTGAAGAGATGAGCATGATATTAGGGGTAGTACATGTATAACATGAACTAAAATTGACACATGATATTAGGCGAAGTACAAGAATCGTAGAAGCATTGTCTGAGGGGGAGTACAGGAAAAATCATGAGCAACAATAAAAGCATGGTCTAAGGGGGAGAAAATATATCATGAAGAAGGAATCATAGTTCAGTAAGATCCACAAAAGCATCTATGAAAAAATACTCATACAAGATCATCGACATGGTATTTTTTACATGGATATCCATGACCATTTTCCATTGATGTCAAAGGGGGAGAGATTGAAAACATTGATACAAATATTGACATTCATAGGGAGATGTTTCCACACTTACACTTGAGTAGGGAAAGATTGTGGAGATTACACATGCATGGGAGGATCTATTGATTTGTTTAACATCAAATTACCATCAATGTCTACGGGTGTTTCCGTCAATGAAAAATGGGGAGATTGTCACAAATAAAGTTTTCATTGATGAAAAAAAGATGTCATTTATGATAAATACTTAAGAATTACTGAGAGGGGGGTGAATCAATAATCCTATCATTTTTATTATTTAAATCAGCTTAATTTCCCTTTTCAAATATGTTCTGTTGCAACTAATAGCTTATTTACATGTTAAACTATTAATTGTTTATTTTGAAATTACCAGAGAGAGACATCTACATATATACATATTCATAATTAAAAAAAATCCACACAAGTGAGAAATTAAGCAAGCAACAGATGGAAACACCAATTGTAAGTGGAAACCCATAAAGAGAGAAAATGATGACTTTTGGGTTGAAAGTGATGTGAAGAAAAGCTCCTACTCCCTTATTACATCATATATTTTGTAGTCTTCAACCTATAGGAGGTTTCTACCTCAATTCTTTTGCAAACTTCAACTTGCAAGGAAGATCCAACTCCCACTTTTGTAGGCTACAACCCACAAGAGGCTCCTACCTCAATAGGCTACAACCTGTTCATTATCAAGCTACAACTTGAAAGGAGAGTACAACCCCCTAATCAAATTACAAAAATATTTTCTAGTTACTTGGCCTTTGTCTTTGTTTCGAAATAAATTTTTGTCCTCTTTTCTACTGCTTATCCTCTCTGCTTCTCTTCTTTAAATTTTCTCCTCTTCTACTACTCATCCCCTTCTCTCCTTACTAGGTTGTTCATAAATTCTCACATACAAATGCCCAATTGAAAATATTTCCATTTGATTAAAAATGACATCTTTTATGTACAAAGCGTAGTTGATTGTTTGTATTCCATGCATGAATTTGAATTGAAGAGTTATCACTTGGTATTCTAGAGTTGTTCACAATATGTCTCTTAATTTCCAAATATAAAATTCAGTTCAAGATTTTTTAATATTAAAAAGATCTAAAATAATATAATCCAACAACAATGATTGCACTATATGGCTTTGATATGTAAATTCAACATATATTATTCAATGAAAATATCAAGTTCTTTAATCATTTTTCTTCAACTCTCATGTGCCATGTATTTAATTTGTTTATAAAATATGTATTGTGCCTCATACACCATTGTATCAACCTTTCAATATACATAAATTTGCTTTTGCATCAATAGCCAACCTTTGGACACATTAGAGAAATTTTGAGATCTAAAATGGGCTTCCTAAAGAATATTATAAAATAATAGTAAAAATAATAAAATAAGGTTAGACTACAACATCAAATTTTAGAGGGAAAAAATAAAAAACTATTTTTTAACTCACATTTTCAACTTTTCTCCCAATGGTTTTACTAAAATTTCAAGCAGGAGCACTTGCTGGATGTAGAATTTAATTCCTCATCCAAGGAGTACTTATGTAGCATACTTTCGATGGAACCTACTACACGAAAAATGAGAAGTACATGAAAAACATGTTTGAATCGAAAGAATGCAACATGGGTACTCATTGGATGAGGAAATAAATTGTGCATCCAACGATTTCTCCCATTTGAAATTTGATTAAAACCATTGGGAGATAAGTTAAAAAGATGAGCTAAAAAATTAATTATTTTTTTATAGTCATTTAACTTTTTTACTCCAAAAATGGTGAATCATCCCCCATGGTTGACGTCATCATCTTGAATCCAATTGGTTCTTATAAACTTTATTTATGTTGTACTTTTTTGTTTTGAGGCCCATTTTTTACTTCAAAATTTCTCTAATATTACATCACTTAATCAACCTTTGCACTTCAACCAATCAATAATATAAATCAAAATTGAAACATCAAGCAAACTTAGCATCAAGTAGCCTTAGCATGATTCATGGTCATTTGCAATCAATGCCAACATTGTCAACATTCTCCCCCTTTGGAATTGATGGAAAAATAGTGTTCCTCCTCCTTTTTGTCTTGAAAGAAAAATTTATTGTCCATGCCTTTGCTTACCTCCTCCTTTGACATCAATGGAAAGGAGTTTTGAGAATTAATAAAATTCTCTGACTGTATAAAACTTTCGAACTGTGCGAAAATTCCCCATGTAAAGGTTCAAACCCATTAATTGGCAACTAAAATACTTATATGTACATAGGATAGTTCCCAAATTGTGGCCATGCTGCCATAGGACATATATATAAGAACCTCTCCTTTTGAAATATAGTAGAGTAAATTGCAAAAACTAAAAAAGGCTCCTTTGTCTAATATGGAAAATCATGCTCCATACTTCTCTTCTTAATAAGAATGACAAATCAAACCAAGGATTTAGAAACAATACATGGTTAATAAAAACCATACATATAAGGGATTTCACTCCTTACAAAACCATGCCATCAAAAGTCTTGATCATTTTCAGTCTTCAAAACAAACTACGGTTTATAAAAATATTGTACATGTGAACAATTTCACCACTACAAAATCGTCTACAACCAACACTCTATGATGGTCAAACGTCTATTATCATATGCTTTTGTAACTCTAGCGCTACCAAATTAATATTGTGGGAAACCAAAGCAATGAAAATCATTCAGAAGGCACAATTTCTTCTTTTGGCCATATGCCAATTCATCAATAACATGACAACTAAATCCACATATCATTTCAACCAAATGTGCTTCAATTCCACAATATTTGATATGACTATTTATGATATAAAGAAAAATACCATCAGCAAACCAACATAACTATGAAATTACTTTAACTCAACTCAATTAATTGATGAAAAAAGACGTAAAGAAATGAAAGAAAAATGTGAAGAGGTTTCACATAACATTATCTCAAATTGAGAACTTTGAACTCAACAATTATGAACTTTTAATATTATATCAAAATTAAAACTTTGAGCCAAATTCCAAATGTCTATAATCTACAACGATGATATAACCTAGGTCTTTATCATGGAAATTACCCCATCATTAATTATCACCTCACTTCAAGGTGTTTCCAAAGTGCATTAACCACGAGCCAATACTCATTAGGTTCCAACCCATGTTGCACAAGAATGTCTGCCACCTTGGAAGCTTTTGTTGTTATGATTCAAAAAATGAAATTGAAGTTAAAATTGTTGCTAAAGTTACATGGTTTAGTCAAATCATGCCAGTGCATTGGAGTTCTATTTTGCTTTGTATCTAATCCTCGATAACTCAAACAACTCAAGAAATACCCGAACGAATTTGTTAAAACCCATGATAATATCCCCACATGATAATTTGTAGCATGCATAGGGTCTATTATCATGGGTGAAATTAGGGAACAAAACCTTAATTCACCAACAATCTTCAATGACTCCATGCAATTTAATTAACACGTCGTATATTCATATACCAACAATTTAATTAACGCATCAAACAACAATATATATATATATATATATATATATATATATATATATATATATATATATATATATATATATATAGATATATAATGACTAGATGAAATATATATCACTCCATGCAATTTAATTAATGCACCATGTTAAGGTCCTATAAATTTTATAGGCTGAGTTGTTGTTGTACCTGATTATTTAGGTTTGAGAGATGTAAATAATGATTCATTTATGAAATTATTTCCATGAAAAGGTTGATCATAACATTTGGATCCTAAATATCTTGGTTAGTCATCATTAGTGTTGTGAACTCAAGGTACTAGTACTGAAATTGACACCTAATCACCTGTACTATCCCCCCATCAAAGCTTTCCCTCCCCTTTTACTTCACTCATCCCATCCACTTATTCCATCTCCCCTCATTAATGCCCATCAATCACTCCCCTTACATACCTTTCCCCCTCTTTTTCATACTCAAAATCATTCCTCATTCTTCATTTCCCAAAGAAAAGGTCAAGCAACACATCATAACAAAGAAAGGAGGGCGATTTCCACGAATTCAGGCCTTCATCATTGCTGATTGCGCAAAGACTGTGCAAAGCCTGACTAGGCAAAGTGACTTTGCAAATATTCCCCCTCATATCAACGTCTCCTCAACAATATTTTCTCTGGTTTGTTGAACACCTCACTATCCACAGGTTATCCCCTTCAAAACCCATGTCTTGGTTTTTGTTAGATCCCCCTCCAAGTATGAAAACCATAAAAAATCCCTAAGGTGAATGCGTAATGACTGCTCAAAGATAGAGTATTTCTAAATTCGAATTTTCACTCTTATTTCCTATTTGATTCCACGTGTGCATGACCAAACTGTCTTTTACGAGGTTGGGAAAGAAAAACCACCAGCTGCAACAACAATTTTGATGGGCCTCTAAATTAGACATAAATTAAGGCCCATGCCTTTAATTTAAAACATAAATTAAGGCCTATGACCATCCTTTAGCACATTAAACCTCTATTTTTGCATTAGATAATTTATTTTTTACTTTAATATATTCATTAGGAAGGTTTATGAATATTTGAATATTTGTACTTAATATTATTTATTTTTTGTGGAATATTATGAGAATATTGGGCAGATTATGAAGAGTTGGAGGAGGAGATAATTTAAGGACTTGTTCCCTACTACTGGAGGATCAATAATAAATAATATGTCAACAAACTATTATGGAAATATGACACAAATTGTGGAACTCCAATGATTGATAAAATCTAGGAATATGTTCCACTCATCAAGGGAGCAGATCCACGAATCAAGGGAGCAAATCAATTAATCAAGGGATTTCAGTGGGGAAATCTTACTCCATCCATGGGGATGATTCTTAATCATTTTGTATAAGTAACAAGTCAAATTCTCCTCTAGGGAATGATTTAGAAAATCTAGGAATATGTTCCCTGCCATTTAATGCAAATTCCTAGTATTGGGGACTAGATCCATTACTCAAGGAATTTTGGTGGGGAAAGATTCTTCCATTCATGGGGAATGATTCTTAATCATTTTTTATAAGTACCAAGTAAAATTTTCCTCTAGGGGGAGTTTCTCATTAGTGTTATGATGTAGAGAGCTTGCATTTTTGTAGCTCGATTGCATTTTCTTGCATAGATGTAATTCCATTGACAAAAATAATGAAGATTGGTGTCATGTTCAACTTCTAAATCTGATGCAGAAGCATCTGGACTTAGCCAACAATGTGATGGTTTTTTCACATGTTGTGGCTAAATGAGTTTAATTTCATTGACCTGAGTGGTCAAAAGTCAGTTTTGGTAGAGAGGGTTGGATCTGTCGAAAATGATATTTACTTCATTATTGTAATAATTAGAAAATTGTATTATTTTAGAATAAGGGATAAGTTGTTAGCATATGTGTGTAACAGAGCTTAAAAATAGAGATTTGACTGTCAGATTGATTAAAATAGAGATCTAGTTGTTAGTACAGTTAGAATAGGATTGGACTCATAAAAGAGAAGAAAATGTAATGGAAAGGGATTAGCTGAGATGATTGAGAATTGAGTGAGAGGCGAGAGTTTGAGTGATAGATAGGGTTTTGAGATTGAGACAGAGGTCAAATAAATTGCTGTAATTGAGCGAGAGGACCAAGAGTTTGTAATTGCTATTATATTGAAGAAATTTATTTAGTGTGTATCTATGTGTTAATCCTAATGAAGACTCTTGTTTACCTCTATGTATCTGTGTTCTGAAATGTAACTGGGTATTTTCTCTGTTTTCACACTTAAATGGTAAATCTCAGTGTTTATGTGTTTTTTACTAAATCACGGTCATTTAATGTTAAGTGTAATATTGGAATTAAGCATTAAAACATCTATTAAGCGCTTTATTTAAGTTTGTTTTAATGCACATGGTTCTATTGGAAAAGCGGGTTTTATCAGCGAAGGTGGTTACTGGGCGAAGGAAAAGTAGTAAGTGGTAATTCGGGGTGGTCACCGAATTCCACTAACCAAGTGACACATAGCACTCGGGTGGAGAGTAAAAACCGCTTTATCGGGTGGTTGATTCCCATGGAAGTGGCTCACCCAATATTGATATTAACTGTTGGATCAAGTGCACTTTGATCAATGGTAGAGGATCAACAGATTGTTTTGTTGATCGAGGTGAGTGGTGACCGTTAGATATGGAGCGAGGAGATCAACGACGTAGAGTGAAGTTCCTATTTATAAAGGGAAAGTCAATGTGGGACCGACGTATTAAGGGGAAAAGTGGGACCCTCAGTGTAAAGTAAGCCACGTACAGAATCCGCTTGAATGCATCTGATTGGTTATAAAGTAACCAATAGTCTAGTTTTAAGACTACCACGTTAGTTTCATCAGCCTCCTACATCAAAATTTTGTTTGCCTACATAGGTCTCTTACTTTCCTTGGCATTGGCCATCCTAGGAGCCTCAAAGCCCTTTTGTATCCTTTTCTTTCCTTATTTTCATTGCTTATTCACATGCATCTCTAGTTTTTATTTCTTTCTATTTCTGCATTTAGTATTAATGATTTCTTGTTGTAAGATTGAGTTAAATAGTTGATGTAAGTTCTTTTTGTAGGATCAAAAGCATTATTTAATCCTTGGAAAATCTTTGGAAGTTCATAATAATCTTCTCATTTCCAAATCTAGATTGCTAGACCTCGTTTCTAGCAAAGAATAATTGATTTCTACTATTCTCTAGAGAATGATAACAAGATTCAATCGAATTGATGCCACTTGAATTAGATAAAAAAAAAATTCTAGTTCAGAAAAAATATCACTCCATTTCATTTACACTTGATTTGGTTATGCATTTTTTAGATTTACTAGCCCACTAGTTCTCAAATTTCTAGATTTTTCACTAGTAATGTTTTTTTATTTTTTTTTGCATGGGTTAACAGAGGCCTTTTTGAGTGATTCCACCTGGAATGGGGACCTAAGACATCCTACTTAATACCAAAATTTGTTCCATCCAATTTTGATTTGATTTTCTTGGTCATTCGATGAATTGTAGTAAATTTGTACATCTTGTAGGAAAATCAGGGGATTCTGTAGGAAATCACTATAGCATCCTGTAGGAAAGCCTTTTTTGAGGCCAAATTGAGGAAAAAACCTCTAGGAAGCTAGCAAAGAGTCCCTACTTGTCTCCCAAACCTTCTGACCATTCACCTTCATCTCCAAGCCACATTCCACATCACTAAAAGAGATTAGCTTTCACACTCTCACATGGAGAAAAAACAAAAGGAAAAACAAATTTATTTTATTCATTTATATGCACAATAGTAGAAGGTTTGATGGTTTGAATCTACATGTTTAGGATAGTAGGATTGCATACATGTTAACTTAGAATTCTTTTGAAGAAAAGCCTCTTAGCAGTTAGTTAGAAAATGGTGTGATTTTGCATTGAATTTCCGTCTCTTTCCTTGTACTTTCTTTCTTGCAATAGGTTAAGGTTCCATTTCAAATACTTCATTTTCTGCAATTAGTTTAGGATTTGACCTTAGTACATGCACTCCATTACATCATGACAGAAAAGGAAGGACACATTGTATGCCGCACATATAGTCCCGACACCTCTTAAGTTTTTACGAACCCCGAGTTGATAGTTAAAGTCAGTAGCCTTGGGAGTTGTAGCATTCTTGTTGCAATACTGAGGCGCATCACTTTTTGATGCCATTTCCATGGAGGTATCAAAGTATGCATTGTTTTCTTTCCTAGATGATTTATTTCTTTTTAATTTTTTCAAAAACAAAAAAATATTTTCATTAGGCATATTTAATTTCAAAAGTAGAAAATTGCATTGCATTATAGTTTTCATTCAATCATACAAAAAAGAAAAACAAAATTCTCCAACAACAACCCCTCCCCCCCATTTGATCACATGGTGCAGTAAGAGCCATATCACCATTCACTTTTGCAGGTAGAAAAAGAAGATGGCAAAGAATGTAGAAGAAATGGATGGAGATGATGACAATGAGGAAGATCCTCTCAGATTTTCCATTCAAGACACTGATGGAAGTGTGCACATGAAGAACATCTCTCCATCTTTTCTTCCAAAATTTCATGGTCTAAGGTCAGAGTATCTGGAAACCTTTCTCTTTGAATTTGATATTGTTTGTAGATCTTATGGTTACTTATTAAAAACTCAAAAATTGAGATTGTTTCCAGCAACATTAAGGGATAGAGCTCTTAAATGATTCATGAATTTAGGGACTAATTCAATAAGATCATGGAATGATATGCAAAAGGTATTTCTAGAAAAATATAAAGATCATGATCTTAAAGAAGAAATATTTAGAATGAATCAAAGAGAAGATGAGAGTCAAGAGGATCTAATAGAGAGGTTCATGTATAATGTTAAGAGGGGAAAACTACATCATTTAGGATCTGACACAATAAAAACCCTCTTACTTAGAACAATTAGGGATGAATGGATTGGTCTCCTTAATATCATGAGTAGATGTGATGTATACCAATTATCATTTGAGGAAATTTGTGAAACATGCAAACACATATCAAGAGGAAAAACAAGAGTAGGTAAATTGAAATCAAGATCAGTAAGTCAAGCTAAACTTGGAAATTTGTTTGATGACTTTAAAACAAAAATTCTTAGCAATCTAACCATACAAGTAGAAATGTTAAGAATACAAAATGAGAAAAAAGAAGATGTTTGTGTTGTCCATGCAGAATCACATGATGTTAAATGTTGCTCCTTACTCAAGAGGACAATGGAGCAAATCAATTACCAATGCAGCAATGTTATGTAGCTCCAAGAGGACCATGGCAACCTATTCAGCCTGATATGATGCAAGAGCCTAATTTATAATTTCAAGCTTATGCACATCCACCTCAAAGTAATTGAAACACACCATTTCCTTAGCAACATTGGCCATCTCAACTCGAAAACCAATCTTGGCAACAAGGTTGGCAAGGAACATATGGGAGCCATCCACAATATCCTCAGTATTTTCCTCAATATCCTCCATACCAAACTCCACGTTGTCCTTACCATTCGCATCCAACTCAACCACAACCCCATCCACATCCATCTCAAATATACACTCCCACTCAACTACCTATACCACCATTTCCAAACCGACACATTGAAGTAGCTTAGCCCACTTACAATGCTGAGGTACAAAACTTCCAAACATATCCTCTTGAGATCAATGTATTCACCATAGCTCAGGAAGAGTATTGTAAAAAAGAGATCATATTGATATCATTGAAGGACCACATCCAAAAGAAGAAGATTCAAATAAGAAGACCACAGAACCATGGGCTGCGATTGATGAAGAGAAGACATCAAAATCAGAGATCGAGAGAACTCCCTCATGGTTACCATAAAATCCTCTATGTATTCAAGAGAACAATCAACAAAAAGAGGAAGATTTGAAGGTCATGGTAGAAGAAGACTTGAAGAATGATACAAATCAGCAAGTCGACCAGGGTCATCACAACTATATTGAAATACGATTCCAAATAGTCATTAAGTTGCAACAATACCCTCTTCTTCAATTGTGCTTGATATCATCAAAGTCAAATCATTTGATCTCTCAAATTTAGGTAAATGTCAAAGCATACATCTCAAGCCTACACATCAGTTTTTCTGTCATCTTGATGTGCACATGGCTCCATTGGAAGTATTCTTATAATTGAAAGCGATTTTGTTTTTCAAGTAGGGTAGGGTAGATTTTTTATTTTTTTTTGAAAAATAAGAGAAAAAAAAAAAATCTTAGGTTGAAACCTCCTTTGAAGTGCCTCATATTGTCTCAACCTCCATCAGATGGTCAATGGGTTGGGAAAAAAGAAGAAAGAGAAAAAAAAAGATCCTAGGTGAAAACCTCCTTTGAGGCACCTAGGCAGACCTACTAGTTGAAAACCTCATTGAGGCAGCTAGTAGGCCTAGAAGAAAAAAATTTAAAAATTAAAAAAATCCTTGCTCCATGCATCTCTTTGATAAATGCATGTACTCTCCAACATCTGCAAGCAACAAGAACAAGTTGGTCAAACCTAGTCAAAAAAAGTCAAATTTTGACTTTCTCCTCCTTTGCTCAAATGCTCCAACAAGGCCAAGGCCTTGCCAATCCATCACCCTCATCTATTTTCACCATCCACCCATCATTCTCAATCTTCTACCATTTAGTTTGCTTGCTCTCCTAAAAAACTATAGGATGCTTTGTTTTACTACAAGATACAAAAATACATAGAGCATAAATATGTTTTTTCCATAATTTGAAAACAATGCATCCATTTGCCAAGATGTTTCAGGGGGAGATGCATATGGATGATAGTAACATGCTCAAGAAGTTTTAGCAAATTCCAGTGCACGGTTTCCAAGAAATTAGCCTCTATCACCTTCAACCATTTTTGCATTTTCTCAATATCAGTGCATCCATTTAAAAATATGTTTCATGGGGACATGCATATGGAGGATGGTAACTTGCCCAAGCAATTTCACCAAATTCCAATGCGGGGTTGCCAAGACATTGGCCTCCATCTCTTTCAGCCATTTTTAGTTTTTCTCTAGATCTGTGCATCCATTTGCCAAAATGTTTCTATGGGGAGGTGCATAATGATGATGGCAACATGCTCAAAACGTTTTAGCTCAATCCAGTCTACCGTTTGGGAGATATGGACAAAACTAGTCATTGTCCTATAAACCTATAGGATATAGAACAACACCTACAGGATTGGTAGTGAGCAACTTTAAAGGAGATACAAAGGTCAAAGAAGCTCCTCCAGAGCTTAGCAACAGCATCAGGATCATCAACATCACCAACCAACACCTGCACATCAACATCAATTCAGCAGCAACATGCATGTCTCTCCAACAACCATCATGTTGGTACTGGTATGCAATATTCTTGACCTCTTTTCTTGAGCATATTATAGTTAGAAATTTGTTGATAATGCATGAGAGATGAGTTTTTATAAGATAAGGATGGGTTATCAGTCTCATCCACCTTCAACTAGTTGATTTCAACTCACTCCTTCACTCATGCAATGTTGAAGAGTCAAATTATGAAGGGTGATGATTTCAAGGAATGAGGATAGCAGTTAAAATAAGAAATTTTTGCAAAGGCCAAGGTCACCACAACACTCCAAGCCCTCCATCCACTTCATATTCACCATCTATTCATCATTCATCCATCCCATTTCATTCTTGAAAAAAAGAAAAAGGAAAAACAAAGAGAGCATCCTCTCCATTTTCATGAAATTTCCATTTGCAGGTCAGCAAGAAGGACGGTCAAAGATCAAAGGAGGATCACAAAGAGACCCGTGTCACTCACATTTTTATTTTACCACTCATTAGCAATCATTCCTCCACCTTTTCTGTCATTTTTTCCACTCCTTTAATTCAGTTTACAAAGGGACAGTGTATTCTACATGATGATCCTGTAGGAATTATAGTGACCCAGAAATCCTATATGACATAGTCCTAAGGCAAATAAATGGTGGAACAAGGTAGTAGAATGTTTATAAGGGTGTGGAAGACCTTGCCAAACTTAAAAAATAATCAAGTACCTTCGTGAAGAAGGGGAAGAAGGCAAACTAATGGTCTCAAGAACCAAGGATTTTGCTTTGCACAAGATTCTCAATGCACAAGAGAGAGGCCACCAGGGCCATGGATGAGGTGTAATGAGGTCACTAAGTTGCTCTGAGAATGAGCAACACTTTTAGTAGGGGGGTATGATGGGCCTCTAAATTAGACATAAATTAAGGCCTATGACCATCCTTCAGCACATTAAACCTCTATTTTTGCATTATATAATTTATTTTTATCTTTAATATATTCACTAGGAAGGTTTATGAATAATTGAATATTTGTGCCTAATATTATTTATTTTTTGTGGAATATTATGAGAATATTGGGCAGATTATGAAAAGTTGTGTTACAGGGAAAAGTGTCTTCTCAGAACTGCTTATCCCACTAAGGTGTTATAGCTGCCTTAGAAACAAACAAAGTAAAGCTACTTTCGTTATTCCTTTATGAAGTATAGATAGAGAGGAACAAAGAAGACCAACCTCTGTCTTGCACTAATCTCCTGGTTCGATTCCTCTCTTCCTTGATAGTCTTTCGCTACTTGTTCCCTTGCACACCCAGCTTCACAGAGTACCTGTAAGATCACAGTAGCATAGCACTATACAAGAACATGGATCTATAATCATAAACAATCTAGGATCAGATGTAAATTGACCATACAAATGCAGCAAACATAAATGACACAAGAGTATGGAGGAAAACTTGAATAGCTTTTATTGATAAACAAGAAAGAGCCAAGAGGAGTTACAACCAGTTGTTCTGACCCAGCATCAACCTCTCAGTAATGAAGCCCCTCTTCACCTCATACAAAGCTTAGATCACCCAACAATCTGATGTTTGTCTCAAGAAACTAACAGCAATTCCTTACAATATGCAAAATTCCAGCCTCCGGATCTCTGGGATGAGGGATCCATATATAGATATCTGTAAGGGAGCTGAGTCAGCTTGTGATTTGATTAGTGTCTTCCCTCTGATAGTTCTTTCTTCCACTTGGAGATTGATGATCTCTTACTCATCCTTGGTCGAATTCAGAGAGGCAAGTGTCACAGGAGAAGTTTATGGAAGCTTCCATTGCCTCTCCACCTCGCGGAATGACACTTCCATTTGTCATTTCTCGCCCATCGCACCCCATAGAAGGGACTTTTGAAATGAAACGCACCCACACAGTGCATTTAGGTGAGATGCAACGCACTTGGCCTGTGGAGCAGCTGAAATGATCCTGTTTTGACCAATTCTGAGCAGTTTTTCATGGAGAACTTCTGGGAGAAGCTGTAATCAGATGACCTTGTTCCTTTAGGGGTTAGAACAACACTTTTAGGGACTTAGGAGCCCTTGGTTTATGGAAATTTCATGCTTGGGGTTGTAGTGCCCAAAAATGTCTATAACAGTTGCCCCCTAAAGCATGAGGTCGTTAATCTTTTGATGTCGGGTGAAATGCTTTATTATGAGGATCCGAAGTTCTTTCAAGCTGGGAGGAGACCTGTAATAAGATACAATACAATACATTATCTTCATAATATTTTCATGATCTAGCTGAGGCGGGCATTCCCATGCTCAGCTTTATAAATTCATTTTCATGTACATAGGACAGACAATCGTCTGAGTGTAGACTGATGATTCAAATAGAGCCATCATCCCTTTGATTGGATGATTATCTGTGCAACAATGATGTACATTTGATGTCTTTATTTCCCTGAATATATATAACAGCCCGGATGGATGAAACTAGATCCGGGGTCTTCAATCTCGTTCGATCTTCACTCGAAGTACAAGTCCATCCATGTGAGAGATGTTCTGGAGTCGAACATGGAAAGACATTGCTTGATTACCAGCCAATGATGTAAGCTGTTAACAAGCGCGGGAGGAATCACCGATAATGATAATGACCCTCAAGGTACTGCAGTACAATTCACGTGGTGTGAATAAATGACTTGGAGTCGAACACCACGCAAAATCTTTTGGTCGAAGGTCATTGATGTAAACCTGTCACCGGAAGTGAGAAACTTGCCATTGAGGCATGCAAGCTTCAAAGTACTGAATGGGGTGTTCCTAGATCAACTTCTTGGATAATGAGCTGATGTCGACAAGAAGCGATCCGTCACAAGAGGGCCTTAATGAATCCCACATCAATGACATGGAACGGAGCAAATGATTTTAATGTAGGTGAAAATGATCTGGTGATATAAGGTTCAGGGTGGCGGTCGTGAAAGAATGGAGTATAAATGTATGGTAGTGGGTGAGACACAGGTGAATTCTCTGAATGACTTCTCGTGAACATATCGGCAACACTGACGTGATGGATTGGTAGCATTAACCCCAAATGTGGATGGTATGATGAGACCATGGTGATGTGACCGGTGAATGAAACAACCCAACCCGACTTGGATGCAGAGTGAAAGTGTCATGTTCAAGAGCGACTTGCTACCAACAAAGTTTCTTCAAGTTTTCTTCCCAATTTTTCCCCAGTCACTACTGACCAGTACCACTTTATTTTTATCAAGCTTGAGGAGGATAGCATATGCTTGTTCTATAATTTTCCCTTCGGGCAAACCCATCGCTATGTTTTAACAAGCCTAGCGATAGTGAAACTCGTTCTCGTCTATAGACAAGTTTGTCGCTATTAAAATTTTAACGAGTTTAACGACAAAGATAACTCGGTCCTTTTCAATTTTAGGGAGTCTGAAAAGGAACGTAAAGGAAACTCCAAAATTCCTTTTTCGTCATCTAATCCCTTAAGTTTGAAAAATTATAAAATAATACAGAAGGGATGAATTTTCGATACCTTTAATGAGCCGAACAAAACAAGCGCTCGATCTTTTTGTGTAATAATCCCTCAGGTCCAAAAAGATTAAAATTTAGAGGAGGGATAGCACTTCCGGTCTCTTTAACAAGTTGGAGAGGCCAATGGCTCAGCAATCTTTTCATATTTTACGAGTCAATTGAAAAGAGCTTAAAGGAGACTCGTCTTTTGAGGAACGAGTGATAAAATGGGTAGCAACTGATTCCAGGTAAGGTTTGGAATTTTCCAATCACGACAGTGTTACAAGGATGGCTAACATGATCATTCTTCGCAGCTGTTCCTCAAAATGGGTAAACAATCAAATGGAAGTGAACGATCGGCTAATGCAAAAGTGGAGGTGACGGTGCAAACACGACCAAGGCTTTAAAGGCTGAAGTATTACATTCACGATGGTTATTTACCGGAAAATGGTTCATTTTTTAATGAGCTTAAACTCTGGAGGAACATGTACTCATTGCTTATGTTTATTTTTTAACGAGCATGAAGTCTGCGCTAAAACTGCTCGATTAATCCAGTCGTGTGATAAGAATGTCTCATATATAAAAACGGCAACTTTTATAGTTTTGCCCCACGTCCTTTCTTTATGCAAGTTAGGAAACGACCAATCCTACGAGTTTAAAGGGTTAGAGGACCTACAAATTTAAAAAATAAATAGTCACTCTTCGCTTGCATGCCAAAAGTTTTGCATGCCCCCAGGTATAAAATAGAGTTTCAAGGTTACCCCTTCTTCCTTCCGTTAAAACATTTGTTTTACCGGGAGAGGTCTACCTCTTGCAGGTTACCAAAGATTGTTCTATTTACGGTGTAAACAAAACACTTCTTTGGCAATGTTTATCGAAATAAACAAAGGTGAGTGGCGATGCTTGCCAACCCACATAACTTTGACAAGAGAATCTTACTCCAGAATAACTCACTCTTCCAATCATGGACGGGAGTACAGACTATTCATATTTTCTCGCGGAAACCTACCCTATACCCGAAGTTTTCCTGCCAGAGCAGGCCAGGGTCCATGCCCCCTAGGTTTCAGTCATGTCCCCCGAATCACTCGCGCTCATCAGGCGGATGGACTTGAGGTTGAGACATTTCTTGCGTGAAAAGACCATTCAGGGATGGTATATGACTATTTGCTCTGTGTGATCCGGGAAATGAAAGCTGGTCTACGAGCTTGACCACTCTTCCTTCGTGCGGAAAACACATTACTCTAAAGAGTGAGGAGACAATCACTCCCATGCAATAAATATAGTCTCATCCAAGGAGTAGATTATAATCCATGGGTCCTTGAACTACCATTATGTTCATTTGAACCGTTTTTCCTCTCAATGTTATAGGTACATTGGGAAGGATCCCTAACGGTCGACTGGTTCCTTTATCAAAGCCTGTTAGATTTCTCATCTCAGGCAAAAGCGATGGCGAACCAAGTGCTTTCCAAGCAGTCGAGGAAAGGATACTCATAGAAGCCCCTTCATCTATGATGGTACTAGCCATAACCATTCTATATACTTGAACAATGATTCGGAATGGTATACTAGCTGGTAAACGGGGTCTGCCTAGTTGATTCCAATCAAAGGAGACAACTAGGTTGCTTGGAGGTGGGACCGAATAGACGGCCGGGTATGACTCTGATGAACTTCCTTCCTGCGGCAAAGGAACGGGTAAATTTCCCCCATGTTCATTAGATTTTGTGCTTACGAAAAGAATTTGGACGGTGTCATCCTTGTTCTTTTCGGTGACTGTATCATCTGAAGATGGAACCTCTGAAGGCAAGACCGGGTCAACTGTCGCCTCGACCTTTTGAATTTCGTCTGGTATGGTATTCAGATGGTTTGTCTTCAATAATAGATGCTTCAGCCGACCACCTGAGCGGGCTAGCCGTATTTTCAACTAGTGACGGACTCGGTAAGAGTTTTTTATATCCAGGAGGAAGTCGTAACGGTGAAACCGGACGATCGTCCAAAACTCTTTTAGCCTCATCTAAGAAGGGACAATGGTGGATGGCATGATCGCCTTCGCACAGTTTACAAGGAAATCTATATTTTCCTTTTTGTCCTGGGGTTTCACTTTCACTAGTCGACGGTGTGTTTTCAACATGATCATCAGAGGTTGACGACACCGGGTTGTGCAAACGAGGAGACCAGTCCCTTAAGATCCGAGGGATGCAAGGACAATCTCTATGATAGTGGTCTCCTTTGTAAATGACACATGGCGATTTAGGCCTGGTCCGTGCAGTGTGTGGATTTTCGCTAGACGATGCTCGTTTGCCCCCATTTGCTTTTGGCTCCTTCTTCTTTTTCTCTTTCTTCTTCTTTTCCTTCTTCTTCTCAAGTACTTGACTTTTGGCTTTACCAACCCCATCAAGCGAAGAGGAAGGACGAGAGGAAGAATTGGAGGAAGTAGAAGGTTGGTGGGTAACTCTGGAATCGTCTAGTTGCTGACTCGATTGTTCAGGAATTGCGGTGTTCTGAATGACAGAGGTTTGGAAGAGCCATACAGGCAAGCCGATTGTCAGTCCTAGAAGCAACAATGTGGCCATATGGGGTGCACCAACATCTCCCCAAGAGGAGAAGGGACTAGGATTTCCTCCAAGGGGAATTCCTTGGTTGGTGGATTCCATTTTCTCAACCCAAGATCAACGTAGGAAAGGGTAATGAATATTCTGTTTAAAATAAATTTTAGATGGTTTGACACAACTTGTTTTTACAATTTTTAAGAGTCGAGAAAAAACAAAAGATGACTCTAGTCACCTTCGATTTTTAATGAGCCTAAAGTGACAAGTGCTTAGATGGACCTTTTCCGTTAAAGACTCTGAAAAGGAATGAAAGGGACTGATCTGGAAATCTAGGTATAGGGATTACCAAACCAATCGCAAAACTGCATAATACTTTTTACGGTACGGCAGTGAATCTTCTCGAATGCTGTGTTCAGTGCATTGCGATCGATATGGTGGCAGACATGGCTTCCTATGGATAAAGGATCAAGCCTATTGTGGTCTCCCAAAATATACTCGATGGTACGTGGGAGCACAAGTCCGTACTGGCACTTATCGTCTCAAAGTGGAGGAATCACCCAACCATTAGTGAGAACAACAGTTACCGGGCTTTACGATGCCGGAATACATCTCTAGCCTAGACTTCTAAATGTTGTGCATTAGGTTCCAAAGCGTTGTTAGATTCATTGAATTTATTTTATAGTTGATCTTGTTTATGAAGTTTTCCTTTCAGGTTCACCGCGAGATGTAGATGTAATTCCTAAAATGCAATCTAAGATGATAAACAATCTTTTTATCTTCTTTGTGCAATGAAAATCCTAGCTACTAAGGAAAGAAAGATATAATCTTTTCACAAAGAGCAAAGAGCACACTCTAAATGCACTTTCCTAAATTAAACCAATCAGACTGTCTAAATGAAAATGCACATGCATGTATTTGTTTTCGACTTTCTTAGTATATGAATGATAAGAAGAAAGTTGATGCACAAATCTGAATTTCTTTTCAAGCGACAAATATCAACAAGTTTCTTTTCGAAATAAAAAATGGAGACGATCACAACACTTTACGATTTTGAAATGAATACTTGTTTTTGACACTAGAAAAATTACAAATTCAGACCAAAAACAATAGTAACAGGATAATCGACTATCAACAGCAATCCAACTCTTTCCTATGATTGAAATTGACACTTGCGACACTTTCAAATCAAAGGACGACAGTACGATTATGCTACTTTTGCAAAGGAGAACTGAAAATGACCCAACAAACACACAAAAACATTTACAGTTCTTTTGTACAAAGGAGGTGGAATAACAGCAAGGAAAAGAGGTTTCAAACAGAGATATACTGATCACAGGTAGCAAAATTCAGGAATAGAACTAGAAAGAATGAATCACAGAAACCAAAACTGCACAAAACCTAGCCTGATCAGCGCACTTGTAACACAGGGAATTTGAAATGTAGCGCACCTACTACACTCAAGAAGTGCGCTGAATTTCAGATTCTCAGAACAGTACCTGCGCTGGGCCAGAAACGAGACTTTGCTTGGGTTCTGGGTCACAGTTTGCAGTTCAGTTCATGGGTTTTGGCCGAGCAAAAGGTAATCAGTAATTCAACAATTAGGGGTAGATCTAAGGAGGATCTAAGAGCTACCACAAGGGGCAATCAGAGAGTTTGTGAATTAGTTGTTTAAATCATAAATAGATCCTGGAGATTGACTGAAGCGACATTTATCTACTTTGCATTTGCATAGCAAATGCAGTTCGAAAGCTACCTGGCACGACTTCAGACTCCGTCTGTAAGTTTATGAAATAGACAACAAGGAAGATAAACAAACAAACTAATTCATCCCCAGTGGAGTCACCATTTTGTTACAGGGACAAGTGTCTACTCAGAACTGCTTATCCCACTAAGGTGTGATAGCTGCCTTAGAAACAAACAAAGTAAAGCTACTTTCGTTTTTCCTTTATGCAGTATAGATAGAGAGGAACAAAGAAGACCAACCTTTGTCTTGCACTAATCTCCTGGTTCGATTCCTCTCTTCCTTGATAGTCTTTCGCTACTTGTTCCCTTGCACACCCAGCTTCACAGAGTACCTGTAAGATCACAGTAGCATAGCACTATAAAAGAACATGGATCTATAATCATAAACAATCTAGGATAAGATGTAAATTGACCATACAAATGCAGCAAACATAAATGAGACAAGAGTATGGAGGAAAACTTGAATAGCTTTTATTGATAAACAAGAAAGAGCCAAGAGGAGTTACAACCAGTTGTTCTGACCTAGCATCAACCTCTCAGCAAGGAAGCCCCTCTTCACCTCATACAAAGCTTAGATGACCCAACAATTTGATGTTTGTCTCAAGAAACTAACATCAATTCCTTACAATATGCAAAATTCCAGCCTCCGGATCTCTGGGATGAGGGATCCATATATAGATATCTGTAAGGGAGATGAGTCAGCTTGTGATTTGATTAGTGTCTTCCCTCTGATAGTTCTTGCTTCCACTTGGAGATTAATGATCTCTTGCTCATCCTTGGTCGAATTCAGAGAGGCAAGTGTCATAGGAGATGTTTCTGGAAGCTTCCATTGCCTCTCCACCTCACGGAATGACACTGCCATTTGTCATTTCTCACCCATCGCACCCCATAAAAGGGATTTTTGAAATTCAACACACCCACACGGTGCATTTAGGTGAGATGCAACGCACTTGGCCTGTGGAGCAGCTGAAATGATCCTGTTTTGACCAATTCTAAGCAGTTTTTCATGGAGAACTTCTGGGAGAAGCTGTAATCAGATGACCTTATTCCTTTAGGGGTTAGAACAACACTTTTAGGGACTTAGGAGCCCTTGGTTTATGGACATTTCATGCTTGGGGTTGTAGTGCCCAAAAATGTCTACAACAAGTTGGACGATGAGATAATTTAGGGACTTGTTCCCTACTACTAGAGGATCGATAATAAATAATAAGTCAACAAGATATTATGGAATTATGGCACAAATTGTGTAACTCCAATGATTGAGAAAATATAGGAATGTGTTCCAGTAATCAAGGGAGAATATCCACCAATCAAGGGAGCATATCCACTAATCAAGGAATTTCGGTGGGGAAAGCTTCCTCCATCCATGGGGAATGATTCTTAATCATTTTGTAGAAGTATCAAGTCGAGGAATGTTTTCCCTGCCATTTAATGCAAATTCCTAGTATTGGGGATTAGATCCACTAATCAAGGAATTTTTGTGGGGAAAGCTTCTTCCATTCATGGGGAATGATTCCTAATCATTTTGTATAAGTAACAAGTATAATTTTCCTCTAGGGGGAGTTTTTCATTAGTGTTATGATGTAGAGAGCTTGTATTTTTGTAGATCCATTGTATTTTCTTGCAGGGATGTAACTCCATTGATGAAAATAATGAAGATTGGTGTCATTTTTAGCTTCCAAATCTTGTTCTCCTCCATAGGTCTCTGAGTTTCCTTGGGCTTGGCCATCTCAGGAGCCTCAAATCCCTTTTCTATCATTTTCTTTCCTTCTTTTCACTACTTATTCACATGCATCTCTAGTTTTTATTTGTTTCTATTTCTGCATTTAGTATTAATGATTTCTTGTTCTAGGATTGAGTTAAATGGTTGATGTAAGTTCTTTTGCAAGATCACAAGCATTATTTCATCCTTCAAAAATCTTTGGAAGTTCATAATAATCATTGAGTTATTTGGATTAATCTTCTCATTCCCAAATCGAGATTATTGGACCTAATTTTTAGCAAAGAAAAATAGATTTCTGCTATTTTTTAGATCATGCTGACGAGCTTCAATCGAATTGATTCCACTTGCATTAGATCAAAAAAACATTCTAGTTCATAACAAAAATTACGCCATTGCATTTACACTTGATTTGGTTATGCATTTTTTAGATTTACTAGCTCACTAGTTGATGAATGCCAGTATTGCAGCAAGAATGTTGCAACTCCTGGGCTACCAACTTTACTTTTATCGACCCGGTAGTTCGTAACAAACTTCGAAGCGTCGGTGCTATATGCACAAGTACTAGTTCTCATTGTAGGTTGTCACTTGGTCAGATGGCGTGAGATCACTAGGAGCTCAAGCCAACTTCTATAGATTTCAGAAGAAGCTCTATGTGTGATGAAAGGAAAGAAAGATTACTCTACAGATGTTATTCTAATTGCAAAAAGGAGAAAGACTGGAATGTAAAGCAAAACCTAGTAAACCCTAATTAACAAGCTAATTCTACTTTTGCAAAAAACACTTATGAAAACCATGAAAGAAATACCATTACCTACTCAAGGAAGTAAACAACATCTAACCATGCTATTTCTGGAAGTAAATAAGCAAAAAACATATTTTTGGATTTTTATGTGTTTTTATGTGAGTTTAGCATGCATCTAATTTATTGTGTTTGAGTGTGGCAGGGAACATGTGGTGCTAGAGGGTGGTTTTGGAACTTGGGAGGATGTAGGATGGTGTGTATGGATCCTAAAAGGTCTTAGGTGGCCTTCTGGAGGCTTTTCCCACACTAGGCTTTCAAAAGAGAACCTACATAAAAACTATAGGAGGACACAGGAAAACTACAGGGGGAAAACAAGGAAACTACAGGGGGCCTACAGGAGGACGTCGGGAGCAATTTTCATTGTTTTGAGGGTGTGAGAGTGGGTGGAATAGGTGGATGAAGGTTGCGATGAGGTGTTAGGGCACCTAAGGTCTACCATGAATCACCAGGAGAGATAAAAAAGATTGGGTTTGCTGAAGGAGAGAGGAAGAAGTTCTATGAAAAATGAAGGAAACTAGGGAAGAATTGAGGTGACGTTTGGGAGACCTAGAGGGCATGGATCAGATGGAGCGTGTGATTTTTGTTTTGTTTACCTACTGCTAGAAGAGATCTGTTGCATAGAAACTGACAGTCAACCAAGAAAATCAGGAAACTAACGAAATGAGTGCATCCTAGGAAAAACAGAGTTTTGCATTAAAATGGCCTAAACTATGATGTATAGAAGGAAATGCTGGAGAATGTTGTAAGAAAGGAAAACATGCAAAAGGAATATTGCAAATCAGGAAGTGAACATGATAAAGAAGATATCAAGCAAAGCAAAATTGGACTATCAACCTACTAGAGAGCTGTAAACACTAGAAGTTCTAGGAATGAGGAAAATCTGTGTTTTTGGGGCAATAAGAGAGTATTTGCCTCAAATCATGGTACCAAAGGGAGGAAGAGAGTCCAAGGCACTGTTTCTAGCCTTTTGAATCTTCTCTTATCATTGCTTAACTTGCTACAGAAAGCACAAATGGAAGCAAGCTACTAAATCATCAAAAGCAACCTATTCTTAACCATAAGAGAAATACATCTAACAACAAACTAATCTACAAACTGAGGTAAAGCATACAAATACAAGTAAAGAGAAGCTTGGTTGCTTGGATTTGGGTCTAGCGCAAGAGCTTCAACCCTCTGAGGTAACTCAACGCTAGCTCAAAAAGGATTCCATCTTCATTATCAAAAAATAGAAAGATTACATAAAATTGTCATAAAATAGTAAGCTCGAAAATTTGAGCAGAGTTTACACAACCAAAAAAAGTCAACCCTAGCGAGGCCCTAGGCCTCTCTACTTATACATCTGAAGCTACCAGTAGCTTCCTTAAAATTAGGGAGGCTTGGCTCCCAAAACTCGAGACAACTATCAACCATCTTCCACTTGCTTGGTTGCATTCTAGTGCATGATTCAACTGCTTGTACTCCAAGTTGAATGAAGGGGAATTTGAAGTGAGGAGCAATAAATGAGGGGTATTCCCTCCTATAAGTCCTCCCCTCTATCTACTTCAAGTTATTGATGCATTTTGACCACTAGATCCTTAACTTTGACCTCAAAATCCATCAATAATCTGCATTAAATACATGTTAGACCACATGGCATAATAACTAACTCAACTCACCATATAAGCATAAATATAATCAAAAAATCATACAAGAAGCTAAGATAATGGTTGATTTGACTAGGTTAGGAGGTAAAATGAGCCCATATAATTACCCATTTATGATGCTCATCATCACCCCCCTACTGAAGGTGTTGTTCATCATCTGAGCAACCTAGTCAATCTCTTTGTCTTTCATGGCCCTGGTGGCCTCCCTAGCATTCCAGGCTTCTGATGTGGTCTGCTCATCTTCTCCATAAAATCTTGCCTTTCTGTCTATGTCCTTCCACTGATCCTTCTCTTCTTCTTCTCTTCTACCTTCCAGCATGCCTAATATAGTGGAGGACTGAGTTTGAGGCCAATCCAATTGACCTTCAGTCTTTGCATGGAGCACTTGTACAATGGAACTCTTTTCAATGCCTCCTTCAGCCTCATGGTGGAATGGTATTCTCTGATCTGTAACTTGTGGGGTGCGGTTTTCCATTTTCTCATGAATTCATGCACACAATCATCCCCAAGTAGCCTAAGGATATCTTCAAAGTGTGCAATGGCTTGTTCTTGATTGGCTAGATATTTAGGGGCAATTTGAGGGTCATTGAAAAGCAGGTTGTGTGTGTTGATGACTCCCATAGGATCTGATGGCTCAGCTCTTATCATCAATGGTTCATTTTGCTCTTTAATTAACAGTCTTTTCATTTCTGCTGCCCTCAATTCTTCATGGTTCATCCATGACACCATGGCCATTAATTACAGATCCCCTAGCTTGGCATTGGGGTCCCACACATTCAGGTCTGTGAGGGCCATGTTGTGTCAATAGAACTCTACCATCTTTGCTTTGTCCTCGGAGGTGCTTTGGTCACACAAATCCATGAATTGCCTGTAGTCTTGGAAAGGCATTATGGCTATTTGTGCCAAAGTTTTTATTTGGAATTGAAGCCATTGATCCTTCAGATAGAGGCCATAAGATTTGGCTAGTGTTCTGCATTGTAATGCTTCTATGGATAAGCTGGCCATGTATGCCAAATGAGTCTGTTTCCCCTGTAGCTACCTCCTTAGTAATTCATTCTCATTCTCAACATGGCTTCTTGTAATGGTTTCTCTGTCTCTGAGAGCACTCAATTCCCTATCCATTTCCCTGAGTTTGTCTTACATGTGGCCAATATCCTCAACTCCTTTGGACTTGGCTATTTGCATCCACCTATGCATTCTCACTCACTCTTTTTTGAATTCGAAAAATAATGGAACTGCAAATTTCTATGGTATTATCTTGCCTCCCTCAAGTAGTCTATAATAGGAGTCAAGATTAGGTTGGGGGTCAGGTTCTTGTAGCTCTTGTGCTTCCTCTTTCACCTCTGGCTATCCTCCTATCTTTTCCTCAAGTTTCTGTGTCTCTTGTAGTTTGGACAGTGTCTCCTATAGGACCGTTTTAGCCTCCTGTAGGTTTAGTTTGGGGTCCTGTAGAATTGCCTTTCCCTTCCATCTAGAAGATATTGTAGTCCTCCTTTCATAGGTTATGGGTGTCTTGGAAGGAGATTCTTTCACCTTGGCAGATGGTGAATCTTCAAGGTTAATGGGAGTCTTTGATGAGGGCTGAGGTTTTCCTGATTTAATTTTGGTACTCTTCCTTGTCCTGAAATACATGGAGGCTTTTCTTTTCCTCTTTTGCTTCTGCTTGACTGGTGTACTGATGGTAGTGAGGGTAGTTACTGCTTCTCTTTCAAAAATTTCAGGGGACTCTTCTATTTTCTCTGCCCTCTCTGCCTTATTTTCTCCCTCTTTTGTTTCTTTTTCCTCCTCCTGCTCTATCTCTTTTTCTACCTCCTGTTATGTCTCTTCAACTCTCTCGTCCTCTATTTATTTTCTTTCCTCCTTCCTCTCTTGCTCTGTTATGTCACCGCTAGCTTCATCTTCTCCTCCTTACTGTTCTCCCTCCTCACTGACAACAAGAGTGACATCATAGGTTAATGCTTTGATGTCATCCTCAGCTGACATATTTCTAAAAACTTCCCATTCTATAGGGATTGTGAGGGTATGGAGGGCTTCTTCTACTAGGATCTTGATTAGGCCATGGTGAGCTAGCTATTATGAATCCTTCTTTTACCTTGTGCTGGAGTTAGTGAGGGACTGAAGGAGAAAGTAAGGGATACTGAGCTTTTGATGTGCTGGGTTATCCATGCCATATCTCAATTCTTGGAGGATTCTGAAATGATATCCGTAAACAATGATGTGCCTCCCCTCACAAGAAATGTATTTGATTACTTGGTAGCTAACCTCATCCTAGGGATATGGTACACTAGCCGTCCTAATTCCATTTTTGTCTTCAATAGGGTTTCATTATCTTGGAAAATTTTCCTCTTGGCAGCCTAGCCAATTATTTTCTCATCTTTACTCTAAGGTAGCCCAAGAGGAAGGGTAGTGACCCTACTGATGAATTTAGGGGTTATTTCAATGGAGAGCCCTCTAATGGTTACAGTAGCATGAGTTCTCATGTGAGGAACCAGAGAGAGAGAAAATTCATGGGCAATTTCATCATCAAACCCTCTAAACTTCTCAAAGAAATTCATCCAGTTTGCCCTTGTAAATATTTCCACCACTTGAGGATGTGCATGGAGTCTAGTGTAGTTAGTGGGATCTTTTCTCATAAACCCCCCTGTCAGACTGCCTATACTTCTTTTAAAAAACTAGATATGGATGTGGAGACAAAGAATTTTGAGTGAAATAGAAAAACAGAGGGGACTGTGTTTTTTTTTTAAAAACATTTTTTTTTTTTTTTTTATGTATTTCTACTGTCTTAAAGATTCATTTTATCTTTAATTTGAGACTAACTCTTTCACATTTTGATATTCAATAGATGGAATTCATGAACCCTATCTCTTCAAACTGAAATTCGTGCTAGAAATCATGTTTCCTCCCTTCAAAATGACTCACTGCCCCTCCTATAGAAGCCCATTGTCCCTCCTGTAGATTTCCTGTAGGTGCTCCTGTAGAAAATGCCGAAAGCAAAAATATGGAGAAAATCAATGGAGGATGGTGGATACGAGGCTGTGGGGGCATAAGAAAACTGTTGTGTGGCTGAGTTATGAGGAGAAACTGAAGAAAAGGTGGTGAGAATGCGCAAGTAGGAGTGCTCATTACCTTTTATGGCTGTTTTTGGTTATGAGTGCTGAGCTAGCAAGGTGTACATTGCCCAGATTAGGACTGTTTTTCCCCACCTACTTGGCCATCATGACCGCCCTAGTAATCATCCCCTCATTACTGCATCAAAGTTAACTCTTCCTTCCACTATTTGTCCTTCGCATCTTTTGCTTGAGTTGACTATGCACCCGTGTGGGTGATATCTTGGTTAAGTGGAGTCAACTAAATGATGGTGGCCAAGTTAACTGGCCACCTTTCCCTCTTTCGATTTCAACCATCTTGTTGCCTTCATATGATTCCTAATTACACAAATGCAGATAGAGGAGTGACTTAGCTACTTACATGTAATACAAGTGTATTTGCTGCCATCGACTGTGAGGTACTACAGCTTTATCTGTTGCATGCCTTCATTTTTCCTCATGCATGCTATCTCTACTTGTTGATGTGTTGTTGTGTGTTTTTGCAGGTTCTTCTTTTGCTAGAGCTGAGCTGCATGTGCCTTTTCAACCTACAGGAATCAACGACTATAGGAATTCCTACAGGAGCTCCTGTAGTTACTACTCACCTTGAAACTTCAGCTATTTCCCTATGCTTAGAGCATGAGAATGATGCCAGAGGTGGAGATGAATGATGGAGGGATAATAGGTAAGCTTCAAGTAAATTTAATGGTGCCTTTTCCTCACTTTTTTGTTTTGTTTTTTTCTTTCAAAACTAAAAAAACTGTTTTTCTGTGTTTTTTCTTGGAAAGGGAAAAAAAAAAAAATGATGCTTGGAGTGTGATGCAGGCTTGGAAATGATGGCAAGGAGGTTTGAAGATGGTAAGAGGGATTATAGGTTCCTCATGAAGCTTTTCTTGTCCCTCAAACTGCCTCCTGTAGACACTTTTGGCTCTTTGTAATTCCTACAGGAGCCTCCTGTAGAAAAAACAATTTTGGAAGAAGAGGTACAGAGGGGTGAAAGAGATGCCAAAAATGATGGAGGAAGGTATGGAGAAGATGACATGGATGCTGGTATGAATGTCAGGGTCCCCTTGGAACATTCTACTCCCTGTAGTCCTGCTGCAAACTTGCAATGCAATAAAAATTCATTTTTTCTTTCTCTTTTTTTTTTGAAAACAACTAGGGTGCCTAAGAGAGGTTTTCACCTTATTTGCCTGCCCTGAGTGCCTCCAATGGAGGTTTGCACCCAGGGATCTTATTCTTTTCCCTCTTTTTTTTTGACATCACTGGGCTTTCTCAGAAGAGGTTTTCAACCCAATGATGGGACTAAAGCACCTCATGGAGGTTTTCACTTGAGTCCTTAATTTTTCTCTTTTTTCATCAGTTAGTGGGTGAAGTGGAACCTAAGACATGCTCCACTACCATCACTGTTTTATTCAAATATTCAATAAACTCTCGCAGGGTTTCTTATAGACTTTCAAACGATATCCGTTGACAAGCATGGGGATGGCTTCATCATCAATGGTTCTGATCAGAACTGAACCATTGTCATTGCATTTCTCCACAGTGTAGGGTCCCATCCATCTTGTCCTCAGCTTGCGTTTGAAATCCTTGTATCTTGAATCATAGAGTAGTTCCCAATCTCCCTCTTGGAATTGCTTCTCCCTGATATTTCTATCATGCCATATCTTTCTGTAAAGCTGAACTACATCTGTATGGAGAGGGGCTTGCAATCTGTATTCATCCAATCTATTGAGTTGAAGTAATCTCTCCTTCTGTGCATGGCTGCGGTCTAGGTCTAGCTGAGCTACCATCCTTAGGGTATTGAATTCAAACTCTATTGACAACAGAGCCTTCTTCCGATAGACTAGTTCATAGGATGCGAACCCGGTGGTGGTCTTCCATGTTGTTTTGTAGGCCCAAGTGGTCTCAACTAATCTGTCCACTCAGTCTTTTCTGCTGCTGGTCACTACCTTGGTTAGGATCCCTTCCAATGCTCTGTTAGTGAGCTCCACTTGCCCATTGGATTGTAGATGGTAAGGGGTGAAAGTCTTGTAGTTGATCTTATGATGTGTGAGCAGGTCTTCAATCAGGTTGGAAGTGAACTAACTACCTTGGTCTGTGACCAACTCTCTCAGATACCTGAACTTGTAGAATATGTTTTCCCTCAAAAATCAACTACTTTTTCCTCTGTCGTTGCTTTGATTTCTTTTGTCTCCACCCACCTTGTCAGGTAGTCGGTGCACACAATGATGTATTGGTTCTGCTTTGAAGGGGGATTGATAGGCCCCACAAAGTCCATGCCCCACTTCTCAAATGGCTCAAAGGTCATGTTAGGGCCGAAATCTGCCTCAGGTTGAAGGAAGGAAGGTCTAGGGTAACATCAAACCACGCTTAACCTAGTAGCTAGCCCTATCAAGTCGAGAGAGGGCTCTCTCCTAGTCAATCTCAATTTGGATATGGCAACTAGGGCTTGAGATGACTGAAATGAATGTTGATTTTAGGCTAGGTATAGTAAATTAGGGTTTCTAGTTTGATTTTAAGTTTTTGTTGCTGGATCAATTGGAGAAGGCAGATTGGATCCGGGAACTCAACTCAGGGATACAATCACGTCCTGTGGGGCAAGGTAGACAAGAGCTTATATACTAGAAAAGGATTGAGATGGTAGAGTAAGACTGTGGAGGAGTTGAGGAGGGCACAAGAAACTATGAATCCTCTTCAAACAGTGAAAACATTGAAAGCTAAATGCAATCCCAAGATAAAGCACTGTAAATCTAGTGTATTTTGTCTATTCACCTTGATTCATTTAGTTTAGAAGAAAGAGAGAGATGTGGATACATATAAAACATCATAAAAACTTATTACAAAGAAGAAACAATACATAAACTCACTATCATAAGAATCCCACAAAAATAGCTGTGAAACCTGGTTTTATTCCTTGCCAACTGCTGATACAAAATGTTCAGTGAGTCCAACACTTCTGCCAAAGTCCAACCTTTACAAATGATTAAAAAAATACATGATATAGGCAATGAAACTACTCAATCTAGCTATTAGGGTCGAATCCATGAGAAAATTTGTGGTTTCAACCATATACTAAGAACAAGAATATAGGCAGTCGAACAGCTTGCCTCTAAAACGAAAGAAACCAATTCATTCAGTTCAAAACCACCTTCGATTTGATGTATCTACCCTATTAAGTGTTTTACATCCATAATTACATCAAATTACATCATTTACCACGATAATTTCACCAAGAGAGCAAGGAAAGCTCAACTATAGAGAAAACTAGGTGAGATCTGGAAAAACATGCAAAACTGGCAAAATTCCTCCTATGCGCAACGCCACTTATCCTATGCATGATGCTTTTTCTAGGCAACTTTTGGAAGGCTTCCCAAAGTCAAAATTAGGTGTAGGATAGCTCGTTGGAAAGCTTTGTGAGTCTATCTTCTGGAACAACTTGAATTTCTGAATTTGGAGTCCACTTGTCCATCCAAAAATTGATTCTCCCAAGACTACTTCCTGTGCGGCAAAAAAGTGGCAGAGAGGGCACTTTTTGAGTGTTTTTTTCCCTTTTCGAGACCTAGAACTTGTCCAAAATTCTTAGCCATTTTTGAGCATGCATATTTTTCCATGATAATTCTAAAAGTATAAACTTTTTTGCAAATGGATTCTCCCAACAAAAGCGCAGCGCCACCTGCTGAAAACACTTGTTTTTTACTTTAAAAATTTCAAAAATGACAAAAATTGCTCCAAATTTCTTGAAATTTGGCATGAGTGATCCCTGTTAGGTGCTTTGATGAGCCAATGATGCTTCAAACAATATCTTGAGTTTATCTTTCTCTTTTTTTCTCCTCAAAGCTCTCTTTAGCTTAGCCTTTAACCTCTTCACCCTTGTTTTGCAAATCTTGTTTCAGGTTAGGTAGTGATAGGCCATATGGCGCAACATTTTATTCTCTTTGTTGGTTTTCTCAAGCATCTTTTCCAGGTGAATGCTTTCCCTCTCCAACCATGACTCTCGGTCATCCTAAATTTCTTGCTCCAGGGAGGTCATCATGATCTTTCGCTTCTTTGCCATTCGTATATTTTCCCTAATTATTTGCAGCTCCATAATAGCTTGCTTCTTCGTCAGTTGCTTGTTTTCCTGCTCAAGGAAATTGATGATCCATTTGGCCCTCTCAAGATCAAGTGATAAGGCTTGTATTTTAGCCTCCTTCTCCTTGACGATTAGTTTTGAGCTTTGAGAGCCCAAATCAGTGACATCCTCCTCAATAAAAACGAAATCCCTATCTTGCCCTTTAGTATGGCCCTCCTCATGCATCCTTTGCTTCCCTTTGTCTTTGCTCTTTGACTGCTGGCCAACCTGTATAACTGGAGAAGAAGGAAAAGCCCCTTTCACCCCTAGTGAAGATAACATTTGCCTATGGTCTGGTGAAGAAAACGAGACCCCTTCCACCCTTGGTGGAGATAGTACTCGCTTGGCAGCAGCAAAAAGCCTCCCAGTACCTCTCTCATAGGTGAAAAACACTGGCACCCCTGTAGTTTCAGTCTCATGAACATCTAGTTGTCTTGATGGCGCTCCTTCCTCTTGAGGCACTGATGGAATCACCTGAGGGCCTTTGAAAATCTCATGGACAATGAAGGTATCCCATGGTATGTTCAGCAAGCTTAGCTGATGCAAAACGACAATATTAATCAGTGAGAAGTGGTTAATGTTGTTGAATTGCTGAGGAAAAGGTTTCCTTTGCACACAGAGAGCCATCTTCTCAATATTCCTGCATATAAAGTATGGGAGGTTCATCATCCTCACACTTGTGAAATGCATCAACAATCTGACATGATATGTATATAGGTGGGAAAACCTCCCTTCATAGGTGAAATACTTGATGATTAGTTTTATGAGAGGAGCATAAATATTCTAAAAGTACCTGAAAGGGAAAACCTTGTTGATTTGCCTGTGATATCCAGCCTTAATGTAGGGCTCATAATGTTCTCTGCCCACATGCTGCCCCTTATTCCACTGTTCACCTACATTATGGATGCCTGTTGCTGCTGCAATGGTGTCAGGTGTCAAGGTGAAAGAGACACCAACAAGGTTCACCTGGCCATTGTGAAGATGAAGAACAAACAACCTAGCAAGCTCATGATGATATTTCACCCTCTCTACCATTTCACAAAACTGATAACAAGACTGGTGTTTAAAGCAAGTTATAGTAAGAGGGCAAGCAAGTAATTCTATAAGAGTAGTGGGATCTTCCCGGATGATCTTTCCTCCTTTGTGTGGCTTTCTTGGTACATGAGCTTCTCTTGAAGAATCACTGAGAGTTTCCTCTTCCCTCTCATAGTCAGAATCTATCTCCATGCTTATGAATTTGAAATGAAAGTAGATAAGTATGAAGAGATTTTGAAATATGAGCTGAGTGGTATGTATAAGGAAGTGAATGTTGGGAGGAAGGGTTTCTTTTGGGAATGAGGGATTTGATAATGAAGTGGATGTAGTGAAGGAATAGGAAGTGGGAGTTAGGGTTTTGGGAATAAAGTATAGGGCTAGGGTTTGGTAAATAAGAGTGGGATTTAGGGAATGAATGTTGATGATGTTAGGGAAAGGGCATGGGATTTTCCAAGCTGAATATGGATGAAGTGAAAAAGAAGAGAAATGATCTTTAAAAACTTGCAAAAGAGGATTTAGGAATTAGCTAGGGTTTATGTTAGCAATTTAGCTAGGGTTTTTCTTAAAGGAAACCACAAACATCCAAGGCACCAAACACAACTTTCTTGAGAAAGGAGGAATGTTTTACTTACTTGGAACAAGGTTTAATTTGATTTTGAGGAGGCTTGGATGAGTTTTGAAGTGTTTCTGGCTTTTGGGACAGGTGCGCAGTGCCAGACCAAAATGCAATGGAAAACTTGTAACAGGTGCGTAGCGCTGGGTAGGTGCACAACACCAGCAAGATGACTGAAGTTTTCCTCTGTTTTTGCCCTCTTTCTTCAAAAACGCGATTTTTCTCCCTTTGGCTCATTCAATTGCAACAATGAAGACTCAAACACATGAATTGGCTTTTATATCCCTCTCTTTTAATTTTTCATTAACCAAGACCCACTTTTCTAATGTTTTGCTAGCTTTTTCAAAAATGCTCTGTTTCACTTACATTCTGACTTTTGCCTTTTGCAGGTGGACTTTTACATTGATTTTTTGAATGGCAGGAGTTGACTTTGTTACCAGATCACCAGGAACAACTCTTGGACACTTATTACATATAGAAACATTGAAATTACATGAAATTTTTACAATAATGGAAAAAACCATGTTTTCACCTCAAAACATAGTTTTGAGGTAAAAAAGAATTATTGAGCATAACAGAAATAAATTTATGATTTTATGGGATTATATATCCTTCTCATGTGCCTGCTGGAATTTTATTCAAATTTGGATGACCATGATGACAAACCCTAAGACCTAGTGAGACTAGAAATGAAACAGGATGACACCAAAACAAAAAAAGATGTGTGAACAGGATGACAGTAAATGACTACAAAAAATGTGTGAATAGGTCAGTAGGTAAATTTCATGAGGGAATTTGACATGAAACCACTAATATCAGTTGATTCATGACCTAATGGAATGTAGCTAATCGGATGGGACACCTAATATGCATGCAAAAAGAGAAATTTGATCACTGATGGAAGTGTGAAGATACTGATACTAACAGGTCACTTGAGGTTGCATGGGAATTTCATCCTTTGGAGTTGGTTTCACCATCCTCTGACACCGATCACACTGGCTCGTGTATCTCCTCACATCCTGATGAAGAGTGGGCCAGTAGTAATTTGCTTGCAATATCTTGAAGGCGGTTCTTTTGTTGTAAAATGACCTCCACAATGCTCGTCATGACAGATTAGGAGGATGTCAAAGACTTCCTCCTCCCTGACACATCTTCTCAAAATCTGATCTGGGCCAAGTTTGAAGAGATTGCCTCCAATCTAGGTGAAAGGGGTGCTTTTCCTTACTATCTTGCTCTTCTGTTTTGAGGATAGGTGTGGTGGAAACTATGTTGAAACCAAGTAGTTTGCTATATCAGCAAACCATGGAGAGAGTACTAATATAGCAAATAGGTGTTCATCTAGAATTTGGTCATCCACCATTCCTTCTTCACCTGTAGGCAAATTTACTCTAGACAAAAAGTTAGCAACAACATTCTCTTTACCAAGCTTATCAATAATGGTCAGATCAAACTGCTGCAATAAAAGAAACCATCTAATAATGCGAGCATTTACATATGGTTTGTTCATTAAATATCTAATTGCAGCATGATTAGTGTGCACAAAGGTTTGATAGCCTGTGATATAATGTCTGAATTTGTTTAAGGAATGCATGACAGCTAGGAGTTCCTTCTCGGTCACTGTATAGTTTAACTCTGCCTTTGACACATTTTTGCTTATAAAGTATATGGCATAAGGTGACTTTTCATCAATTTTTCCTATGGCTTCTCCTATTGCTTTGTTCGAGGCATCTGTGTGAATGTGAAAGGGTAGGGCCCAGTTTGGGCCTCTGAGAATTGGGGCAGTCACTAGCTTTCTCTTCAAGGTATCTAGGGCTTCTTGATAGTTTTTCGACCATATGAACTCAACATATTTTCCTAGGGGGCCAAACAAAGGAGAGGCTAACTTTCTGAAGTCTTTAATGAATCTCATGTATTATCCAGCTAAGCCTAGGAAGCTTCTTACATCTCTCACCTTTTGAGGAGGTGGGACCCTTTGGACGATGGCAATTTTGTTGGGGTCCACTTGCAGTCCTTATTGAGATATTGCATGACCTAGCACGGTCCCTTCAGTCATAAAAAATTCACATTTTTCTAGACTGAGGGACAAGTTCATCTCAATACACTTATCTAGAAATTTTCCTAGGTTAGATAAAGATTTCTGAAAGTCAGAGCCATAAGGAGTAAAATCATCCATGTATATTTCTACTGCGTCATGAACCAGTTCAGAAAATATACTCAATACCACTCTTTGGAAAGTGGCTGGAGCATTGCACAAACCAAAAGGAAGGACCTGGTATGTAAAGGTACCGCAAGGACAAGTGAAAGTGGTCTTATCTTGGTCTTCCGGGCTGATTTGAATCTGATTGTACCCACTAAACCCATCTACGAAGGAGAAAAACTTTTTCCCTGCCACACCGTCTAACACTTGATCTATGAAAGGTAAAGGAAAATGGTCCTTCTTAGTGGTTGTGTTCAATTCCTGATAGTCGACACAGATTCTCCACTTACCATTTTTCTTTGGCACTAGCACCAAAGGAAAGACCCATTCACTGTCAGAGATGGGATAGATGAATCCTGCATCAAGCAATTTCTGTAGTTCTTCCTTAACAATATTTTTAAGTGCTGGGGTCATCCTCCTTTGAGGCTTCCTAACTAGCTTCAATATTCTTTGATGTATATATGATGAGTACATACTGAAGGGTGCACTACCTCCATCTCGTTATAACTCCAGGCGAAGGCATCTAGATGTTTTCTCAATATGCTGCATAGCTCCTTCTCTTGGGAAGTATATAGGGATGGATTGATTTTCAATGTTCTTTCTGGGCCGAACTCTATATTTTTAACACAGAGAGAAGTGGGGTCGGCCACATAGAGATCAGTTGAGGGGTTGTTTTTGGTTTCTCTTACTATGTCTTCTAATGGTGATACACTGGGAGGTGGATTCTGAATCAAATTTTCAATCATATCATCCTCATCTTGCCATTTTCCCCCCATGGTGATTTCTAATGTACAAAGTGGTGCAGAATAAACTTCATCCTCATCCTCCTCCTCCAACCAGAGAGGTAGATCATGTTCTATCAAGGGTTGGGTAGGAGGATATAGGATTAACTGCTTGGACATGTGCCCGTTCTTTATGGTCATGTTCCCAGCTCGACAACTGATGTAGGCATCGGTTGTAGCCAACTAGGGTCTTCCCAGAATGAGAGGATACCCAGTGAGCTTTTCCTTTGGCTAGAGAACTAAGAAATCAGTAGGGTACTCCCAAGAATCAATGGAGACCATCACATCTTCTACAATCCCCTCAGGGGTCATTGTGGAGCGGTCTGCTAGCTGCAGCACTATCGTGGTCTTCCTCAAGGAGCCTTGGAGGTTAATTTTGAGCATTGTGTCCTTTTTCATCACATTAATGGCAGCTCCTAGATCAATCAAGGTATGTGGGATCATTGTGTCATTGATGTGGACATCAACTACTGGGCTTCCAGTGTCCAAATATTTTGGACAGAATATCTACCCCAACATCAGGTCAGATAGTTGTCCTATGACATTGCTGGTTGGGGCATCTCTCTTGCGCCTTCCTAGATTCCTAAAGCACTTCTCTTTGATCAACCTATTGTAGATAGGCACATTTTGTATGGCTTGGAGAAGTGGTATCTTCACACATAAATGTTTCAATTCTCCCAGGAGTTCAGTCTCTTCTAGGGTAGGCTGGATTGGCATGGATAGTCTCTCAGGAAAGGGTGGATTTGCTTTAGGTTCTCTTTCCTCGTTATCTTCCTCAACCTCCCTGGGTGGAGACTGGCTATCTGGGAGAACTTTCCTGGATCCCAAGTTAATTTCTTGAATCTCCACAACATAAGTTGGGTATGATGGTTCCACACTATACACTTGATGATCCTGTCTATTTTTCGGGTTTAGATTTGGTTGGGTAGGCATTTGGGTTTGCCTTGGTGGAGAAGAAGGTAACGGTTGTGGTTAGGTAGGTGGTGGAGGCAGAAGAGCAGGAAAAGAGTTGTATTGGGGCCTCCACCCCTGATGAGATGCATTCCACTGAGGTTGCAGATGAGCATAGGATTGAAATGAATGGGTGGTTGGTTGGGTATGATATTGAGACGTGAAGGACCAAGGAGGAGGCGTGGACCAAGAAGGATGAGTAGGGGGGCCCCAAGAAGGTGTGGAGGTGACTTGGTTGGGGTTGTAGTATGCTTAAGATGTCCCTTGCATCCCCTACTGGTATGGTCTAGGTCCATGCGGCCTCCTTCAGTTTATGTAATAGGTCTGTTCAGTGACTCCTTCGGCCCCTTAGTCTACAACTTTAAGTCCGGGAAAGGAAGGGCACTTATCTGTAGAATGATCTTCTTCACAAACTGAATAAACCCCTATAGAGTTCAATGGGCATTCATTCCTAGGATGCGTCCTTGTGCATCTAGGGAAAAAAATGGCCAAAGCCCTCTCTGCTTCCTCTTGTTTTCTTCTGATATGTAAGGTATCCATTTGCATGGCAAGAGTCTGCAGCATCTCACTCTTGAAGTCTTCCAGGATGTTTCCAATTTCACATTTAATTGAAGAATTGGAAGAAGAGGTACTCGCTATGAGTTGACTCCCCCTACCTTTCTTTCTGGCTGCTCTAGAATGGTTTCCAAAAATAGTCTTTATGTCCTCATAGGATAGTTGGTAGATGTCTCCCCCAGCCAGTAGATGGAGGGTGTCTAAAAGGTCTTCCCTAATTCCCCTAAGTAGGACCAACTTCAGAGACTCAGGGTCAAGTGTACACCTAGCCCTTTTGTAACTGAGCTGTAACCTCTCTTCATAGTCTTCTAGGGACTCATCACTTCCTATGGTCATTCGGAAGATTTCCTTTTTAGTATATTTTGACCTACAATAGTCTTGATACTTGTTGTTAAAGGCCTCCTGCATCTGAGCCCAAGTTGTGATGCTATTTCCAGGTAATTCCATGAAGCAGCATAGTGTTGCGTCCTTGAGAGTAGAAGGGAATAGTTTCAACTTTTGCTCGTCTTCTGCATAGTCATAAGTTTGACAAATGACAACAAACTCGAAAAATAAGGTGGCAGGATCTTCTGTAGTCAAACCATGGAAGTGAGGTAGGCTGAAGGAAATATATTCTTGATTTTGGTGTCCTCATTGGTATCCCGAATGGGGAAGATACCCGCTATTCTCTCTCCATTTCCACTAGCATTTATGTTTTCAGTCATTGGATCCAGAGGAATGTTTTCTTCTTCTTCTTCCTCTATAGGTTCTTCAAATATGTTTGGATGTTCACCTAAGGGTTCTTCTTGATTTCAGCCACCGAAGAAGAGAGAAGGTTGGCTGTGTGAAGCAGTGGGGTTGTTGGGCAAAAATTTTCCTAAGTTATCTCTACTCCTATGAGGCATGAAAGGAAATATTTTTGGTTGGTTTTTTGTTTCTTTTTCCCCACACTGAAAGTAATTGTAGAAACTAAAATTGTGATTGAACAAAACAAATTACAACTAGCTGAAATGAACTTGCTAAATGGAAGTTTGCAGAATTGAAAAGGAAAGAAAGGAAATGCAGAACTGAAAGAAAAAAATGACTAGTCTACTTTTTCTGAAATAAACTATTAGCATAATGTTGCAATAGGAAATAGAAGAAAGAAGCAATCACAGAATACTCTGATGCTTCCCTAGCAATGGCACAAAAAGGTAGTGAGTGTCAGTATTGTAGCAAGAATGCTGCAATTCCTGGGCTACCAACTTTACTTTTATCAACCGGTAGTTCGTAACAAACTTGGAAGCGTTGGTGCTATATGCACAAGTACTAGTTCTCACTGCAGGTTGTCACTTAGTCAGCCGACGCGAGATCACTGGGAGCTCAAGCCAACTTCTACATATTTCAGAAGAAGCTCTGTGTGTGATGAAAGGAAAGAAAGATTACGCTACAGATGCTATTCTAACTGTAGAAAGGAGAAAGATTGGAATGTAAAGAAAAATCTAGTAAACCCTAATTAACAAGCTAATTCTACTTTTGCAAAAATCACTTATGAAAACCATGAAATAAATGTCATTACCTACTCAAGGAAGTAAAAAACATCTAAACATGCTCTTTCTAGAAGTAAATAAGAAAAAAAACATATTTTTGGATTTTTGTGTGTTTTTATGTGAATTTAACATGCATCTAATTTATTGTGTGTGAGTGTGGCAGTGAACAGGTGGCGTTAGAGGGTGATTTTGGGGCTTGGTAGGATGTAGGATGGTGTGGATGGGTTCTATGAGGTCTTAGGTGGATCGCTCGGCCTTCAAAAGAAAGCCTACAGGAAAAACTACAGGAGGACACAAGAAAATTACAGGAGGAAAACAGGGAAACTACAGGAGGCCTATAGGAGGAGGCCGGGAGAAATTTTCGCTATTTTGAGGGTGTGAGAGTGGGTGGAAAAGGTGGATGAAGATTGGTATGAGGTGCTAGGTGCCTAAGGTCTACCATGAATCACAAGGAGAGAGAAATATGATTGGGTTTGCTCAAGGAGAGATGAAGAAGTTCTGTGAAAAATGAAGGAAACTAGGGCAGAATTGAGGTGAGTTTTTGGAAACCTATAGGGCATGGATCAGATGGAAGGTGTGATTTCTAGAAATCTGGCCTACTACTAGATGAGATCTTCTGCATAGAAACTGATAGTCAACAAAGAAAATCAAGCAACCAATGAAATGAGTGCATCCTAGGAAAAACAAAGTTTTGCATTAAAATGGCCTAAACTATGATGTATAGAAGGAAATGATAGAAAATGTTGTAAGAAAGGAAAGCATGCAAAAAGACTATTGAAAATCAAGAAGTGAACATGATAAAGAAGATCTAAAGCAAAGAAAAACTGGATTATCAACCTACTAGAGAGCTGCAAACACTAGAAGTCCTAGGAATGAGGAAAATTTGTGTTTTTGGGGAAGCAAGAGAGTCTTTGCCTCAAATCATGGTCCCAGAGGGAGGAAGAGAGGCCAAGGCATTGTTGCTATCCTTTTGAATCTTCTTTTATCACTGCTTAACCTACTACAGAAAGCACAAATGGAAGCAAGCTACTAAATCATCAAAAACAACCCATTCTTAACCATAAAAGAAATACATCTAACAACAAACTAATCTACAAACTAAAGTAAAGCATACAAATACAAGTAAATAGAAGCCTGACTTTTTGGATTGGGCCCTAACCCAAGAGCTTCAGCCCTCTAAGGTAACTCTGTGCTAGTTCAAAAAGGATTCCATCTTCATTATCAAAAAATAGCAACATTACATAAAAGTGTCATAAAATAGTAAGCTTGAAATTTGAGCAGAGTTTACACAAGCAAAAAAAGTCGACCCTAGTGAGGCCCTAGGCCTCTCTACATATACATCTGAAGCTTCCAACAACTTTCTTAAAACGAGGGAGGCTTGCCTCCCAAAATTTGAGATAACTATCAATCATCTTGCACTTGCTCGGCTGCCTTCTAGTGCATGATTCGGCTGCTTGTACTCCAAGCTGAATGAAGGGGAATTCGAAGTGAGCAGAAATAACTGAAGGGGATTCCCTCCTATAATTCCTCTCCTCTATCTACTTTGAGTTATTACTGCAGTTTGACCACTAGATCCTTGACTTTGACCTTGAAATCCATCAATAATCTGCATTAAATACATGTTAGACCACATCGCATAATAACTAACTCAACTCACCCTATAAGCATAAATATAATCAGAAAATCATACAAGAAACTAAATGAATGGTTGATTTGACTAGGTTAGGAGGTAAAATGAGCCCATATAATTACCCATTTATGAGGCTCATCATTAGTTCTCGAATTTCTAGGCTTTCGACTAGTAATGTTTTTTATTTTTTTTCATGGGTTAACAAAGGTATTTTTGAGTGATTCCACTTGGAATGGGGACCTATGACATCCTAGTTAATACCAAAATTTGTCCCATCCAATTTGTATATTATTTTCTTGGTCATTCAATGAATTATAGTAAATTTGTACATCCTGTAGGAAAATTAGGGGATCTTGTAGGAATCACTGTAGCATCCTGTAGGAAAATCTATTTTGAGACCGAATTGAGAATAAAACCTCTAGCAAGCTAGCAAAGGTTCCCTACTTGTCTCCCAAACTTTCTCACCATTCACCATCATCTCCAAGCCACCTTCCACATCACCAAAAGAGATTAGCTTTCACACTTTCATATGGAAAAAAGACAAAAAGAAAAGCAAATTTATTTTATTCATTTACATACACAACAATAGAAGGTTTGATGGTTTGAAACTGCATGTTTAGGATAGTAGGATTGCATACATGTTAACTTAGAATTATTTTGAAGCAAATCCTCTTAGCAGTTAGTTAGAAAATGGTGTGATTTAGCATTGAACTTTCGTCTCTTTCCCTGTACTTTCTTTCTTGCAATAGGTTAAGGTTCCATTTTGAATATTTCATTTTCTACAATTAGTTTAGGATTTGACTTTAGTACATGCACTCCATTACATCATGATAGCAAAGGGAGGACACATTGTATGCCGCACATATAGTGCCGACACCTCTTAAGTTTGTATGAACCTCGAGTTTATAATTAAATTCGGTAGCCTTGGGAGTTGCAGTATTCTTGTTGCAATACCGAGGGGCATCACATTTGACAACTAAAGGGAGATTAGGGACATTTTGACCATGACTTCCCTTTGACTGCGCAAAGTCTAAAAGAGTGTTTTGATAAAGGGTATTAGTTTGAGAAAGAGTATCAGGGCTACATAAACATGTTTCATACTCCTATGCATCCATTCATCACTAGCAATGATCAATAGACTCCTTCAAAAACAAAATTTGGCACTTAAATGTGCTTTGAATGAACAAAAATACCAAAGTTTTTCCTATTTGGGTCATCACTTTGAAAACTTTTTTGTGGACAACCAGAGCTGAATCTTGGGAAAATGGAGGAGGTTTTGCTTAATAATATTCCAAAGTACAATAACCTATTTTCTATTTTACATAGGTGTTACAAAGTCAGAGATCCATTCACATATTCCCAACCTGTTGTTCTGACTACTTAATTTCCTGCTTTAGCCATCTTTTTGCAGAGTCGATTATGAATCATTGGAGAATAATTTTTACAAACAAAGGGAGGTTTATCTAAAAAACATCATCATCTATAATAACTACCTTCACTGTTTACACATTTCATACATTTGGAAAGTTATGAGGGTAACATGAAGACCCATTTTTACAGTTTTACAGGAAAAAATGACATGACAGTGAGCCTAGTCATTGTCAAGATTTCAATTTCTTTGAAAGAAAAGGTTGAATATGAAGTATTTGAGAGATGGAGGCATGTAATAGGATGTATTAGGTGAATTTATTATCATTAATTATTATCTATCTAATGTTTCAAATCAGTTTTGGTTTAGTAAATGCAACCCCTATTTTTTTGTATTCAATTTTTAGGTGCACTGAATATCTTCTTTTGACTTTTTAAAGAGGAATTTGGCCACTTAGTGAGCAATTCAAATCCCTATTATGTGGAAAGATGATAAAAAAAATGAGGTTAGTTATTATATGGTTCTATTTCTCAAGATATTATGTAAACATTCACCTATTAATACTTCAAAATTTGAAGTATTATGGGTTGAAAGTCTTTTGAGAAGGACTCATTGATGTAAAGTAGCACACAGGGCCTAGTTTGATCAAAATTCAGTAATACACTTGCAGCAATTACAAGATTCTCATGTCACTCATGCTGGTGAAGTGCATTTACCATTGTATCTTTGTGTTCATTTTTTTCATATGTTATTCATTTTGTTGCAAAATACACTTTGCTTCCGGCTTAGTAATAATCTAAATGTTTTCTACCTGATGATTAGTATCGAAATTCTTAATTGATCTGGTATAATTTGATTACCTCATCTTTCCTTCTAAATCACACCTCAACTTTAAGAATCCATCAAAGGTGCCTACCTTTCCCTGTAAGGTTATCTGTAGAACTTGTTTTGATTGAACTCAACCTATGACTCCATTGCCCAATGACTTATCTTCCTTGTTTCAACCCAACTCAATTCTAAAATCCAAAACCTGAACATAATAGCTAGCCTAACATTATTCAGAAGAACATAGATAAATTATACAGAGATATCCCTCTCTAGAGTTGGAAGGGCAAGATTCCCAACTCCCAAAGTGAGTTTCTAGTTACCTCTACAATTATTTGCTAACCTTATTAGATTACAGAGTTCTAGGACACCATATATTCATATACTAGAAGTTTAATTAACACACCATCCAACAATGTATACAAGACATATAACACACAACAACAAAGCATAATAATGTACCATAAAATGATACCATCCATCGAGAACACTGCCACGCATCTCTGGTATGTCACAACCATATTCATCAATGAAGAAGAATCATCATATAACCATATAGTTTTGTGGCAAAGGTTCCACCGAGCAAACGTAACATAGCATGTGACCTCATTGTGAGTCGTTATATTACTTAACAATAATATTAAACAATATAACATAATACTTGGAAATTTATATATAACAAATGTTCAATAATGTGTCTCCACCTTCTATCCATATGGCTACAACGAATATTTTTTTCTGACATTTTGTGTGTTACCTTCTAACCTGCTCTCTTTGTACTGACATGATCTGACTTCACATTGTTATGAGTCCTTTTCTGTTTGCTCCATCTAGGTAACTCTTCCTTCTAACATTACATCCTATTTCATTTTCCTATTTTGCCTATGTTCATATTGCCTCTGTTAGCTTTACTTTTGCCCATTCTGCCTCAAATATCATAATCAGTATGCGTACCTCATTTTTGAAAATTTTTCTTGACTATTATATTCATTCCCTTGGTATTACAAATATGTATTCTCTGGGTCCTTTATGTCCCTTTGGGTGATCAATTTCTTAAATCTTTTTCTATCCTTTACATTTTGAATAGAGCTTGTGACTGAGTCACACAATATGAATTGGTCTTTGATCTTAGGCTTGGCTTCATTTAGGATTGGATTTTGCAATATAATTAAAAGTATGTATTGAACTTATATGTTATGAATTTCATTAATGTCGATTTAATTGGCATCTATTTTCTTTGTTTTCTTAATTATTTCAGACACTTTATAAATTTTCCTTCATCTAATGACCATGAATGAGACAGTTGAATAGGACATTATTCCCAGTTAAGCTTCCTTAGGTAATGAATCTTAAAACAATTTAAACCTATCCCTTAGGAGTTTCATATTCATTTTAGTATCTATTAAACAAATTTTGGACTTCACATCTCACGTAGTTCGACAACAATACTTGTATATCCAATTTAATGAAACCATTGTATCTTAAAACATACTTTATATGTGTGACCCTGACAAAACTCAATGTAATGGGCATGAAAAGTGTTAGAAGAAGAATATTGATTGCTAACACATGTAGCCTCTAGAAATAATCTTCCATATGTAAAGCTTCATATAATGTTTTTCCCGAATGGTGCATGTGTAATGGAATTTCTATGCATGTCAACCAGTCTCTTCACACTTTGAGCTAAGAAGCAGGTAATGTTATTTGACCGCAAATACAAAATAGTTCTGTGTTCCAGTGGAATTTTTCATTAAAATTAATATATAATGGCAAATAATTATTAGTTTGCATGTTTGGTTATTGCATTTTATGACATCCTTCTGTTATTTGGTATGTATTGCAACCATCAAGTCATCCAGTGTAATATTCTCCAATGAATAGTATCCATGGCAGTATATGAAAATATACTAGAGGATTGGTCAAAATTATTGTTATTATTCATGGGTAGATTATTAATGTTCTTTATCTAGGATGTTCTTTGTGCATTGTGACATTATCTACATTGAGAGTTTTGGTATAAGACTTCAAATTGGCCACTTTGTTTTCTTGAGCACTTTAAGTTATTTTAGAATTTTCTTTAAGACTAGTGCAAAGATATCACATAGTGATTAGATCATGATGAATTGATGCTACTCTCATATATTTATGAGACTATGGCTCTTCATTTGATCAACATATTTAGGATGAAATTGATTTTTTCCAAGCATATTGTTGAAGAGCTTCAAGGGCCTTCTTCATTTTATAGCAAAGAAAATTCCACACTTTATACATTCATCATTTGTATACATAAAAAAAGCATAACATTTAATTCTTGGTGATCGTAATAACAAAGCTGTAGGATTTTGAGGGAATCCTAATGATGCATTGAAATATATTCATGTTAGGAAATGATTTGATTATATATATAACCAAATATTTAATCCTTTTTGCTAAAGATAGCTCATATACATACTTCTTACATAGATTTTGATAACAATGTTTCAATGTAGTTTGATCAAATGTTGGCCTTTTGAATATGGAACCATTTTGATGATTTTCTTCATGATGGAATTTGACTCAGCATTGTGCTTTGGCTTTATCTTTAACTTTGATTAATTTATTGATTGATATCTATTCAAAATAATTTAAACTGGTACTATAACATCTTAGATGTTGAATAGAGACTAGATGTCTTCATATGAATATACCCCATGCATATATATATATATATATATATATATATATATATATATATATATATATATATATATATATATATATATATATATATATATATATATATATCTGTGTGTGTGTGTGTTTGTGTGTTCATTTGTGACTTTATCACAATAGTATACAAATAATATGGTTTGGATGTCCTTGTGACATTTCATGTTGAAGACTCATAGAGACCAAACATAAAGAAGATGATATATAGATTCTCTTGATTTTATTTCTTCATATTTTAGAGAATATCAGTGAAAAGTATTTTGATGTGTAGGTCATACATATTTATAGTCATTAGAGGCTGAGAGTTTTGAGGATTTTTTATGATGAACCCATATACTATGAGCTAGACTCATATTCAAAATGTTGTGATTAAATATACATATGCTATGAAGAATCATATGCATTTTAAACATGCTTATTTACTTTTTCAGATATACATTTTTGCAAAAAAATTGTATCAAAGGATAAAATTTTGAATGATGGAACAAGTTGTTGTTGTCTTTTCATAATGAAGATGTCTTAGTTGTGGAAATATAAGTTGGCCATTTTCATGCTATTTTTCTCTTTGCCTCAAAGTCCTGACACCTAGATATTGCTTTATTCTTCTCGTCTTCTTGTTGTTATTCATATTCTTTTTGTTTATGATCATTTGCGTCTTGTTGCTTCTATATAATCCCCCCTAATATAGTGCATTATTTTTCATATTCTCTATAGTCCTTTGAGGTTCCTCTTTGAAGTCAAGCTAGTGGGAAGTGGGAGCAGAACTATCCCCAAATTGTGCCTTAGATATTAAAATGACTCTATTGGTAGTGGATTAGTAAATATCCCTACTACCTTCTCTTTAGTAGAAATGTATTCCAATTTCACTGTTTTCTCAACTACGTGTTATCCAAGGAAGTGATACTTTACAGGAATATGATTAGTTTTTGAATGAAGCATTGTATTTTTTGAATTCTTATTGCACTAGTATTGTCACACTTAATAAATATTGTTTCGCTGAAAGTTACCTTCATAGCTTGTAGAGTCTATTTCATCCATATCACTTGTGTGAAACAAGAAACAACTACTATGTATTTGGATTTTGTTTTAGATAGAGATATTGAGGATTTCTTTTTTCTTAACCATGCAACCAGTGATTCTCCTAGGTAGAATGCACCACCACTGGTACTCTTCCAATCATCTATATAACTAACCCAATCTATATTTGGGTATGTTGTCAATGTGAAGTCCTCTCCTTTTGGGTACCTGTTGTGCTCTACAACAACCCTCATTTCATATCATTTTTATTCACAAAACTATAATATGAAATGGGTCCATTTTTATTTTAATTTGTATCAACTTTGTATTATTCAAGAAGGTCCGAAAACAAAAAGAAAACATTACAAAACCTTTTTGACAAACCAATTATTTGGTCTTATAATATAAATGATTAATCTTTTATCATTGCGATAAAGCAATCGCAAGATCGCATATCGCAATGACAAAGGAGGCATAACTTAAAGGCCCATTGGTTTTCTCTGACGCGATAACATGCTATAGGCTATCGGATATCAGCAATAATAAGTTCCCATAACAAAAGTGCCTTTCGCTCCGATGCGATGCGATCAAGTCCCTTTCGCTCCGATGCGAAGCGATATCGCTATCATCGATCGGGGATATCCCATGCATTCTTTTCAAAGCGCCCCAGTTAATACTCCCGATGCGATGCGATATCGCTATAGGCGATCGGGGATTCCAAAAGGTGCCAATATAAAGACTTAATTTTTTCCCCGACGCCCGATTGCGATAAAGCAAAAAAGCGCAAACTTCAAAAATTATTAAGGCAGGGATATTACGATTAATTCGTATTAAAGGCCTTATCTTTCAAACAGTGATTCACCTGCGCTCAACAGCCAAAACATCCAGGGCACGCTTAAACAAATCATTCGGCTGATAAACGATATGATGGGCATTTAAAGGATTGGCAGGTTTTAACGGCCATTTAATGAAATAGTAAGCTTAAAAATCTTTTCACAGATTGTATCCGCGACCACTTTAAGTTAATCCTTCATCGTGCATTGATCAATATATCTCACTCGTATTTGGTTTTCGCTACCAATTCTCTGTGTTACGCTTATTTTCACTCCTATGCAGAATTCTTCCAAAGTAATAGATTCAAGAAGAATGGGGAAGAAGTCTAAGAAAACTGCAGCCGCTTCCGCTTCACCAGCCATAGGACAAGCCGTCGCTGATCCAGGAACTAAAAAGAAAGGATTGATATCTGATACTACATGTTCAGGACTCAGCAAAACTACTTGGCAAAGTACCTATAATTTGATTGAGGCCGAAGAACCAAAGGTGACAGCAGTACAAGCCACAGCGGATACCAATCGAAAATCTGATGATACTTTAAAGGACTTAGCCGACTCTTTCCTTCATCGGATAGCGGCTCGGGAACAAATTCTCCCATATACGGATGTAGTGAGGTGGGCAATTGAGGAAATACCAATCACAGACAGAACCATCTGCACCAGAGATGGGAGAATCTTCGGTTCATTTCAGGCTAATGATTTGAGGCAAATGTATCATTTGCCTGAGCCAGAGAAGAAGTACAACAAGGCATTTCTGGAGAAATTCCTAAGTAAGAACGAAACTGAATCCGAACCCATTCAGGATTGGAGGCAAAATCCGGCGAAACACAAGCATGAAACTTCCGATAAGTACTCTGTTGATTCCCTATGTTCTCCATATTGTTATGCTGGGATAATGATGTGTAGATTATGGGGGTTGCACGATTCCGCTAATTTCACTATAGAAATGGTTCCCTTGATGGAAGCGGCGTGTAACAGTGAAATAATGGATTGGGTACTTATACTGTCAGATAAGCTAGCAATAGCAGTTCTTAATTTTAGAACTAAAACCTCTGTCACCGAAAGGCTTATTCCCCCATTCTACTACAGTGCTTATATACTAGATACCCTGTGTTTTAATTCTAAATTTCCCGTGCTCGGCTGGAGGTGGATTGCACAAGACCCCACGCCTATTCACATATACCATTAGAAATTGTGGAAAGCTTCCTATAAGCACCATTTATACCAAGTCTGCAATGGCTTCATGTTACCCATTCATTACTCTATTTTTAATAAACCTGCTCCCAAAATTTCTTACTAAGCAGGGATTGATTTGACATCAATAGGAAGATGGTTCGGAGAGGAAAAATTTACTTATATAAGAATTTTCGGCAGTCAAGCCGAACCTCATGTCCTTCCTTTGTACATACCTAATAAACTGCTGGCAAGGGAGATAGCCTATCAGATTATTTCCGAAGGAGTTACACAAACTCTGAAGAAAAATAAGAAGCAGGTTTGGCCCTCTTTTCCTCTGAGATGTGGTGTCTACACTTTGCATGATTTCAAACATGCAGAGAAAGAAGCTACAAAGATGAAATCATTAACTCTAGCAACTCTCCCTAATAGGCGATTTGATCCCAACAAAGTCGCCTATAATGCACTTGAACAGGCCAAATTGACAAAGTTTGATCATAAAGAAGATAAGTTTGATGACCTGTTCTCCTCAGCTGAATCAATGTATCAAGTTAGATCGCTGGCCATAATGGAATACAAAGATGAAGGGTTAGTTGAATTCAACAGACTTAGAGAACAGAGGTTGCAAACTCTGCCTCTAGATCTGTTAGTGACAACACCAGCAACAGGATCAAGCGAGCCTGAACAGCGACATACTAAGAAACCTCCAGTTACAACTAAAGAACACGAGAAAGTGCAAGAGGAAACCCAGACTAAAGAACAGGAGAAACTGCAAGAGGAAACCCAGACTAAAGAGCAGGAACAGAGCAACATAGAGGTAAATTTAGATACTCAAACTGATCCCAAATTACTCCAGGAATGGCAGCAATTTGATTCAATTATCAGTAATCTTGAGTGCTCAAAGGACACTGAAACTTCAAAAGCAGCAGATACACAAGAGACCACTTCAAAACAGGTTCCAAGTGGAACCAGCAGCCTACCCAGTTCGAAAGAAGTAGAAATAATCCCAAAGGATCCCTCCAATCAAATTATCTTGCAGATAGAAGAAACTCCTCCCTTGGATGTCTTCTATATCCCAAGACACAAAGCTGTGGTAAAACGACAGAGGAAGAGGAGAAGGACTGATCAACCTTCCCTATTCCCAGAACAAATGGTCATGGGCAATGTGGTTTGGAAGGAGGAATTTGACCCCTCTGATGACCTAACAAAATTATCACAATATGCTGGAGCCTATTCGGCAGCAACAATAGATAAGGCATCAGAGGTGAGTCTTTTATTAAAAACAAAAGACCAGGAGATCTTTTTATTGCAAGCACAACTAACAGAAACACAACAGAAGGCGGAGCAGGCAGAACGGCAATTGTTAACACAACAAGAAATAAATAATCAATTAACTCAACAATTGCAGGAAGAGAAATAGAGGATTGATCACAGTGCAGTCCAGAAGCAGAAAGAGTTGTCTGAGGCATTGGCACAACTGAGGGTAGCGAATGAACAAGTGCTGAAGTCAAAAGATGAGCAGATTGCTCAACTATCAGCCCAACTAGAGAAGACAAAGAATCTTCCACAGATAGCCGAATTCAAATCAGAAGCATTACAGATAAATAAGGCATTAATAACACAGATCAAGCTTTTATGTCAACAAATCGCCCAGGCGGAACCATTATGCGATTTGACGACATCAATAAGTAAACAATCAGAAAAAGTTAGAATAGACTTGGATCAAGCTGATGAAACATTAAATGGGTTTCTTGAGTGGTAAGATACCGATCAGGGACAGGCGGGAAATTTACCAAAGATTTTAGAATCACATAAGGAAATATTATTTACAGAATGGCAGTCCCAGTTAATGAAAGCAGAGAGGGCAATTTCAAGATGCAAATCAACCACAAGTAATTTGGTTGAATTGGTTAATAATACTCTCTACTTGTCTAACATGATTTCCCAATGCACTCCAGGTAAATTGACAGCGGCGAAAACATTGGAGCAGTCATGTTATCTGGATCTGGAGAAAAATGGGAGATTAATCGCTGGAATTAACAGTTTAACATGGGACGCCTATTGGTTCTTCTTAGTAAAACTGCACAGCCAAAGAGCCGCCCTCAAATGCCTTACAGATGCAATCGGGTATATTATTCCCGATATTCAGGATGCCACCTATGCCGCCCAGCTCAACTCTCGCCTCAACAGACTGCCCGAAGTGGAGCCAATGCTTGCGATATGTCAGCTCAGGTTTAAAGGCAAACAACCTACATGATGATTCATGCCGCCGACTGCCAGATTGCTGAGAAAGAGATATTCAAGATCGTTCGATACCAATTAAGTAGGATTTCAGTTTCATAGATAGTTAGTTTAATTCAGTATTTATAGACCCTTTCATTGTTTTGGAAAGGGTCATAAAGTTTTGTACTTGACTTAAAAGCCTGAAGTTGCACTACTGTACTTCAGGCATATTCTTTTATAAAACTTGACCAACTATTCTAATTTTGGCAAGGAAGCTTTTATGCAAATGTGCACTACTGTCTTTGTTTGAAAGTATTCCTGCGTTGGAAGAAGAATCTCAAATAGCGATTGATATTAGGAGTGACTAGCAGATCATATGGTACTATTATCTATGTCTGAATTCATTCTTTTTATATGAATTGTCATTTGATTGCCTTTGCTATTATCGAATATATGTATGTGTTTTAACAACATTTATTTATTCCCTCCACTATTGGATGTTTATGGTATGCTTTTCTTTTGATCATATATGTATCAATGATATAAATGATAAGTGTAGAAATATTGCGTTAATCACTTTGTTTAACTATTTAAGCAAAGTAATCCCTGAATGAATAAATGTCCATGTCTATTAGATGGAGTCATCTATATGCCTATCAATAAACATAGATCATCAAGCGCTATACTTTAAAGTACAATAGTTCCCGGGATTAGTAGTAGTTCTTTTATTTTGTAGATAGATTAAGTTATTCGCCTATCATTAGATTAGACAATCAATCATTCATCCATCCTGTTTATTCATTACTGGGAAACTGGTCCCATTATCCCCAGTCGGAGCCACCATTCCAAACGGAAAAGGAGCTGTATTAAGGTCCGAACCGGGTGGTTATCCCCCAATGTTGATACAATGATTTTCGGGGCATCAACATTTCTGGCGCTAGAAGGAGGGCATCAACTGTGAATGGCAAGAAAACCCAAATCTACAAACCACTCTAAGAGTAATTCTCCCTCCGCATCACCTCGTACTTCTCAATTGCATGCTGGTTCTCCAGTATCCAAACAAGAAGAAGAGGATCAACTACCACTGCTCAAACCCATCATACTCCAGAACAACTAAGTATTGAATCCCGTGAAGTCCAGTCTCTTATCCACAAACTTCAGAGCTTCTCGATTTCACCACAGAAATCTGAAGTATCTCAAAGCAGTGCGACTTCGCAGTTCAATTTACCTCACCCTCTCACCAGACTTCAGAGTGGAAAACTCGGTATTGAACCCACTGAGTTCCCTTTACCCAAAAGGAAAAAGGCGAAGAAAAACACTGAAGGATCTGACAGTGAAGAATTTTCATCCACATCCTCCATCTCACCTTCCCCCGTGCGAAGTCAACCATCCACTCCCTCATCACACATTGTTGTTCATCAGGGATTAGCAACTGCAACATCCCAAACTGCACAATCCTTAATATTAACTCCTTCCCAGACTTCGGTAAGTTCAATAGTAATATCATCCACTACTGCGGTTACAATGGCAGATCCATGGACCAGGCCGGGGCAGTCAATATGCCTGCTCCTTTGCATGCATTACCTGATGCACCTGAAAAATGGCTACCCAAGTTTAACCCAGATGATGGAACACAAGCTGAGGAACATATTAATAACTTCATGTTGGCAGTTAATTTGAAGGGAGTAACGGAGCAAGATGTTGTCGTTAGGCTTTTCCCTTATACTTTGCAAGGATCAGCAGGATCCTGGTATTTTTCTTTACCTTTTGGTTCCATTACCAGTTGGACGACTTGCCAAGAACAGTTTCTTACTAAGTATGGTGATGATAGGTCTTTGGCTACACTAATAAATGATCTCTCCAATCTTAGGATAGAGCATAGGGAACAAATTAAAGAATTTAATGCGCGATTCAATAAACTCTTGAACAAAATCCCAAAGGCCTCCAAACCAAGTGAGCAAATCTGAAGCAAGTGGTATATAACTGCCCTACCTTCCAATATAGCTATTTTTGTAGACAGGGCTGGAAAACCAACTTTAGCTGAAAACATGAAAGAAGAACTTGCTGTGGAGAAACATATTAATGCTCTAGAGAAGAAAGCTGCTCTTGAAGATAGAAAAACCAAAAAAGTTTCTTTTAAAGATGATTCAAAGAAGAAAACCCCTAAATATCCATATGACATGGAGGGTCTACAAAAGGTCCTCAAAACTATGTCAAATGAAATGGTTGAAAACAAAAAACAGGTAGCTAAAACCTCAACCAAAAGACCCTTTAGGAATTATAAGAAAACTGAATCAAAACCACCAAATGTTATATCTAATGCAGATTCAGATCTTGAAGAAGGAGAAGAAGAAACAGCTTCACCAGCTAATGAAGAAGAGGAAGTTGTTGAATATCATGGAATGTGGGATTTTATATTACCTAAGTCTGATACAGAAAATGAAGAAGAAGCATTTCCTGTCACTACCAGGAGTAGAGGTACCTCCGAACCTGTTCAGACAACTTCGAAGAAAAGAAGTGCAGGTGCTGCTACAACAAAGGAAAAGGTACCCCCAAAGAAGCCACCTATAACAATTCCACAAAACCAACCTTCAACCTCAACAATCCCATCAACATCTAAGACATTGGTAGTGTCTGATTCAATGGATTACAGTATTGTTGATGACATGAAAAAGACCATGGCAAACATTACCATGTTTGAACTTAGTAAATTGAAACATCAGCAAAAATTTCTTCTCAAAGAATTAAATGCTGTTCCTACTTCACCCCTTCCCAGTGCTAAAGCTGCAAACGATACAGGTCAACCACCTTCTGGTATGGTCGAAGCTACTGATGCAGTTCTGATAGGAGATAGATCAAATTCTCATACTCCACCTTTCCTTCTAACCTATGAGATCTACAATAGAAACCTGCACAACTGTTTGATTGACTCAGGGGCATCTTCTAACATAATGCCAGCTTTAGTTTGTTCCAAACTGAACATTAAACCCCAGAAGTCTGCTATCTGTATTGTGCAGTTGGACAGGACTAAAGTACAGGTTTTGGGAGAAATCAACTCCGTAACTATCAGGCTATCCGCTAATCCTAGAGTAGTACAAAGAATTGATATCTTGATCGCCGATATACCTGAATTTTATGGTTTGATCTTGAGTAGGGATTGGTCTGAAAAACTACATGGGTATATTTCTACCGATTGGTCACATATGTGGCTTCCCTATAAGGGTAAGCCAAATCAAATAAAAATCAATCGGGAAAAGCATATGACCCATACAGTTACTGAATTTGAACAAGAAAACCAACCAATAGCATTTAATAACAACATTTTGGGGAATTATTCATCAGAGTCATTCTTTGGCAACTTCGCTGCCCAACCATCTCCTTTCTCAGTAAACCATTCTACATCTCAGATCAAAAATTATTCACAAACAAATAGGTCAAGATGTTTTAATGATACTGAGGAAACTGTAAATAAAATTGTTAATACTTCCTTATTTTGGTCATTATATTTCGATGGGTCCAAATCTAGTGAGGGCTCAGGAGCAGGATGTATTTTGATTAGCCCGCAAGGAGAAAAAACAATGTTGTCCTGTAGGTTAGAGTTTGAATGCATGAATAATACAGTAGAATACGAAGCCTTAGTCCAAGGACTATATAAAGCTATTAGCCTCAAGGTCCAATATTTGAAAGTGTTTGGAGATTCTGACATTATTATCAAACAGGTAAGGAATACAATTCATTGTCTTTCCACCCATCTCAAACATTATCAATTGCTGGTGCAGGAACTCAGCTCCCACTTTTCGGCATTCAATATTTCTTCCATTCCCAGGTCTCAAAGTTTGGCAGCCGACCTGCTAGCCAATGTTGCTTCCAAGCTCCTACCTTCCGAAGACTATAGCCTAGATAGATTTTTAGTAGAATTACTTTTTAGGCCATCAATTCCTGACAATGTCACTAATTGGGGAGTATTCAACCACGATGAAGACATTTTATAGTTTTTAACTTCCGAAAAGTCCTATGATGATGAAATCATTGAGGGAAACAAGCATGACCTTCAAATGAGAGGAAAACCCGAGGAGAATTCAATCCCAAAGCCTGTGGTGAAGCTTGAGGATCTTTATGATATTAAAGACAGGTTTAAACCTGTGGCCAATACAAAGCTCCAAAGTTCTACCTTAAGGTTTGAATTGATAAACCTTGGCACTGAGCAAACTCCTCAAAACATTAATGTAGGATTAGGACTTTCTGTGGAAGAGAAGGAAGCATTCATTAGACTGTTACGAAAAAATAAACATGTTTTTGCTTGGAAATATGATGATTTAAAGACGTATGATACATCCATCATCTAGCATACCATTCCATTGCTTCCCGAAAAGAAACCAATTCAGCAGAAGTTGAGAAAAATACATCCAAACTTAGAGAGTCAAATAAAATCTGAACTTAATAAACTCTTGAAAGCTAAGATTATTTTTCCCATTCGGCACTCAAACTGGGTCTCCAATATGGTGCCAGTCAGAAAGAAAAATGGTGACATCAGGATTTGTATAGATTTCAGAAATTTGAACAAGGCGAGCCTAAAAGATAATTTCCCATTACCTACTATGGAGCAGATACTCCAATTAGTAGCAGGCTCTGAGTTAATGTCCTTTCTAGACGGTTTTGCAAGATATAACCAAGTCTTGGTCCATCCTAATGACCAACTCAAAACCACATTCAGAACAAAATGGGGAACATATGCGTATCAGAAAATGCCTTTCGGACTTATTAATGCAGGAGCCACATTCCAAAGAGCGATGGATATAGCTTTTAAAGGGTTGATTAATAAAACCGTAGTCGTCTACTTAGACAATATTACTGTATTTTCAAAAGAGAAATCCAATCATTTGCATGATTTAAATCAAATCTTTCAATGCTGCAAAAGGTGTGGTATTTCACTTAACCCTAAAAAATCCTTCTTCGCTCTTGACCAAGGAAAGCTCTTAGGCTTCATAGTTTCTAAAGATGGCATTTATATTGATCCCGATAGGATCAAAGAAATCTCTGAAATCCCTTTCCCTCATAATAAAAAATCCATGCAGTCATTTTTAGGCCAAATCAATTTTGTTAAATAGGGAGTCCATACAGGTGAAGCTGGTTTTCGATAGAGGAGGAATAACCTGTTGAAGAGTTTTGTGAACCCAACGTTTCGGACTGCCAAGTGAGTCCATCATCAGGGGCGCGACAATAGATAATCTTTAATCAATGATGTGTCCATGAGCTGGGTTTTAGGGTATATATATCTAGGTATTTGAATAATGGTGTGAGAAAATTAGGTCGGCCAAAGTGTTTACTAATGTATATATTTTAACTTTTAATTTTTAATTTTCTTTAACTTTTTTTTTATTTTTTATTTTTTATTATTATTATTATTTTTTTTTTTAGTTTAATTATATATTTTTGAAAAATATGTGTATATATAAGTTTTAATTTAATTTAATTAATTAATTAATTAATTATTTATTTATTTGTTTGTTTATTTAATTATCTTTTTATTATGATTATTAAATTATTATTAATTTTTATAACTTGTAATTTTTTTTATTTTATTTTTTTTGAAAAATATGTATCTATATATAATTTAATTAATTAATTATTTATTGGTTTTATTTTAATTTTAATTATTATGATTATTAGATTATTACTTTTTTATAACTTTTTAATTTTTATGACTTTTAATTTTTGATTAAAAGTTCTTTGTTTTATTTAATTATCTTATCAAAATTATTATTAATTTTTTTTTTTTTTTTTTTAATTATTATGTATAATTTAATTATATATTTTCATAAAGATGATATTTAAATTAATTTAATTAATTAATTATTTGTTATGTTTAATTTTTTGTTTAATATGATTGTTAAGTTATTATTAATTTTTATATATTTCACTTTCTTTCTTTTTTTTTTTTCTTTTTTTTTTTTATGATTTTTAATTTTAATTTAATTGTATACAAAAGGGTTTGATGAAATATGTATGGTTATTGTTATAATTATTGTATATATGTGATATATTTTAATTTAATAAATCAATTAATTAATTAATTAATGTATGATTAATTAATTAATTAATATATGATTAATTAATTTATTAATGTTTTATGATTTGATTAGGTTAATAGATTAAAGCTTAAGGAGGAAGGTTAAGAGAAGATTTTAAAATGATTGAAAGTTTTTGAGTTAATCAGAGGGAAAGGGAAAACAGAGGGAAAGGGTTAGTCTAGGTGGTGATTATTGTTTTTTATGATTTCTATTAAAGGTTTCCAGGTGTTACTCAATTTTAATCCATCATCACGGTTAAAATTATTTTTCCTTTTTTCTATTTCAATGGCTTCTTTAATTTTTCTTTTAAGACAGTGTTCTTCTTTTCTAACAAGTTTGGCTTTTTCCATGCAGATGTAATGAGAGGAAGAGTGAACATGTTCAGCTAAGGCTGATTTAGAGATTCTTTCTCTTCTTAAGTCAGCAGAGTGTTCTTAAGTCAGCAGAGTGATTTAGATCCCTTTCTGTTAGAATTAAAGAACACTCTGCTGACTTAAGAAGAGAAAGAATCTCTAAATCAGCCTTAGCTGAACATGTTCACTCTTCCTCTCATTACATCTGCATGGAAAAAGCCAAACTTGTTAGAAAAGAAGAACACTGTCTTAAAAGAAAAATTAAAGAAGCCATTGAAATAGAAAAAAGGAAAAATAATTTTAACCGTGATGATGGATTAAAATTGAGTAACACTTGGAAACCTTTAATAGAAATCATAAAAAACAATAATCACCACCTAGACTAACCCTTTCCCTCTGTTTTCCCTTTCCCTCTGATTAACTCAAAAACTTTCAATCATTTTAAAATCTTCTCTTAACCTTCCTCCTTAAGCTTTAATCTATTAACCTAATCAAATCATAAAACATTAATAAATTAATTAATCATATATTAATTAATTAATTAATCATACATTAATTAATTAATTAATTGATTTATTAAATTAAAATATATCACATATATACAATAATTATAACAATAACCATACATATTTCATCAAACCCTTTTGTATACAATTAAATTAAAATTAAAAATCATAAATAAAAAAAAATAAAAAATAAAAATAAATAAATAAAAAGAAAGTGAAATATATAAAAATTAATAATAACTTAACAATCATATTAAACAAAAAATTAAACATAACAAATAATTAATTAATTAATTAATTAATTAAATTAAATTAAATATCATCTTTATGAAAATATATAATTAAATTATACATAATAATAATAATAATAAAAAAAAAAAAAAAAAATTAATAATAATTTTAATAAGATAATTAAATAAAACAAAGAACTTTTAATCAAAAATTAAAAGTCATAAAAATTAAAAACTTATAAAAAAGTAATAATCTAATAATCATAATAATTAAAATTAAAATAAAACCAATAAATAATTAATTAATTAAATTTAAATTAAATTATATATAGATACATATTTTTCAAAAAAAATAAAAAATAAATAAATAATAATAATAATAAATTAAAGCTATAAAAATTAATAAAAATTAAAAATTATAAAAATTAATTAAAAAAAAAAAAATTTACAACTTTAATTAAAGGTTATAAAAAATAAAAATAAAAAAAATTACAAGTTATAAAAATTAATAATAATTTAATAATCATAATAAAAAGATAATTAAATAAACAAACAAACAAATAAATAAATAATTAATTAATTAATTAATTAAATTAAATTAAAACTTATATATACACATATTTTTCAAAAATATATAATTAAACTAAAAAATAAAAAAAAATAATAAAAAAATAAAAAATAAAAAAAAGTTAAAGAAAATTAAAAATTAAAAGTTAAAATATATACATTAGTAAACACTTTGGTCAACCTAATTTTCTCACACCATTATTCAAATACCTAGATATATATACCCTAAAACCCAGCTCATGGACACATCATTGATTAAAGATTATCTATTGTCGCGCCCCTGATGATGGACTCACTTGGCAGTCTGAAACGTTGGGTTCACAAAACTCTTCAACAGGTTATTCCTCCTCTATCGAAAACAAATCAATTTTGTCAAAAGATTCGTTCCAGACTTTTCTCAAATCATTTTGCCACTTCAAACTATGATTAAGAAAAATTCAGTCTTTAAGTGGGGATCAACAGAAAAGGAAGCGTTTGATTTAATCAAATAATCAATAATTAATGCCCCCGCCTTAAATACCCCTAATTTTTCTAATCATTTCACATTGTATACTATCGCATCCGATTTGTCTTATGCAACAGTACTCACACAGATTAACGATCACAATTCAGAAGCACCCATTTCATTCTACAGTTCAAATCTTCAGGGTGCTGAATTGAATTACTCCGAAGTAGAAAAACAAGCCTTTGCTGTATATAAAGCTGTCAAACATTACATACCCTTCCTTTTAAAAACCTATACAAAAGTTATAGTTCCTTTCCCTGCAGTAAGGCAACTATTAATCCAAAGGGAACTAGGTGAAAAAAGGGCAAACTGGGTTACAGCACTTCAAGAATATGATTTAGAAATTAAACCAGCAAAGATTGTTAGAGGCCAAGGTTTTTGCAGGTTATTGGCAGGAGCGTCCAACATTCCAGAATCAGGTGATACAGATCAAACTGAAGAAATCAACCATATAAGTATTGCTGATTCTGAATCACAATATGCTGCCTTAATCTTTTATTTGAAAAATGGATATGCACCTCCTAACCTGTCTTACAAAAACAAAAGGGCCAGTAGATTAAAAGAAAAAAATTTCACAATTATTGATGATGTGCTTTTTAGGCAAAATTATGATTCAATCTTATTAAGATGCCTAGAAAAACCTGAAGCACAAAAGGTCTTGCAGGAATTACATGATGGACCAGCAGGAGGACATTTTGGAGCTGATACAACAGCCCACAAAATCATTCATGCTGGATATTACTGGCCCACTCTATTTAGAGATGCTCATGAATATGTAAGGAAATGCTGAAATTGTCAAACTTCTAATGGAAGGCAAAGAAAACTAGCTTTCCCTTTGCAACCAGTCAACATTGAACAACCATTTGAGCAATGGGGATTGGATATCATTGGAGAAATTACTCCACATTCTTCCAAACAACATAAGTATATCCTTATCGCTACTGATTATTTTACTAAATGGGTTGAAGCAATTCCTTTGAAGACAACAAATTCTGAGGCAATCATTGAATTCATAGATCAATTCATCATTACCAGGTTTGGTGTCCCAAATGCTCTTGTTTTTGATAATTCATCTTACTTCTCAGGCAATGCTATGTTTGATTTCTCTATTAAAAGAGGATTTAAATTAAAATATTCTGCTAATTACTATCCCCAGGGTAATGGTTTAGCAGAGTCTACAAATAAAAATATGATTAAAATTATTAAGCGAACTATCGAACAGAATCATAAAAAATGGCACAAATCCTTAATATTCGCACTATGGGCTGATAGGATAATGCAAAAGGCTTCCATAGGTTCTTCTCCATTCAACCTTGTGTATGGAAAAGAAGCAGTGCTACCAACAAATCTTGTCCTTCCTTCTCTAGCCCTAGTGCAGTTTATTGAGGAAAGCCCTTCTTCTTCTATTCAACTTAGACATGACCAAATTTTAAAATTAGAAGAGGAAAGAGAAAAAGCCAAGGTTATTCATGCAAAACATCAACAAATCATCAAGTCATCCTTTGATTCAATCTCATCCGGTTCAAAACAATTTCAAGTCGGTGATTTAGTTCTGAAATGGGACAAAGCCCATGAGGACAAGGGAAAACACACCAAGTTCCAGAAGATGTGGCTTGGGCCATTTCAGATCTGTGAGAAGATAGGCCATTCGACCTTCATATTACAAGATTTATCAGGTTTGAGAGATTCTCTCCCTGTTAATGGCCTTATCTTAAAGAAATTCTTCAATTGAGAAGGTAACCCCTTCTCCCTTTTTTAGAATTTTGTAGTTTGTAGGATCATTAGAAAATAAAGTTGTGAGATATCTTCCATTGACCTTTTCTGTACTTGAAAGTTGCTCAAAACAAGTAAGGTTGATATTTACTTTTAAAATAATAGAAGTCTTAAATAAAAGGGATAATTTCTGGGAAATTAGGTGTAATTGCATTCTGAAACAACACTCCATTTTTGTGAACGCTTCTCAAAGTTTAGAAATATTGTAAATCATTTTATGTTTTCAAATTGGTCACAAAAAAGGTTATCAATATCAAAATAGAAACTAATCCAATTTCAGCATCTTTAACTCTTGCCTTGTCATCCATTTACTCTTAAGGAGAAAATTGCCCATCCCACTCACCAAAGCCTATGATTACTCAGAGTGTAATTCTAAAATATTTGATATCAAAGATAAGAGGTCTTATTACAAGCCTTCTTACCATGATCATAGGGAAATAGTTTAATCGACATTACCAATACTGCATACCAAAACAGGGTAGTGGCTTAGAATTATAAGACAAGGGGTCTCATCATGAGCCAGCTTGTTCGGTTAAATTACTACCAGTGAATGGCATTGTCACTCAGCTGGTCACCAAGCCAGGACAATGGCTTTTTGTCTTACAAAATAACAGAAAAACCTGTTTTGAATTCATTCTGTTAATCATACTCTGAAATGGACAATGGACAATAGCATGGTTAGAAGGTATCCCTGTCGAAACTATGAATGTTTGCTGGTAGCAAAGGCTCTACCTATGACAAAGGAGTCAATTCTAAAAGCTGATTTGGAAAGGTTTTCTGTTTTATCACTACCAACCAATAAAGGCCAATTTAAAACTTAGAATGTATCTAATTTTAAACAAGAGAGGAAATTAGCAAAGATAGTTTCATTTTATTTGAAATGCATCTATACCTAGTTATATTAGAATTTTCCCCTTTGATGAGAACTCTATTTTGAAAAAGTTTAAGTATTTCCATACTTTTCAGAGATAACTGTTTCTTCCAGCGAATCGCCAATTGTTGTGCTCTACAACAACCCCCCATTTCATATCATTTTTATTCACAAAACTATAATATGAAATGGGTCCCTTTTTATTTTAATTGGTATCAACTTTGTATTATTCAAGAAGGTCCGAAAACAAAAAGAAAACATTACAAAACATTTTTGACAAACCAATTATTTGGTCTTATAATATAAATGATTAATCTTTTATCATTGCGATAAAGCGATCGCAAGATCGCATATCACAATGACAAAGGAGGCATAATTTAAAGGCCCATTGGTTTTCTCCGACGCGATAACATGCAATAGGCTATCGGATATCAGCAATAATAAGTTCCCATAACAAAAGTGCCTTTCGCTCCGATGCGATGCGATCAAGTCCCTTTCACTCCGATGCGATGCGATATCGCTATTAGCGATCGGGGATATCCCATGCATGCTTTTCAAAGTGACCCAGTTAATACTCCCGATGCGATGCAATATCGCTATCGGCAATCGGGGATTCCAAAAGGTGCCAATATAAAGATTTAAGTTTTTCCTCGACGCCTGATTGCGATAAAGCAAAAAAGCGCAAACTTAAAAAATTATTAAGGCAGGGATATTACAATTAATTCGTATTAAAGGCCTTATCTTTCAAATAGTGATTCACCTGCGCTCAACCGCCAAAACATCCAGGGCACACTTAAACAAATCATTCGGCTGATAAACGATATGATGGGCATTTAAAGGATTGGCAGGTTTTAACGGCCATTTAATGAAATAGTAAGCTTAAAAATATTTTCACAGATTGTATCCACGGCCACTTTAAGTTAATCCTTCATCGTGCATTGATCAATATATCTCACTCGTATTTGGTTTTCGCTACCAATTCTCTATGTTACGCTTATTTTCACTCCTGTGTAGAATTCTTCCAAAGTAATAGATTCAAGCAGAATGGGGAAGAAGTCTAAGAAAACTGCAGTCACTTCCGCTTCACCAGCCACAGGACAAGCCGTCACTGATCTAGGAACTAAAAAGAAAGGATTGATATCTAATACTACATGTTCAGGACTCGGCAAAACTACTTGGCAAAGTACCTATAATTTCATTGAGGCCGAAGAACCAAAGGTGACAGTAGTACAAGCCACAGCGGATACCAATCAAAAATATGATGGTACTTTAAAGGACTTAGCTGACTCTTTCCTTCATCGGATAGCGGCTCGGGAACAAATTCTCCCATATATGGATGTAGTGAGGTGGGCAATTGAGGAAATCCCAATCACAGACAGAGCCTTCTGCACCAGAGATGGGAGAATCTTCGGTTCATTTCAGGCTAATGATTTGAGGCAAATGTATCATTTGCCTGGGCCAGAGAAAAAGTACAACAAGGCATTTCTGGAGAAATTCTGAAGTAAGAACGAAACTAAATCCAAACCCATTTGGGATTGGAGGCAAAATCCGGCGAAACACAAGCATGAAACTTCCGGTAAGTACTCTGTTGATTCCCTATGTTCTCCGTATTGTTATGCTGGGATAATGATGTGTAGATTATGGGGGTTGCACAATTCTACTAATTTCACTATAGAAATGGTTCCCTTGATGGAAGCGACATGTAACAGTGAAATAATGGATTGGGCACTTATACTGTCAGATAAGCTAGCAACAACAGTTCTTAATTTTAGAACTAAAACCTCCGTCACCGAAAGGCTTATTCCCCCATTCTACTACAGTGCTTATATACTAGATACCCTGTGTTTTAATTCTGAATTTCTCGTGCTCGATTGGAGGTGGACTGCACAAGACCCCACGCCTATTCACATATACCATTAGAAATTGTGGAAAACTTCCTATAAGCACCATTTATACCAAGTCTACAATGGCTTCATGTTACCCATTCATTACTCTATTTTTAATAAACCTGCTCCCAAAATTTCTTACCAAGCAGGGATTGATTTGACATCAATAGGAAGATGGTTCGGAGAGGAAAAATTTACTTATATAAGAATTTTCGGCAGTCAAGCCGAACCTCATGTCCTTCCTTTGTACATACCTGAAAAACTGCTGGCGAGGGATATAGCCTATCAGCTTATTTCCGAAGGAGTTACATAGACTCTGAAGAAAAATAAGAAGCAGGTTTGGCCCTCTTTTCCTCTGAGATGTGGTGTCTACACTTTGCATGATTTCAAACATGCAGGGAAAGAAGCTACAAAGATGAAATCATTAACTCTAGCAACTCTCCCTAATAGGCGATTTGATCCCAACAAAGTCGCCTATAATGCACTTCAACAGGCCAAATTGACAAAGTTTGATCATAAAGAAGATAAGTTTGATGACCTATTCTCCTCAGCTGAATCAATGTATCAAGTTAGATTGTTGGCCATAATGGAATACAAAGATGAAGGGTTAGTTGAATTCAACAGACTTAGAGAACAGAGGTTGCAAACTATGCCTCTAGATCTATTAGCGACAACACCAGCAACAGGATCAAGCGAGCCTGAACAACGACATACTAAGAAACCTCTGATTACAACTAAAGAACAGGAGAAAGTGCAAGAGGAAACCTAGACTAAAGAATAGGAGAAAGTGCAAGAGGAAACCCAGACTAAAGAGCAGGAACAGAGCAACATAGAGGTAAATGTAGATACTCAAATTGATCCCAAGTTGCTCCAGGAATGGCAGCAATTTGATTCAATTATTAGTAATCTTGAGTGCTCAAAGGACACCGAAACTTCAAAAGCGGCAGATACACAGGAGACGACTTCAAAACAGGTTCCAAGTGGAACCAACGGCCTACCTAGTTCGAAAGAAGTAGAAATAATCCCAAAGGATCCCTCCGATCAAATTATCTTGCAGATAGAAGAAATTCCTCCCTTGGATGTCTTCTATAGCCCAAGACACAAAGCTGTGGTAAAACGACGGAGGAAGAGGAGAAGGACTGATCAACCTTCCCTATTCCCAGAACAAACGGTCACGGGCAATGTGGTTTGGAAGGAGGAATTTGACCCCTCTGATGACCTAACAAAATTATCACAATATGCTGGAGCCTATTCGGCAGCAACAATAGATAAGGCATCAGAGGTGAGTCTTTTATTAAAAACAAAAGACCAGGAGATCTTTTTATTGCAAGCACAACTAACAGAAGAACAGCAAAAGGCAGAGCAGGCAGAACGGCAATTGTTAACACAACAGCAAATAAATAATCAATTAACTCAACAATTGCAGGAAGAGAAACAGAGGATTGATCACAGCGCAGTCCAGAAGCAGAAAGAGTTGTCTAAGGCATTGGCATAACTGAGGGTAGCGGATGAACAAGTGCTGAAGTCAAAAGATGAGCAAATTGCTCAACTATTAGCCCAGCTATAGAAGACAAAGAATCTTCCACAGATAGCAAAATTCAAATCAGAAGCATTACAGATAAATAAGGCATTAATAACACAGATCAAGCTTTTATGTCAACAAATCGCCCAGGCAGAACCATTATGCAATTTGACGACATCAATAAGTAAACAATCAAAAAAAGCTAGAACAGACTTGGATCAAGCTGATGAAACATTAACTAAGTTTGTTGAGTGGCAAGATACCAATTAGGGACAGGCGGCAAATTTACCAAAGATTTTAGAATCACATAAGGAAATATTATTTACAGAATGGCAGTCCCAGTTAATGAAAGCAGAGAGGGAAATTTCAAGATGCAAATCAACCACAAGTAATTTGGTTGAATTGGTTAATAATACTCTCTACTTGTCTAACATGATTTCCCAATGCACTCCAGGTAAATTGATAGCGGCGAAAACATTGGAGCAGTCATGTTATCCAGATCTGGAGAAAAATGGGAGATTAATCACTGGAAGTAACAGTTTAACATGGGACGCCTATTGGTTCTTCTGAGTAAAACCGCACAGCCAAAGAACCGCCCTCAAATGCCTTACAGATGCAATCGGGTATATTATTCCCGATATTCAGGATGCCACCTATGCCGCCCAGCTCAACTCTTGCCTCAACAGACCGCCCAAAGTGGAGCCAATGCTTGCGATATGTCAGCTCAGGTTTAAAGGCAAATAGCCTACATGATGATTCATGCTGCCGACTGCCAGATTGCTGAGAAAGAGATATTCAAGATCGTTCAATACCAATAAAGTAGGATTTCAGTTTCATAGATAGTTAGTTTAATTCAGTATTTATAGACCCTTTCATTGTTTTGGAAAGGGTCGTAGAGTTTGGTACTTGACTTAAAAGCCTGAAGTTGCACTACTGTACTTCAGGCATATTCTTTTATAAAACTGGACCAATTATTCTAATTTTGGCAAGGAAGCTTTTATGCAAATGTGCACTACTGTCTTTGTTTGAAAGTATTCCTACGTTGGAAGAAGAATCTCAAATAGCGATTGATATTGGGAGTGACTAGCAGCTCATATGGTACTATTATCTATGTCTAAATTCATTCTTTTTATATGAATTGTCATTTGATTTCCTTTGCTATTATCGAATATATGTATGTGTTTTAACAACATTTCTTTATTCCCTCCATTATTGGATGTTTATGGTATTATTTTCTTTTGATCATATATGTATCGATGATATAAATGATAAGTGTAGCAATATTGCGTTAATCACTTTGTTTAACTATTTAAGCGAAGTAATCCCTGAATGAATAAATGTCCATGTCTATTAGATGGAGTCATCTATATTCCTGTCAATAAACATAGATCATCAAGCGCTATACTTCAAAGTACAATAGTTCCCAGGATTAGTAGTAGTTCTTTTATTTTGCAGATAGATTAAGTTATTCGCCTATCATTAGATTAGACAATCAATCATTCATCCATCCTATTTATTCATTACTGGGAAACTGGTCCCATTATCCCCAGTCAGAGCCACCATTCCAAATGGAAAAGGAGCTGTATTAAGGTCCGGACTGGATGGTTATCCCCCAATGTTGATACAACTATTTTCGGGGCATCAACAGTACCATAGTCCATAGTCTGTAGTCCCTTTCAAATATATGAATATCCTTTGTGTTTCTACTAGATGATTTTGTTTAGGTGTTGACTTATATCATGACACAAATATGACTATCAACATTGTATCTAGTCCAGAAGTTGTTAGATATAGTAAACTTCTTATCATAGATATGTAAAGCTTCTCGTCAATAGGAGTTGATTCGTCATCTACACACAACTTGTACCCAACTGTCATAGGGCTTGAGACAGGTTTGTGGTATCCCATTTTGAAATTCTTCAACATATCCTTTAAATACATCTCTTGAGAGATGAATATACCTCTTGAAATTTGTAAAAATTGCATCCCCACGTAAAAATTAAGTTCTCCAATCAATGACATCTTGAATTTATACTTCATCTCGTTAGAAAACCATTGCACTAAACAATATTTGTTTCTTCCAAAAATAATATCATCCACATAGACCACCAAAACTAGGAGTTGATTTTCATTGGCCTTTATGTACGAGTTACTATCAATTACGCCTCTCTTGAAACCCTATTTTTGAAGCTACTTGTCCAACCTATTATACCATGCTTGTAGTGTTTGTTTAAGTTTATGTAGTGCCTTCTTTAACCTACATACATCATTAGGATTATCTAACAACAAGAAGCCATCAAGTTATTCCATATACACTTCCTTCTCAAGTTATCCATTTGAAAATGTAGACTTCATGTCCATTAGGTATAATTTGAAATATTTATAACATGAAAAAGAGTGAAACATTTTGATTTCCTCCAATATCACAATTAGTGCAAAAGTTTCTTCACACTCAAAACCTTCTATCTATAAGTACTCCTTCCATACTAGTTTTTCTTTATTTCTAACAATTTGTCCATGTTAATTCATCTTATTTTTGAATACTTATTTTGTACCTATGATATTCTTTCATGTTGGTCTTCGTTTCACTTGCTTGGTATTGATCTAGCTCCTTGCTTATAAAATCTATCCAATGTTTGTCTTTTCTTGTTTCATCAAAATTTCCTGGTTCAATCTTTGACAACATGCCAATCTGAGCCTGATATTTTTTCTCAGCAAGTTTATTCTTTGTATGAACTCCAACTTTTATCACCAATTATTTGACTATTAGGGAGATCCTTTTGTACATGCCTTGAGGGATCTTTTGAATGTGTCTTTGTCTTTTCTGATTCTTCATCTTGTACTTATTTTTCTTCACCATGGTGATGATATGGAGGATTTCTAAAACTTGTACTCTTGTTCTTGTTAGACATCTCTTTATAAAACTTTACATCTATACAATCCATGATTTTATGCAACCTTTTATTGTAGCACCTATATCATCTAGTTTTTGTTGAGTATCCTAAAAATATTCCTTCTTTTGTTCGAGCATCAAACTTTCCTAACTTTTCAACATTGTTTTTGATATGGCACTTACTTCTAAACACTTCAAAATGTTTGATTGAATTTGGATTACTCTCCCACAATTCATATGGTGTTTTATCACAATTTGGTCTGAGATGTGCCTTATTTAGGATATGAAGTGTTGTGTGTACTGCTTCTGCCCAATAGGTTTGAGGAATGTTTCTATTTTTCATCATGGCTCTTGACATTTGTTGTACATACCTATTTTTTCTCTTTGCATCTATTTTTCTACAGAGTGTCTGCAATAGTATACTTTATTTTATACCAAATTCATCACAAAAGTATGAAAACTCATCTGAAGTAAATTCATCTCATCTATCTAATATTAAACATTTTATCTTGCACCCTGTTTGAATTTTTACTAATTCCTTGAAGACTTAAAGATTTTGAAATTCTTCTGACTTGTTTCTTAAGAATGCTACCCATGCCAATTTGGAATAGTCATCAATTACCAACATGAAATATCTTTCTCCTCATGTTGTTTTTGTTCTAGAAGGACCACACAAATACTTGTGTACTAAATTATAGAGATTAAATCAAAAGAAATGAAATGTGAGACTCTAAAAGAAGTGAAGTAAAAAATATATCTACAAACATAAAAACAAAACATGAATCTAGATAGCAATCCATTTTATCCACTTTTTGATATCACTAAATGTTTCTACTATCAAAATTTTGGGCACAAGTCATATGAATGTCATCTTAGAAACAATAAGTCATAATATTAGAAATTTTTTAGAACATAATAACATATTCAGTGGAGAAAGTATAAGAATGAAGAAAATAAATATGATAAGTGTAACCTACTTCTATATGATCAAAATTAAAATAGTCAATGGTATGTGGACAATGGTTGTTCTAGACATATGACAGGGGAAAAAATAAAGTTTGAATCCTTATATGAAAACAAAACACGAAATATGACATTCAAAAATGATGTATCGGGAAGAATTAGAAGAAAACGTATAGTTAGTCTGAATAATGATAGATGAAAGGCTTAAGATGTACTATTTGTTAAAGGACAGAAACATGGTTTGTTGAGTGTTAGTTAGATGTGTGATATAGGTTGTGATGTTTTCTTAATTGTGAGATAAGGTAAACAAAAATAGGGAGGTGTTGGCTAAAGGAGTTAAAGCAAAAAAAATATGTATATTATCTTGAAGGAAGATAATGATGAGCACTACACCAACAAACAAGATGAGTCTTGGCTATGGAACAAGAGACTAGGGAATATCAACTTTGATCACATCATTAGGATTAGTGAAAAGAGAAGTTAGAGATCTATTGAAGATAAAGAAACCTCAAAATATTGTTTACAAATAATGTGCAATGGGAAAATGTGCTTCAACTTCATTCAAGGTCAAGGATAAGTTGTCAAGTCATAATCCCCTGTAATTAGTACACAATAGTAATCAACATTGCAACATCAGGCAACCCTAGCATCAAGAAACCTTAACATGATTCATGGTCATTTAAGATCAATGCCAACATTGCCAACAATTTATGTCAAAGGGGAAGTATGAGACAAAAACAACAAAATTACCATCTTTTATGACCCTAGAAGAACCATGACCCTTTATGAAGTGATATGATAATTGAATCTTTCACAAGGTAACATCACATGAAGATATGGGTGCTCCAAGTTATTGAATTTTTTGATGAAATTGTGATTCCCAAAAATCCTACAAAGAGCATGGTTGCATATCATTCATGAATTCCTTTACAAAGGTATATCATTATGAGAAAATCTCCTCTGAGATGAGAATTTATATCTATTTAGATATTTAATATTAATTGAAGGTTCAAAATTATAGGGCATGAACCCACAAATTTAATATGTTAGCAAGTATGCAAGTTTGGAGTAGATCCGTTATTGACAGAATAGATCAACAACCTTAGGGGTGCACAGTGGAACATCTTTTAACATCATTAAACTGCATGTATGTTTTGTGTTGATCAATGACACCTCCAATAGGTCAACGCTTGGATAAAGGAAAATTTGCATGATGTGGAAATGTCTTTATTGGACCAACCAGATGATGATGCATGGCAGAGTTATGTTGGATAATGACATGGACCTATTGGTTATTAGCACGTGGCTCATTAGCACCATCATCATGACACATAAAAAATCTCACGTGTCAACACCAAGGGATGCCATATGGAAGTCATAAATGGAACTTTTGGGTTAGTGAATAGTTTGAAATAGGGTGATACGTGAAACCCCTCATGGGATACCATGTGGATCGATGAGGTCATCGAGGGAATGACCAGTGACCCTAATTCCCAGGTCATATGGGGATGGTCATATGGCTTATGGAAATTTCGAACCTATCATATGTCTAGTTGGAACTCTAGATTTAGCATCAATCCTATGGTCTACTTCATGACCATGGGTCCACTCAATGGTGTATATATATAAAGTGTCAAAACTCCAATCCAATATAATCATAACGAGGAACATAATTCTTTTGTTTAAGCTATGAGGTATGGTTTGATTCAAATGAGTGGTTATATGCTATGCTTATTGGCTTCTTTGCATAAGTCTAAGCTTGTTATTGAGATAACCTTTGGAGTCTAGTGTTGATGTGAGGGCTTGATAACTCAATAAAGTCATAATTCTAATATGAAAGGAAGATAGTTGAATCCATGGTTATGCAATCTGTTGGCATAACGTTGGGTGTTTAGTTACAAGATTGGTTCATGATTTTGAGCCATGATGGAGTTGTGTATATAATGTTGACCCTATAACATGACGGTAAGGTCGTGCATTGGAAGGACATGGTGGAGTTTCATTTATAGTGTTGATCTTGTAGCATGAGAGTATGTTCATGCATTAACAAGACACAATGGAGCTCTATATATTATATTGATCCTATAGAAATATGGCATGGGGATAAGGCAAGCCACAATGGATTTCAATTTATAGTAGCAATGAGCCACGAGAGTAGATCATACTAAGACATGTGTAATGATTTTCAACTAGAGCCATGGAAGATCAAAAACCTTGCCCAATTTGATTGTAGTATTATCACCATAACACAATTAGCGTAGCACTATGTTACAACTAACATCATGGAGAAGAGTTGGTAAGGTGTGTGTACTATGGATTGGTGGTCACAAATTTGACCCTCAAAGGTGAATAAGATATTTTTTTTTTTATATATGTCACCATTTTGTTAAATTTTTAGCTGGCTATCAATGGTGATTTTGTAGATCCAATGTTGGGGTTATTGCAGTTTGTATATTGCACCCAAAAAGTGAGCTTTTGTATATCAATTAATTTTTTATATAGTTTAATATGGTTTTTATGAGTTTTGTAGTCATTATTTGTCCAAATTGAGTTCCAGAATAAGCAATATAATCAAGGGTTCAAAGATGAATGTAACCAAAGGGATTTGATTCCCTTTTGCATCTTATTTTATGGCCATATTATTTTATGTTCATTTTTCAGTTCTATGAGCATGTTGCATGTGTTTTGGATATATCAAGTAAACAAGTTTTGAGAAATGGTTTGAATTACAAACAAAGTATGAACAAGAATATGATAACCAACAACAATTATCTTTGTTTGTAGTGATAGTGATTATATTAATGGAAGTGTTTGCAAGTTGTAGTGACAAATGATTATGACAAGGGTAGTGTTTGTAGGTTGCAGTGGTAGTGACAATTTAAGCAGGTTAAGATGATGGTATAGGTTGTGATGGTCACAACATATTGTAGCTTATAATATTTCTTATACTTTAGTGATATATGAGGATAGTGGATCTAGTATGAAAATAAGATGAAATATAGGTTCACAAGGAAGTTGAAGATGAAGGTGGGCTCCTCCACTGGGATTGGATCCTAGAACAAGTTGGATCCTACTCATTCCTAAGGTTGGAGCCTATAGCAAGTTGGAGCCTACTCATTCTATAGGTTGGTGCTTCAATCAGGTTGTAGCCTACAATGAGAGGTTTCTTCCATTTTTAGGTTAGCACCTCAATCAAGTTGTACCCTATCACAAGTGGAAACTTGAATTTCTTGGGGGTAGTTTCCTCCAGTAGTTCGAAGCCTATAAACTATTGTAGATTATTTGAAGATAAAGAAGAAGATGATTGGTGGTTTTCTCCCTTATGGGTTTCCACCTAAAATCTTGTGTCTCATTGTGATGCGATGACTTCTTGATTTGTTTATGTCTTCTTGATATGTTTTTATACTTATTGATATAATGCTTATGGTTCATTTTCATATGGATGCACGACTAAGAAAAATTGCAATTGTAAAATTGACCTCACATTGATTCACGCCCCCTGCTTAGTGTGACCTTTGGACCAATTGATAAAATGTACTATTGGCTTAGTGAAGAGATACTTATATGCCATTCAGGCCAAATGTGGCTAGTTACTTAAAAATATTATTGAAAACCATGAGCCAAAGCACAAAAAAGGAAGCATAGATGGATCATTAACTTAGAGTAGGACTCTCTTGATGCTATGAAGACCCATTGTGGCCACACTGAGAATAAGAAAATGCCTTAGCTTAATATTTTAAAGGACCTCTTAATGAGTTATATGTGGATGAAGGAGAGATGCCTTCATCTTTTCACCATTGATGTTATGGGAGATATTTTCTCCTTGGGTGCTTATTGAACAAACCAAGTAAGAAACCACAAAAAATAGTTGAGTAGACTCTAGGCTTAATGTGATAATATGGGAATTTGCATGACTGATTTGATGAAGGATAACGAACTTCGTGAATCCACTATATAATTTTGAGTTAGAATCCCCATCATGGCTTCATTTTCTAGCTTCAGGGGGGCCTACTACAAGAAGAAATGTAGAGTAGTTAAGCCAATGGTGGGGGGAATGTGGATCAACCCTTATTGGTTGTGAAGAGTTAATGGAATCTATCAAATAAGTACCCTTTTGGACTTCATCTCAGTAATTTAAATGATGTTAGTAAGAAATAAATGACAATTCATGAAAATTGTATATTTATGTGCTAAATGGATATTATGATCTATGTGATACCTAGTTATGATGTGAAATAATAAATGTGACTAAAATGGATGTACAATTTTATGCCTATTAATTAGTATTAATGTGATTTTGTGATGTTATTTTCGTGACAATGGATAGGAATTGAATGGTTAACTTAAGATTGGGACTTATAGACATTTAGTCCTACTTATGGCTAATAACCATTGTCTACTATTAGACAGACAGACTAGAGAAACTATGCGTCTATTGAAATGATTATAGATCCTTGTGGATGATATGGAAATAGAGGCAAAGGCAAGAGCCTAAATTGAAAAAATTGAGACTCAAGGGAAAAGAGTCCTCATAGAAAATATGAGGCAATGCATTACATAGTTTGTGGAACAAGTCTTGAACTAGTTGGGATGAAAAGGTTTAAAGGACTTAGATGGGGTAAAGTGTTAAAGATAGCCTCTTTGATATTCTTGGAACAAAATCATGTTAAGACAATTATGGATAAATGGTTATGGACACCTTTAGGGATTCTATGGAGCCTACATGTTCTGAATTATTTGGGAACAATATTTTCCCTATCAAAGTGAAAGTCTAGCCTTCAAAATAATTAGATTGAAATTTTTTATTAGAAGTCTAAGAGCTTCACGAATTGGGGATTTGGTCCTAGCCCCTAATTCCAAGGGTCATACGAAATACATGACTAAGAGCTAGCAAAACGGGGCTTCGAGCAATTGAGCTATCCATCTTTGAAATAATCCTCAATAACTATCACCATAAAATTATTGATACTAGAAAATTCTGACATGCTCAATGAAGGGCAAAGATATGATTATCAATTGGATATCATATATGAGGCATCATCTTATCAAGAATTGGGTTGAAATTATTGGAAACTCAAAGTACGAATTTTAACCTTTGAGAATTATGTGATAGAAGAGTTAGAAATTATTTGGAATTGTAGACCTTGGCCTAAACCACCAATCAGTTGGACAACAAGAGTCGTAACTAGGAGGATAACCAAAATGGGTTATTAGGTCTTCGACCATAGGGTATTGGCCTTTTAACTATCAATATTCAGGAGGTTGAAATGTTGACTAACACTCAAATTCCTCAATACAAAAAGAACCCACCTTGTCTATTGATTAGAGAATGGCTTGCGAGCCATTAGTTAATGTGACTAGGGGCTAGATTGTTAAGTATTAGGATATTGATATTTTAGAGGTCAGGTATCAGGAGATTGAAATCCAAATATTGAAATTTCCTCATGATATTGATGATGCTTGATAATGTGTTAGACATGACATGTTTTGTTGACTTATCATGATGATTTGGCACAAATGTAGGTCCTTGATGATGTCGTATCTCTTATTTTTTTTTACCATATGAAGAAAAATAGCTTGTTATGGTTTATCCTATGAAAAATTTCATTTCAATGGCCATAAACACTCATAAGATAGGTTTGATTGCATTTAATAGATGTACATGAATGGTGAGAAAAAGTGTTGATATTGCACAAACATGTTAGTGTGTATGATTGAGGAATTGATTGAATACCTATTTGAATGCATAATGTGAATGCATTCTTATGAATATGCACAAGAAATGGATAGGTAAGTCACTGATATGATAGACGTGGTATTAAGTTTTGAAATTAAGATCATCTTAGTGGCTGTCAAATATCAAACCCAGGGAAAATTGCATGTTGAGGTAGTCATATGTGGATGGACTATTAGAAACCACTAATCGATGAAGTGAAGTTATAAAAGAATAAAGATAAAAAATATGTATTCTCACACTAGTAGAGTAGAATTAATATACTACCTATAAATTCGATTGCACAAGATTGATGTGTTAGATGCTAATATCGTCTTGTGAAGTGTTTATGTTATGTATAAGGATGTGTTTAATCTAGGAGGAAATGGAAAGAGAGTTAAGAAAATAACCACTTAGAGGAAATGGAGTAGGTTTTCTATGAATTCCAAACCATGCAAAGGAATTAGAAAGGGAAAACCCTTTACTTTGTTTTCTAGTGATGTTTTGTTAATGATAAAAAAGGATTGAAATGTGAAAATCATAAAGAATGAATATGCCTGATTGATTGATCCCCAAAATGCAATGGTATTCATATAGTCTATGATTGCAATAGATTGCATGTATAAGAGAGAAAGGGTGAGGGACCCCTACGCTATTATCAAATGTAACTTGGGATGTTAATCCTATTGAGTATTATTAGAAACATTTAATAAAATTTGGTTGCATATGTTGATATTGTTGGAAAATCAGAAAGGCAATAAATATTTTCTTGATCTTGATAATTACTTGTGATGTTTCTTATTATTACAATTTTTTATATATTCTTTCTTTAGTTCATTAAGCAATTACCAAAAGTAACAACACATAAAACAATGAACACACGATGTAGGCACATGCCAAGGAAAAAGCCCCCTTGAGGGGAAAACCTAGTCAAAGTGATTCTTCCTTTAAATAGTATTCTTTGAGACTCTTCACCCTAGACCTTGACCAGACCTTCCCTCGACACCAAGTCAACCTCTATAAGATTGACCTCTTCCGTGCAACTTCGACTATGCAACAACTTGGAGCAGCGAGCAACTTCTGACACTAGTCCAACTTGGAAGACATCGTTCTCACAACCCAGTGCATGAAATAGAGTGAGACCACCACCAAAATTTTGATTTTTCTCTTCTCCTTAGACTTCCCTAAACTTGTATTCACTTTGGCTTCCCAACAATATACTTTCCCAGATATCCACTTCGCACTTCTGCCCAGCAATAGGATTTTTGCACATCTGCCCATTAGATAAGAAGATGAGAAGTGATGCTCCAAATGAATATGTATTCCTTCCTTTTATATGCTTCTTGTGGGGTAAAATGGGTCCTTATGCCGACTTGATATTCTCTTAGGAAAACATGGTGTGGAGGTTACATAGTTCATATTTGACTCAATACTTAACCAATTTACATGATTCAAAAGCCCAAGAATGGTGTCTCTAAATGTACAATAATTCTATAGACCTAAAATAAATCATAGAAGTCATCAATGGGTACTTTGACCTAAAACACGGTGACCCAAGCATGAAACCCATGCTTTAATAAGTCACAATAAAAACAATAAAAATTATTGTCTTTATTCTTTTGACATGTACATTACATAATGACTCAGGTACATTATTGAAGATCAAACATAGTTAATTTTTTCAACACTCCCTCTTAACCAGGGATCTATTCATAATGTACATATATAATGGAAGATCTCAAACTATATGAACCATGAAAAACTTTAGGCACTACAATGCCATGGACTAAATTCCTAACTAGGGAAATCTATCCAACCAATCAGTCAACAATTTAGGCACCACAATGCCATGGACTAGATTCCTTACCAAGGAAATATATCTAGGTGGGACTAAGGTGGACTCAAGCTTTAAGCCCCTCTAATTACCATATGGGTTTACTTTCTAACCACCAGCCTAGAAAATCCAGGTGTGTGTCAAAGCTCAATGACCAACGCCACCTTTACAACTTCGGGGGCTTAGACATCAACACAAAGCATTAGCCATATTTCACCCTAGGGAATTCTTCACTCGCAAAGTGTTATGAAACCAGCTCACAAAAAGATAGAAAAGATAGATGAACGCCTTATAAATAAGCCTCTTCGAGGGGGAAACCTCCTTTACATTACACAAATGAACAATTCTTCGATGATACAAATGACAAGATCTCCTTTCTATATATAGGAGTCTAAGGGGTCATAATATAATCAAAGCCGACATAATAATAATAATCTAAGGGCACACTAAGAAGAATAGTGGGTTGATATGGGGCACAATAATAACAATATGGGGACTACATGGGCACAACAATATAATAAGGGGGTTGTACTAATAACAATAACGGGTTATACTAGTAGTATAGGGACCTAACATTCCCCTCTCCTTCAAAAAGTGTTGTCCTCAATGCTTGAGTAGTTCTTGATACTTTTGTATAAAATTCCTATCCTCCCATTTGGAATCTTCAGCGAATAAGTTCTTCCACTTGATGAGATACTCTGACATTGATCGATTCCATAGCTGTTTGGTTCTTGATTCTATGACTGCTCCAGGTTCCAATATGATTTTTCCTTCCTTGTCAAGTTATGGCAATATTGTTTGAACTGGGATCTTCTGCAACTTGTGAATGAGTGGTGACACTTCTTCATCCTTCTTCCATTCATCCCTTGCTTCATTTATCCAATCTAGTTGGATAATAGAAATAACAAAAAAATAATTTCTTCCACATCCTCATCCCTTCTTGAGAGTGCATCTGCAAAAAAATTTGGCTTCCCGTTTTTGTAGATGATTTCAAAACCATAACCCAACATATTTGTGACCATTTTTTTCTTTTATTCTAAAGATAATATTTGTTCTAAAAAGTATTTCAAACTATGATGATCCAGTTTTACCTTGAAGTGTCTTCCCATTAGGTAAGGTCATCATTTCTTAAGTGCATGTAGTATCGCCAACATTTCCTTCTGATCAATATCTTGGTTGAGATGTAGCCGTAAAAATATCCAATCACCTAGATCAAAAATTCTTTCACGATGATGTTGATTTTCCTCTTGTTTCATTCAATTCTGCACCAAAGTGGTGTTATCCTTTAAAAGTTGGAGAACTTGTTGTTGATGCTTGATTTGATCTTTCACTACTTGAACCTTTTTCTTCTTGATATGTCCTTCTATCTTGAGAGTTTGAGTGGTAATTTCTTCCAATGCATTACAAGATATGGTCAGATTCATTTCTTGATGCTCGATGTGATCTTTCACTTCTTGAACATTTTTCTTCTTGATATGTATTCTATCTTGATAGTTTGAGGATTGGTAATACTGGCCAATGCATTACAAGATATGCTAGGATTCATTTCTTCTTTCTCGATGTGATCTTTCACTTCTTGAACCTTTTTCTTCCTAATATGTCCTTCTATCTTGAGAGTTTGAGGAGTGGTAATTATTTCCAATTCTTTACAAGATATGGTTGGATTGATTTCTTCTTTCTCTGGGGTTGGTTCTTGGTGTATATCATCTTCTTTTGATGTTTCTTGATCCTTTTCTTCCTCCTCTTCATAATCTATGTAAAATAATTTCTTCTCAACACACTTATGACCTTTAGTGTAGTTTCTATCACAATAGTAACAATGCCCTCTTTCTCTTTTTTCTTCCAATTTTTGCGGTGTAAACCTTGTAGGTTGTGGAAGGCTAGGAGAAAAAACACTTCCATAATTATAGTCATGAGTGGTGGGATTCCTTGTTTCCATAATTTCTCTTTCAATTTTTCTTGCCAACCTAAATGCCTTCTCCAATGAATCAGGTTCCCAAAGACGAGCCTCATGTTGAATACTATCCTTTAAAGTCCCTATGAAGACATCAATCCTTTTCTTCTATGGAATATCATTTACCCTTATATTCAATTTCTTGAAATCCTCAATGTGCTCTGCCATTGAACCCTTTTGTTTTAGATTTATCAATTGGCTAAAGAAGGTGTTACTCTTTGTATCCTCATAATGTGCTATCATTTCTTCCATGAAAATTGAACAAGTGACAAGTGCTCTACGAGAACACAGCCCTTTATACCATAAAAATTGATCTGGTCCTAAATATGAATATGCAATACATACCTTTTGTAACAGTTGCACCTCATGTAGATCAAAATATTGCTCCATATGTAGTATCTAATTTATTGGATCCTTGCCATCAAACATCCTCATATTACCTTTTCTTTATTTTAGGAGCTCGATCTCGAAATGACTGTAACTCTAGAATTATAAATCTCAAAGTTCTAAAATTTTATCTTGTAGTAGCCCTCTGACTCCTCTTTCTAACCCAGAAAGTTTTATCAATATTGGATTCTCTAAGGAAGCCTTATGTCAAATCTCCCACGATGACCTGATTATAGACTGGTTAAGTAGATCGAACTTTTACAAAGTTCCTCGTGTCACTGTTTTAACATTAGGACCTTAAACCAATACACAGAAAACTACAGTCCGTCCTCTTTCTGCAACTTCTTGAGAAATTTCTATTTGATGCTTAGAGAGAGTTATGACAATTTTCCCAAGGTCATCTATTTAGGATGTAATTCGGGAGCCTGCATAAACCCTAAATGTCTCAGATTATATCTCCGAAAATATAGTGAGACAAGATCTAAAATTTGGACCCAAGCTTCACCAAGATTTCCATTCAAATGGGTTTTAATTTTAGAGTCTGAACCTTCGTTGAAAAAATATTATAGCAAAAAGTTCATGATGACCTATTTGAGATGAAATTCTGGAGCTTGCAAAACCCTAACCTCCTCAGATCATATCTCCGAAAATATAGTGAGACAAGATCTCAAATTTGGACGCATGGTTCAGACTGATTACTTCTCAAATGATTCTTTTTTTAGCTTCTGAAAATTTGCGGCGAAAACATTATAGCGAAAATTCCATGATGACCTGTTTGGAGCAGCGAAACCCTAGAATCCATAGCTCTGATACCAAATGTTATGAAACCAGTGCACAAAAAGATAGAAAAGATAGATGAACACCTTAGAAATAAGCCTATTTGAGGGGGAAACCTCCTTTACATTACACAAATGAACAATTATTGGATGATACAAATGACAAGACCCCCTTTCTATATATAGGAGTCTAAGGGGTGATAATATAATCAAAGCCAACATAACAATAATAATCTAAGGGCACACTAATAACAATAGTGGGCTTCTATGGGGCACAATAATAACAATATGGGGACTACATGGGCACAACAATATAATAAAGGGGTTGTACTAATAACAATAAGGGGTTACACTAGTAGTATAGGAACCTAACACAAAGCCTCAACACACCTTGATCTAGAAGATCAAGAATAACCAATCTTTCCCAATCAAACTGATTGGTAACCAACATGCTTTCATTTGAGAGATTCACCTGTACAAACACAACGCTAATAAATAACACACTTTCACAAGTATATAATCAAATACAAACCTTCAAGGTCTTCCAGGCAACAAATGTTGCAACTTTCCATAGTAGGGGTATCAGTTGAATCTTTGATAAAAGATTCCTCAATCATATTTCCTACTTTACATGCAACAACATATCCTCTGAAATTCATTCTTCAATTGATACCAAGATATGCCCTCCCTCTCAACCCGGAAGCACTTCTTTATCCAGATTCCCTCTTAATATCAGGGATATCTCTTCTATTCATTCTTCCTTCAGGAGATCAACTTCTTCTTTTCTACTTCAGAGAATATTTCCTGGATTCCAGCCATTTTATAGAGTTATCATCATCCCCATCATGCTCATCACATCTTCCCCAAGTTGAAGATTGTGTACCTACATAACGTAAAATGGAAAGTACAACCAAATCTATAGAATCATGATGTTAGCCATATCAAAATCATGAAAGCATTTCAAACTTTATTCTTATAAGATACCTGAACTTTTAAACAAGAGACATATAATGTTCAACATCTTTCTAGGGACTTTGTCATACACCCTAGACTACATCATAACAACACGTATTCCATCTAGGATTTCAATATGGCTTCCAAAGGCATGAAATACCTTACTACAACATATAGCAAACCTTAGAAACAATTTCACAAATAGATCTACAAAGCATCTAACAATCTTTAATATGTTAAACTTATCCCTAGGGATTTATAAAAATCCTAGATTTCATATAAACAAATCAATCAAATTCAATCACAAATTAGTCATCAACCTGGAAAGCTTCCACTAGGGTTAGTTTGCAAACCCTATATTTTCGAGAAATCATCAAAATCTAATTTTAACAATCTCTTAAAAAATCTCAAATTATCATATAGTCATCATATATCATAGATTTCTATTTCGACTAAGGTTCAACTCCAAAACCCTAGAATTCAACACACTTATACAAATCTCAAATCATCATATTCCAGAGATTTTACTTTGACTAAGGTTTGATTCCAAAACCTTAGAATTCCATTTTCACAATCTCAAAAATCATTACATACATAGATCTCAGATTGCTACATCACACATACTAGACAATTTTTAACTTCAATAGGGTTTAGTGACAACAGCATAGTTTGCAAATATCATCATCCTAGAATCTCAGAAAAGGACTTCCATTAAATCCTAAAACTCACAACCATCCTTGAATAGGTAGGCACACATATCTAGGAATTCATAATTGTACATAAGCATATCAAATGTCCAACAACATTAATACATCTCACCAAGAACAAGCTATGTTTTCAATCAAAATAACATATGCTTACATTTCATATAATGTTTTAGGCAAACCCAACTTCACAGTAATATTAAACAAGAGTTAGACACGCAATCATTTTGATTACACTAGGGTTTGATAAAACACACACACACACACACCAAATAAAACATTTTAAAGACAATGTAAGGGTCTTGCTCACATATTCCACAAAACTGCAATGAGATAGAGTTCCAATGTATAGTTACACATTCCACCAAACCCCAATGAGCTAGGGTTCCAATGTATAAATATAGAAAACCCAACATTGCCAAGAATTCAACGGTTTGGGATTTTATACCTCATCATTTAGCCCTAACAAGTTAGGATTACCAGATCACACCAAAATCCCAAACAATACATCATCAATAAAAACTTCAACTATCATTCAATATCCCTAAGCATATTAGGATTTCAAACATTCACATTAGCATACCCTTCGATTAGGGCTTTCAAGAACCTGTCTAGGGTTCTACATAGTCAATCAAGAATATGAGTGGGTTGGGTAGATTTTCAAGAGATGAATCACCTAAACAAGAATCACTAGGATTCAATACAGGTAGTCATGACAGATTTAGTAATAGATCATCAAATGAATAATCGAATCAATGTATTCAAAACATACATTTGTTTCTTGACTAACCTTGTCTTGAGAGATCCTCCTTTTTGCAGATGTTTTTCCTAACCAAGGAAACAAAGGGAGAAAGGTGAATAGTATTTTAATATAATCAAAAATAAATGGGTAAGACATGAGACATGAGATACTTACCTTCAAGAGTTGTTGATAGGTCCCTCCAAAGCTTGAGGGAAACCTACAAACTTAAACCAATACAAGAATTCCTTTTCCAAAGATATGTTAAAAAACTATAATTCCTAAAACATATCAAACAAGTTATGTAAAGAAAATGACTTAATAGTGTAAGTTCCTAATATCATATTCTTCAAGATTAACTTTCTTTGAGTCTCCTTCTTCAGGAAATTTGGCTTGATCTCTTCCTCTCTTCTTATTCATTTGATTCTCGCGTAAGTCACTCTCGCAGTGACCTTTCTTATCACATTGATAGTACTATATTTGAAACATGTCAAATTTATTCCTTCATCCCTTCGATCTCTTTTCTTTATGAGGAGCAACATAAGCACTTGATACTTCTTTAGGATTGGAAACCATTGAGATCCTTAATTATTCTTGAGTACATGCGGTCCATAATTCTTCAAAGGTGGGAGCTACCTTCCAACTGTTGAGACTTGAAGAAAAATCACTCCAAGAGTGTGGAAATCCTAATATAACAGTGATCACCAATTCTTTATCTGGAATAATCTCATCGATGGCTAAAACATCATCCCTGAGTCTAGCTATCTTTAGAAAGAGGGTTGCAACAATATCATCTTTAGTCATCTTTGTATTCCTTGGCTAATTATTTAAACTTGATACTTGACCAAGGATCTTAATAGTGAACAACTTCGATAAGGATTCATACATCTCCTGAGCATGATTGATGTTAGCTATGAATGGGACAAGATTTTCTTTTATCCCTTCTACCATTAGAGTCATATACACTAATTCTAAATCCCTGAATTTCGCTTTGTCGACATCATTGGCTTCTTCAGTAGGCTTCTTTACATTTCCTTTTACCAAATCTAGCACCTTATTCTTCTCAAGGATTAGGTCAATCCTCTTCTTCTAGGATATGAAGTTAGATGCTCCTTCAAGCTTGTTCTCACCCTTGATAGAGTTAGACAACATCCATGAATATGATATATTCCTTTCTTGGGATAGTGCCTATGAATGGATCTGCCTTTTTCTTCTTTCTTCACTAAAGCTTTGATACCATGTTGGAAAATTAGAAAATAAGTAAATATTTTCTCGATCTTGATAATTACTTTTGATGTTTCTTTTTATTAAAATTCTTTATATCTTTTTTCTTTAGTTCATCAAGAAATTGCTAAGAGAAACAACACATAAAACAATGAACACAAGATGTAGGCACATGCCAGGGAAAAACCCCCACGAGGGTAAAAATGAGTCAAATTAAGTATTCCTTTCAATAATATTCTTTGATAATATTCATCCTAGACCTTGACCATACCTTCCCTCCAGACTAAGTCAATCTCTAGAAGATTGACCTCTTCCCAGCAACTTCGACTATGTAGCAACTAGTAGCTTCCGACAACAATCTGACTTGGAAGACTTCATTCTCCCAATCTACAGCATGAAATAGAGTGAGACCACCACCAAAATTTCTATTTTTATCTTCTCCTTACACTCCCCAAAACTCGCATTCCCTTCAGCTTCCCGGTAATATACTTTCCCAGCTATCCACTTCAGGCTTCTTCCGAGCAACAGGATTTTCACACTTCTGCCCAATAGATGAGAAGGTGATAAGTGATGCTCCAAATGAATTCATATTCCTTCCTTATATAGGATTATTGTGGGGTAGAATAGGTCCTTAGGCCCACCTAATCTTCTCTTATGCCAACATGGTGTGGAGGTTATATAATTCATATTTGACTCAATACTTAACTAATTTACATGATTCCAAAGCCCAAGAAGGGTCTATTTAAATGTACAATAATTCTATAGACCCAAAATAAATCCTAGAAGTCCTCAATGGGGACTTCAAATTAAAAAATGGTGACCCAAGCATGAAACCCATGCTTTAATAAGTCATAATAATAATAATAATAATATTTTTTTCTTTATTCTTTTGAAAAGTACATTACATAATGAATCAATTACATTATTGAAGACTGAACATAGTACTTTTTCCAACAAACATGATATGTTCCTAATGAACTTACACAATTCCCTTGCTGAGTTGAATTCATAATTTCATCAAGAGGATATATTTGAATATTTAGAACATAAAAAATAAAGTTTTGATTAAGATAATGAAAATATATAGAAAATGGAGTCCCCAAGCTATGTAAAATATTTAGAAAAGGGAGTTACCCCTTGAAATTATTGAAAACTTAGGTAGTTGTGGTGGGTATTTTCATCGGAAATTGAAGAAGACAATACAATTTTTTTACTTTGACTAGGTTGGCTTCAAGAAAGAAATTTCAGTCCCACAAGTGTGAAAAGGAACCTCCTCAAAAAAATATAAATATGAGTTTGTTGAGCCTTATGCAGACCATCACATCACACATCAATTAGTTCTAAAATTATAGGAATCTATTGACACATGCGAAGGAATCAAAGGATATTTTCTTCTCTGTGTTGACCAACATATTTCGCTATTTTTTACTTTCATTGACTTGGGATGGTTGGTTCTATTGTGATCATGTTTTTTACTATTGAACAAGGCTGAAAAGTTGGAGATTATCAATTACTTGATTTGGCTGAGCTATTATCCTATTTCTAGCTCGTTGACCTAAGTTGACCTTAGGTTTTGACTAAGGCATTTGACCAAAGATTTTCGAATCTGCTGCGTGAGGTTGGACTATCTTCCATAGGCTGAAATTTAGTACTTATTATTACAGACTTGGCTTTGACTACAATTTGAATTTCTCTCTCATCTTTGACTATTTTTGACTTGGACATTTTGAGGTCAAATTTGGAATATTGTTCGAATATTCTTGATGAACATAATTATCTCTCTCCTAAGGAAATATTTATTGGGTTTTCCCCTTGTGGGTATTTCCCTGGATGTGAACCTAATTCTTGGTGTCTCTTTTCTATTATTTGTTGTTTATTGTGATGTCTTTACTTCTTTATTAATGAAGTGAATGGTTGGATTTTTTCATGTATATATATACTTCATGATTAGAATATAAAGAAAGGAATGGTTATATCATTATAAGTAGTTATCAATTGTGGAAAACTATTCTAGTCTTGCTATACTAGTAAAATCAACATGGTATTAGAGCTTTCTCGGAAGACAAGAGTTATGGGATCACCTTGAAGAGCATATTGAAGGGAATCAAGAAGAACTTTAAAGAGTTTGGATCTTGCCTTCTACTTTTGTCCAATAGTATTCATCATGAATACCTAGATGAAGATTGGAAGAAAGCTTTAAGGGGCTACTAATTACAAGGCATGGAAGGCTAGGGTTTGCAGAGTACTTGAAAGAAATAAGGCCTTGGGAATTGTTACAAGTAAAGTCACTAAACCATTTTATCAAGAAGGAAAATAAGTTTCATTATGATGACATCTTGACAAGAAGCGTCATCTTATATTTTTTTAGAGATCATTTAATTCTCTATATTTCTGAGCAAAAAAATTCCAAAGCTATGTATGATTCCATTGTTGGGTTGTACACTATCAACAATTTCAATCAATCCATCAATTTAACAAGTGAAATTCACAATATAAAGATGATAAATAATGACAAGGTGGAATCATAATTTGTCTAAATTACTTTAATAAGAGATCAACTCAAGGCCATTGAAGAAGAAGTGTTTGAAAAATAATTGATAGTTGTTGTTTTGGTTGATTTGCGTAGATCATGGGATTATTTGGCATCAAATGTTAGTAGAAGAGAAAATGCACCTACTTTGAAAAACTATGGGTATCATATACTTAGGAAGAATTTCTGGTAGAACACCTAATGCAAGACCTACTCCAAGATTTGATTAAAAAAGGGAACCCACTCCACATAGAGGACCTCCTCCTCCCTCTTATGATAGAATATATAGAAGATATATAAGAGAGAAAAAATGAAAGGGATATAACAAATTTTCAATGCTTTTGTTGCCAAGCATAGGGTCACTATCAAGCTCAGTGTTCTCAAAAACATCGAAGGGCTGATTATCAAAGGGACAAAGATCAAAGACAGAAAGTGAAGAATCATCCTTCCGATGTCGATCTATATGAATCACCTCATAAGAAAATGCATAGAAATAATGATTTGGATTCTGAATATGCATTTTATTATGCGCTTACAGGTTCCATTGTAGGCCTTGATGCAATATGGTTGGTAGATAGTGTTGCCTCTAAGAACATGACAAAGAATCATAATCATCTCTCCGAACTAGTTGAAAAGAAGATAACCCAAAGAGTTAAAATTGGAGACAATGGAAAATATGAAATCAGGGGCATTGGTTCATTGTCTGTCCAATTGGAATCAGGAGGTAATGTATTGATTAATAATATTTTATATGTTCCTGGTTTGAGGAAGCATTTTTTGTTTATCTCTTCTCTTGAAGACAAAGGATTTGATGTGGGTTTCGTGGATGGATAAGTTCTAGTACCAGGAAGAAGAATGCCTCCTTTGAATCTTCTAAAGTCATTGGTGTTGAAATTGGAGGATTATACCATCTATTTGGATGCTCAATTCAAACCCTACTATTGAATACCACTAATCTCTTTGAGTTATGGAATCAAAGGTATGCTCATATGCATTATAAAGCTTTATCTATATTGAAATACTTTGTCAAAGGTGTACCTAAACTTAGGACTAAACATGATGGAGTATGAAAATGATGTGCCCTTGGGAAAAATGTTAAGGGAAGATGTACTAATAGTGATAGTAGATCCGAAGGAATCTTGGATATTTTGCACTCTGATGTTTGTGGGCTTATGTATGATACGACCTTGGGTGGAAACTTGCACTATGTCTCTTTCATTGATGATTATTTATACAAAACATGGATTTATCTTCTAAAGTCCAAGGATCAAGTATTTGTAAAGTTCTGTGATCTCAAGGGACAAGTTGAGAATGATTCAAGAAGAAGGATCAAAACCTTGAGGTTTGAAAATGGAGGAAAATATGCATCCAAGGAATTGATTTCCTTTTGCAAGGATGCTGGAATTTAGAGGGAGCTAATAGTTCCTTAATATCCTCAACAAAATGGAACTATTGAAAGGAAGAACATGAATCTTATGGAAGCTACCAAGACAATGCTTCGTGATCGAGATATTCCTATGTTTGTTCAATCAGTATTTAAAATAGAGAGACCAAATGTTGAGAATTTAAGAATATTTGGTTGTCTTATTTATGTTCATGTGCCTAAGGAGAAAAGGGAAAAATTTGAACCTTCCTAGAAGAAAGGAACCTTTATTAGTTACAATGAATATTCAAAGGCGTCGGCGGTCATACATATCAGTAAAAAATTACATTAAGACTTGCAAAGATGTTGTATTTGACAAGGGTGCTACTTTTTGTAAGTCCAAGTGTTCACACTTGGATTCTGATGAAGAAGTACAAGTGGCACGAAGAATGTACAATCAAAGTCTAAGGAACCCGAACCAATGGACTAAGACACTCATGAAGAATCTGATGGTCATGAAATTATTGAATCTCATAGAGTCACTGTACCTTAGACTCAAAATATACCTACCTAGATTAAAAGGACATTAAAGGCAGCTGGAGGACATGTTGTAGTTTTGGGACCTTTACGGAAAGAAAGAAGCCAAAGAAGTACTCTAGTTATGCAACCATGATGTGCAAGATCTTTGAGTCTAATCCATACACCTATGAAGAAGTTACTGAGGAACAAATTTGGAAGGATGTTATGACTGAAGTGTATCAATCTATATTGAAGAATGATCTTTGGGACATTGTGCCAAGACCTAAAGGAAAGTCTTCTGTGTCATCAAAGTGGATCTACAAAATCAAACATGTTGCTGATGGAAGTTTTGAAAAGTACAAGGAAAGATTTACCAAGGACTCTCCCCAAAAGATGGAGAGGATTATGAAGACACGTTTTCTACCATTGTTAGGTATGCATCTCTTTCTTCTATTTTAGGTTGGAAATTACATCAAATGGATGTCAAAACTTCTTTCCTGAATGGGGTCTTTGAAGAGGAAGTCTAGATTGGTTTGAGGTCCATGATAGTGAAACAAGTGTTTGAAAATTGTAGAAAGCCTTAAATGGGTGGAAGTAGGCCCCACATGCATTGTATTCCTGCTTTGATGGTTATTTGTTGAAGCTTGAATTCAAGAAGAGTGATGCTAATCTGAACTTGTTTTTCAAAATTTGTTGAAGGAGATCCCTTGATTTTTCCATTGTATGTATATGACTTGTTTCTGACAAGGGTTGAAGTGCTAATTGTCTAGTGTAAGAGGAGATGGTTTGTGAATTTAAAATGAAGGATGTTCGTTTGATGTGCTACTATTTGGGATTGGAAAATTATCAAATACCTGATGGAATCTTTATTGGCCAAGGAAAATACATTGTTTCAATTCTTAAGAGATTTGGCATGATGTGTTACAAGTCCATGGATAATTCAATGGCGACTAATTTTGAGAAGATCCAAGATTGTGACTCTGATTTGATTTGGCCCCTTTATGTATCGAAAATTGATTAGCTTATTGAATTATGTTGTGAACAACATGATTGATATTTTTTATTCTATGAACATGTTGAGTGAATTCTTGGTTGAGCCCGAACATGTGCGTTGGGTTGCAACAAAACATATTCTGAGATATCTGCATGGTACTATTAAGTATGACTTAAGATATGATTTTAATGGACAATAGAAGTTGCATGGATTTAATTATGCTAATTAAGTTGAAAGCTCTGATGATAGAAAGAGAACCTCTGGATTTTTTTGGCCTTGGCTCCACTATGGTTTCATGATATAGTAGAAAGAAAGCTTATGTTTCTTTGATATCACTAAAGCTAATTACATTGTTGCATGTTCTACTTATTGTGAAATTATGCGGCTTTGAAAATTTCTTGTTGACTTGTTTGATCAAGTGTTGGAATCAACCATTATATATTGAAATAATCAAATCTATGTGAAGCTCTTTGAGAACCTGGTGTTCCATGACATGTCGAAGCACATTTACATCAAATATAATTACATCCAAAATATTGTCCAAAGGGGAGATTATGAGGCTCAAATATGTCCCTACTATTGAGTAGGTTATTGATGTGTTGACAAAGCCATTGTCCCAAATGAAATCCACTTATTTCAGAGAACAACTTGGAGTTGTTGAGAACCCCTTTATAAGAGAGGGAGCACTCATTTCTTAGTATCATATGATGGGAAATATTCCTTACGCTAAGGTTGTGAGACCAATGGATTGGTCAAAAATATTTTCACTCCCTTAGGACCTATGTTGTTAGGGACACTGGTTTGATCATTCCTCCTTTATGTTGTGTGTTGTGAGACCTTGTGGTCGAGGATATGATTTTGAGTCCTCCCTTAGGTTGTGCGCTATGAGACCTTGTCGTCGGCAAGATGTTTTTGATTATGATTCCTCCCTTAGGTTGTTTGTTCTGAGAGTTTGTGTTCAAGGAAATGTATTGAGATAATGATTCCTTCCTTAGCCTATGTGTCGTGAAACCTTGAGGTTAGGGAGATCTACTGATGTTATACATATTTCCTTATGATGAAATTGATGATATATCCCTTAAGATGCATGTTGTGAGACCTGTGGATTGGTTGGTGAGATTGATCCTCATAGAGAGAGATACTTGTATTTATGATGTCCTCCTTAGGTTGTATGTTATGATACCTATGAACTGGTCAGGGAGATCGATATTGAGAGAGAATGAAAAATGCCTCCATAACTAAGAGGGAGTGTTGAAAAATTGGGAAGTTGTGGTTGCTATTTTCATAAAAAATTGAAGAATACAATTCAAATTTCTAAATTTGACCAAGTCAGTCTCAAGAAGGACATGTCGGCGCCACAAGTGTGAATCTCCTCAAACAAATAAATATGAGTTCGGTGAGCCTCATTTGGACCATCACATTACACATCAATTCAATATGAAATTACATGAGTCTACTTACACGTGCGAAGGATTCAAAGGATTTTTTCTTCTCTACATTGACCAACATATTTATCTTTGTTTGAATTTCATTGACTTGGGATGGTTGGTTCTATTTTGACTGATTTTTTTACTATTGAAGGATGTTGAAACGTTACTGATTTTCATTGAATTTATTTGACTGAACCTCTGTCCAATTTTTTTCTTGTTGACCTAAGTTGACTATAGGGTTTGAGGAAGGCATTTAACCAAATATTTCAAGATCCATTGACTAAGGCTAGAATGTCTTCCAAAAAGCTGAAATTTGACCCTTATTGTTGCATACCTAGCTTTGACCAGAAGTTGAATTTCTCTCACATATTTGACTCATTTTGACTTGGACATTTTGAGGTCAAATTTGGAATATTGTTGGAATATTATTTATGTACTATTCATGAACAAAAATATCTCTCATAAGGAAAGGTTTATTGGGTTTTCCCCTTGTGGGTTTTTCCCTAGTTGTGAGCCTAATTTTTGGTGTCTCCTATATATTGTTTATTATTTATTGCGACCTCTTTACTACTCCATTGATGAAAATAATGGATGAATTTTTTCATGTAAAGCTACTTCATTATTGGAAGATAAAGAAAGGATCAATTATATCATTAAAAGTAGTTATCAATTGTGAAAAACTATACTAGTCTTGCTATGCTACTAAAATCAACATAAATGACTTTTTGTATTGACTCTTAGGCCTTACTTTTGAAAGCAATGAAATGTGAAATGCATTAAGATTGAGCATGCTCGATCTATTGCTAATTTATGAATCAAAAACTGAAATATGAAATACGGAAATTTTAGTGCATGGAAATGGACTAAATTTCTTGTGGATTAGGAGCCAAAGCATATGTTTAAGATTAATTCAACTAATAGATGATATGTGAATGAAATTGTATACTAGGAAAGATGCAATTAGTTCTCAAGGATTTGACATGAAAAGACCATTTAGTTGAAGTGGGTTTTGAGGATAGGAAGTGTCTTCAGTAATACAAAGAATCCTAAGGACAATGACAAGAGAATGGAAGGCTATAGAAGGAACAAGATGGAATCCTTGAAGAATCATTAGTTAACTATACATGGTAATTTCATATTTGTAAATATGGATGTCAACCATACTACAACAATGGATAATTTGAAGTAATGGGTAAGAATTCCTTCAAGTTTATGCTATACCTTTCATGATATGAATGATGATTAAATGCACATGAGTTATGAATAACCGAGAGGGTTATGGTTGAGGAAGAAATATGTCAACACATAATATTTGGTAAAAAAAATATTAGAAGCTTGTGTGAAGTTTTCTTGATGGAAAACAGTTAGATCAATGAGTTATACATTTATACATCAAATATAATTCATTTTATATAATGTTTTAAAGCAATGCATGCATATCAATGATGTTAAGAGTGCTATTGAGGAAAATGAATATGAATGATGAATATTTCGATATACAAATGCATAGCCATTATGAAAATCTCATTGGAGTATCATTGTAAATTGGTCACATTTGGTATGATCACGATTTCTCAAAATTTTACACACTTACACACACACACACACATATTTGATGCATTTAATGCATGATTCCTAGTATAGAGTAAGTAGTAAAGTGATGAAATTCCATGAAAACAATGATTGCTAATATTTTTAAAGAGTTTTTTATTTCTAAAGTGAGTGGCCTGAATATATCACTCCCCTCGAAGGTAAAATGAGAGAACTGTTGAAAACTATATATTACGGAGCAATGGAACACATAAAATATTGCAGAAATATAGACACAGAAAACGCACAAAACAAGAGAGACACAGATATACGTGGCTCACCCAGTTTGGGCTACGTCCACCCCGAACAGCCAGTCCTTCCTTTCTATTATCCAGCAAAATGAAGAGACACAACCTACAACAAATCCGCTGTAATATCCTCTGTTTTCTCTCACAGTCTCACCTCTCTATTTCTCGCTCACAGAATACACATCTATATCACAGCCTCAAATACAATACCCTCATACAAAGAGAGGGGTTGCCTTCTAGGGCAAAAAACCCTAAACTAAACATAAGTTCTACCATCAGATCATCTGCCTAATGAACGGCCTAGATTGACTAGAAATTACTATACTTTTACAAGGCAATTTTACATTTGTTTTTAGCTTCGGGGGCGCTGCCCCCGAGCCCCCGCCGGGGGACCGCTAGCCCCCAGACCCCCCAGCCGGGGGGGATCGGCCCCCCCGACCCCCGCGTGGCGGACAAGTCCCCGCCGCACCTCCCCCCCCCCGCGTGGAGGGGTGTACAAACTTCCTGGGGTATACATCCGGTTGAAACAAAGACCTCTGAACAATCATGCTCCACACACAACAATCTCCCACTTGGAGAATGATTGTAGAAACTCCACTGCTGCTTCATTTGTTGGACAATGACTCCTCTTTGGACCTGGCTGTTCCTCATCTTCATCGTCATCCTTGAAGACCAATTGAAACTGAGCATATTCCCAGATTCTCCCTAGTTACAACTTTTGTTAGCATATCTGCAGGATTCTAGCTAGTGTGTATCTTTTCCAGCTTCAACTCTCCATCTTCCAACACTGATCGTATGAAATGGTACTTGAGCTGTATGTGTTTAGTCCTGGAATGAAATGCTGAGTTCTTTGCAAGATGAATGGCACTTTGTCTATCACTGTATAACGTGCCCTTATCATGCTCCTTACCCAATTCACCCATAAACCTTTGTAACCAAATCATTTCTTTACTAGCCTCTGTAGCAGCAACATACTCTGCTTCTGTTGTTGAAAGTGCAACAACACTTTGGATTTTTGAAACCCAACTGATAGTTGTTCCTCCAACAGTAAACAAATATCCTGTAGTGCTCCTCCCGTTATCTCTGTTACCTGCGATATCTGCATCAACGTATCCCTATAGAGAAATGTTTGCACCACCAAAGCATAATGCTTGATTTGTGGTACCTTTCAAATATCTGAGAATCCATTTCACTGCCATCCAATGTTCCTTTCCTCGATTGTTCATGTACCTGCTTACAACTCCCATTGCATGTGCAATATCAGGCCTTGTGTAGACCATTACATACATTAAGCTTCCAATTGGTGATGCATATGGAACTTTAGACATATAATCCATGTCTTCTTGGGTCTTTGGGCACATTTCCTTGCTAAGTTTGAAATGGCTAGCAAAAGGTGTACTAACTGGTTTTGCATTGTGCATGTTAAATCTTTTCAACACCTTTTGTATGTACTCATTCTGAGACAATGTTAATTTATGATTTTTCCTGTCTCTAGTTATTCTCATACCAAGGATTTGTTTTGCAGCTCCCAAATCCTTCATTGCAAATGAATTTGCCAATTTTCTTTTGAGCACATTTATTTCCTGCATGTTAGATCCTGCAACAAGCATGTCATCTACATACAATAACAATATAATATAGCTGCCATCATTTTTCTTTTTCAAATAAACACAATGATCAGAGTGACATCTAGTATAACCTTGTTCAGACATAAACTTGTCAAATTTTAGATACCACTGCCTTGGAGCCTGTTTTAAGCCAACAAGCTCTTCTTCAACCTACACACTAGTTTCTCCTTCCCTTTCACCTCATATCCATGTGGTTGCTGCATATATATCTCTTCCTCCAAATCCCCATGGAGAAAGGCTGTCTTTACATCTAACTGCTCAAGATGCAAATCTTGAGCTGCTACAAGGCTTAAAATAGTTCTGATTGAAGTCATTTTAACAACAGGAGAAAATATTTCATCAAAATCAATACCTTTCTTCTGTGTAAGCCCCTTCACCACAAGTCTAGCTTTGTACCTCTGTTTTCCTCCATCTTCTTCCTTCAGCCTGTAAACCCATTTATTCTTCAATGTAGTTTTTCCTGCAGGCAACCTGACTAAATCCCAAGTCTGGTTATGCATTAAGGAGTCCATCTCTTCTTCCATGGCTACCTCCCACTTCTTCCTGCTTTCAACCTGCATTGCTTCTTCATAACATTCGGGTTCACCAGAATCAGTCAACAATAAATAATATAATGAAGGAGAGTATCGTTCAGGGGGTCTACTTATCCTGGTAGATCTTCTAACACCACTTTCAGGTGTTTGGGGTGCCTGTTGCTGTTGTGGTGGTTGTTGTTGTTAATTATTATTATTTTCAGGCACCTTTACCTTTTCACTGATTTCATCAAGAACTGCGTATTCCTTGTTTTCTTTTTCCTATTTCTTTTCCTGCAACTGATTCTTATACAAGACCTTTTCATTGAATATTACATCTCTGCTCCTAATGATTTTGTGATTTTCATAATCATATAAGCGATAACCAAAATCATTGACACCATATCTAATAAAGGTACATTTCTTTGACTTTGCCTCAAGCTTTTTCTATTTTCTTTATCAATATGGACAAAGGCCTCACAACCAAAAGGCTTTAAAAAAGAGTAGTTTACCTTTTTACCTGTCCATGCTTCCTTTGGAACACCACCATCCAAGGAACTTGAAGGCCCTCTGTTTATTAGATAAACAACAGTATCTACAGCATCTGCCCAAAACTGTAAAGGCAATCCTGCATGCAATCTCATGCACCTTGCACGCTCCATGATTGTTCTGTTCATCCTTTCTGACACACCATTTTCTTGTGGTGTTCTTGGAACTGTCTTCTCTCTACGAATTCCATGATTTGAACAGTACCTATCAAACTCTTTGCTGCAATATTCAACTCCATTGTCTGGTCTAAGACACTTCAATTTCTTTCCTGTCTCAATCTCAACCAAAGCTTTCCATTTCTTAAAAGTATCAAATACATGAGATTTATTCTTAATATAATAAATCCATGTTTTTCTAGTTGCATCATCAATAAAAGTAACATAATAACGAGAGCCACCGAGAGATGATACCTGAGCAGGTCCCCATACATCTGTATGCACAAGCTCTAATTTTTCATTCTTCTTTTCTTTCCCAACTCTGATAAATCTGACTCTCTTCTGTTTTCCATAAATGCAATTCTCACAGAAGTCCAAATCAACATTCTTTAAACCTGGCAAAAAATTCCTTGAGTGAAGAATCTTCATCCCCTTTTCACTCATATGTCCGAGCCTATGATGCCATAATGATGCATATGCTCCTTTGGAAGTTAAAGCATTAATAGAGTTAGAAATACCATTGCATAAATACAATGTACCAACCTTTTCGCCTTTTTCTATTACCAGGGCTCCTTTGGTGACCTTCCAAGCTTTATCTGTGAAAGTTGTCACACAACCTTCACCGCCTAATTGCCCTATTGAAATCATATTTTTCTTTAGATCTGGAACATGCCTTACCTCCTTTAATAGCCATTGGTTTCCATTCTGCTGTTTTACAAGAACCTTACCCATTCCAACGATTTTACAGGGTTTATCATCACCCAGACGAACTTGTCCAAAATCTCCTTGAACATAGTCATGAAAGTATTTCTTATCAGGTGTGGCATGGAATGAAGCCCCTGAATCTACCACCCAAGAATCAGTAATATTTTCGAAAGAAAGAATCAAAGTATCTTGTAACACCTCACTTGTCACATTTGCTTCATGATTGTTTTCTTGTTGTGCATCTCCTTCTTTTCCCTTTCGAGATCTACAGTCTTTCTTTAGGTGTCCTTTCTTTCCACATTTCCAGCACACTATCCCCGATCTGGACTTGGATCTGCCTTTCCTTGATTTACTGCAATATCCTGAGCTCTTTCCTCTTTCCATTTTTCTTCCTCTAGACTCTGCACTCAAAGCATTTTCCGATGTCTCACCGGAGCTTTTCCGTCACATTTCCTCGCTAAGGATAGCATCGAAGTACTAGATCCAGAAACGGAGTTACTAATGGCCATTACAAAACCATTCCAACTTTCTAGTAATGAGCACAAGAATAACAGAGCTCTAACTTCATCATCAAAGTTTACCCCTACAGAACTTAACTGACTTGTAACTGTATTAAAATCATTTTAAATGGTTTGCAATAGATCCACCTTCCGACATATTCATATTAAATAACCGTTTCATAAGAAATACCTTGTTTGAGGCCGAGGGTTTTTCATATAGTTTCGACAATGTTTGCATCAAACCCTCTGTCGTGGTTTCCTTCGAAATGTTGAAGGTGACTGACGCAGCAAGGCACAAATGTATTGTTCCGAGTGCCTTTCTATCGAGAAGGTTCCATTCTTCGTCTTTCATACCCATCGGCATATTTGTTTTTCCGCCCAATGGTAGGTATAGATCTTTCTGATACAGATAATCTTCCATCTGCACCTTCCACAGCGAGAAGTTTTGTCCGTTAAATTTCTCGACCCTAAACTTACCATCTTCCGCCATTGCTCCCACTCGAACCAGAAACCCTTCTTTCCTGCGAGTTTATCAGCCAAATAGACCTTCGGCTCTGATACCAGTTGTTGAAAATTATATATTACGGAGCAATGAAACACATAAAATATTGCAGAAATATAAACACAGAAAACGCACAAAACAAGAGAGACACAGATATACGTGGTTCACCAAGTTTGGGATACGTCCACCCCAAACAGCCAGTCCTTCCTTTCTATTATCCAGAAAAATGAAGAGACACAACCTACAGCAAATCCGCTGTAATATCCTCTGTTTTCTCTCATAGTCTCACCTCTCTGTTTCTCGCTCACAAAATACACATCTATATCACAGCCTCAAATACAATACCCTCATACAAAGAGAGGGGTTGCCTTCTAGGGAAAAAAACCCTAAACTAAACATAAGTTCTACCATCAGATCATCTGCCTAATGAACGGCCCAGATTGACTAGAAATTACTATACTTTTACAAGGCAATTTTACATTTGTTTTTAGCTTTGGGGGCGCTGCCCCCGAGCCCCCGGACCCCCGCGGGGCGGACAAGTCCCCCCCACACTCCCCCCTTGTGGAGGGGTGTACAAACTTCCTAGGGTATACATCTGGCTGAAACAAAGACCTCTGAACAATCATGCTCCACACACAACAAGAACTAATTGCTAATAAATTTTAAGATAGATTTCTTAGTAGAGAGAGAGAATATGAAAGTTTCAACCTTGAGAAATTGTATTTGTTTATATGAAAAATTTGAGGGACATATGATTCTATGGAATGGTTAAGAAGATATTAAATGGATTTGTAGTGCAATGATGTTTTGCATGGTGTGTAGGTAAAAATAATTGAATGAAAAGCTATGTGAATGGTTCCAAAGAACCAATTTAGATTAGAGAAATTTTTAGGTCTAAAATGGGCCTAAAAAATGTGCAACTAAAATCAAATTTAAAACAACCAATATGATTCAAGATGACGATGTCAACCATGGGGGATGATTCACCATGTTTTGAGTAAAAAAGTAAAAAGATTAAAAGATAAAAAAATGAAAAACTACTTTTTTTCAACACCTATTTCAAACTTATCTCCCTACAGTTTTACTCAAATTTCAAGCAGGATCACTCATTTGTTGGAAATACTGGGGGGGGGGAATCCATATTTCTTTTCAACTGTCATTTTACTAGTTAAAACATTTATATTCAGAGCAAAAGATGAACAACAAGAATAAATGATTTTATTAATGTAATCTTTGCAATAAATAGATACAATATATATATGGTTCTAATTTGTTGCTAAGCACCAACTTGGACTTTTATGAGGCTCCAACCTCTAGAGCACCAACTTTGTTTTGTCAAGGCACCAACCTTGGACTTAGGAGCACCAACTCCATGGACACCAATCCTTCCAATTCTAAGGCAACAACCTCAAGGGCTCCAACCCTCTGCTGTCAGGGCACCAACCTTGGATATAGGAGCACCAACTCCAAGGACACCAATCCTTCCAACTTCTGAGGCACCAATCCCAAGGGCTCCAACCCTCTTCTGTCAAGGCAACAACCTTGGATATAGGAGTACCAACTCCAAGGACACCAATCCTTCCACTTTTGAGGTACCAACCCCAAGGACACCAATACTTGCAATTCTGAGGCTCCAACCCCAAGGGCTCTGACCCAATCTTGTCAAGGCATGTTTGATAGTGATTCTCTACTCCCAAAACTCTTCTTTACTGAATTTTGTCTGTTTACAGCTTCACTGTAGTCTCCATGCTATAGTATCAATGGAAATCGGTCTTCATATGAGAAGTCTTTACAAATCTTCATACTGTCCACATAGAGTATGCAAAAGTTATCTCATGATGATATCAAATAGCCGTCATAATCTTTGATAATGTCTCCACACAGCCTTAGTGAGTCTACTATTAGTTGTACTAAGCTCTACATGAGAACTGACTCTCTGTTTCAAGCCTTTGTCCTACCAATCACAGTAAATGCTTCAGGCATGACTACTTCTCACTGTTCTCTTACTTCCCAGAAACAAAATCACATATGCTTCAATGCTAGTGCTATTTACTACTCCCTACAAATGATGCCAGATAAAAGTTTATTTATTATATCACAAAATTGTTCTTCAGAATGCATTATGTAGCTGATTAATTCATCACAGGTCTGAGTCTTTCACAAGGTAACACAATCAATAGAGTTGCTCGTCCTTCGACTGCGTCCTATCTGGCTGGACCTTCATCTTCCTTCTGTCCTGCTAGAACTTTAGCTTCCTTTTGTCCTACTGGACCTTCAGCTTCCTTCTTTCTTCCAATTCGCCAACAACCACTCATAAAGGCAATTCTCTGTTTTCTTATACTGATACGCCTGACCTTTGGCTTCCCTTTCGCTCGCTTGAACTTCCACTTCCTCTGTGCTCGCTTGACCTTTTGGCTTCCTCCTTTGATCACCTGATCTTCAGCTTCCCGATCTCTAGCTTCCTCTATCTCTTTGTGTTCACCAATGCTTAGAGGAAATGTTTATTCAGAAGAGAGGATGAATTACAATAGAGTTACATATTAAAAAATATCAAAGAGGCCCTTTTTAATATTCATACAATAGACTTCATTGTTTATGGAGGATTTCATAGGAGAGGCTATACGAACAAGGGGGTCCCACATGCCACGTCACTATCTCAATCGCAATCGGCAGTTCTGGAGGTTCTTTACAAGTCGTGCCCAAAACGTAGCCGATGGCTGATGGCCCCTACTGGATTGTGATATTATATTAAGTCCACAACTCTATCACAATTGGTAGATTTGTACATAACATAACCAATTTCCCTTCTGTCGATGGAGGGGATGCGATATGATATTAAGTAGTAATTAATATACCCATTGGGTCCATATGCATATATCACAATCACAGTTTATAGTGTGCCATCCCTTTATAACTTGTGATATGTACCTTCCGACACAGTGGATGTGATATAACATTAGCGCGTGTTATAATAGTGGTCCTCGTTCTGCACCATCAATTTCTTCTATTAGATCTGATGGTCAACACTCGGTCTGATCAACTCAATCCATCGCAAGCTTGCTGTGCCATATATCTCTTCTCTCCAGATCTAATGGTCCCAACTTAACCCGATCAACCAGAAAATGTCTGTTGATCCTTCACTGTTGATCAACTTGCACTAGATCCAACAGCCTACATGCATTTCAGGTGAGCCACTTGCAAGGGAAATAACCACCCGAAAAAGTTGGTTTTCCCTCTCCACCCAAGTGCTACATTTCACTCAATTAATGGAATGGGGGGAGATCCTCTAAATACCACATACTTCCTAGCGTCCACTCAATAACCACTGCTACTATTAAAAACCTTCTTTTTGTAATATAACCATGTGCATGCACTCTTCATCCATCTCCTCACTTTGAATTTAACCCATTTCTTGATTTCTGCCGATATTATATACTCCTTTTCTCTTTTCTGGTCTGATATGGCTCCTCTGTTAACTCCTTTGGGTTCCAATAGTTCTTCTTTGGCATATATTACATGCGATACTCCCAATATCTCCTCCTCAATCTCCCGTTGTTACAATTACTTGGCTTTCCTGTGGCTTCTGATACCGCTCCAATACCTCTTCTCTGCTTTGATAGCTCTGCTCTGATAGCTCCTACAACTTCCGATATTCTCTCCAATGGCTTGACTATCTTGGCTTTCCTTTGGTTTCTCCTCATGGCTTCTTGATCCTGTTTCTTCACAGATCTGCTCTACTTTTCCTTGGCTTCATATCATCATTTAGTATCCTAGAATATTGCCATATTGACATCAATGACAATCTAGGTCAACAATCTCCCCCTTTGTTATTGATGGCAATATTCTTCTTCTCTCCCCCCTTGACATCAATGGCAAAGGAGTGCTTTGGGACTCCCCCTATCAAATTGCTTCTGTTCTTTATGAATAGTAGATCTTTATGGGTATGTTACTCCCCCTGTAATAGTGCTCTTCTTTTTACTCAAGATAGAAGGATTGATGCTTTATCATCAATTAGCACATTATCCCCTCTTCATGTCTCAGAACTACTTTATCATGGCTTCAACAATGCTTAAAGATGCTCCACTTCAATGCTTTCAAACAGATTGCAAATAGCCACACACCAAATGTTCAAGTCCAAGTTTTTATGCTTCAATCCATATTTTGTTGTTTCCACAGTTAGAATTAAGAGGCCTTCATAGTCCGAATCAAAAGAAAAAAATAAATGCCACTGAAATTGCTATCTTTCTTCAGATCCAAGTTCCTTTGTATCTCTGTGCTTCTCACAACATTCTCCTTTCTATAGTCTTTTAATGAGCCATCTTTTCCTTGAGTTCTTGTAAAAGTATCTGCAAGTTATCTCCACTAGTAGATTTTGATATCCAAACTGTGATTGAATTTCAAATTCTTTTTGCTAATTTGCATCTTTTTGCAATGCTTTAGTTTTGTTTTATGCTGCTAACTTCTCTTACTTCAAGCTTCATTCCCAGATGTATCTGTTTGTTTGAAGGTTGCCTCTATTTGTGTCCATAATTTACCTATTCTCACATTGAAACCCTGAGTCGAGACATAAACTTCTGTAGTAACAACAACATAGTTATATGCCCTATTTCTCTAGTATTAGATGACCTTCTCTATTGCTCCAATTTCTACTTAGTGATCAAGTGGAAAACATCTTCAACAACAGTTCAAAGAATTGTTACAAGATCATGTTCTTCAATGGAGTATTCCTGAGAAATGATATTTATCAAAGAATGATTGTTAATATAGATCAACAAGGATTTTATAAGGACCATTTCATGAATAGCTTCTGTAATAATGATTAATAATCACAGTCTCCCCCTGACTATATGCATCATCTCTTTTGGCAGAGTCCTCCCATCAAATGCTAAGATTGTCGAACTTCAGGTCAACAACATGTGTTGTTGGTTGGAGAGTTCAAGGGACTTTTGAATTGTATTTGCTTCCTTCTCCATACTTGTGTAACTTTCTTCTTTTGCATGGTTATAGCTTGTGTAAGAGCCCAAGTTAAGTTACAATCACGTGCCATATGACCAATGTTATGACACTTGAAGCATTCTACATTGTTCATGAATAAGAATTCATGATTTCTTCCTGCAAAATTGTTCCTTGGAGATTGTTGGGGATATAATATCTATCTTTATGATATGGTTGGGGACCATAACATCTATCTTTATGATATTCCTTACAATATTTTTCCATGTGAGCAAAGTTTGTACAAGAATAACAATAACCAAGAAATAAACTTTGGTACTTGGGAGATGGAGATTTCCTTGATGTACTTCTAGATTCTTTCTGTGTTGAGATCCTTTGATGATAACCATTGCTTCTGGCATCCTTGACATTATCTACATTTCTTCTTGGAGCAGGATTTCTTCCATTTTTGCCGTGATTTTTCTCCTTGCCTTTGATGGCACTGGGAGCATCACCATTTCTTTCTGGCTTCCTCACATCCCTTTTGTTTAAAGCATTATCATTCTTGTTTGAGGATTCACCTACATACCCGAGACCTGATTTATCAAATGGACATCTTTTATGGCTAAGCATGTCATCCAAGGCTTGAGAGCTCTTCAAGGTTTTGTTCATCCCTTCGTCCTTTTTCTTGAGGAAGACAATCTCTTCTTCAAATATTTCACACTCATTATTCTTCTTAGCAAGTTGTTTCCCAATTTCTTCCTTGATATGAGCAGCTTCATTTGCTTCTGTTTTAAGGGAGATGATATTTGACTTCATTTTGAAGATTTCTTCATTTTCCTTTGCTAGACTGCTCTCCATTTCTTCCTTGATCCTTGTAGCTTTACATGTTTCAGCCCTGAGAAGTTTGATGTTAGAATTTAATTTCAAGATTTCTTCATCCTTTGCTTTTAGTTGACATATCATGGTGTTTCTCTCCTTTTCTGCTTCATCGACATGTTCTTCTATGATTGCAAATGCTTCCATTGTCTTCTCAGCTCCTTGTGCTAACTTTCTTGCTTCTTGTAGTTGAGATTTGAGAGAGGAGGCCTCTACCTTGTACTGACCAATATCTTCTTCAAGTTTGTTCAAGCTCTTATGCCTTTGTTCAAGTCGACTTGACAAGGCATCTTCCCCTTTTTTTTCTTTATCCAATTGATCTGTCATGGATATGACTTCTTCATGCTGGTTTCTTTTGTTTTGATGAAATTCCTTCTTAAGCTTGACAAGCTCTTCATCCCTTTCCTGTATTTGAATCTGGACAAGGTCAAATTTCTTCCTTGTTTGGTCTCGGTCACCAGCTAGTGCTTTCTTCTTAAGTTCCTTGTTTTCCTTTTTCAAATTGATAATCTCTCCCATGGCAGTTGTAAGTTGAGCGAGGAGATCTTCTACAAAATATTTTTCATTCTTTTCATCTTCTGGGTCTGCTTTAGCCTTGATGTCATCATTCTGATTTTCAGCTTCTATGATGGGTTCTGGATTTCCTTCTTGATTTCCATCATCTTCTTGACTAATGGTCATGGTCAATGCTCCTTTTCAGTGAAGGTCATGATGTTTGTCCCATATACCCTTTGCTGATGAATATTTTCCTACATTGTTCTTTATAGAATCAGGTAGCCCATTCAAGATTGCCTTCATTTCTTTTTCATTGTACTCCTTGGATCCTCCATCATGCTATCAACAATTACTGATTTCTAGATTTCAATGCCTTGAGTCTTTAAGAAATTCCTCATTCTTGCTTCCCATTTATTAAAGTTCCCATTGAACCATGGAGCCTCCTCAAATTGATTGTCTTCTATTTTAGTGATAGAGGGAGAGACATCCTTAGGAGGATTGGAAACTTTCTTCCTTGACATTGCCATTTGTGTTCTAAAGATCAAACTTCAAGCTGTTAGGCTTTTAATGAAGGTATTGGCTTTGATACCAATTGTTGGAAATACTAAGGGGGGGTTGAATCAATATTTCTTTTCAACTGTTATTTTACCAATTAAAACATTTATATTCAGAACAGAAAATGAACAGCAAGAATAAATGATTTTATTAATGTAATCTTTGCAATAAATAGATACAATATATATATGGTTCCAATCTGTTGCCAAGCACGAACTTGGATTTTTGTGAGGCTCCAACCTTTAGAGCACCAACTCTGTTTTGTTAAGGCACCAACCTTGGACTTAGGAGCACCAAATCCCAGGACACCAATCCTTCTAGTTCTGAGGCACCAACCTCAAGGGCTCCAACCCTCTGATATTAAGGCACCAACCTTCGATATAGGAGCACCAATTCCAAGGACACCAATCCTTCCAACTTTTGAGGCACCAACCCCAAGGGCTTCAACCCTCTATTGTCAAGGCACCAACCTTGGATATAGGAGTACCAACTCCAAGGACACCAATCCTTCCACTTCTGAGGCAACAACCCCAAGGACACCAATCCTTCCAATTGTGAGGCTCCAACCCCAAGGGCTCCTACCCAATCTTGTCAAGGCATTTTTGATAGTGATTCTCTACTCCTAAAACTCTTCTTTACTGAATTCTATCTGCTTACAACTTCACTATAGTCTCCATGCTACAGTATCAATGGAAACTAGTCTTCATATGAATAAGTCTTTGCAACTCTTCATACTGTCCACATAGAGTCTGCAAACGTTATCTCATGATGATATCAAATAGCCATCATAATCTCTGATAATGTCTCCACACAGCTTTAGCGAGTCTACTATTAGCTGTACTAAGCTCTGCATGAGAACCAACTCTCTGTTTCAAGCCTATGTTCTACCAGTCATAGTAAATTTTGCAGGCGTGACTGCTTCTCACTGTTCTCTTACTTCCCAGAAACAAAATCACTTATGCTTCAATGCTAATGCTAGCTACTGCTCCCTTCAAATGATGTTAGATAAAATTTTATTTATTATATCACAGAATTGTTCTTCAGAATGCATTATGTACCAAATTAATTCATCACAGGTCTGAGTCTTTCACAGCATAACATGATCAACAGAGTTGCTCGTCCTTTGACTACCTCCTATCTGGTTGGACCTTCATCTTCCTTCTATCTTGCTAGACCTTCGACTTCCTTCTGTCCTGCTGGACCTTCGTCTTCCTTCTTTGTTCCAGTTCGCCAACAACCACTCATAAAGGCAATTCTTTGTTTTCTTATACTGATACACCTGACCATTTGCTTCCCTTTTTCTCGCTTGAACTTCCACTTCCTCTATGCTCGCTCGACCTTTTGGCTTCCTCCTTTGATCGCTTTATCTTCGACATCCCAATCTCTGGCTTCCTCTGTCTCTTCGTGTTCACCTACGCTCACAGGACATGTTAATTCAGAAGAGAGGTTGAATTACAATAGAGTTACATATTAAAAAATATCAAAGAGGCCCTTTTTAATATTCATCCCTTTTAAATATTCATACAATAGACTTCATTATTTATGGAGGATTTCATAGGAGAGGCTATACCAACACGGGGGTCCCACATGCCACGTCACTATCTCAATCGCAATCAGTGGTTCTAGAGGTTCTTTACAAGTTGTGCCCAAAACATAGCTGATTTTCGATTGCCCCTACTCGATTGTAATATTATATTAACTCCACAACTCTATTGTAATTGGCAGATTTGCACCTAACATAACCGATTTCCCTTCTGCCAATCTAGCGGATGTGATATGATATTAAGCAGTAGTTAATATACCCATCGGGTCCATATGTATATATCGCAATCACAGTTTATGGTGTTCCATCCCTTTATAACTTGCGATACATACCTTCCAACATAGCAGATGCGATATAACATTAGGGCGTGTTATAATAGTGGTCCTCATTCTGCACCATCGATTTCTTTTGTATTAGATCCGACGATCAACACTCGGTCTCATAAACACGATGCATCAGAAGCTTGTTGCGCCATAAATCTCTTCTCTCCAGATCTAACAATCCTGACTTAACCCGATCAACCCAAAAGTGTTCGTTGATCCTTCATCGTTGATCAGCCCGCGCTAGATCCAATGGCCTACATGCATTTCAAGTGAGCCACTTGCAAGGGTACTAACCACCTGAAAAAGGTGGTTTTCTCTCTCCACCCGAGTGCTACGTGTCACTCAATTAATGGAATCGTGGGATCTCCTCTAAATACCACTTACTGCCTAGCTTCCACCTGATAACCACTGCCACTATTACAAACCCACTTTTTGAAATATACCCACATGCATTCACTCTTCATCTGTCTCCTCACTTTGACTTTAACCCATTTCTTGATTTCTGCCGATATTATATACTCCTCCGCTCTTTTCTGGTCTAATATGGCTCCTTTGTTAACTCCTTTGGATTCCGATAGTTCTTCTTTGGCATATATTACATGCGATACTCCCTATATGGTTCCTCCTCAATCTCCCGCTCTTACACTTACTTAGCATTCCTGTGGCTTCCGATACCAATCCAATACCTCTTCTCCGCTTTGATAGTTCTACTCTTATAGCTCCTATGACTTCCGATATTCTCTCTAATGGTTGATTGTATTGGCTTTCCTTTGATTTCTCCTCATGGCTTCTTGCTCCTGTTTCTTCACGGACCTGCTCTACTTCTCCTTGGCTTCATATCATCATTTAGTATCCTAGAATATTGCCATATTGTCATCAATGACAATCTAGGTCAACATCATTGGATGTGGAATTTAATTCCTCATCCAAGGGGTACCCATGTTGCATACTTTAGATGGACCCTACTAAACCAAAATTGAGAAACACATGAAAAATGTGATTGCAATAACATTTTTCATGTAGCAGGGTTCATCGAAAGTATGAAACATGGGTACTCCTTTCATAAGGAATTAAATTCTTCATCCAACGAGTGCTCCTACTTGAAATTTGGGTAAAATCGTAGTGAGATAAGTTGAAAATACAACTTGAAAAAGCAGTTTTTTCTTTTCTCTCTCTAAAATTTGATGATGTAATCTAATCTTATTTTATTATTTTCACTATTATTTTATAATATTCCTTAGGAGGTCCATTTTAGACCTCAAAATTTCTCTAATTCTAGTTGTTGTAAATGATATATTGAAAGGAATTTGTACATGAGAAATTAACATTATACAATTGAGTGAAAATAGAAAATGCAGGTAGAATTACTTGGGTATGGCAAATGATGCAAGCCCTTTATGGATGATGAAAATATATGATCTGCAAGAAACTCAACTTTATGAGAAAAATATCATGTTTGTGAGACTTGGATTTTGTATGAAACAAGTTTGGAAAATAGATTTCTAATTGAAAGTTTTATGATTAATCTCATAGGAATTTTATGCATGTGATATAGGTTAGATGATAATTTTTTCAAAGAAGGAACAAAGATAGGCTATGAAGAACAAATCCTAGGAACAAGGCCAATGTAAAGGCATTATAACCCTATGATAAACAAATTATGTTAAGGTAAGCTAGTGGGATGCCTTAGTTATAAAAATCTAATAGTCTCTTAAATATTCATATGAAACAAAGCCTTAGTTGGATAGATTTCCTAGGGAATGGGATTGCCTAAACCAAAAAATAGTGAGTAATTGTGAAGAAGAGGATACTTTTAACACACTCCCCATTGTGAGTGTGAATGGGTGTGTCTAATACAAGAATTGAGCAGAAATTGTTACCTATAGAATTTCTATGAAGTGAAGGAAAAACATATAGATATTAAAAGTTACAATTTAATTTGTTCAAATATGTGTTTCTTTGTGAAATTTGGAAAATTCAAATGAAGAAATGGATGGATGCACACACACATATACATATATGGTTATAACACATATGTACTATTTGTAATTTGATTTAGATACCAAATGGAACATTGTAAGTTTGGAAGAAAGTAGTATGTGAAGACAAATGCCTTTGTAGAATCAATGGGAAGGATAAAGGACATGAAGAATGATGTTGATATGGAAGAGAAAGGAGGTTGGTGCTACTAAAAAGTAGTCTACACTACTTTTATACACATGGAATGGTGTGTTGCTAAAAAGGACATTTAGATGGTGGAATTCTACTAAAAATTACACCTAAAATGTTGTGAACATGAAGGATCTAGGTGCTCCTTTAAGGGGGAGGGTATTCTAACACCCTTACCTTTAATCTCCCACTGATCTTGTAATTGTAGTTAATTATGTTAATGATGCACGTATGGGAAAGTATAGCTAAATGGGTTAAAATACCTAAAACAATTTTAATTATATTGTAATAACAATTGATGAAGAGTTCAAGTTCGATGTTTCGAACCTTGCAGGTTCGAAACTTTGATCTAAAAGTAAAATGAATGACCTAGAGTTGGAAAATTTATTACAGCAGGCTAACAATCACAAAAATCTAAAATATGAAGAGGTCAAGCTTTTATATGTATAGTGAGAAGTCATGAGATGATGGAAGATAGAAAAATGGATTTATGGAATTAGCCATTGACAATGAATTATTTGGCTAAGACACTATTCTAACAATGTCAACTTCCCCAAGAAAATATTTAATGGGATGGTGTAGTAATAACTACTAATAGTTTTGACAGAGTGGAGAACTAGTACCAAAATTTCTTAGAGGTATGGGCTATGTACTCTCCTTTCTAAGGACCTATAACTACACCCGTAACCCATTAAGGAAGGAAAGCTAAGGAAGAAGAAAGGAGGAAGGGGAAACATTCATGGGGGAGTATAAAAGAGTACTCTAGAGCAGATAAAAGGGACAAACAGAGAGATAAGAGGATTATCTCATGTGAACTAAATAAAAACCATATATGTGATTTAGTCTAATTTATTTTTCTCTTAATGTTAGTGTTACAATATTTAGCCTTACCTAGAGGGATGGCTAGAAATGTTAAGGAATATGTCCGAATTATACACAGAAGCACCAAAAGGAAGCATTAAGAGACTATTTTCTTAGTGAAGTGATCCCTCTATGCTATGTAGGTATAATGTGGCTAATTACCAAGAAATATTATTGAAAACCATGTGCCAAATCATAGGAAGAGAAACATCAAAGGAATAATAACTTAGAAGAGGGCTCTCTTGGTGCTATTCAGGACTATTTTGGCCACAATAAGAATAAAAGCATGCCTTGGCTCAATAGGTCGAATGACCTCACATTAAATTTTGTGTGGATTAAGGAGAGAAACTTTCATCCTTGTACCATTGATGGTCTCAGAGAGAATTTCCATTTGGGTGCTTGCTAAGAAGAGCAACTAAGAAACCACCTAAAACAACTAGGTAAACTCTTGGCTTCATGTTATCAAATGAGAACTAATGATATTCATTTGCTAAAGGAAAATGGAGTTCATGAATCTACCCTATAATGCTGAATTGGAACCTCCCTCATTACTCCATTGCCTGCCTTGGGGTAGCTAGCTATAAGAAGGACTATAGTGTAGTTAAGCCTATGGTGGGGTGGGACTTGGCTCATCCTTCATGGGTTGTAGACAAATAATGAACTATATCAAAAAAACTACCCTTGTTCACTTCATCTATGTAATGTAAATCATGTTAATAAGAACAAAATGATGATTGATGAAAAGTGTATATTTATGTTATTTTATGTTGAATGAATAGTATGATCTATGTCATGCCTAGTTATGATGTGAAATGATAGATCTAACTATAATCATTGTATAGTATTTATAGGCATACTAGTTAATATTTAATGTTATTTTATGATGTGATTTTCTAGACTATAGATGAGAATTGAATAGTTCACTTATGCTTGGGATTGATACACTTTTAGTCCTTATCATGGCTAACATCCATGGTCTACTATTCGATAAAAGATAATCTCTTGATTTTCTAAAATGATTAGATATCCTTGTGGATGATATGGAATTAGAGGTAAAGGTAAGATTCAAGGGGAATGATTCCTCACACAACATATGGGGAAAAGCATTATGGAGTTCATTTAAAAACTCTTGAATTGGTTGGGATGAAAAAGTTTGAAGGCCTAAAATAGGGGGAACTATTAACAACAACCTCTTTGATCTCCTTGGAAAAAAAATATTGTTAATATGGATGTGGATAATTGATTATGGACAATTTTTTGGATTATGAGGACCTTGTAGCTTGAAACGTCTTTGAGCACATTGTTTTCCCTATTAGAGTCAAAGTTTAGCCATTAGAATAACTAGATTGAAAGGCTTTATTATAAGTCTTATATATTTGGGGATTATGGATTTGTCCCTAGCCTCTGGTCATAAGGTTTTACCAAAGTTGTGACGAAGGGGCTTTGGGTGATCAAGATATCAACCTTCAAAAGAATCCTTGAAATCTATTGCCCAAAAAATCTCGATACTAATAGATTCCAACATGTTTGTTAGAGGATAGAGAGATATTGGTTAATTGCCTATCATATATCATGCATTCGCTTATTAGGATTTAGGTTGGGTGTATTGGAAACTTGAAGTTTGATCCCTTTTAACAGTTTGATAATTATATGATAGAAGAGTTAGAAATTATTTGGATTTGGATTCTTTCGCGTCAAATCCTAGTCACATGTTAGATAGGAGTCATGACTAGGAACCTAGTCGCAAAGGGATATTAGGCCTTCAAACATAGGGTGCCAAAATTTCGGCTATCAACCTTCAGAAGGTCATAATAGCTACTAATTAGTAAGGTCCTTGATACAAATAAAACCCATTATGTCTGTCAATTAGCATGATGTTTGGGAGTTGTCGATCAACTGGACTAGGGACAAGAGTGTTAGTGTCATGGATGGTGCAAAGCTCATATTTAGGTATTGGGATATTGATTACCAAAGGTTATGTGTCATGATATTAAGACCAAACTAGCAATATTTCCTCCCAATATTTGCGACATTCTATAAGGTGTTGGACGTGGCATACTAGTGTGGTAGTTTTTGGTGATGTGACATGACAATATGGGCTTGACATGGTGAGTTGCATGTCATGATGACATAAAAAAACGTAGGTCCTTCATATCATGGAAAGCTAATGCATCATTATGACCTAGGATGAAATAGGTCCTAGATGATGTGCCATGTTAACATTGTGTTGATGTGACATATTAATGTCGCAGGAGGATTTGGTGGGATGATGTAGATTAAAGTGTATAGTGGCATGGAAGTGGTGGCTAAGTGGCGACAAAGGAAGAGGTGACATTGTATTAGATATCAGAGTTTGAAGCTTTTAAGAGGTTGGGACCTTCATATCAGGCTAACCCCCCTAAATAACCACAAAACTTGAAATTCTTGTTAGTTGTCGAAGATTGGTTTTGTTTGAGGAGCCAATTAGTGACCATGATAATTGTGGATTGGTCGAGTCAATGTGGTAGCTGATAGATTATTATTCGATGGTGGCACATGGGAAAAGGGATACTGTGTGTTTTCCAAGTAGCGTGGTACATATGCTAATGTGGCTTTGGAGTACAATCTTCAAGTGGTCGTTACTTTGTGTCCAAAACTTGAATTTTGATAAAATTTATGTCATTGGAAAGCTGTCAATGAGAAAAAGATAATGAAAGTCTTGAAAATAAGCTTTGAAGTGGTATAGAAACAATGATTTTTTATAATCCCACTTCTTTAAGGTGACCTAAGATGTATGGCCTAGATACCTCACAACCTTAATTCGGTATTAAGAAGCTAGGTGTTTTACGATGGTAATTATAGCACCCTATATTCATTGTGCCAACAAACCATTATCAATTAAAATGCTACAATTTTGAAAAATTAATCTCTCACAAAATTTCACTTGTATTTATGATTATTATATTAGAATTATGATTCATCATTTAATTTTGATTAACTATTTACTATTTTCTTAATTTTGATTAATTTATCTCAAATTTATAAAAAAATTAAAATACATAATTAATTAATTATATTAATAAACTATTCAACAAATCAAATTGATAACATCATGATACTTAATAACATGGTCTATTATTTATGCCACTTTCTAAAATGTTCAACTTAATTTGGTTTTTTAAAATTATCTTTTTTACAAATTTTAAAAAAGTTAAAGTTGGCTAGAGCTTCAGATGTTTTTAATTGATTTTTTTTTTTTTAATTTGGTTTATTTTTAATTAATTATATATTTATATTAGCTATATCTTAAATATTTTTTTTCATATATATATATATATATATATATATAGATATAGATATATTTATCCATAATATTTTATAGATTTTATATTTATAGACTACTCACACATTAAAACCATAAACCATAATTAGTTTAAAAGATACTATATTTAAAAACTACTCACATATTAATATCATAATTACTTATCAAATTTAAAAAGATAATTTGAATACAAGTAAATTAAAACTAAACCCTATATTATTATAAACTATTATAAAATTTAATAAATTGAATCCAAATATCTTTTTTAAATGAAGTTTATATTTACGAGCTATTAGTGATATTATAATCACCTATGAGATTTAAACCTAGGTAAATGGAAACTAAACCCAAGCTTTACTATATGTCATTGTTTTTTCCCTTCCCAATATATTCCTCTTTTATTAGACCCTGTAAATGTAGAATCCTAGTAGTGGAGTTGTTGATTCACTATAATTAGTTTAATATTTATGAGTATAAGTATATTGTTTAATTTTTAAAATTGTTTTTCAATATTATTAAAAAAATTAATTTTCAAATATTTGACTGTACCATCTTAACTTGAAGGTCTTATTGCAGTTTTTTCACAATACAATGCCATATGAATAATTATTTCAATTTTTTGTATAATTTTTGGATATAATTGCAATGTTTATTCCATATTTTTAAATATTTGTACATTGATTTTTCACTTGCCAATACAGAATCCTAACAATGGAGTTGCTAGTTGACCATGATTAGTTTAACATTCATCAACATAAGTACATTGTTTAACTTTCAAAATTGCTTTTCAGTATTATTAAAAAAAATATTTCTCAAACATTTGACTGTATCATCATAATTATCAAGATCCTCCTGCAGACTGCCTTGTGTCTATGCCCCTTCTAGTGGCTTTGTATGTTCTACTTATGCAGAGCTTTGCAATGCTATTCCTTACCTCTATTTGAAAGTCTTATTGCAGTTTTTCCACAATACAATACCATATCAAAAACTATTTCAATTTTTTGTGTAATTTCTGGATATATTTGCAATTTTTATTCCATCATTTTTAGATATTTATAAAATAATTTTTCATTGTTAAACTTAATAAAAAAAAATATGTAAAATTAAAATCTTTAAAATAATTTCTTTTTAAATAAATATCACATTTATCTTCGGTTACGGCACACTGTACTAAAATTTATAAAATTCTTGGCATTTTAATACTTAATTAAGTTCCCATTTAAGTATTAATTTACAAATTTTCTAAAAATATAACTTGTAAATTATGTGGCAAGGCCCATCTACACTCGTTCATAATTTAAAAGTGATTCTAGTTTCATCAACAATATTCACAATCATATAATTTTGCACTGTTCAGCAAATATGAACACTTTAAACTTCTTTGGGATCCTTTCTTATGAAATTCTGGATAGAATAAAAGATTAGATGGACAATTTCGTATAAATTGTACAATAGTTCATATCTAAACTGTCAAACAAATAAATCATTCAAATAGTGCCTGATACAAGCTTGGTTGTGTGTTGTACCATCTTCATACCTAACCACAGAAATGGGTGAATCCATCCCTTTTATTCAGGGTTGTGCATCCCCACTGAATCTGATAAAAACCGAAAAAATGGGTGAAGGCACCCCTTTCATATAGGTTGTGCATCCCCACTGAATCTGGTAACTAGCAATGATTAGATTTCCATAAAAATGAAGTTATAAATCTATATACTCAGTAAAACAATAAAATCCGATCTTGATCCGACCAAATCTTATGCATTTCTCCAACCCTAATCGCCCTGTGTTAGGCCTGTAAAACGATATCAAGCTGAGGGGGCGGCACTTTCAGTGAAGGGAGCGGAGAAGTTCGGCACACCGGGCACGTTGCCTGCAGGCGAAGCCATTCATCGACGCAATCCATGTGGAACATGTGACCACATTCAGGCATCAGTCTCACCACTTCCGATTCCCCATATTCGCTCAGGCAAATCGAGCAGCACTTTTTGTCTTCCGCCTCTTCATCTTCAGCAGAATTCGATGACCCGGTGCAGGTTTTTTGCGAGAATAACATCTTAGGGTACGAATTCAAGGTCGCCTCATCGATTCCTCTCGCGCCGCCTCCAGCTGCACTGCGGTTCACCGGATTCTGATCGTCTCTCTGGCTGCCATGATTAGAAATCGAAAGTATTCGATGGCGCAAACAGAGGACCGAAACTAGCAAGCACAAACTTATTGTAACCATGGCTACCACTGATATTACCATCACGTATGTATTGCTGATTTCAACGTTGTAACTTCCATAGCTATTCATCCTGATATTTCTGGAGATCGGTGACGGCTATTTCTAAGGAAAAGGCTGGATCAACCAGGGAACCTGAACAGAATGCTCAGAAAATTGAACCCGTAACTTATCAATAACAGAAATTCTTTAACAACTAAGACTCATCAACTAAACTAATCCTCGGAGACATCCACATAAATGCCCAAGAACATCCAAGCTTTTCTACCAGGGATTGGCAGCCTGCTTCTGTATGCCTATTTATTCTTAAAGCCTTAGATGGATCTTTGGGCTTTGAATGTCCATGGTCAACAACTTTTACAAATTCAGATAGGTACTGCTAACTTTGGAGAAAGAAAGGGAGAAGCAGTCTCAGTCCCGTGTTCACTGCCCCTAATCGATCCCCATGGGTATTCCAACTTGTTATGTATCAATTTCATTTTTCCATTTAAGTTAAATATAATTGACCATTTACCTGCGCACAGTTGTCTGACATGCTATTCCACTAGCAGCTTCGCTTTGGAGTATAAACCAAATCAAATTCAGATGCAGAGGTAGGCCGAAATTTATTGTTATTTAGAATTCATGTGAAGAAGTGGTGGGCTCGGGGTTCTGTTCAGGACAAGTTAGCTTACGCGGGCACAACGTGCACTGTAAAATTTATAGTCACGTTACAGATCATTATTGTCGTGGCCTCAAAAGAAAAATATCGGATCAATAAATTCTGTGGGCCAAATATATTTTAAATAGCAGCAGTAATAAAGTTGAACTGAACATTTGCTTCACATCGACAACGTGGTGGCAACAACTACTTGGTGCGTTTTTGATAGTCCAATGTTTGACTCAATTTGATCCGAGTAACAATAAAATTCCTGAGATGTTACGTTTTTCTTAAAGGCAGTGTTGGCGACAACTCTATGTATTTTAGCGATTCACATTTGACTCAGACTCTGTGATGTTGAGGGTATGCAGAATTTGATCCGAAAAACAATAAAATACATGAGACGTTAGTTTTTATTAAAGGAAGTGCTAGCAACAACTCCTCTAACGATCGTTGACTTAAGCTCCGCGATCTCGAAGTGTCTAGAAAACTTGATCTGAACAACAATAAAATTCATGGCATGTTTTGCTTTTCTTAAAGGCAGTGTTGTTTGAATTTAGGTGGAGAAGTTTTTTTGTTGAAGATTAAGTAAATATTTATTTTTGTATTCAAGTTTCTGTGATCCATAATGAATTAAAAAAAAAATCGGTAAAAATCGCATGAGAGAATTTTTTAGTCTGTATTCATTATGGATCACAGAAAAATGAATACAGAAATTCTATATATATGGACCAAAAAATTCTCTTATGTGATTTCTAAAAAAAAACTTTATTTAAATACATATTTTTTTTCCCTAAATTATTAAGCTTAAATAAAGTTCCAAGTGAATCATCTTTCCTCGTGATGTGTAATGTTAAATGTAAGAATGGCTTTCCCATGTGTAGAATGGGATCACCAAAACTGTGCAACGTTGAATGAAAAGGTGAACTGTCTATATACAAAACGGAAACCATTGTCACCAATTGAATGGAAAATTGATCTACAAATATGTATGGTGTTGTCATGAAAATAACACTTTGCCGGAGGAATAAATCTTCAACCCTTTTCTGTAAAATTTGAACAAGACAAAATTAAATAATAAAAATGTGAGAAATTGAATAATAATAAATACAGATTTTAAATTCGAGGAATAAATCTTCAACCCTTTTCTGTAAAATTTGAACAAGACAAAATTAAATAATAAAAATGTGAGAAATTGAATAATAATAAATACAGATTTTAAATTCGAGGAATAAATCTTCAACCCTTTTCTGTAAAATTTGAACAAGACAAAATTAAATAATAAAAATGTAAGAAATTAAATAATAATAAATACAGATTTTAAATTCAACCTCATTAGTTTATTTGAAGTCCTATGACTATAGCCGGTAAAAAAATGTAAAAAGCAGAAATCTGTATTTAATATAAAGTTAATGTATTCAGGTATAAAAATAAATTAAAGAATATATTTTTTCTATACATTGGTAAATTATATATTAAAACATTGTAAAATATATTTTGAAAGGTTTCTAATCGTAGAATACTATTATAGGGATATGAGTTATTTTTACAATTAAAGTTTTAATTTTCAAAAATGCTGTTTGATGTTTTAAAATGATTTTGGAAGGTTCTACATCAGAATTTTCTAACATAGACTTGTCACTAAAATGCTCCCTAAAAGTTAATTTTTCTAATATTTTTGTCCAAGAGGTATCGACATATATGCCAAACAATATGATGATCCAATCTAAATCATGCCTCCCCGTTTAAGGAGATATTTAGTCCCCATAATATTTATTGAATGAGGCAAGGAAATTTTTCCTCTACCTTTTCAACCCACTTTGGCAAAGGTCATACAACTCCTATCTTGTAGTTTTATACCTTTTCTGCAAAAATGTGTTTTCGTCCAACTTTGCTTGAGCATGTCGTGCTAAATTCTCCATGGTAGATAGTGCCCACACTTCCTCTTCATCCAACATGGAAGGTTCTTAAAGTTTCAAATTCTCCACATTAACTATTGAGTAAATATGCATGTATGGGGGTAGATTGAGTCCATAGGCATTATCTTCCACCTTCTCCAATACTTGAAAAGGAACATACTGCAAATCCTATATATTCTCACCAAAACCCTATAATATTTCCTTGTTTATCTATAACAAAATTTTATCTACCACTTTGAATGATTTATTTGTTCGATGCTGGTCGTGCTAATTTTTGTACCTTTCTTATGACTTCTTCAACAATGCTTGTACTTGAAAATAGACATGCCTAATATTTTCAACAAACTTCTTTACTCTCAATGCTTCTCCTATGACCTCCTTCCTCACTTCTCTCTATTGTCCAAATAAAACATTCAAATATGAAGGAATACAATACCTAAAACAAGTTTCGAAAGGGAAACCACTAGTAAAAGTGTGGATTACTCTATTTTAAGAGTGCTATATGAATCAAATTTTCATCCTAACTCTTCATATGCTTTTAATTGTAACTTCCCCAAAAGATGCACCAAAGTTCATTGACTACTTCTTTCTTCTCATCTATTTATGGGATGAAATATTGTAGAGCTCTTCAACTTAGTGTCCATCTTCTTCAAAAGTGTAGTCCAAAAGGATTTGTGACACACAATATCCTTGTTCAAAATGATGATATTTGTATCCATAGTGCACCTACACCTATTCAGAAAACATGTTCATTATTTTTTTTCCTTTTATGGCATTTCTACAAAGCATCAAAATGCACATTTACTAAACTTGCCAACTACTACAAATAAATTGTCAACTCCCTTCACGTTGTTGGTAAATCACCCACAAAATCCATGAAACAATTGCCCAAGGTCATGTGGGTATTGTTAAGGGATGGTATAGAACTTATTTTATTTTACTTGGTTTGTTGGTACAACAAATATACCTTGTAAGTTAGTACACGTGCCATTGTAAGTTAGAATTTGTCATCCCAACACCAAAATTTCCCATAACCTTGGAGGTGTGAGCACTCCGAAAAGATGCAGTCTTTCCCCTTTAGGGACATAGGGCCTATCTAGATTGTAGAGTAACAAATTATATAGATGAAAATTAGCCTTGTTTTCACCATCTTTTACATGAATTTGACACTATAGATGCGAAAAATATAATTCAAGTTTTATCTTGACTACGAGATAGACACTTTCGACTTTATTCTAACTTTTGAGATATGCTTGAAGGATACTCTATTATAGAGGACATAAGATACCAATGATCCGATTATTAATTTTATATGGTGATGACACTTATTGTGTATTCATTGATTATCAAGATAGATGGTAAGATGAATATGTTATTATATGATGATACATATTTAGAATAACAGAACTTGGCATACATAGATTTGATGATTGCTAATCATTCTTGATCAGATGTTACTAATGATTTTCTAAGTGTGGAAGGACCATGATGGCATAGAGGAACGTGGTTGAGCATTAATACTAGTTTGATTATTGAGTAAGGTTTGTTATTGAAATTAACTTATCATTGAGTAATATTGTGATTACAAATTAATGATGACTTATGTAGTGGATCCAAGAATAAGGTACATCCTTGTTGAATGAATCTCATATGGGTAATGGAGTTGTATAGGGTGAATTGGATTTAATTGGAGGGGTGGAACAATTTCTCTGATTCCACCCACTAGCACTAGAACTATGTCTTGGGTTGGAAAGTTTGGGAAATTTCACCTTGAAGTTCCATGATTTCAGATTGATTGGACCATAGAATTAAGCACTTATGAGATATCACTAAAGGACATGCATTAAGGTGAACACCTTAATCCTAATTCACCATTGATTTCGCAAAGAGGGAATCCCAAGAGTTAACATTTGTCTACATTTCTATCAACTAGTAAGAAATACTTTAAGGGCAAGCATCATGGCACCCTTGGAATTACAAGAGGAAATTCTTAAATGGCACCAAAAAGACTTGGAACCCTTGGTATTGAGAAAAATAAAAAATAATTTTAATTTTAAATTAAATAATTAAGACTTGACTGTACATGTAAAGGAGGAATACGAACTACTAGTTATCATTTTAACTTAGTGGATTCTAGAATGTCTATGAAGAGGGATAAAGGTAGTACACAAATATTATTTTGAGAGGATATAAATGAAGTATAATATTACTTAAACATTATAGCTATTATTTCATATAATTAAAGTATAATATTAGTTAAAAATTATATCTCATATTGTACATCCTTTAGGAAAATATCCTTTAAGTGGAAAACATCGAAACTTATAAAAATGACATTAACACATTAGACTAGGTGTGCACTAAATACATAATCAAATTAATAAATGGGAAAAATATTAATCATGACAAATTATGTGGACAAATCATAGAACTAGAATCTCAATCAAAATTTGAAATTGACCCAAAAAAAAAGAAGGGAAGTTAGGAATCAAAATTGACACATATAGAAGTAACTGAAGTTAAAGAAATACATGAACACCAAATTAGGAAAGGTGGAAAGTGATCATTGGACATATAGGAGAAAATTTATGGATTGTGTTAGGGATGAGGGAAAATGACATTTTCTAAATAAAAAAAGAAAATGAATTTCTTGAGAACTTGGACAAGATTTTGACACATGGATAGGTGAATAATAAGGAATTTGAGGATTAGGAGAATATTACTTTTTCATGAAAAGAGAGGTGACAATAATGAAAACTCTTATAAATGTAAGAGCAAACTAAAAGAGAAAGAACTAATGAATCCTAATACTAAATGTTCATTCTACTGTAGAATTTTCTTTTGAGTAACTAGATTGAGTTCTAAGCTTGGTGAATGGAGAAATTGTAAAGTAGGAACCTCTTGATCTTGGTGACGCTCTTTTCCATTTTTCTAGAGATATCCATTCCTTCTATATCCCCATTGTAGCTTGACGGTCTACAGGGAAAAAGGTTACCCAAAGAGTAGGTAGGGAGGTTCAATATTGAATAAAAAATGTTTGGCTAAGAAAATAAGGTCACAAATACAAGGACTAAAGATTGAAAGGCTATATACGATGAAGAATTTGAAGGCACTTCTTTGGTTTTTGGTACTTAAAGTATTTAGTTAACATGTTGATTGTAATGAATTGTGTATATTCCTTTTATGTGCAATCAACAAAATATCCAACTTACATCATTTTTTGAAGTTGTATTCTCCCTCATAGTCAAATTTATGTTTTTATTTTTATTTTTGTATTTTGTATTTTTTATGTGGTCCACAAATTTTGGAAATTAGTGATTGCTATAACCATGGAATATTTGTACCATGTAAATCCAACCAAAGGGATCAATTCATGTTAGCTCAATCATGGAGTATGACCCCAAGAGTGTTAAGAGAATTGAGCATGTTACCTCTCAATAGAAAGGTGCTTTAAAGACGAAACTCGACCAATAAAAAAGGTGCTTTAAAGATGAAAATCTACGAGTGGGTGCTTTAAAGTTTACCCTAGGAATTATTTTATGGTAGCTAAAAGGTATTCCAGCTTATGAAATATTCTACGATGACTATATTATTTATAGTGTACATTTAATTCTACATATATTATTGTGAGTTATTGAACAAAAGTGTAAACTAAACGATATAAAACAAGTTGGAAATCCTAGATTAAATCAAGGATTAGATTATAATGTGTAATGAATTTTTTTAGATATAGAATTGTTAAATTGTAGAGTTACATTATTTAAAAGAGGAATAATGTTAGTAGTTGAATCAACTACTTGTTAAAATTAATTATTTTATAAATATAATGGTAGAACCAATAACATAATATATAAATATGATGGTATATTCGTCTTGACCTGAAAATATTTGGCACAGTCTAGGATGATGGTGGTGGTTTCAAGTCAACACAACAATACTTGTTAGTTTTTCTTAGACTACATTGTTCTTTACTTTAGATAATGACATTACAAATTTTTCATCATTTACATATTGCATTCACTCTATAAAATCATAACATCATTAACAATTATGTAGAAAGAATAATAACATCAATAGTACATTGGAACACAAAGGTGCAAGAAAAGAAAATCATGCTCAATAGACACTAGAGTTAGGTCAGAGACTAGGGAAAAACCCTACAAAGGGGGAAAACCCAACCATATTATTCTTCTACTAGATATTAATTAATTGTTAAACTGATGTTTTTGAATAGAGGGATCTAGAGAATTGTTTCCATATCACTGCAAGAAATAATATCCATGACATAGATATAAGTTACATCATCATCATAGGAGATATCATACTCCAAAGCTACTACCATCATATAAGGGGAATGCCCCTTCTACTTTTCACATGTATCATATATACTTTAAAGTACACTATCGAATGTATCATAAAAGATCACTATCATATGTGAACCAATATTTTTGGTCCCTTGTAACATAAATAGAGTCAGTGAATCTTATATAGAATAAGCAAGGTAATCATACCATCATCCATCAAGACTTAAGTATCGCCATGTTTTACTTCTGTAAAAGGGATGAATTTGAGACACCTAACATACGTAGCTTAAGAGCAAGAACAAAATCATAAGATCACTATTATATGGATCGTTAGCACCATCACATATATGATCGTAAACACATCAATTACGAACATAGTCACTGTTATCAAAAACATCAAGGTAAAAGCTATCAATGTTTATGCCATTATGAATACTACGAAGCCTAGGGTTGTTGAACCATAACAGAGTCCCTATCACATAATATGTCACGCAGAATGGTAACCAATTATATATGATCCTTAGATATAAACCCATAAATTATCATACCAAATGTTTTCCATAGACATAGAATAATGTACGTTCATTGCAGAGAAATGCAATACCATTGCAGAGAAAGGCAAGCTATAGGAACGATAATCTGAATTTAACCATTGTAAGTGAACAATGCAACCAATAAGCCATCATTGGTTGCAAGAGAAGCCATAATTGCAAGAGAACTTCTGTAATTAACAACGTGCAAGCGAGGCCATAATTTTCTTTTGTGAGTGGACTATAGTGACAACAAACTATTGTGATAAGAGTGAGCCCCACAGATAATAAAATGGTGTGAGTCATTGTTGAATGAGACACTTAAAAAAATACATATGATCGATTCACATGTTCCATCGAGCCAATAATTAAGTCAAACCACAGAGATAAGAAATCACCGAGCCATCTTGTATCATTTAGCCAATATATATAATGAATTACAAAGACAAGCAAAATCACCGAGCCGCTGAATAACATATTAATATGCTTGAACTACTAAGACGTAGAGTGATGACATATAGTCAAGCAATGCCACAGATATATAGATACGATTTTCAAAAGAAAAGTGACGCATTGTGTTGCAAGCCTTAGAGCGGATTACAGTAGTGCGAGCCTCAGAGCGGATTACTGTAATGCGGGTCTTTACAGAAAAATCGAACCTTAGAACAAAAACTATGTGCCACACCGCGATATGCCAACCATAAAATAAACAAGCCTTGGATAGGGTTTACGAACCATTCAATCATATCATGATATGAAAATGGGTATACAAAGCTTAATTTATATGGATTGATGGGGGCATCCCTTTTGATGCGGACTTTTAATCTTGAAGTTCGAACTTGCTCAATAATATTTAAATATGAGTTCCCATTTAAATAAATTCTTGTCCATTTATATTAAAACCAAATCAATTTAACAATTACCTTCATTCAAATCAAATTCTTCTTAGGGATGGATGAACTTCATTTCAGCCTAGTTTCCCTTTGGGAAAATTCGTCCCCCAGTTGCCTAATTTCAACATTCCCTCTTAGTTAGGGAGGAATTTCCATTCATATCATAAGTCTCATTTCATATAACATGTCTGAATATAAGACCATAAAAAACTGCATCATCATTGCATCTCATCTTGTCTCATGGAAGAAGAATAGTGCACAATCAATGATAGAGGAGATTAATCTTCAAACCCTACTAGTCTCCGAGTCAAATCTCATATATTTCATCTCAACTATATCTACAAGACATCCATCTCATCACATCTCATCTTAACTTGATTCCTTTGATCATTAACTCAACAATGATATATCTATCTAAAGAAGAAGAATTATCATAGGGGAGCTTCAACTACCTCCCTATATCCCATGACAATAGGTAGGATACGACTTACCATGGAAGGTAAGGATCAAAAATATCTTATTGTCACAACAATAGGATGGATACAACTTACCATGAGGTAAGGATGACAACTATGCTATTGTTCATTGATCTTCCCAACTTGACCCTCAAGAGTCAGTGGTAGAACACTTGCATCCTCTCACTTTGGTAGGATACTACTTACCATGAATGGTAAGGATCATAGCTATCCCAAGTCACCTCAACCCATTGACCATATGGGGAGGAACAATCCAAGCAAGCCCAACTTATTGGTAGGATTCCAACTGGGATATACCCTCTCAAGTCCTAAAGATGACAATAGGTAGGATGCTACTTACCATGTGGTAAGGATCTCAACTATCCTATTGCTAGACAATAGGCAATATAGTAGTTACTGTGAGGTAAGGATCACAACTATTCTATTGTCCAGATTTCCCTCAACCCCAGAAGCTCTTTGGCTCAATTCCTCTTCTTGTGAGCTCAAATAGGGGGAAGAGCATAGATTAGTGCCCTCTATCAAATGAGGCCCTTTCATCTCAGTAGTGCCATCACTAGGCTTATGGTTGTTAGTCATGGACGTAGTGCATGACACATAGAGAATACCAAGTCAACCACAAGCTCACATGTTGCAACACAAGATTTAATTTTCTTCCTTCTCATCAATCAACATGTGATGGAGTCTTATTGCTCCTTTCTACATCATATCACGAATATGGATATTTGATCTCAATGTGTTGGAACTTGTCATGGAACACAAGATTCTCCACATGTCAAATCGCAAAATATGTCACTATAAATCATAGTCTTGCCCAACATATGCTCAAAAAAATCTCCAAAGAGACTTCTCAACCATATTGTCTCACAACGAGCCATGCTAGCAATAATGCACAAAGCCTCTCAAAGAAACAAATTTCTATGCCAGGAAATCATACAAGAAATTACGACAGACCCACGGTAACACTCATATGTGCTCTTCTAATCAACAACGTATCCAGTCCATCAACATTCATGTATCCATCAGGTTTCAGGAAGTGTGTTTCAGTCCATGATTAATAGTTTCATATTGATAACTCAACATATATTTAACAATAACCCTATATACATGTCCAGGCCCTATATACTTCATAGAACATGCAATAGAGGAAGGATTCATCTGATTGTTTTCCCATCAAGGATCCATTCAGCCTGAATCTGAAGAAGAGTAACATTTCTAGCATAACCCATCATGCAAAGTACACTTAAGGAATTTCTCCTCATTTCTTTGTTACCCTCCTAATCTGAAGTAGTTAATCAATAGAGTTCTGAGGTCAGCTCCCCCTAGCACTGAATACTGAGATGGTTCTACCCTGTCATAAATTAATTGTTAGTATACAAAACCAAATATCAAAGACATATGTGCAACTTGAAGAGAGGTTGAAGTCAGCATCAGATGATCATCAATCTAAGTACGTGAAGACGAGAGGGCTTGCCCCAGTCCATATGGGACTTTGTTCCATATGTAATCATGAATCTAATCTCATGTGCCTCAAAGCCATGAGGTAGTTCCAAGTATACTTCTTCCTTATGGAGGAAGTCAAGTTCACATCCGTCTAATTAATGCATTCAACAATAAGAGCTACAATCCTCTCCTTTTGAGAGTGTTCCTCATCACTAATTCATATAGCAAAAGCCTCTCACACAGGAATAACAAGAATGGTCCTTTCATGAAGGACGTCTCTTTCAACATCATATCAAATTGTTGTACAGAATATACTCCCTTTGAATATGAAGCCTCTTCAACCATAGATGTCAACTTGAGAAATGGAATTCTTCTTTCAATGTTTGCGTTGTTGTCCATTTATCACGTGCCACTCTAACGCTAAGATGGCTTGGTATTCTTCTCAATCTCAATGTAGATATTTTGGCCTTCACATTTCTCAAATGTACTTGTTGATCCAAGAACAAGAGCAAGAGTAATCATGGAAAAATAGACATAATCAAAACTTACCTGGTGATGAGATAAAATTGGCTTTCTTCTCTATATTTTCATGCACGAGGTCTCTCTTGGAGCTAACCCTTCATGCCATATTCTACAACATAATGATCCTCAAGAAAGATCTCGCATCCTTATCCAAAAAGTTAGTAAAAGAAGCATTCATCTATTTATGTAGAAAAAATAAACAATAGTCCAAAAATAATGATAAGTTTAAATAAGAGCGGTGTCATAAGCAAAATAACATAAGACTTGGAAATACTTATCTTTGATGAGAATTATCAGCTCCCTCTTGATCTGGCCATCTTCTTAACCAATATGTAGCACTATTCATCAGCCATATGACAATGTTGTCTTTATAAGAAATGCATCCTCATGAGAGCCACATGTATAGTTTATCTTCCTCATTAGCAGGACCACTAAATTTGCAACGTACCCTTCTCCTAGGGTTTCTCTACTAAAACGCCTTTTACACCTGAAAAGTTCAGAATCATACCCGGCCCCTTTCCATATCACGGCTTTTACATATGAAGACCACTCACCTACGTTTCTCCCAAACCCTAGCTTTGATTTGTAAGAACATAACTTCCCTGGGGTTTCTTCTAAATTTAACATGGGCTTCGCATTGATCATATCATATCGAGGAGTTTCGCTTTATACGTTATATTCTCTTTAAGTTAAACATAAACGTCTTGTAGAGACTATAAAGTTCTAATTCGTAAGGATTGATAGATTAAATTACAGAATTGCTATCAGGTGAAACCCTAACCTTTCTCTGCAAAAAAAGGTTCGTCGCTATTGAAATCTTGGATAGACGGGTGAATGGAACCCCTTCTTCATACAATCAACTCGCATGAATAAACCAACTCTTTTCATATCAGTGGATCCAAATATGAGTTGATTTAACTCAGATTTTTGTCTCTCAATCTCCAATTATCTTGCGGATGAATTTTAACGTGAAGAAAAACAAGATATATGAGGTTTAACAACACATGGATGACCTTGTGGAAAACCCAACTATGTAGTCATTCTTGGTCTCAAATCTTCTTTAGTAAACTGTCGAACCCAAAACGTTTTGGGTATTGTTTAGCATGGTTATTATATCTAACCTCTGCGACAACTCTGTGTATTTGGTATGCAACCAACAACAGAAACAACTCCATGATAGTATATTGTTATACCTCGCAACCCTGAAGTGAACCGACCTCTTCATCATCAAGTAGTGAAGTCCTCTCTCGTAGCCTGTACTCTCGAGACAACTTTCTCCCGTTCTTAACCCGTCACCGGAATCGAGGGGAGAACCATGAGATGCGAACTCACCTCCTTCGCAAACCAAGTCCTCATGCCTTATGATCTATTCTTGCCCCACTTTATTCCTTAAGGTATGATGCTAACATTAACCTGACAGAGAGAACCTATGGAATAATCCTAGTTCACCGTGATAAAGAATACATTACCAAGGGACTGAGTTTGGGTGTGGGATGAATTTTGAATTTAAGTTGATGGTAGATTTTAAAATTCAATGGTTAAGAGAGGGGTCAAAAATTATTTTTTTTATCCTCGAATTCCATAATAGAGGAAGTCAAAAAATAATTTTTTTATGTTCAAATTCCAAAATATTCTCAAAATATATAATAAATATAGAAATACCCTCAGATGACGGGGACCTTGGAGGTGTTGGAAGGGAGTTGGGGAGCTGGAGAAAAACACGAAGCCAAGGTTTCTCCTAATGGAGTACCGCAGAGGAGGGAGCTCCCCTCCCTCCTACAAAAGCACCGTTGCGGGCAGAGGCAAATCCCCTCTGGGTAAAGTCAGAGATTCTGTGGAAGAGGTAAAGAGTAATAATGAAAAGGAGACAGACGGGGGTAGGCCCAAGGAAAATGTCAGCACTAAAGACAAGGAGGAAGAAGACAAAAGCCAGGGAACAAGGAACAATAAACAAAAGGGACCATGCAGACCCAAAATGGAGATTACTCCTAGAGTAGTGTTAAATGATCCTGCACTGCAGGCACACAGGGAACATATGGGGACCTACGCTATAATCTGCAAGTTTATGGGATTATGGCCCATGGAAAAGGCTTTACAGATATGGATCAAGTATCACTGGAAACCCAAAGGAAGTATAGACCTTCATCTTGGGTCAAAAGGATTTTTCACTGTGGTGTTCACAAACATCGAAGACAAAGATAGAATATTCGAAGGAGGACCCTACTTTTATGTAGCAGCTAGCCTCTATATGCGGCCTTGGATGATGAACTTTGTTTCAAAGCAGGAAAATTTCACTTCAGTACCTGCCAGGGTAAGGCTCTATTCTCTACCTCTCGATTATTGGCAAACTGAATCGCTTGCCACCATTGGCAACAAACTAGGGCATTTTGTCAAAGCTTTGGAGGTCACAAAAAGAGGCAAATACACTTCCTATGCAAGGATCTATGTAGAAATGGATCTATCAGGAGCTCTTCTGGATGAAGTCATCGAGGAAGCTTTTGATGAGGAATGGGTGCAAACCGTAGACTATGAGCATATCTTATTCAGATGTCGTAAATGTCATGAACATGGACACTTGTTCAGAGATTGCCCTCTTAGTCAAGCAGTCAACAAGGGCAAACCTAAGGAAATGAAGGATACAGATAGCTTCCAGAAAGTTACAAGTAGAGGAAAAGGCGGCAAAAAAGGATCAAAGCAACTTCTTAATGAGGGTCAAAAGGTTAGTGAAAATAGGTATCAAGCACTGGAAGAGAATGAAGAAATGGCAAATGAAGACCTATCTATGGAGGATGGCCCTAATGAAAAGGAAACGGAAAAGAAAGAAAACTGCTACCCAACACAAGAGACTGATAATAAGAAAGAAACTATAATGAGTGAAACAGAACTAGAGATGGATCAGGAAATGACCCAGAGTGAAACAGATCTGGAGGATCATGAACTTCAGGAAATTCTAGACAAGGAACATCTAGATCTAGAAGGGTTCTTGATGCAGGGATCCACGGGAGGGATAGATTCACTACCCCAAGAAGACTGCAACAAAATTCAGCAGCTGTTCTTATGGAAAACTCAGGAAAGAGGATTAGCTAAAGGAAAAACCATTGAAAAGCAGGAATACAGAGGCGTGAAAATAATGAAATCAACTCCAGGAGTAGCCACTAGAAATGCAGGAAAGAAAAGGGGCAGGAAAAAGCAGAAGGACCTCTTGATGGAGTGTGGAAAGCTAATGATAGACTCGGGTAAGATGAAAGACCTAACCAGTTACTCCTTTACAAATCTTTAAATATGAAGTTCACATCATGGAATATCAGAGGTCTAGGTAGTAAAAGAAAACAAAGAATGCTTAGTCATAGAATGAAACAGGAAATGCCAGATCTTATCTTCATTTAGGAAACGAAATGTTCCATTCAGAAAATAAAACAAATTCATAACAAATGGCTCAATAGATTTGAGTTCCTAGAGGTTAAAGCTGAAAACACAGCGGGGGCATTCTAACTCTTTGGAATCCCCAGAAAATCAGCATAACAGATGCAGAAGCATCTAGAAATTACTTATCAGTGGTCATTCAACCAGTGGGGGATCCAAAAACCTTCCTGGTCACAAATGTTTATGGTCCTCAAAGAATAGATGACAAACTCAAATTGTTAGAATCCCTAATGGATCTCAGGAACAGACAGGCTGGGATTCCTTGGATCATAGGAGGGGATTTTAATATGATCAAATCTCTTTCAAAAAAAAGGGAGGCACCAGAGCGCTAAACAAAGACTCCTTAGCATTCCAAGCTTTCACAGATGACATGAAATTGGTTGATTCAGAACTGAGCAATGGCCTTTTTACCTGGAACAACAAAAGAGGAGGTGAGGCACAGGTAGCCTCTAAATTGGACAGGTTCATGATATCAGAGGAGCTTATGCTTACAGATAAAGAAATAACAGCAAAAGTCCTTCCCTTTGGAGGTTCTGATCACTGGCCGATTCAATTGGAAATCAAGGGTTTGATTACTCCCAGGAACAGGCCTTTCAGATTCGAGAATATTTGGCTCTCCCACCCGGATTTCATCAGTAACATCGAAAAATGGTGGTCTGAAGACTTGCAATTCCAGGGCTCAAAAATGTACATCCTTCATAAAAGACTAAAGCATGTCAAGTTCAAGCTAAAAGAATGGAACAAGAAGGATTTTGGTAACATTTTTGTGAACAAAAGATCATTGGAAATCAAAATACAGGAACTCAACCAGGCACTGATCAAAGATGGATTTGATAAAGTCAAAAGTGAGCAGGCTGATAAGCATCACCAAGAATGGGAAAATTTATGCAAACAAGAGGAAACATTCTGGAGGCAAAAGTCCAGGGTTCAATGGCTCAAGGAAGGGGAGCGGAATACAAGATTCTTCCACCGATCCACTATGGCTAACAGAGCACACAACAGAATCTCTACGATTAAGGATGAGAATGGAAAGATCCAGAACACCCATAAGAATATTGAAGCTGTGCTTGTTCAGTATTTCTGAAACATCACCCGAGAAAACAATCCAGACAGGGATCAATCCATCAAGGAAATTACAAGGCATATCCCTAAGTTGGTGTCTAGAGAGGACAATTTTAACCTCAATAGACCTGTTACTGAAGAGGAAGTTAGCGAGGTTCTCAAAGACATGAAGAACTGCAAAGCACCAGGTCCGGACGGTTTCAATGTGGATTTTTTTAAAGCTTGTTGGCATATTGTCAAACAGGATATTCTGAATGTGGTGGAGGACTCCAGGGGCAGCAAAACGATCCTGAAAGCCCTCAACACCTCCTTCATCTCCCTGATCCCCAAATAGGACTCAGCTCAAACTGCAGACAAGTACAGACCCATAGCTTTATGCAATGTGGTTTACAAGATAATTTCCAAAGTAGTGGCTAATAGACTTAAACCTCTCCTTACTTCTTTAGTGTCCGAGGAACAATCAGGTTATGTGGAGGGCAGACAAATCTTAAATAACATTATTCAAGCCCATGAGGTGGTCCACACGCTTACCAGTAAAAAGCAGGCGGGGATGATCATGCAATTGGATATAGCCAAAGCTTATGACAAAGTTAATTGGATCTACATCAAAAAGGTTCTCACTGCTTTTGGGTTCGACCACAACTGGATCCGATGGGTCATGGCTTTGGTGACCTCTTCTAGCTTTTCAATCTTGGTGAATGGCTCTCCCTCAGAGATCTTCATTCCTTCTAGAGGCCTCAGGCAGGGAGATCCACTCTCTCCCTTTCTTTTCATTCTTATGATGGAGGGACTTGGAAGATCCATTAAGCATGCCAAGGCAATGGGAAAAATCAAAGGTCTTCAATTATCTGAGAATGGTCAAGCTCTTACTCACCAACAATTTGTAGATGATACTATGCTGCAAGGACTCCCCACAGTCAAAGAAGCTTCAGCCTACAATCAAATCCTGAAGGAATTTTCCTTGGCTACAGGTATGGAAGTCAATCTCTCTAAGTCAAAAATCTTCTTCTTAAACACTAACATTGCTATTCAGAGAAACATTTCAAGAATTCTTGGCTTCCAAAGGGATTCCCTCCCCACAAAGTATTTGGGAATTCCTCTCATAGCCAGACCAATGCACAAGAGTATCTGGGAACCGGTGCTTAATAAATTGCAAGACAAAGTAAAAAATTGGACCTTCTGGGTCTTGAACCTAGCAGGCAGGTTGGTTCTGATAAAGGTGGTCCTGCAATCTATCCCGGTTTTCATGTTATCTACCCTCCCAGCTCCCAAAGGTGTTTTAGAGCAATTCAGGAGCATACAAAGAGATTTCCTCTAGGGTAAGGAAGAAACTAAGAAGAAATGGGCCCTAGTCTCTTGGGACAAAATTTGTAAACCCAAGAGACAGGGGGGACTAGGCTTGGATGATCAGGAGATTCTTAATAAAGTTCTAGGAGCCAAGCTTTGGTGGCGTTGGGTTCAAGAGCCAAAAGCTCAGTGGGCAAGAATATAGAAAGAGAAATATGCCAACTCTTGGCACATTAAGGATCTCATAAGAATGTCTGGTAATTTAAAAGGTTCTCACATCTAGAATAGAGCCTGGGAAAATAGAAGCCTAGTTCAAAATAACAGCTTCTGGGAAATCAGAGCAGGAGATCTTGCACTCTTTTGGGAAGACAGGTGGCAACAAGAACCAACGCTGTTAACAGAGGATTTTGCTAGCCTCAAGCAGGAAACAGATCACCAAGGGTTAAACAAAGTTAAGGATTTCTGGGATCTTGCTCAGACCTCAGGAAAGTGGAGAAGCTGGAGAAAAATTGACTGCAGCGATGATAGCCCTGTTAAAATTAAAGCAGAGGCACTTGGGAGCTTGCTTAAACAAAGGATGATTTTAGTTACAGAGGGGCAGGATCAATTGAGATGGGGAAATAACAATAAAGGCACCTTTAATCTTAAGGAAGCTAAAAGTATTCTCCTTGGGCTTGATTCCAGTGTCCCAGACAAGACCTGGCAGTACCTCTGGAAGCACCAAGGCTGGATGAAAATCAAGCTTTTCATGTGGTTGGTTCATCATAAGAAAATTTTAACCTGGGACAACATTAGGAAAAGGGGTATTATGGGGCCTTCCAGATGCCAGCTTTGTGAAGAGCAGGAGGAGAATATGGAGCACATTCTTAACAACTACTCTTATACCACCTAGTTATGGGATGCTTTCTCTTCCATTTTCCATCAGTCAAATAGGGACAGAAGTAGTATCACTAATACCCTAAACAAGTGGAGAGTGAACTATTCGGAGAATGAGTTCATTAATCTGGCCTGGGCCTTCACGCCAAGCTTCATTATCTGGAATGTGTGGAAAGAAAGGAACAAGAGAATTTTCAAAAATGAAAAGTCCACCCCTCACCGTCTTTTTGAACTGATCCTGAAACAGCTTCGGGAGACAGTTAGTACCACAGTTCGCAATCTCCCCAAAAATCCCCCCTCTTTGTCTGAGCTGAGAATTCTCAGACATTTGGGAATGAAAGGGCTTATTCCCCAAGGTCTAATCAGAAAGGAAACAACTAAGGATATAGAGAAGGAGTTTTGGAAACCTCCACCGAAAGGATATCTGAAATACAACATTGATGGGGCCTCAAAAGGCAACCCAGGAACATCTAGTTTTAGAGGATTTTTAAGAGATGAAGAGGGCAGAATTATTTTTATCTTCCACTACCATCTAGGTAGAGCCACAAATACTATGGCAGAATTAATGGCTCTAGAACAATTTCTCGAGTTTCTGATCCAGAACCATTGCTCAAATGTCATTGTTGAAGTGGACTTGGAGATTACCATTAACTTTCTGAAAATAATCAACTGTGGTACACGGCCGGAGAAAGTTTCTAATCACTGGAAACTAATCCTAGTTTACCAAAGAATCCAAGTTCACCTCCAGGGGCTTCGAACTGTGAGTTTCAACCATGTTCGATGTTTAGCCAATAAACTAGCGGACCTTCTGGCCAACCAAGGGGTGAACAATGTAGATTATGGGATGGCGAACAAGTGGCAGGAGATTCCTCAAAACCATTTAAAGGCTCTCTACGATGAACAAGCTGCAGAAGACAGAGAAGTGTTTCATTATCGGACCTAGATGACTAGCATGAATTGATTTATCCAGCAAGAATTTTCACATTCTATCTGAAAGCATATGGAAGAAAGGCAAGCTAAGTTATGTCTCACTCTCTACCGGAGTCAGTTGAATGGGGTCCCCAGGTTCTCGGAAGACAATTTAATAGGTCTTTTCACAAACAAGCTCAGTATCGGGGACAGGACCCATAGAAAGTATAGACAGAAAGGGAGATTGGTTTTTCCGGCAGCAGGTTTTCTCCCCCTTCTAGCTTTCAGGTCTGAAAACCACACCCAGGTCGGCTCTACAGTGATCGCATGACTTATGAGCGGTTTGTGGTTTTGTAGTTTCGGGAGCGATCCCATTGGGATTGCAACACGTGGTAGAGGGATTGACTCGAATACCGCCCTTGATCGCACATTATCCTTCAGGCATGTTCAGATGCGTGATATGATTCCTGGCCATTGGATCCAGTAGCCAGGATCAACGACAGGGATAGATCGTTTTGTTTTGTGGGGCCAGGTGGGCTTTATTCATTAAGCCTATTTGGCGCGTCTTTTCCCTCTCTTTTGGGGTGTGGGTTTCACGCGGTTGGGGATGTCTGTGGTAGTTGGTTGGCTTCGGGGAATGTATTGGTATGGAACTTCCCTAATAGGTGGGGATTATTGTAGCCTTTCCATGTCAGCTTCTCTTAAGAAGGGTTATTTCAATAGTAGGGTGGGAGGTCCTTGACTTTGGCAAGGATTCTTTTTCCCGTGTTCTTGTAAAGAATCGAGTTTTTGTACAATATGTAATTTTTCTTTTGTATTAATGAAATAGAAGGATCGGTGCTTGCTTCAACAAAAAAAAATAAAAATACCCTTAGATGAATAATAATTAACAAAGGCCCACGGGGCTTGGATTGACGATGAATGGGTGTACTATTAAGGCACTCCTTTGCTATAGGTCACCGGTTCAAATCCCTGTGGGTGATTAGGTAGTATTATATAGAAAAAAAAAAAAAAAATTAACAAAGTAAATATTGATAAAACACTAAATACTTACCACATAGCTTGGTTTTTATGCTTTCCTTAGTTTTTGTTATGCAAGTTTCCATCCCAAGACTTTGCCTTAACTTCAACTCTAAACACTCGATTGTGTAACTCTTTTGCTTGAAATGTTATCAATGGTACTTTAATGGACACTATTATGTTATGTTTGAGTGGTATCTCTTTTTTATTCAATTAAAATAAGGTAGTTAATTGAAAAAATAATTTGTACTGAAGTAATATTTCAATATTTGGAATATGGATCCTAAAATGATATATTTCAATATTTGGAATATTGATCCTAAAATGATATTTTTGAGAAACATTATAAAAAATAAAAAGTTATACTTAACTAAAAATAAATTATTTTAAAGTGAAATTTCAGTTTAAGTTATTTTTACATGAATATTTGTTTATATAAATTATAATATTTTTATATTATTTGTTTTTTATTTAGGTATTATTTTATCATCAAAAGTGATATATATATATATAGGTATATTTATTTTTATTTATATGTTTTTTTTTTAATGAAATACATATTCTATGGAAAATTCACAAGAACTTTTTCTGATTTAGAAGATGATACGCAATAGATTTTATAAAAACTTAAAAAGAATATTCAAACATATTCTTATTAAAAATTCAATATTCAAATTTAACATAAATGAGAAGGGTAACGCTTGTCTCTCTTATATATATATTATAATAAAGGTAACCATTGTTGAGTATATACAATTATATATTAAAGTAAATTAAGATTAAATGAGATAGAAATTTTGGTGAATATTTTTTTAAATAACAGAAGTGTTAATTAGAATATGGAGTTCAAAATATTATTAAAGTGAGGATTTTTGTTTTTTTAAATGATGAGTCACTATTGAGAAATCAAATAATTTTTTAGTTATATTAAAAAATATATATTTTTATTTTATATATATAGGGGAGAAACACAGGTACACGAAACGCCTCCACTTCGGACCACAAATATGTCATGAAGTCATGTCTTGTTGGCATACAACACGTGTTGGTTTCATGCATCTACTTGTTCACCGTACATGGTCACCAGTCCAACATGTGTAGGTAGCATTTGGTTTAGGTTAGGGCATAGTCTTGGAGGCTTTTCTTTGACACTATGTAGTGTGTGTTTATGTTTGGGTTTGGTTGTTGTGTTTTTACACTAACGAGTACCTGTGTGTCGCTGCACCAATGGCGGTCATTGCCATAACTATCCTCGACACTACATATAGTGGGTTATGAAGTAGTTTTGATGGTTGTGCTAGAGGTTGTTCGATTGTTATCATCTATTTTGTCTTGTTTATTGGGCTAAGTTTTCTTCTCTGTCTAGTGTATAAGGTTGGGTATTTGTCTGTGTTCATCCTTGTGGCGGATTTATCTCGACTCAGTGTTGTATATGGCTGTTTCATGCTCCAAAGTGTTCTTTAATGGTTTTACATAAATTTATGAGCTTTTTGGTTGAATTTCGCTTGTTTTCTGCAGGTTTAGGGATGTCTAACAATGTGTGATGTTGTCTTGCAAGTTGTTGTGTGATTTTTAGTCTGAGCTTTGGTTTTTGGAGCATCTGAAGTTCCTGTGGATTGATGGCATGGAGAATGTCATTGAAACAATGATTGGGAGGTAGGACACTGTCCTACTAGCCTATATCCCTGTGTTTTTGAACACATTTAGCTGAATTGGATTATTGTGCTTTTGGTTTGCCTGTGTTTTTAAACACCTTCAGTTGTGTGAGTTTTCAATAATGTTTTGTAATTTGGCTTCAACGGTTCTGGGTTCTGGGTTTTTAATAAGTTTTGTGGGTTTTGGGTTTTTGGATTTTAGGTTGTGGATTTCAGGTTTTGTGATGTGGCTTGCTGCAAGAAATCTACTGCATTTTTACAACATCCTTCTTTAGTTCTTGCAGTCTGTTAACTAACATGTTGGTGAGAGATGTCACCCATATAGTAGTCACTGCCTTTATTTCTCAATTCATAGACTAATCTTTTTCCAATAGTTTGTTCATTGTGCATCCTTTACCAACCAACGAGGGTTCATATTCTTTTGCCTTTGGGATTGGGCGATCGTTGTTGTTAGGGAAGTTTTCACTTCTTACTTGTTGCTTATAATCAACCGTAGGATGTATTTGTTGCATTGACTCCTCTTTCCTTCTAACTTCTTGAAACATTGGTGTATTTTCCTTAAGGGATTCCACTAATGCAGATCTTAGAATTCATTGTAAACACTCTTAGAACCCTTTGAACAAACATTATAGAGATGATGTTTCCTCTTAGAAGATCTAGTCGAAATGACACTTCTTATAGAACCTTTTTCAACTACATATGCATGATGATCTTCAACTATTTCCTTTCTACCCATGTTATTTTGAGGACTTTCATCATGCCTAACACCCACTTTTGATACAACATTACCATTGTTTGATTGACAAGCAATATTCATAATATCATGTCTCTCAACCCTTTGATTTTGTTGAGTAACTCCTATTTTTGTTCCACTGTCATTCTTTCCAATAGTTACAACCATGGAAATTTCGGTCCCTAATGGATCACTTGTAGAAATTTCCCTTGACTCAGCAATAGGAGAATCAACTCCAAAAGCATTTTTAGGTTCAAATTTGTCTACAAAATTGCTTCCGTTGTACCAGAAAAAGGGAACTTCCTTGCTTCGAATTTCATTGACTGGGACTAACATATTTTGAAAGCCATTAACATTGATTTCAATTATCATTTCACGGGTTCCAAATCCTCTATTAGTGCATGAGAACAAGAAGTGGCATTTTCTAGCAAAATATAACTAGGAAAGCTTCATTGCGGATGTCCATCACCTTTAGGTTTCATAGTATGTGAATATAGCTATAAACAGATCTTAGGATTATCTCTGAAAACCTGTTCATTAGTTTGGTATTTAGGGTTAGTATCTAGCATTGTCACATCTGCCACTGTTTCAATGGTATTATGAACATGACCTGACTTCAAATTTCTCATTTTAGAAGTGAACAAATGTTCCTCACTGGCCTCATGACAGTGCCCACCACTTGCTGGGATTTCATTCAGTTTGCATGCATTTTTTCCTAAGATATTATTTGATTGATAATCTAAAGTGAATTTAGTTTGGTCGTATCCGCACCTTTCTGAGAAAGGAATATCATTCCCAAACTGGGTTCTTGGAGAATCTAAGATTTCTTTTTTTTAGTTCATGTATTTAGTTTGAAATTCTCGCTTCTGTTCCTCGAGTGTATTAGGGATGACTACAATCTTCTTGTTGTTGTCACTTTTTAGGTGACTGGTCATTCTAATCACAATTCTCTTTGTCTCTTGTTGAATCCCCTCATGCTCAATTTCTCACTGGTTATTAGTATCTTCTTCTTCTTGCTTATTGGTGTCAATTTTTTCTTCTTCCTTCCCACTTGTACTCTTGGTCTCCTTATTGTCTTCTTGATTGGGGGTTATCCCATGTTCATATCTCCTTTGTGCATTATAATTGAGATAAGCCTCCTCTTCTACATGCTTCCTGATGAAGCCAAGATCATCCTTATCTTCATCAAAACCCCATTATTCAATTGGACAATCAACAAATCTCCTTAAACCATCAACAAAAACAAGTTCTGAAGTATTACCAACAGTGGTCTGACTTGGGGATACTCGATGGCTTCCTATAGTAAGCCTTGTTGAGAAATCAATGCATGTAGGTATTAGGGTTTGATTCCTCTTTTATTGATAATTACTTGTGATTTATGTTGACTTCTTTTCCTTCTTTATTATGTTGCCTTTCATCAAGTAATTACCAAATTAAATGATTATCCTAGTCATACTTGTTGTAGTTGGATCTTCACATTGAAATAAAAATAATTTTCAGATCGTAATTCCAATCCAAATTCAATAGAGTTTAGAATCTTGAATTCAGTTGATCTAACTTTGATTAAATTATCCCAATGGAGTTCAATTATCTACAGATCATAATATCTATATGTCATAACAAACATTCTCAAATCAAGTAAAATTGGATGTAACTATGTAAAAGAGAATGGTATTTTTATCATTTGCAATCCTCAATCTGATGAATTGGATAATCCTTAAATGTGTAAAATTTTAGCTTCTACTATGAAACAAATCAACATATTTCATCCTTACAAAATTCAAATTGAGATGTGGTTACAAAAAATTGTTCATGCCACCCCTATGCTTGATGGCCTCCATTTTTTGCATTGTCCAAAATTGTTGAGTTACTTGCCTGACCCAAGTATGGTGGACTACCCAAGATTGGCTAATTAGGATGCGCTTGAATGTTACCATATGGTTGACTCCAATTTTCTCCTTGTATCCAGGGAGAGACTAAGTAGCCCAAGTTTCCACTTGTGTTATTAACTGCAACACTGAGTGCATGTTTCTTATAAACACAGTTAGGACACGAACCTGCACTAGTAGGTGTATATGAGGAGGGCACAACACTTGGGTGATAGTGGGGGACTTGGATGTTAATCGGGTCTTGGTATGATGGTGTGTGCTCTGCAATGTGGCTGAAAGTGTTGGACATCATCCTATTTGCCTCAAACTAGCTTGGACCATAATCTTCCCTGCTTGTCACCCCTCCTCCTCTTTCGACCACTTGTTGAACCTCTCTTGCATCCCTCTCCTGCCTTGCCAATTTTTTTTGATGTTCATTATCTTCCCTTTCTTTTTGTCTTTCCAACCTTTCCTTTGATCGAGCTTCTGTTGTTGCAATCCTTGCAACTCCCTTTTCCTTGACCAACTCCTTTTTTCTCTTTTTATATTCCTTGAATTTCATTTTTTTATGTTTAGACTCAAAGAATAAATTCCTATAATCTTCAAATGTGAGGAAACATGAACTCCTCCCCAAACGAAGACGATATGATGTTGAGTGCCTTGATGAGGCCTTCACTCTCTCTACTGGTAGCTTTAGGACTCCACCAAGTATTCTCTTATTTGTTGTCCCATGCTCCCTAGGACCTGACACTTGGCTTTCAACTATTGGTACAACTGATTGGCCCCCATTGTTGGCTTCTTCGAGTACTTGAAGCTAAATAGGTTCCTCTTCCAGTGAGCCATTGTTCACAAAATAATGAACACGTTTGTTGTTCAACTCTGATGGTTTTGAAGGCATGTCCATGATTTCCCCATTGTTTGTAGACATATTATGTGTGTTAATATTCATCATGGCCTCTGCCAACCATGATGGTGGGCTTACTTGTGTTGGCATGCTCAATTTCTCTTTGTTGAATCCTATTGCATTATCATTTGAAATCAAGTTTGCATTTTCATTCGCTTCATCAACTGCCTCATATGAAATATCACATGCAGACTTAGCAGGTGGTTCAGTGGGTGTGGCAGCCTCCATGATATTGATAGTTGGTTCATGAATTAACTATGTCTCACTCACATGTTCATCATCATCACCATAGAAGTTTCCTTCATAAAGGGACATTATACCTTCAACAACAACAAAATCTTCTTGGGCATCAACATTGTCTTGTAAGTTCTCTACTTCTTGGCCTTCCACATAAAATTCTTGGCTAAAACAAATATCATGCATAAGAGAATGAAAATTAAGTGGCCATATACCAATCCTCTTAAATTCATCCTTGATATTAGAAGGTGTGAGAGCCCTTTTAAACTCATTACTTGCAGGCTCAACTAGCTGAAACCTCTTTACTTCCACCCCTAGATTCTTTACCATCCCTAAAGCTTTCTTGACCTTGAAGTAGTTTTTGAAAGGCCCAAACAAGCTAACATTAAGGGGTTGCAATCTATGAGTGGTATGCGTCGACAATGTTAGCAGGTCAATGCTCCAATTGTTGGCCTCCTCAATTGTTTTCATAACCATGTGGATTCCATGGCCATCTAAAATAAGTAGGTGCCTATTTTTAGGTGAGACACCGCCTGGTATTGATGCAACAAAGTGACAAAGCTAATTTAGGAATAGTTTCTCTGTCATCCATGCATGAGGATGTGTAGCCATGCATGCAGCTCGTTCATAGTTATGTATATAGTTTTTTAGTTGTGTTTTACCTTTGAATAGATAAAATCCTAGGATTGAAGAACCAATTACATTGACACAACACAGAATAGTGATCCACTCCCTGCTCTTAGGCAAAATATTAGGCATATTTTTTCTCCCTCTCTTCGAAATTACCTACATACTATAATTCCTTCTTGCCTATAAACTTGTTTCATCATAGTTCCAGATATTGTGTGGGGCATATGAGTGTTGCTAATATGCAACAAGAAGAGTGTTATAGAGCTTGGACACAATTGCAGGACATAGATTTAAAGCCCTGCCTTTGTCAATGTCCTCAGCTACACGTAGCACAAGGTCTAGATGCCTTTTTTTAAACCCACTCTACCATGATTTACCAGGAAACCCATATTTGAAGCGGTTTGGCCTCCCCTGATAGATTTGAGATATTTTGGATTTAAGTTGTATAAGCTCTAACCCATATCCCCATTGGGCCATCTCCTTGCACCACTCAACGACCTTGTCCTCCTCATATTCAGTCATAACTCTAACAGTCCCTCTACACTTTATATTAGTCAACCCATTTATCCAATAATGTATGTTAGAGGCAACAATACCATGTTTTTTTGTAGAGGCGTGGATTGAATATCCCTTAAACTAGATGTCTTCAATTGCAACTAGCATGTCTTGCTCTATCCAACCTCTGATGGCATTGATTTTCTTTGTTGAACTTTCACCTTGCACTGTGGTTGGAGGTGACTCTGTGGTTGATGGTGGGATAACATGATCTACCACCACAATGTACTTTCAATGACATTATTGGGAACATTGGGAGCATTCACATCAACCCCCATCCTCATCTGATGAATTGGATTGCAGTTAGGGCCCCCTCACCCCTCACCTCCTCATGTTACTTGTATGTTCTACAATAGAAACTTTTGGCATGGCTTCAAAAAATTGTAGAGTTACCACAAAATTTTGATTTTAAAAAACTGTATTATAAAACAAGGTAATTCATTGGCCTTTGTAATCAATGAGCAACAAAAATCAATGCTTTATCTATATATTGTAACTTCAATATTACATTTCCTTAATGTGAGCCTTACGGGTGACTAAATACATCTCGGATCTAAAACTCATAATTGGAAGGGTTTTCACACAAAATTTCATATTACAAGAGGCTTGGAATAATTAAATTCACACAAAGAAACAAGAAATCTAGAAAGAAACAATGAGGATTCACACATAAAAATTCTTTCTAGATTTCTCTTGCAGGGTTGTGGGCTTTATTTGATTGATTTATCTAGGTTGTGAGGATCTTCTAAGGTCTGTTGCATGTTATTGATGATTGGAGTGTATTTTTTCAATCACTTGTAAGCTTACTTCTCCTCAACAGTGACCTATTGCAGACTATCGAAAAATATCAAGTCTCAAGCATTGCAATTCTAGTAGTCTGATTGAATTGCAGGGGTCATATTTGAGGTTATAGTGGCATTGACCCTTTCTTTCATTTTATCTTCTTTATTGATTCTTAGATGAATTTTTTTGTTATCCAAACATTTAATCAATGTCATAATCTACTTGCAATCAATGTTAATATTTGAATTTCCTTTTCATCTTTAAACCATGACTTTGGTTTTTTGCTTCATTTTTATTTTTGTAACAACTTTGACATAACACAGTTTATTCAACCCAGCTATTTTTTTGTGTCCTAAAATCATTATTCTTGGCATTCATTTTATCTTTTTGCAGTATTTTCTCATAGTATAAGCTCTAAATTCCTATTTAGTTAAAATATGAGTTATCAAGAAGAGCTGTAGAGAGTAAGGGTTCTTAATTGTAGTCTCTTTATGTAGTTATTCCCTTTCAAAGTCTAAAAGTCTAAGGGTTTAGTTCTAGTTCTTTTTGTTCTTGCAAGTCAAAGCCTAAGTCAAATATAGGTAAGAAGTTTCTTTCCTTATTTTCCTTGTTCCTACTCTATCCTAATTATTATAACTTTAAACTAAAATATATCTTGACATCTATTTCATTATTTCACTTCTTATCTTATACAAATAAGACTATCTAATTATAGTTCCTCTAAATACTAATATAAATAGAAGAATGTAGCTCTTTTCTATTTAGGAAGAGATATTTCCTTACAAATACATTCCTTATAAAATAAAAATCTCTCAGAGTTTATATAAAGAGGAAGTAACAAATTGATGTCGGTTATATTTGACTTTCCTTTCCAGCCTTAAACCATGACTGGCTTTCGCAATATCACATGAATCATTGGCAACTCCCCTCTAATGATAAAATTAAGATAAATTATTAAAGGGTAGTCCTTTTTTGTTAGGAAAGAAGATTTAATTAATCAGGCCTTAAACTGGACACCTAAAACTCTTTCTTATTAACCAAAAACTAATCCCATTACATCGTGGTCAAAGTCAAAATTAGTGTAGGTCACAAATTTCAACATAAACACATTTAGCCTTATATATTTGTCTATAGAGATCTGTTCAACAACCAAAATGAAAGAACATAATCTGCACTTTCTTTCTCAACTCAGAACCCATACAACTTATTACATTTAATTCACATGGTATATAATTTCTAGACATTGTAAAGACAAGTTTATGTAGGTCCTTGATAGGCCTTTAAGGAGATAATATAGCATGTTCTCACAACACTCAAAATTTGGGTTTTCCACACCTAATAGTGCCCTATATGCCTTCAATATGGCCCCCTTATATGCAAAAGCTCATCATAGTCCATAAATCAATTGAATGTAACTGTGATCTTTTAGTTTCTAGTCCAAATTATCCAGCTTATCCTATAGGTGTTGTATATCTTCTGCCATATTCTAGGCTACGTCCTTATCCATGACATGCCTTTGAAGCCACTATTCTGAAAAACATCAACCCGAGAGGTAGTGAATCTACCTATCCTTAGAATTTTCTCTTTGAATTCATAAATTTCCTAGGCCATTCCCTTCAATAGGTCACATATCTCCTCCAAGTTGATTCATTTCCTTCAAATAATAAACATGATCCTACACTCTCGGATGCATCATCTTCAGGATTATAAATTTATATGTTTCCTTATTTAGTAAATCTCCCTAAATTCATAAGCATCATGATTTCAGAAACTAGGTCCCTCATTTCCTTGTAAGAATAAACACATTCTTGCACTCCCTAGAAGCACTATCTTCAAGATCTTATGTTTCCTTCTTTTCTGTGCTATTTATTACCCATATTAAGGATCATATGTTTCTTTCTTTTCTTCATCATCCTTTCACTACATAGATGCTAAAAGATATTCTTTGATATTATAGTAGTCTGATATTGAATTGCAGGTTTCTATTTTGAGGTTATAGTGGCATTGAAATTGGTTACTAAACTAGGTTGCTCCACTTATTTTAGTTCTTCTCTAATTGGAATAGCTAGTCTTTTCAAATCATAGGCCTTTAGTGCTTCCTCTCCTCTATAAGTTTGTTCTACCCCCTTAGATGCAGCCCTTGAATTTTCATGCCCCCTTGTTGACTTCTCCCTTCTCAAATTTGGTGCACTCAATCTTGTTCATAGCTCATATTTATTTCTCACATCTGCCATGATGTTATGAGACACCATTATGAGCTGGGTAGGGGAAATGTTAAATGTATGGTAATCATTCAAGTACACTTCCTCCTCCTACAATTCTTCTTCGTCCCCCATCATGACCATACCAGTGGAATCAAGGGAAATATAGTCATCTACTACCTCTACGTTATCATGATGATTAAATAGGATTTTAATGTCTATGGGACTGTCTGTAGGATATTTTTCACCTTGCTCATAATCTTCTTCATAACGAAATAAATGATTATATGTGGCATCTCATTCGTCTAATTCCTTGTAGTTTTTCTCCTACAATCTTGTAGTTGTCTTGTCATAATTTGATATTTTAATAATTTGACATTCTAATAATAAAACGAGAATTTCTAAATTTGTGGATTTTTTATTCATTTAGAAATGATTCTCTAACCAAAAAATGAATCTGGGCCTGACCTTAGAATTTTCTCTTTGAATTCATAAAGTTCCTAGGACATTCCCTTGAGGAGGTCACATATCTCCTCCAAGTTGCTACATTTCCTTCAAAGAATAAACATGGTCCTACACTCTGGGATGCCTCATCTTCATGATTATAAATTTATATGTTTCCTTCTTTAGTAAATGTCCCTAATTTCATAACCATCATGATGTCAAAAACTAGGTCCCTCATTTCCTTGTAAGAATAAAAGCATTCTTTCACTCCCTAGAAGCACTATCTTTAGGATCTTATGTTTCCTTCTTTGCTTCATCATCCTTTCACTACATAACTGTGAAAGGATATTCTTTACTATTATAATAGTTTGATATTGTTAAATTGGCAACTAGGGCCAAACTCCATGTGGGTCAGCTTATTTATGGTAGTTGATATTTTTATTGGATCCCTCTCATCGAGAGGTGTAGGATTGATCCAAAGATCATCCGATTCTGATATGTATTTATGGAGATATGAATTTATTTAGATTATGGTTTTATTATCTAGCTGACCAACTCTTACGTAGGCTTAAGAAGCCCAAACGTCATGACTATTCATCATATATGTTTTAGTATAAATATAGAGGACTTGAAGTAATTTCAACACACATTCTTGATGTGATCTCCTCTCCACGACTTGGGCTTTTGGAGAAGGAGAGTCACAAAAAGAATACGTTTTCCTTGTTTGATGATGCCCTAGCCAACATATGCTGATCCAACATAGGGACAAGGAGACTCCTTCAACGTAGTCATGAAGACATATAAACACAGTCAAATGATGCTTTAACTCATTGCTAAGAAGAGGACTATTACGCTGCTCATGGAAACTCTCTTATATGTTGTTCATGGAGCCCTAGCTGCAGTAAGCCGCAGGCTTATGAGGATGCAAAAAGAAATCTTGTAAGTTGGACCCTATGTGCTGTCATGACATTTATACGCTGGGAATAATTAACACGCAGTTTATATATATACACGTTGTCTCATATATCAACATTGTCCAATGTTATATGTATACATGCTGTTTCATATGATGTATATCAACATTGTCCAATGTTATATACATGTTATTTCATATGATGCATATCAATGTTGTCCAATGTTACATATATACACATTGGTCATATGAACCCGCAGTTTGGAACGTTGTCACATATGCAACCTGCAGTTATATATGGTAACTACGCAGTCATGGTAACTATACGCAGCTCATACATGCAGTTCATATGCATGATACGCTGTTCATGAAACCCTATATGCTGTAATGGAGACCTGTTAACCCAGTTAATGAAGACATGTTAATGCAAAAGAACTTTGCATTCTTCCTCTCTGAAATTTCGAGTATATAGCCGCAAATCATACATGATGCAGCGACATGCATAAATGGCAGCCACGAAGGAAATAGCCGTAGTAGATGATAACCACAACACGTAAGAGTCGTAGTCAAGACTCTTATATGCATATCATAAAGATAGTTATACGCAGAAGTTTTGGCCTCCTCATTGCTTGGTTATATTGGCATTGACGAAGATCCAGGTGGTATTCCTGCAGTTGTCTTAGTGGTATTCCTGTATGAAGAAATCATAAAAGAGATGTATGTGATCTAGGCATTTCATATATATCTCGGATAGATGAATCAAGACAATCTTTATATGAGGACGCAGAAATCTCGTTGGTCTCAAAAATGATATCCTTGTAGCAGACAACAATACCTTGGACTACCCAAAGCTTTGGTGATTAACATAATCCTCCTTGGTGGTATTCATATCCATGAATGGGATCAAATGACAACATATTCTTGTGGCAAAGAAGATCTATGAAACCCTACAGCGGTACTAACTCGGCATAGGAGTATATCACAATGAGAAGACTTGATTTTTCATTCTCATCATACTTGTTGATTTGGGATAGTAATGTGATGTTGTATGATGGAAGCAACATAACAGTCATTGAGTACACATCAGATGGGTGCAGATCCATGATGTTGAGAACAAATCAATGATATTTGGGTGCAGCGTAGCATGATCATGAATGAGATCATGGACATGGGCAGCATGATGATGATCGTGATTAGTACAACATGGTGCAGTATGCAGTGATGCAACTAGAGGACCAGATGCAACATGATGATAGGTGAAGGAGTCATCTTGACAATCAGTTGAAGCAGAATGTTTTCAACTGATCTCATCGTTATACGAAATGATCTAATTAGATCTAGATAAGTCAAAGTGTTGAATTCTGTTGTAAATGTACTCTCTCTCTCTCTCTCTCTCTCTCTCTCTCTTTCTCTGCTGAAATTTGAAGAAAATAAAAGAAGAATTGATCAAGGGTTTCCCCACACATTGTGGGGTTTGTCCCTAGCTTGCACCACATCTTGTGTCCTCTTGACTTGGCTTGTCTTCTGCAATCTATATTTATGTTCTATCTGCAGTTTACTTTATGCTCATGTGATTGCTAATATGGAAAAGAAATTAAATAAATTGCTCTAGCATAGAACATACAAAAAATTAACAGATATTGAATTGCAGGGGTCAGATTTGAGATTACAATGGCATTGAAATTGCTTTCTAAATCAATGGGTTTTCTATTCATATAGAAATGCTTCTCTAATCGGATCTTGTGATATGTTTAACAAGTGATATTGGCTATAATGGCTTTAATTTACCCTTGTTTCTAAACAAAAGTAACATTATTCAAAAAAAATGATAAGATTATTCAAAAAAACAAACCTCTATGTCTCTAGCAGCTGATGAAAAGAATGAATGTAAAATTATGCACACACTCTGTTTGTATGTCTCCAGCAACTGATGAATATAATGAAAGTAACACTGTGCACACTCTTTGTTTGTATGTCTCCAGCAGTTGATGAATAGAATGAATGTAATGGTGGCTAAACACTCTAATTGTATGTCTCCAACAACTAATGAATAGAATGAATGTTTGAAATGAAAATCAGTAAGAGTTGATGTTTTATAGTTTTTTGATATAGAATTTAATTGGTAGGGAAGATTGGCATGGATTTCCATCTCCCAAATTCAAATGTGTGGTTTGGATTTATTTGTACATGATCAAATGGTTGATAATATTTCATGGTTGATCCTTGTGCTTTCCTGTGTTTAATTCCTGAATTGAAAAGGCTGGTGTGTTTAATACTTGAATTGAAAGGGTTGGTGTCATTTATTTCATCCTCTGAACTAATTCCTGAATTGAATGTTGTCATTTATTGTCTTTAATAAGTTGAATGGTTAAACACACATGTACATATGGCTTACAAACATTTCACCTATTCTCTGCATGCATTACTGAGCAATGGGATGTGTTGGTCTAGTGGAAATCAGCAGGTGACTGTTTAATGGGATATATGTCCTCCTAAATAGAGTTCAATGGAATGTTTTGTAGTGAATTTTGACTAATTCGGTAATCTGGAGATGGAGTTACTTGGGACATTATGTCTTTTCAACTTGTGATGTTAAGGTTTGGTGTTTAACCGTTGTTGGCCCAATCAATATATGGGCCCATTTTGGACATAATTGTATAAATTATATAACTTAATATAAAATATTTATGTGCATATTTTTTATGGTTAATGATGTTTTTTTTATGGGTATGTGGGACCAGTACTATAACAAGTATTGGTCCTTGCAAAACAATAGAAATCTCCCCCCTATAATTTTATTTTTATTTTTCCCACCTCGTGCTCCTCAGCTTCGTGTGTGTGCTATAGTGCCCAAGGCCCTCAACGACTATGCCCATGCTCCAACGTGACAACACCATGGTAGTCTAGGGCTTTACCCACCTCCTTAGCTTCACGTGCCTATCTCAACCACTCCACGCCATCAAAGCAATGATGGAAACTCGACCACATGTTTGGTGGAGGGTGGTGTGGCCCAACAAGTTCTTCTAGAAGGAGTTCCTGACGGATGCTTCAATGGTTCTCGTGATTGGTTCCTCCACTTCACATTTTGTAGAGAAGAGATGATTTAGTCATTCATGGCTAAAATTGAACCAGATTCAGGGTAGAGAGCATAAAGAAGGACTAAAGGGCATCAATCCTTGCAACAAATTGAGTAGAGGATTTGAATTTAATACACTAATTGCTCCATAATATATAATATTAAGTGCAGAACATCCACTCAGTTTGTCACAAAATGCATCCCTTTTCCTTATTTCCTTCTGATCTCTATTCTGAATCTTATTAAATGTTAGCTTTCTTTCTATGTACCTTCCTCCGCATATGAGGTTGATGGCATGCTGATTCTTGAGGCATTTAAGTTTTAGGGAGTCTTCTAGAAGATTCTCGAAAATTTTCCCAGCCCTAAACGAACTGAAGCAATCACTTCGATTTCGATGCATAGTGTCACTCTCCTTCGTTCATGGTAACTTGTGCAATAAAATATCTTCAATGAAGTGGTAGAACTGAAGTTGAGTACTAGCCCAATTCTACCATGTTGAGTAGTCCACACCTACAACTAAAGCAATCACTTCAATTTTGATGCATGCCAAGCACAACTCCCACGTGGTAACTTGGGTTAGAAATGAAGTGGTAGAACTGAAGTTGAGTAGTGCATTCCTGAATTGAAGCAATCACTTCGATTATGATGCATATTGTCACTCTCCTTCGTGGTAACTTAAAAGTGTGCAAGAAAACTATCTTCTATAACATTATGGGACATTTTCTCTGTCCTAGAACTGAAACAATCACTTTGATTTCCATGTATACGGTCACTCTCTTGAGTGGTAACTTAAGAGAAACTTGTGTAAGAATGTTTTTTATTCTTTTTTTTGAATTATACATTTTTTCATATTTTTATTATTATTTTGTGTACACATGACATATTTACACATCCCTTATATTGGATTGTAGAATTCTCCTGTCAACCTAAAAAATAAATGAATTCAACCACAACAATAATTCCATTCAACCTGGGGTGCCACTTTGCTATCCCTCGCAATTTTCATTGTGTGATTTTGTTAGCCAACCAAGGGTCATATGCAATGATATTGAGATTCCATGGACTTCCTTATTCACCCTTATTGCATGTGTAAGAATATTTTTAATTTTTTTTTTGAAATATACATTTTTTCATATTTTTATTATTATTTTGTTGTATACATCACATATTTACATATCTCTTATACAATCTAGTATGATACTAGATTGTAGAATTCTCCTCTCAAAAATAAATTGAATTCAACCACAACAATAATTCCATTCAACCTGGGGTGCCACCCTGCTATTCCTCTTAATTTTCAGTTGTGTGATTTTGTTAGCCAACCAAGGGACAGGTGCAGTGATATTGGGATTCCGTGGACTTCCTTATTCACCCTTATTGCATGTGTTTGTCACACACATATTAGTGTGAGACCGAGGGATCTACCAATGTAGCTAAAATAATATGTTTTCTCGTCGTTATTATAATATCGTTATCTCTATTACCTGTCATACCTAGCATCATAATGGATTAGTTTCCGCTGCTGCAGGTAGGTAACTTAGTTATCATTTGTTCCACCTGACAATTTGATTATAATTTGTTACCATCAATAGCTCGGTTATCATATTATCCCCCCAATAAATCCCACGTGGATTTTTTATATTAGATATGGGTAGACAGATCTTACTTTTGAACTTCAATTTTAATCCAAAAAATGATGGTAGGATTTAATAAATTTTGATATTCGTTCAAAATGAAATTCCCATTGTTATGATTAATGATAAAGGGTATGCTATACCTAAACATTACGTGGTTCAAGCTAACCATCACACACGGGGCAGTACTTTATGAAAACTAGAATATATCAATTTGAAGATAACCTCTTTACATCTTCTATGCCATAAGAATGTAAGGCTAATTATCTGGGTTAAAAATATAACTATTTCCTTATTTTAGCTATGTATAATAATACAAACATAATTGATCTGATAATTTTCCTAGAAATGTGAACAATTATCTCATAATATTCATAAAAATGTGATAATTGGTTACCAAAACACCATTTTTTTTAATTGTAAATTGTAACTGATGCTTTTTAAGGAAAAAACTATAACCATGTTGTATTTTTGTAAATTCCTTATTGGATGAATTCAAGGAATATGTTATTAGCAATTGAAGAATAAATCTTGCAAGCTCTCAATAAAGAGTGGTTGGTGTCATGACCAAGGATGGATTCAAGGATTGAATCCAAGTATTCTTTAACTATTGCTTATTTACAATTTGATTAAGATTTTCTTTATAATACTACCACATCAAAATTATCTCTTAGTTAATTTATCCTTTCAAAAGGGCTCATTGTGTTTTATAGTACAATCAAATCCAAATTTCATAAGATAAGCATCATTTTGTATATCTTTTTTTCTGTAAACATGCATAGTGATAGATTAAACACTTTGAATGTAGATTTTCCTACACCAAGAGTGACTTAGAAACTTATTGAAATTATATAGAAGATTAATTGGTGAAATATTTACTTCATGCATTATGGATGTCTTAATTTTGGATGTCAAAGATGTACCAACTATGAGAAAATAATTATGTGATATTATTATTAAAAAGAAAGTCATTGAATATGCTTCTCATAATTTAGATACTAATTTTTGTTGAGATAGGTGATATAGAAACACCTACTTGAAGTCCTCATATTTTTTGCATAAATCTTTCTATGCAACATGGGTAAATGGATCCATGCACACAATCATTTCCAAACTTATAATATTGACAATGGCTGGCCTTGAAATCATGTATAAGTGCTACCCTTCTTGAAATGAAATTGTTGTAATAACCTATCCACTTGTAGTGTCTAGTTTTCTAAAGCTTACTCTAGGCCTACAAATACTACAATGAATAGTGATCTATGTGGATGATGGTTTCCTTTCCCATCAAATAATGCTTCCACTTCTTAATAACTTTTTCCCCAGTAAATAGTTCATTATCATAGGTATGGTATTTTAAGACTTCCAAATGAAACATTTTCAATAGATAGAAAACTAGCATACTTCCTTGCATCAATACAACTCCCATGACATAGACACCTATATCTATCTCTAGTTCAAAATCATTCTACATGTTTTATAAGGAGAGAAACAATGCTTGACTAATTTTCCATTTTATCTAATCAAAATCCTTTTGTTGATTCTTCTCCCATCATAAAATTTTACTACTTGTTGTTAGTGTGTGGAGTGGTGCAGCTACTATTGGGAAGGATGTTTTGAACTCCCATAGGCATTTTTCTACTGTAACAAAGCTCCCATATTCAGTGACATTTGTAGGTACTAGCCATTTCATGATGCTCTCCAACTTTAGAGGACCTATCTGGAGTTCGCTCCACCAATGAAGTACCCCAAATACAAAAATGACTATTGAGAAAAAATCACATTTCTTCAGATTATGTAGTATTTGGTTCTTCATTAGAGTCTCTAACACTTGAATGATATTTGATATGTGCTCCTGAAAAGTAGAGCTAAAAACCAATATATAATCCAAAGATACTATAACATATCAATCTAAATATGGACATAATACATCATTTTCCAATCTCATAAATGTAACTAGTCCATTAAATAAACCAAATGGTTGACCAACAATTAAACAAAACCTTACTTTGTGTAGAAGGCTATATTCTAGCTCTTTCCTTCTTTGAAATATAACTAGTGGTATCCTAATTTCAAATCCAACTTGGTGAAGTATTTGACATTTTCCAAGTGGTGTAACAAATCGTTGATCATAGGAAAAGGGTATTGATTCATAAGTGTAATTGTATTCAAAGACCCATAGTAAGTACACATCCTCGAAGTCCTATCCTTCTTGGGAATACCTAAAATGCGATGTCCTTGGTCAGATCACTCCCTATTCTAACGATTGTTGCAACTACTTCTTCACTTCATCTTCTTCTATAACAAACTATCAATATATCCCCATATTCAATGATAGGGAGTTAGTTATTAATTGTATCTCAAGCTCCATGTCCCTCTTAGGTTTTATCCCTCTAGGCTCCTAAAATACCCCTCTATACGCCTATAGTAGCTCCTCCAACTAATACATTTTCTCTTTAATACAACACTCCAATGATTCCATTTCCCTTACTAATTTTTCACCTAGCTAATTTTTTCTTGAGGAAATTAACACATATTTCTTACTAAAATTAATCATCTTCTTACTTTGGTTGGCACTTACTAGTAAGATTTTCAATTTGTCTTTGTGTGTTTTGATGATCTAGAAATTCCCATATTTGATTAAGTGGTACCAAATTTCTCTTTGCATGAATATTACATCTATTACACATAGTGTTGTTAGTGATGACAACAAGTCTCATTTATGTCAAGGAGGATGCCTAAAGAAGAAATAGTGTCATTTATGAATTACTATAATAGTTTTATCACTTTCATTCCCTCATTAAGTGAAGTCAAAGAGGTTTCAAATTTATTTGTTTTTTTTCGAATCAATGACGTTTTAATGAGTCCATTGATTGTATGGATAGATAACGCTCTCTGGGACCTTTCAAATGGTATATCACACTGAAAATTTTTCTCATATGAGAAGTTATTTCCATTTGAAGATCAACATTAAACATCACACATGCTTAAGAGTAGATATATTTTCTTGGAAAAATCAACCACCGAAAGGGCCCCAACCTGCATGAACATAGTGCTAAAATTTTAGCATGTTTACTGAGATCTGAGAAATTCAATGATTGGATGAAGAATTGGATGACAAAGGAGGTGTCAACTTGTCTGAAGTTTAACCAGGGCCAATCCTCCATAATAGACCAGTCTCATAGTAACTTGTGGTAAATTTTGTTTTGTCAAGGGAGATGATGTGGAAATGATGTGGACCTCTTGCACAGTAAGTTGTGATTTGGCAACACAAACACAAAAAAATTTGGTTGGTCCAAGGAGATGAGGTGACAATGATGTGGGCGTCCTACAAATTCAGAAGTGACATGGTACCTTGACACATGGTGAATTTTGACGATATGATATGGTGGTAAAGATGATGTAGCTTGACACATCATCAGTTGATGTTAATAGGGTGATGTGGCACCACCATGGACTGCCATGTGGAAAGTACAAATGACATTTTTGGATTGGTTAATTTCTGAAAAATGCATGGCATGTGGAACTCCTCACGGGGCAACACATGGCATAATGATTTCATGCCAACGTCAACATGTCGATGACCATTGATCCCTAAGGACAGATTCATGATGTATAGTCATATGGATAGTAGATTGAGCACTAAGAGACTTAAAATAGGGAAATGATCATATGACACGGTCACATTATGGAAGGGCTAAGCCCTATAGTATATTTTAAGATTGTCGGCGGTCAATTCTATTGAAGTTTGAGAGTAGTTATATTAGAACATTGGGCAACCCTCATGAGCCCTAGGTCCACATAAACAATATGTATACACCAAAATATGACTACAATGAATACATATTCAAACAACGAATACTCTCTCCCCTTTTAACATAAATCGCAAAGGGACATGGTTTTTTACCAATTCTTCCATGACTATGTGTGTACTTGATCCTTGTTGTAAATGGAGTCTACCCTTGATATCATGCCTCCTTTTTTCTCAAGATCTTAAACTATAAGTTCCTACCAATGCTTTCCAATTATTCCTAAAATTTTCCTATTGAACTAGTGGAGTCTTCCCCTAGGACCATGCTTCTTTCATACAAAATATCTTATAAGTACCTACTCATGCACTTCAACTTATTCCAAGATTTTCTTATGAACCTATGGACATCATCGAAAAAATCCCCCCTACCAATATATTTCCATCTTTGTGCAAAGACTTCCTTATATACATTTTCCTATTGTTATAATATTATCGCCCTCATACTAATAACTTCTTTCTTTCAAATGATCATTTTACCTACATAATATTTCTTCTTCAAGTTTTAATTCAAACAATTATGATCTTGAAGAAGCCTTCACCAAGGGATTAAATTTGAGGGGTCAAATCTAATATTGGTTCTTCCTTTTTCATTATCCATCCCATAGTTTTCTTTCTTGGGTTAAAATAGGGTCCCTCTCTCTTGTGCAATCTCAATTTGATTCTATAGTCACATGTTGTATGTTCTTCATTCTGACATATGTAGAATTCAATATTAGACTTCAAAATTGGCGGAAATGAACCATATGATCTTCTAATTTGATCCATATGCCTCAATCTAGGCACTAGATCACATCGTCTATACCTAATAACATCATAGGTTTTGCAATATTGTGCTTTATGTCCAAATTTTGTGCATGAAAAACAATGACTAGAAAACCTATTTCAATACCTAAGGGCATTGCTTTGACAAATTATGCATCTAAAAACCACTCAAAATGACATGCTTAGTTGTTGAATGATATGTATAAACGGCCTTACTAGTTGTATCGATGAGAGGAGTATTAGGAAATTTGTAATTATTCTCAATAGATGTTCAATGATCAACAACCTAGGAAATGAGATAGGTTTCCATTCTTATCTTCTAAAAAGAATAGTTGGATCCATCAAACAAAAGAGGCTTTCCTGATGATTTTATAGTGTCCATTGCTCTTGAAATCAACCTTTCAGTATTTAATTGTTCATGAAAGTACCCACTCGGATACCACCTATTAGTCCAAAGATCACACTAAGAAGGGGGGTGAACTCGTCTAATGGAATACTTATCATTTCAAAACATTTCATCAATAAATAACGATATATTTTTGTACCATAATAATGTGCATCATAACAATAATTAAAACCATGCATTAAGAATCCATCATCACATCAATGTAAGAGAACGCAAGATTTATGTGGAGACCCTTGTGGACGATAACCACACATTATTTTTCTTCTTCTTCTTCAATTAATTTAAATATATTTGTAGGCACCAACTTGCTGGAGGCACCCACCCCCAAAATGTGAAAAAAACTACTTGCACTAGGACACACTTTGATTGAGGCACCAACCTCAAAAATATGCATCGCCCACTTAGAATAGGCTACAACTTGATTGAGGCACAAACCTAAGAAGTTTACAAGCTTCGACTTGTTCTATGCTTGAACCTAATTGAGACACCAACCTCAGTGGAGGCACCCACCTCCTTCCTCAACTTTGTGTGGACTACTTTTCACAATATTTCAAATTAAATTCACATTCTCTTCAAACAATATAGGTATTTACAATTGATCATGTTGTTTCTATAAAAATGTTGTTATCATCCTATAATATCTTATTCATAAACCTATATCCAATGTTTTCATGCCCCGTTCATACCCTATTACAACCTATTCATTAATCTAGTCACATAAAACACTTTCTGGAACCTTTTCTAGCCATATGCACAACTCTTACTACAACCAGCTCATAAGTACCCCAAAACACATAACACTAATTCTATAGATAAAAATGTATCATCAAGATTTTCATGCCTTCAAAAATGCTCATAACTAAATCCTAATCATCCCGTTTCTTCTGGAATCTAATTTTTCTTTGAAATGAGACTAGAAACCCACAAACATCATACAAAATTACACAATATGGCACAATATCGGAGCATTATACAAAGTTACATATTACGGGTACTACAAAACATCTAAATGTTCTACAAATTAGTCAATAATAGCATGGTAATAACCCAAAAAAAATTAACAAAGTTTGACTCAACTTGAACCCATGATGTTCAAGGAGAAAACCAAGCTATATAACCAACTCATTTGATTGTTGAGTCACTAATTGTTAAACCCCACATACATGCATTCAAAACATTGAATTTTGTGGGGCGAAACAACAATGTGTAGAGATGTCAACCCAACATAGCTTGCAGGAAGGGGAGAGAATGCATACATTGATAGACAATAAAGGAGATAGTAGGAAGGGGAGAAAGAAGGAAGAATCTTCACAGTCAATCAAGGGGAGTCTCCAACAACAACATGGGGATTTTGACCCATTGCTATGAATGACCATCAATAAAAAAGGTGGCTAATGTTGCACATAGTGTTTTCATTGATAAAAACAAGTGTCATTAATATCAAAGAGGACGAATAAGGAAGAAGAAGTGTCATTCATGAATCAATATGTTAGTTAGATCTATTACATTCCCTCGTCAAGTGAAGTCAAAGAGATTTGAATTTTACTGATTATTTTCAAAAAAAAAATATATTTCCTAATGAGTTTATAGATGGTATGGTTGGATATTCCTCTCCGAGACCTTTCCAATGGTATATCACACTCTGAAAAGCTTCTCCCGGATGAGAAGTTATGGTTATTTGAAGATTGACATTAGCGAAGGATCTTAACTATGTGGAAAAACCTAAAACCCACAAATTCATTAAAAAACACGTATGTTTAAAATAAAAATATATGTTCTTGGATAGATCAATGGTGGATAACAAACCAACCTGCATGAAATTTAACAATGCTAAAATTCGTGCATGTTTACTTAGATTTGACGGATCCAACAACCAAATGAAGAATTGAATGACAAAGGATGCATCAAATTGTTGGAATTTTAACTAGGTTAGACCATCTGTAATAGACCAGTCTTGTAGCAATACATCTAATTTTTTTTTCAAGGTAGATGATGTGGCAATGACATGGCCCTCCTTCACGTTTAGTTGTGAAGTGGAAACTTAGACATGTGGTAAATTTTCATTGGTCAAAGCAGATGAGGTGGCAATGACATGGGCCTCTTGCACAATCAACTGTGACATGGTAGCTCAGACATGGAGTGAATTTGGAGGAGATGACATGGTAGAAAATATGATGTAGCTTGACACATCATTGGGATGAAATTAGTAGGGTGACATGGCACCACTAAGGACTACCACATATTAGCAGGGTGACATGGCACCAGCAAGGACTACCACATATTAGCAAGGTGACATGGCACCACCAAGGACTACCACATGGCGAGTATAAATTGAACTTTCATATTGGTCAAATTCCCAAAAAGTCATGACACATGACACCACCCATTGTTTTCCACATGGAATAATGACATCATGTTGACATCAACATACTCATGAACATTGACCCTAAAGGACTAGGTTATGAGGTATGGTCCTATGGTTAGCATATCAAGCACTGAGAGACTTAAAATAGGTACATGATCACATTATGGAAGGGATACGCCCTATAGACCATTTTCATATGGTGAGTGGTAAATTCCATTAGCGTTTGAGAGGAGCTATATTAGAACAACAGACGACCCTGAGATCAGCATGCATGAGCCCTACACTTACATGAATAATATATATACACCATGTTGTGACTCCAACAAAGAAAAATTTGAACAACAAATTATATAGCTCTGTCATGAGTCTAATTTTAAGGTCTATAGTTGCGATGGATTTGTGAAGTCATTACATGTCTCTCTCTCTCTCTCTCTCTCTCTCTCTCTCTCTCTCTCTCTCTCTCTATATATATATATATATATATATATATATATATATATATATATATATATATATATATATATATATATATATATATATATATATATATATATATATATATATATAATGTGGTTTCAAGTATTTCTCCTATGAGCTATGTTGAGTTGACATTTATGCACATTCTTATTTGGAAACTACAAACTTCAATGTTTTGTATACATGTATGTGGGTTCTAACAGTTAATGACTTGTCAATCAACTTAGCTAGTTGTATAGCTTAGTTTTCTTCTTGAAAATAATGGGTTCGAGTCTTGTCAGGGTCGGTGAATTTTTTTTGGGGTTATTGGTATGTTGGTATTTACCAATTTGTATAATAGTTAGAAATTTTATAGTTCCCATAATATGTCATTTTGTATAATGCACCCAGATTGTGCCATTTTGTCAAATGATTAATACGCTTGTAGTTTTATATGGTTTTTGGGGGTTTTTGGGCTCATTTCAATGCCATGTTAGATTTCGAAAGAAACATGATGATTAAGATTCAGTTATGAACATCTTTGAAGGCATTAAAATCCTTGATGATATATTTTCAATGACTAGAATTAGCGTTATGTGCTTTGGGGGCTTATGAATTGGTTTTAGTAAGAGTTGTGTATATTGCTTGAACAGGTTCAGAAAAGAGCTTTATGTGACCGGATTAATGAACAGGTTGTGACAGGGTATGAAAAAATTAGTGACATGTTGATGAAGAAGGTATTACATGTTAATGACAACATTTTGACAAAAAAATCTTTGAAGGCCTCTATTATTCGAAGAGCGTGTCGATGCAGTTTGAAATGTTATGAAAATTGGTCCACATGAAGTTGAGGATGGAGATGGGTGCCTACATTAAGGTTGATGACTCAATTAGGTTGAATCCTATAATAAGTTAAAGCTTTCAGATTTTTGTGGTTGGTGCCTCAATCAGGTTGTAGACTATTGCAAGTGGGTGCTTGCACATTTCTGAGGTTGGTACCTTAAGCAGGTTGTAGCCTATTGCAACTAGTTGCTTGCACATCTTGGGAGTGGGTGCCTCTAACATTTCTATGCTTGGAAATATATGCAAATTAATTGAAGAAGAAGAAGAAGAAGAAATTATGGTTTTCTCCTGTAAGGGTTTCCACATGAAGGGTTGTGTCCTCTTGTGTTGATGTGATGATAGCTTCTTGATACATGGTTTTATTTATTATTATGATCCAAATTGTTATGGTACATTGTTATATGGTTATGTATTGATAAAATGTTTTGAAATGATAAATTTACCATTACTTTTATGAACCTACCTCTTCTTAGTGTGATATTTGGACTAACATCATCCCTCATATACTTGTATGGGCTCCCAAACACAAAACCATACATACTAAGGGGAACTATTTCTATGTCCAATTCATTAATAATATTTACTCATACACATTTTTTTATTTAACAATATTTTTAAACCCTTGATTTCTACATCCTTATTCGCCCACCTTGATGGGTATCAACTTGGATGATCATGAAATTCCAACCCAAGCTTGTTGACTAGGTGAAAGAATATGAGATTGGCCTATGAATTGGAACCAAATAGGTTATCTATCTTGGTCTTCTTCACGTAGTTCTTGAAATGGAAGGGTTTTTTTTTTTTCTTCTAATGCAATGCCAATACAATATCAAAACAATTCTAGTTTCACCCCTATGTTTGAGAAGCTCTCAATAGTATGGAAAAAAAATATTATAATGATATGTGAAGTACTTATAGAAAAATCCTAAAATGTCTATTGCTTAGATAAAAAATGACCCAATGCCATTAGGTGCTCCTTAAAATCACTTTTCAGCCTTAAGAGTCTTACTTGAACCACTCTCTTTTATTTGTTGCTTGTTTTCTCCCTCAATTGAGGTGAAAAAGTTATCTAAAATGTCTAGACTAACAAATTTTTTAGAAATTACTAATAGTACTATATGTAATGGTATATTTTAAATTCTTATAGGATCATGGTTGATTAATGATATTTTATTCTCCATATTATACATATTGGTAGTTGAAATTTCAAATACAGTAGCATGATATATCTTTAGGAGAAACAAGTCAAGGAGAAAGAAAAGAACAAACTAGTAACAAATACAAGATGATAATAGGATGGGAAGAGGATGGAGGAATGTAAGGTAACCTAAATCTAGGCCTACAATAACATAACCTACTACAAAACATACAAAACCCTAAAAATCTAGAAAAACCCTAAAAGTTACAAATACCTAAAGATTCAAATAACAAAACAAATAAGGATGACATTATATTAATAAATAAAATTATAAATATTAGTTAAAATATTAACGTTAGTAATATTATTGATATTAAATTTACTAACATTAATAGTAATATTGTTAACCTAATATAAACTAATCGAATTGACAAAATAACTACTAATAACAATAATAATTAAATATAAACATTAATAATATTATTAGTTAATAATACTAATATAATGATAATAATTATTACTAGTTAATGGTAATAATAATATGATAATAATTCATTAAGTAATAACTATTAGTAGTGTGCATCTAATAATAATTGTTGTTACTACATGAAGAGAAAAAAACAATCTAAAAAGGGATGATCTATTCTAGAACAAAAATTGAATGAATTCCTAGATAGAAGCATAATATATGAGATAAATTTAAGGATAGACAATGGGAAAAGGAAGATGGAAAGTAAAGGAAGGGGAAAAGATAAGAGGATCATAATAAAGGCTCAAGAGAGAAAAAAAGAATGGAAAGGAAATAAGAAAGGAAAATGGAAGGGAAATGTAGAGGAAAGGTAAGGGGATAGAATATACAGAAGAGGGTGGACCCATGAAACATGATAAGGTAGAAGGATGAAGCAAAGGGAAAGGAGAGGGTGGAGATAAAAAGGAAAAATGGAAAGATCAAAGAAAAGGAAAGGGGAAATGAAAGGAGGACATAAAAAAGGAGGGAAGATATAAGGGATAGAAATAAAAGAAACAATATGGGAGAATGGAAGGGAAATGGGAAGGAAATTGTAAGGGGAGACATGTTAGAAAAGAGGGGGAACAAAGGAAATGTGAAGGGGAAAAAGGAGAGGGAAAGGAAGGTGGGGAAAGAAAACAAAATGGAAGGGTCATAGGAAAGGAAAGAAACAAAAGAGGATAAACCAAGGAAGACATAAAGAGAGGAGGAGGAAGCTTAAACACAAAAAAATCAAAAGAGAGACATAGAAAGTAAGATCAACAGAGAGAGAGAGAGAGAGAGAGAAAAAGAGGAGGAGGAGGAATAAGAGAAGAAGGATGAAGGACAGGAAAAAATAGTCAAGCCTAGCTTATAAAGGATCTAAATTTATTAATCAAGGGAATAAAACTTCCACTAATATCAATACGACCATCTCTATTTAGGTTAACAAGATTCTTGACAATTTCTAGGGCCTATGTAACAGATGGTTGTAGTAGTGATTCTCCTTGGCTAGGACTTTAATGTCTTATAAAAAAATATGATATTTATCTTTGGTAGAGTGCTCTACCAAGGTATAGGACCATATATGCTCATTTTTTTATATGTACTCGATGTTTCTTTATCCTAGTTTTAAAGGACCTCCCTATTTCTCCAATGTAGCATTTTTCACAAGAGAAATTAATCTTGTATACTCCTTTACTTTGTTGATCCTCTATTCTGTATTTAGTGGACTTCATCCCTTGTTTTATTTTCATAAAGGGTTTGAAAGAGGCTATAATTTTTTATTTTTTGGGACCCTAGAAATCTAATTAATTACACTTTTTATCTAAGGTAAATAAGATTTCCTACGAGTAGTGTTAGGAGGTTGGGTGTTGTTTCTTGAGCTTCTTCCTTTGTCCTACTGTATTCTTGATGTCTTTATATTTGTTACCAACACTTTTGAATATGATTTGTAGCTAATTCAATTCTTGCTCTAGATGTTCAAAGTTAGATATTCTTATAACTCTCGTGGATAAGTTACTTAATACACCAATGTTTTGTAAAGGGTGATGGTGGGAATCAACATTTTGGTAGCTTCCTATGTGGGTTTTATTTTTGAATACCTAATGTCCTGTAGTGCCATACTTTCTTCAAGTAATGAGGAAATCTAGGAAGACAAATGCTCATATAGCATTCGTACATATGCAATTTATGTTTTTGAAGTTTTATTTTTGTTTAATTATATTTTTAACCTCTCTGTAATATAATAGATTTTGAATTAACATAAAAGTTATTTGAACATTTAGAAATAATTTTAAGTATATGGAAAAATATGCAAACTTAAAATATTAAATAGTAATGAACATTATAGAGATTTTGTATAAAATCATAGAAATATATGTTTTTTCTCAATATTTTTTAAATTTAAATTAATCTTTAAAAATAATTAATATATTAAACAATTTTATTTTAGTTTATTTATATTTAAAAACTATTAATTTTTAACTGTATATATGAAAATTTTATTGCTCATATTATAATATCATCACCACTACCATGTTATATATTACAACACCACTACAATGTTTTATGTTACAACATTACTAATTTATTTGAACTATCATATCAACACCTAATATCAGCAATTTAAGATCGCTACATATATTATTGAACCACGACTTGTTATATCATCATAACCTTTAATCACTTAGAATTCCTCATTCTCACTAATGTCATAGTCACTCTTAATTAGGCCGATAGGCCTTCCTATGCATCAACAATCATCAACACTTTTACCCTGCTCCATTAGATTAGATGAGACACTTTCAACCATTGATTTGAAGTGTGACTGCTTTTTCCAAATATCAGTTGAGTTGCCTTCTTTTCACCTTCGAGTTCTGTTGTGCGCTGGTGGCATGGCAAGATATTTTTACTGCTATAGCAAGATATTTTCACTGCTTTTTCCTATTCTTTTACCATTATCTCGTCTCCATCCTCGCTGATATTTAATGAAAAATCTTTAGGGATCCCAATTCCTCTCTCGGCTTTAATGAAATCTTGGTCGGTGGCTGGTTTTACGCAGCTTCTAGTCTGCGCCACCATAATTTATAGAATATGTCATTGATGACACCTGCACAAAGGCTCTGGGGAATGCAAAGGCAAGTTTTGAGTTTATACAGAGGATTCTTGCGAGCATCCCGATCCAAAGATTTCCCTGAGCGATGCAGAGTAGAGCAATTTGTATCAGCAGATTTCAGAAAAAATGCAAAGTACATAGGGAAAAAGGATTTCACCCACATCGAGTATTTGCTCTGCAGAGGCAACAGGCATTTTGAGCTCTTGAAGACCACTACTGTAGGTTATGTCATTGATGGCGCCTGCGCAAAGGCTCTCGGGAATGCAAAGGCAGGTTTTGAGTTTATACAGAGGATTCTTGCGAGCAGCCCGATCCAAAGATTTCCCCAAGCGATGCAGAGTAGAGCAAATTGTATCGGCAGAGTTCAGAAAAAATGCAAAGTACGTAGGTAAAAAGGATTTCACCCACATCGAGTATTTGCTCTGTAGAGGCAACAAGCATTTTGAGCTCTTGAAGACCGCTACTGTAGGTTTATCGGTTGTTGAGGTCAGATGATTTTTGTTTTATATTTTCTCGGTGATTGCATTTGATTTGCTATAAACTGCAGCTGGTCTAGGGTTTTCAGGGTTTTGAATTTGGGGTTCCTCAGAGAGAAAGTTGTATTGGTATGGTGGGTACCGAGAGGCAGATCAAGGTTCTCGTTAAAATCCGATTCTGAATGAAGGACTAACCGTAACCTCAGGTCTTTATGTATGCCTATATATCCTAAAGTACCTGGCCCTGTTATGCAAAAACTCTGATCAGATTGCCACTGGGGGAAATCTTATTCATCGCTGATACCTCCTCTTGAGCTGCACACCCAGCTGCCAATACGATGTTAAGGAGCAAACATGGTATTGTGTCTGTATTATTACAAGTGTATGAGTACAAAATATGAATATTGTCTTTATTTCTATCATTATGCATCGGTATTTGCGTTTCAGGTCTCATTTCTGGTATAAGAAATATTGCTTTCATATTGTTTTCATAAAGTATAAGAAATATGTATAAGGTATTAATACATATTGTTTTCATCTCTGCCCTTATCATTGATCGGGACTGAAGGCTCTCAGGGAAATGCATAACTATTTTCCAATGTCCAGACATTTCTACTAAGGATCTCTAATTCCATTGTTTTCACCATGGTCCTCTGTCATAGCTATGTCGTACTTGTGAGGTCCTGTACTTAACCAAGGCACAACTCCAAGAATTACAGCTTGGACTCTGAATATTTCTGATCTTATTCTGTAACAGGCGGTGGATGTATGCAATTTGCAAGATTCACTGTTCTGCACACAAAGATCACAACAGTGTTAACGCATTGAACAACCATGATTTCTTACCTTATTTTGTAATAGGCCCTGGATGTATGCAACTCGGAAGATTCACTGTCTTGCACAGAATGATCACAACAGTAGTTAACGCATTGAATCGCCATGATCTAATTGGTGTGATTGTTAAAGGTTTTACATATTCCAATATATTTAGCATGGAGGCAATATGCCTGGACTATCTGGTTGATAGTGGGTTGGTTATGAGTTAAGGAAAGGACTTTCTTTCTGGCTGTGATGCTTCGCGATTGCTTTCTCCATATTGCAATAGATTATTCGTGTGTATCATTTAATGCAAGAAAATGTCTCTTGATTTGACTCTGATGTACCCTCCATGTGACACAACAATTGGTGAAATGTCAAATATTCAAATTGGCATGCACACATACTTTCTTCATCTTTCAATTGCCACTGCTTTACATTCGTTGTATGGGTCAAGAATGATTATTGCTGACACCTGCGGTGGGGTCCTTAATGGAACTGTTGTTAAATAAAAAATTACTTGGTTAATGGAACTGGTGTTAAATAAAAAATTACTGGGTTATGGAACAATATTTTTGGAAGTGACATTTTGGTGAGCCTTCCCTCGATTACAAAGTGAATATACTCAATGTAGTCAACATAATTTAGTCTTTTAATTTTTATTGGCAGTGAATAGTTAAGGGAAGCTAATTCATCATTGTTATTTGATTAAAAAATCATGTTACTTGAAATTAAACTACATCACCGAGGTGGTACATAAGAGAGCAGAGTTTTATTCTTACTAAATGTTTCTAGATCTTGGTCCATTAAAGTGTTTCCTGAAGTTCCAGAATAACAAACTCTTAGCCAAAAAAATCACGTTACTTGAAATTAAACCACACCACCTAGGTGGTACATAAGAGAGCAGAGTTTCATTCTTACTAAATGCTTCTAGATCTTGGTCCATTAAAATGTTTCCTGAAGTTCCAGAATAACAAACTCTTAACCAAACAAAAATTGTTTTTAACACATATTTCTAAACCAACCAATAATGTTCTCACAACATAATAAAATTATTTTTATAATTTATTTTTATATTAAAAAATTTAAAATATTTTAAAATTTTTGATTTAATATATTTTAAAATTTTAATAAAAATAAATGGTATTTCTTTACTATATTCTTTTAACTCCACTATAAAACATGAATATATCTTAACAAATTATCAAAAAATTTAGATAATTGATTTAATCTTAACCACCACTGGATATTTGATTTGATTAATCACCCAACATTGGAAAGTGGAAAGTTTAGTACGGATGACTCTTATCCTTTACCCAATTAGTTATGTTAAGCTGCATTGGTTCTATTGATATTCAATTTGATCCATCACTTATTTTTTTATTTTATTTTGATTAGTTGACATGTTTTTTTTTTTTCTAGCTCTGACTAGTCTAGTAATCTTTTCACCGATGAGTTTTAATGCTCTAGGATATTAAAAACAAATCTTCACTCCTTCTATTTTGAGAGTGCCAAAGTTTCCTTTTCTGATCGGTCTTTTGAAACCAATTGGATGAAGGGAGACATTTTTGCATATTGCTTTTTTGCTGCTTTGGGTGCAGAGGGAGACATTCTGCAGATTGTTTTGTTTATGGGGAAATGGTTGTTTGGTCTAGATATACCTTTACAGCATTATGGAGAAATGATTGTTTTGATCTAGATATACCTTTACAACATTGTGCTTTGTGAATTGAACGTTGCTGGAAGGTAAGTTTCGTGGAGGGACGGCTCGATAATCGATGAAGAAGAAGAGAGTTATGTAGCAGATCAAGGAATCAATTCCAGGCAAGGAGGAAGAGGAGTTAAAGAGTTTCCCTTCGGGTTTTGTTTCCAGTTTTCTGGGCTCTTTCTCCAGATTTGAGCTACTTTGTTTCGAGTATTTTGTGATCACATTCAGGGGTAGATGCCTATTTTTTGTTATATATATATATATATTGTCATTTATATTGTAGTTGTCTATAATGCGACTTTTTGGAAGCCTTTCCAGTGGGTTTTTCGGGTCAAAATCCAATAACAATTTATTGGAATCGCAAGTTTGATAGCTAGTTTCTACACAATCAAAGCGTCCCAGGGGTTTTTCAGGGTGCTGAATCCAAATATGCAGTTAAAAAACCATTTTAACTGCAACAAATCAAGATTTAACCTCAATTTCTTCCGCTGGATTCCGTCACCGGAATCTCCAAAAAGTTGCATTATAGACAACTCCATTTATATTTAGTAATTTGTTTTGAAAATATATATATATATATATATATATATATATATATATATATATATATATATATATATATATATTTAGGAAACAAAAGGAAAGGATAAAGTTAAATATATTAGCAATTGTCCCAAAAGTACAAAGAGAGGCAGATAGGATTATTAAATTAGAATTGTTGAATTTCTCTAGAAGAGATGTTGGTTCAAGCCTAACGGATGAGCAATTTGAGCTGGCTAAAGGCCTTCTAATTGTTTTTATTATTGTAAAATTATATTGATAATTCATTGGTTTTACTTTCAAAAGCTTGAAGGAATTTGAAGAGCAGGTATAGAATTGCTTTGTGGGATTTGATCCAAGTGCTCAGTTGATTGCTTTAACTTGCCTGGAATAGCAACCTTGAGTGCTTTGATAATTGTACCTCTGTTGGGCGCTGGTGATCGTATCGTCTCCCCCTGCGTTTTGATTATTATTCAGAGAGCTGAAAAACGTTCCACTAGAGTCAACAATGGATATGTTCTTAGTCTTATCCTACAATATTACCTTGATTTCAATTATTCATTTTAGGTATTTTATGGAACATCTTTAAGATAATAATTGTAATCCTCGCCTCTCGACATCTAATCTATTTGGAGACTTGCTCCTTTGAATAATGAAATAGAATTTCTAAACTTGCACAAGCCCAAATTTTGGTCTTATATTCAGTTCATGAAAGACATTAGACTAAATGAGCTTTTACTAAAGCCCAGATTTTATGTCAAGCAACAAAATGCAGCAAGCATAACTCCTAAAGCTTCAACCATTAACAACACACAATGCATCCTCTTGCACATGATCTATATCGCCAACTATCACCCATCCCTTGCAATTAATCAATGCAACATGTGTTATTAGCCTCACCTTGCTTTCTTCCACTTCAGAGGTTTTCACTATGCACAACATGTCCTCCCGTCTCATGGTTGAAAAATGTCTAGAGAAAAAATAAACTAAAAATACCACATATCCATGCTTGTGGTTTCTCAGGTGGTGTACATGCTGACCTTTTTATGAAGCTGATTCTAAAGTTTATACACCAATAATACCTTCATTACCGCTCTTACTGAAGTGCAAGTCAGTCTCATGGAACAAAGACAACTGAATGGCGGGTTAAAGCGCTATTCAAACAAAGCGTATCCAACAACAATCCAAATTGTGGGTATGATAAAAGCAGTCTAGGATCGAATAAAAGCATTATAAGCTAAAAGAAGATCAAAATTCATAAGCACCCAGTGAGGAGTTCCCAAGCCACAGTCTGTCTATTAACTTAGTAAGCATAGAGTTACATTTCATTTGCCAGCTCGAAATCCAAAAAACAAATAGTTACATTTCACTTGCCAGCTCGAAATCCAAAAAAAAAACAGTTACATTTCATTTGCCAGCTCGAAATCCAAAAAAAAAAACGAGAAAGCATTTATCAATTTGCAAATTTCTTTACAGCGAGTTCATGAATGACGTTGGTAAGTCGCAGTGAGAGCGTGAGTGTCTAATTAGATTCCCACAAACCAATTAACTCTTCTAAAAAAATTCAACAATTCTAATTTAATAATCCTATCGGCCTTTCTTTGTACCTTTTGGGACAATTGCTAGTTATACTATTTGTATATATTGATAACATTTTCTCAAATAGGTAAGGGAACTTCCTTATATATATATATCTATATATATATATATATATATGAATTTCCTTGAGGAAATATATGCAATGCATACAAATAGTGCAATTAATAGTGACCATGACATTAAGCATACTTGATTCAATCAAATTCATAGGTTTATGCATGGAAATTTTTTTTCTTAAAGAAGGTTTTTGATTTACTCTAGAGCCATATCTGAAGGATATGGTTCTATATTTTTTAAGCTATTGCATAATAGTAGTGTTCCAAATTAGATTATTACATTGGAGGAAATATAAATAATACGTAATACTAACAAGCACACTATTTCCAAGTAAATTAAAACCCATCTTAATTGGGATATCTAGCATATCTAAGGTAAATGGATCTATGGAGGGAATCATTCATAAACTAACTTGATCATGGAGAATTTATAATACATATCAAGAAAGCTTTTAAAAAAACAATGACTAATGTTGAGATCTAAACACAAGCCATAAGTAATGTTGAAAACCAATTATTGAGCATAGCTAGGGGACATTCAAGCTGTGGAAAATGCTAATTTAGGCTTTGTGCACTTATTCTCTAAGGTGCTTTATACTTTTAGGAACATCTATATCTAGATAAATATTGAACTATCTCTTCAAGGTGAATCTGTAATCTAAAGTGATTATGTTATGGGGAAAATAATAAAATAGATATTTATGAGTTAAATCCACAAAATTAAGATTGAGAAAATACATTAGCAAATAGAGCTAATACATATTCAAGCATAAATATTCAAAAACTTTTGAGTTATGTTCAAAATTGCTTCAAAAAAGTATAATGTGAAATGTGAAAAACTAAAAATATATTAAATCCATAAATATATAAATATTATTTAATAATAATCCTAAGATAATTATTATATAATGTAACCATTAATATTAATATGTAATAATGTGAAGTCATTCCATTTTCCAAGGACATAAATTAAAGGATATGACCTATCACCACCCATGTGTATATCAAAGATACGTTAATTAACACTCAATAAAAATCTTTATCCTTTGAGGAATATATGTGGTTTTTCTTGTTATAATGGATGCTTAGGTCAAATGACCACTAAATTCATTCTAATAACTAGTATTAAAGTGGTTGTTTTCGTTGATCTATGATTTATTTTAATTTTCTAATGATAATAAAATTTTCCAAGCTTGTGGTCCACTTTTAAAGAAATCTGTTTTAGTTGATTTGCATGTGGTCAAATTCATTTGTTGGTTACAAATATTGTGTGGCCCAATACCTTTGACAAAAAAAGTGTTTTCCCAAGTGCAGATGAATAAATTTATAATAGTGATATAGAAGTAAAATTAATAGACATGTACCAGGAAAGGAAAAATAATTAAATAAAAAATAAATATCAAAAAGTATAAGACTATCTTTTTATGTGGACTGTATTATTATTTCCAATCTACTTAATTGGCTAAAAGCATTAACACAGAACTAAAATAAATTATTGTTTGATATATCAAAGCTAAATTATAAATCATGGTACCCATTTAATTATTTCATATAAACAAAAATCGATAAGACAAAATAACTCAAAAAATGACCATGAGTATCAATGAAAGAAAATTATAAATTACATGTAAAAATTCAAGTGCCCGTTCAACGAGATGTTGTAACTTAATGTGATTAAGAATCACAAGAAAAGAAGGATGACAAGTGAAAATTTGATAACATTTTTTAAGCGAAGACAAAGCTGTTAATTGCTTGAAGAATCATAGTTAAATCTTGTTTACAAAGAAAATAAAAATGTAAAACCTAAGAATATGTTTATTGTGAAATAATACACAGAGGCATCGATGGATGTGCGTGAATCAAAAAAATTTTAAAAGTTGAAATTACAAGTAAAGTGAATCTAATAGAGGATATTATATTACTAATAAATCTTTATTAATGGAGAAGCATCTAGAAATTGGTTTTATAAAATAATTTGATGGAAAAGTAATATTCACAGATTTAGTGATGGTTGAATTTCAATACATCACTATTAATAGTGTTGTCTACAATGCTTTTTTCTACATTTATCCACTTTGACAAGATCTTCAGGGTAAATATGAGCTCAAGAACTTAATATGACCCGAATTCCAAGTTCGAGTTATGGAAGTGGGGCCTATAAACCGAAAGTAAACTAACATCTCTCAAAGACTACAAATCACTCAAGAGTCTACCAGTCATCCCAGATGATCAACCCTTGATTTGGAACTCTTTTTCACTAGTTTTACTCCACAACTGCACCCATAACACCTCATGCATGTTGTTGTAAAGATATAAACAAACCCACAACCCTCTCTCCATGTGGTTATGACCCATAATCTCTTGTTTTGTGCATGTGGCCGTGAGATCTATACTGCATTTTTAGGCTAACCTCTAGACCACTACTTAGAACTACCTAAAACATTCGAGAATAATGATAATTATGATAACAATGCTAAAAAATCAAAGCTCCAGCAAGATCTTGTCCTGGACATGCATAACACATGATAGACATTTCACCAAACATATGATAAACATAAAATATATATGTCATGAATGCATATTTGGTCATAAAATTTTGAACTACATCAAAGATTCATTAGGAATATCTAATGCCCTCTCAAGGTAGTTGCAACAACACTTGTCCTCTCATGAATACATCAATCATTCAATCACTTCTCAAATCATGAACATGATTCATAGCTAGAATACATCATAGAACCATGCATA